>JAIOKQ010000968.1:0-707105 GCA_020654165.1 Oryctes rhinoceros
ATATTAATACACACGAACTTGCTTAACTAGAAGCAAATCTGTCTTAATACAGTATTCACAAAATTTTGTGCAAATTGTAGATCATTTCTACACAACTATAACTTTGCATTTTCGTTCTTATGCAATATGCTATTGGGAGCTGTGTTTAACGTAATATAAAAATGTGATGAGTTCTGCACTTCTTGTACGTTTCTATTGGTGTATTCTTTTGCTCTTACATTCAGGGTTGTGTTAACTAATGTATTTCCGCATGCGCGTAAGTGCACGTTATTTCCGTGTTTCTTGTCGTTGTAGCAACGTTGTAGATTGCAACAGGCAAAGGTAAGAGGACATTTTGTGAAAATGAATGATTTCGTGAAAGATATTCCGACGAGTTAGGAATTGTACGATATGGTGGCTGTCCTTTTTAATGGTATGAGTGTTCATTTTCTATTCAAGTGTAAGTACTTTCTTCCAAATCAGCTGCTATCATAATTACAAAGTTCATAAATTTCAGCGCATTGAGGAGGAGACTCATTATACACAAGGAGCAACTTTTGGTCTCCTATTCGAAGTTATATACAACAATTTCCAGCATCATCTGTATGTTTGTTTTGCGCCACTTATGCATATGCAGAGTACTGAAATATGTTTTTTCGACTGTTCAAAAGCTTATAGAGACTATGGAAGAGAGCAAGCTGATTGCTGCAAGTTACGTAAACCAAAAAAACACCTTTCTTGCGGAGAAAATTAGCTGAACTTATAATTCGGCATGAACTAAAAAATTCATCCGATAAAAAGTTTGTTGAAACTAGGTAACTATTTAGCAATGACTTAATAGAGTTTTCATCATAGAATATTATGCGAAAGGTTCCGACAATTAATAGACGAAATAAATATTTCATTTTTTAATTTAATTTGAAGATATCGACGGTATGATTCTTTTATTATCACTATGTAATTTATGTTATACATAGGTACTGTTTTATTTATAGATACATTAGAAACTGTGTTAGTCGAAAGTGAAGGAGAGGTAGATAATATTCAATAGCTAAAAAATAATAGCAGCTCATTTATAGAAGTCGAAGGAAGATGGAACAACTACGAGAGGTCGAATGCGGTATTTAGGAACTATTGATATTCAAATATACATGAATTCATTTCCCAGTTTCAAGCTTCCTTTAGGATATAGATTGTATGTACTTTGGAATATGCGATTTGAACAAAAGCATTGAAAGTCGAAACTTGGAATATATCTGGAGTATTTAAAAATATGTATACTTCATATATTATTATTAAAATTTCAATTAACTTTTGAGCTCTGTTACAATACGAACAAGTACTACTAAAATGCTGTGAAATTAAAGGTACAACTTATAAAAAAGGTATGATTTTAGTTTTAGATGTTGATGAATTTCCAAATTTTGGCGCCGTAAAACAGATAATTTTATTTCAAGATAGTTTAAAAAATAACATTTATTTTTTATTAAATAAATTTGTTACTTCTAATTTCAATCGCCATCTACAATGCTTTGAATGGGAACATAAAAATTAGATAGTTTGCACACTATACATTGAGTTATATGATTGTACTCCACATTTACTTAAAAAAGATAATAAAGGTAAACTGTATGTTACTATAAAACATATTATGTAGTGTATACGAATATATAGAAAATTGAATAAAGGTCAATGTGTTAATATTGATTCTTGTTTTATTTTTTGTTTAATATATTTTACCTTGTGTAACAAGATATTTATAGTATAAAATTATTACTATTACCTCTAATAAGAAACTGTTTATGTGAATAAAAGCTATAGCTTCATGTTAACCCTGATTGATTGTCGCTCAAATGTAGATATATATAGCCATTTACTGTTTCTGAATGTTTCTGGTGTGGATGTCGATTCATATAATTCATAGCTCAAGCCGTAAGTGTGTCTAAGACTACTAGTTTATTTCAACACCTAATCATCTATGTTAAATATATAATATACAACAAAATGAACAGTTTTAGACAATGTATATTATTAGTTAAATATAAAATATATATTATAAAAACAACTACATTTTATTTTCATCGTATTTACAAAACTGTTCAACATTCTACTATATACTAAACGGATAATGCAGCATAAACGGTTGCTACATTTATTGGAACCAACAGTTACATTATTGTAGCAAAAACAAAATAATAGTTGTTAAAAATATTCTTACAATACTGCGAAAGCTTGACATACAGGTAAGTATAAGCAAGTGTTACAAATTATAATATTCTTTAATGCAAGATTTATTTACAAATGTTTAGAAAAATATATTACAAGTTGCAATAATCTGGAATTTTATTACAAGCTCTAGAAAGATTTTATGATTTTGTAATAAAATTACTTACATTATTTTCCGTGTAGAATATAACAAAATACTGCGCTTCCAAATTTATAACTAATTCTTTGTGGCTAGTCACATTCTTTCCTTATTTATTTCAATTTATTTCATATGCAGGACATACTTTGCCATATAAAACGAATGATTTAGGCGGTAATGTGATAGAACTTCTTTGGCGGCTAAATAACCCGAACGCGTACAAAGTTTACTCCGACAACTTCCCAACTTTTAAAGCATCTTACGAGAATGGTTTTCTTGCAACAAGAACTTTAAAGAAACGATGAATCGAAGGTGTCCTTTAGAACCTCCTAAATCTATTGCGGAAAAAAAGGAGGAGGTTGCTTGATTCCAGATACGATCACTACTATGACATCAGCGTTGTTCGTTGGAATGATAATTCTGTGATCGCAGTAATAAGTAAATAGGGAATCAGTTGAACCTCTATTCACCTACAAGAGATACAGCAACGAGAAAAAAAATTACGTGGGCGGAATTTATCTATATAACTATATATAGATATATTTATCTATATATATAAAGTGGTGATTTTCTTCAATACTCTTGTAGACTGCGGAAATTATACGGCTACGTTCATTAAAAAGTCAACATTAAAAAAACTCATGGCCGCGCTTCGGGGCAGCAACTGCAAGACGTTAGATTTGATCAATTCAGTCATGCACTTCAAAAAAGAACTAAACGTTGACGAAGAAGATGTAAACAGTGTAAAAGTCAGACTGTCTGCATGTGTATAAAGCGCAATGTGCCAATTCATACTGAATGCCTTGCAATATATCATAAAATAAAAACTAATATTATTTTAGTTTTTAAATTGAACGTTTTAAATTGACCAATGTTGCGCTAACGCATCTGTAGAATTACTTTTTTATATGTTTAAGGTGTGATACGTATTCGCTTGTAGAGCCGTTGAAACAGTAAAATATTTTTTTCGCATTTGTTTTAGCAACAGTCCTATATATGAGTTAAGCGATAACTAAAAATACGCCGCCCATGGAAGAATTTATTTATTTATTAGATTTTATTGTCGGTTTCACATTGAGCTAGAATTTGTAACTCTTATGGATGCAGACTTCTTTTAGTCCATATCTACTTGAATATAACTATCTCTTACAACAACTAGCAATGTTGCCAAGTCAAATAGCGAACTTTATTCCTAGAGCGCAACGTTTGCTTTGTTTATATCCTTATTGCCTATTAATTTTGATAACTATTGCAATTTTTAATAATGTCGACTACTATAAATATAGAATTGTATAAAAAGGAAAGTGTCAATGCAGAGGGTATTAAAAAGAAACAGAAACAAAGGTCATTAATGTCCCCAATGCAATTAGAGAAGTACGCAAAGCACTAGGTTGTGGGATATTCAGTTCGAAACGAGAATGATAAGGGGAAGCATTCACCGGCGGTTTCGGAGAACATAGTGGGAGTGCAAATCATCCTTTACAATTAAAAACTATATTTACTTTGACAATTCAGAGTCCAAAGCGAAGGAGACTCAAAAACTTATCGAAAAGGAGTATGAAAATGTGTCCACTCAGAACTAGCAAAATTGTATTGATTATGTAACGACAGTGATAAGTTTTATTTCGTTATTATTACTAATAATAATTTAATTAGTTTGTTTGTTTTAGATGAAGAATATATGCGGAGACTCGATGAGTTACACGATCACCTAAAGGAATTTATTGTTAGTTCATCAACTGGATCATCTTCCTCAATTTGGTCGCTAGACCTCACTAATCCTTCCATTAGTGTAGATATCTAGGTACTGCTAATATCGCTCTTTTCGGCGGAAGACGAAACTAAAGTCAGAGTTACCGCAGATTCAAAGATAGCTGCGAGAAATAACCTGAACAATAGTACCGTCAGTAAGACTATACAATAATTGGAAGATCACCATACAACTTCTAGAATCACTAATGCAAGTCGATGACGAATATCCATAGCTGAGCAAGACGTTTCTAAATTTACTCGGAGAAAATTCGTTTTCTACTGCATTAAATGTGGCTAATAGTAAAATTATATAACAAAAGTTTCCTGGATTAGTAATTATCGCCTGGCCGTAGAACTAAATAAACTAATCTGAAATTCTTGTAAACTTGTAAATAAATTTAGCTTAAATCCGGGTCATAAGGAAAATCGTGTAGGGTATGCAGTTCAACACATGGCACCTAACTTGGATTTTTGAGAGAATTACTTAAAAATAGAAAAAACTAACCCATTCATGCATACCGACCAAGAGAGCATAGATTTGATGAAAACTATAATTTTTTGGGTTGGTTTTCAGTATATGGAAAATTGTTAGAAATTGAAGGAAATATAAATTATTATCTTAACACTTTGAATGATGGATTGTTATCTTCGATTAATTCTATTTTTCAAATTAGAACTTGATTTTTCAACACAATTCCTTCAGCTAATATATTCAAAATATTGTTCGGACAATGTGCTGGGTACTCCTTCAAGAAGTCCTGATATGAACATCATAGAAAACATGTGGGATTAATGACTAATAGAATAAAACAATTAAATCAAAGTCGTCAAAAGAAAAAAACTTATAGAACTTTTCAAACAGCGTAGAAAAGTGTTAGCAAAGATAATAATTATTTTTTCAATCTTTACTAATAGAGTGGAAGAAGTAGTGTTTAATTGAATAAATTGAATGGATACTCTTTATTCCAATAAAGCTTGTATTTTTGTTCTTCCATTCCTATAAAATATCACTAAAGACAGTTAGGGCGCCGGCGTTAATGTAACGTTTTTTTGTCTACTTTTTTTGTATTTATATTCCTCTAAAATGTCACTGAAGTCAGTTGCTTAATGATAATAATAATAATAATTCATGGCACTCACGCTAATGCATCACATTGCCAATAACAAATATGGTTCGAGCAGCTGGAAGTTTCTTGTCTACCTTTATTGCATTCGACTTTATGTATATTTTGTTACTTGATACTATTGAAAATAGGTAAGTGTTCGAACACCAAATTATGTTATCTCGCACAAGTTTAAGCCAGAGTATTGGTAGAGGTACGTTGACGACGCTTTTGTCTTCTGATCTCATGCAAACGAATCTTTAAACGATTTCCTATAGTCACGATTCCATAGGCTTCGCTGTGGACGTTGAATAAGGTGATCGCCTTCCTTTTCTAGATGTTCTCGTATATCAGCGTTCTCACTGCGGACAGAGATCGGAAATCAACGCATATATATAGATATATCGATAGTCTCTCTCTCACCATCATCCAGTCCAAAATACGCGGTGTTATCGAAAGTGCTACTTCCATACTTCTTTAAGAACCAAACCACAACTCTGATCCATAGTCATTAGTCTGGGAATGATAAGGAAGCTATCATTAATCGATATACCAAATCTTCTCCATTGCAAGTCATTTCATCTAACTCTAATTTCTAAGAAAGCTTTTGACTTTATATTTACGATGTCACTAACTGAATCAGCAAGATTCTCTTCAGGAACAATATACATCGACGAAGCAAAGCGATTGGTCAATACTTATGGTCAGAGAATCATAGTAGGGAATCCGTTAGTCAATACAGGTTTTATCCAATTTTTTTTTTTACGCAATTTAAATTTTAAATCGCGACGATGGTCAACCCTTATATTACACGTGCAAATTCCAACTGATCAAAACATTTTAGCAACGGCTACGCTTTATTGATCCACATTTCCAAAATAAGAAAATGTCCAATACGTATGGAAGAAGCATCAGCAGGAGCCTTAGCAACGGCGGCAACGTGGTTTCAGCACGAAAAACAGTTGAATAGTATAATTGGCGATCGTGGAACGCTACGTACCAGGGCACAAGCAATTCCTCTACCCCATTTTGCTCTCACTTTTCCAAACTTACTTGAAGGTAAATTAAAATCTGCTATACCTACAAGACATTAGCGCATCTTCAACACGGTTGCAGTATGTCAGATTTGTATTACATTTGTGTTGTAAAATTTACAAGATGCAACACTGTGTAGTGTAAATATCCTATCATTTTTAGTAGTGTTGGCTTTGCGATAGGCGTGATATTTTTTAACATCGTTATTGTGGACCCTCTTAACCAATCGTAATGTTTAGAGAGGACAAAGGCAGGTGAAATTATTCCTTTTTTTGCAGCGATTAGATAGACGCTAAATAAGAATGAATTCGTGTTGCCTACTGGTCGACCCCGAGAGTCGACAAAACACGAGTCTCTCTAGTTTCTGCAAGAAAATCCGCTCTTATCCTCTCTCGTAATGTTATTTATTAATAATTTGTCATTCTGCAATACCTCACTTTTCTATGTTCACTTCATTCTATGAAATTTTCTGTTTGGTCTACTGGATTAGATGAAATAAATTTAAATGATTTAAGTTTTTATAAATTTCCTAGCTTTTTTTAAAACCTAATACTTCTGGTTATGTGCACAACGCCGTCCATAACATACATAAAAACCATGTTTCCGTAAAGTTTTGAAAGTTGTTTCATTTGTAATTCATAATAATGCTATATACGGAACCAGCGAACAACGAAATTGTGAAATATCACACGTACAGTTACCTGACAAACAATTCCGCAATATTTGGAATGTCACTACGTTCATATGTCCACAGTACATCCGGCCATTTTGGTATTGATCATTTTATTTTGAACTGCAGAAATGATATAGTACACGTGCATGTACAGGATGACTCGGAATGGACGAATCAAACTGGTAGAGGGTATCGTAGACGTGAAAATAATGCTTCAATTATAATTTGTTTCCAAGTTATGACGTAGTCCTATACATTAATATTTTTTTAAACATAACTTTTTCAAATAAATGTTTACAAATGCAATATTTTATGCTTCGTCTACGAAAGGGACCAAATGCTTACATGTTACAAGTTCCAAATATGATTAATGCTATCACGGATGAACGTTGCGTCATCACAATCTTTTTCCTTTATCGTGAAGTAATATGAACGTCATAAAATTCAATCACTTTGACCTTTAATGAAAACAAGTTAATTAAAAAAAATCTAGATGTATACACGTAAATCTAACTGTAATAGTATCGAGTACGCGATGCCCAATCTAATTGAATGAAGTGATAATAACAGTAATAAATTCCGCTGTCAATAGTAACCATGCTGGATCGTACTTTTCCGAGTACACGGTAAGAAATGAGACCCACTGAACAATATAGAATCGATGTAAAATTTTAGTAGCAATGATAAATTTTACTATACAGAAGCGTACATTGTACATATCATTAACTCAAAGCAATAATTTCACTCAATTTTGTGCTTGTGTGATCTTTAATGTTCGCTATAAAACGCTATATAACTCTTCCATTGAACAGAGTTGTATGAAATTCAAAAAAAATTAGATGACCTTGTCCGTCAATTATTTTGTACTTCTCACGACAATCTTTATGAAATGAGTTTGTATTCACAAACATAAATACAATAGGATCATAAAAAAAAACATAATCGAGAGGGCCATGTTTTGTTTATAATTATTTTTTATGTTGGTTACATACATACTACTCCCGACAGTTAAATTGAAGACTGAAACCTGAAATTACGTTTGGTTTGACAATTGATACTCCCAGAAAAGAACTAATGAAAGTATTGCGGATGTGAGGAGGCGTATTCACCTTAAAACTCAATTAGAAAGCTTCTACGGGAAGCTATAATTTGTTATACGGTACTTATCAGCATATTCTTGGAAAAGATCTTGAAAGATACTCATATAAAATTCGTGTTCTGCAAGATCTCCGGTCCATTGATTCTCCTAGTAAAAATGGAATACTCTAATTGGCGTGAAAAACACACGAATGATGACAAATCTTTGATTTACCCTTAATGGTTTTTAACAAACGAACCACGCGTATAGAATCCCACGAAATCTCTTATATCCTGATACGGAAACCATTTCACTCGGAAGAGGTAGGTCTAAATAGCAGCTTCACGGGGAAAAATTATTGGTTCTTCATAAAGCGGTAAGCACAGGAAGACTTATTGTAACTTTTCTCTAAACTAATTACATGATGACAAAGTAAGAGATGGATGCTTCCAACGAGCAGTGAATATTTTGTGAAGTGCATTCTTCCACAAGTGTTGACCCCTCTTCAAATTTGTCTCGATGGTGAAGAAGGTCACCGCCTGGCTACTATTGATACATACGGTAGTGAAGATAACGCTTGCATTACTGCATTACTTGCATGCATTAGATAAATCTTGGCCTTCTTTACATTGATGGGAGATTAATAGCTATAGTGAAGATTAATGGACCAAAAATAAAGTTTTCAGATGTGTCTGCGGTTATGGTTTTTATTTTGGTTGGCCGTTGTTCCATTCGGTTGTTTTTCAAAAAAACTTGAGTTGGAACGTAAAACTGCACAACTTTTCAAATTCAACAAATAATCAGGCGATCACGATAGGCATAAAATCGACATACGTTACTTCCACGGCTAATGCATGTAGGATTAATATCTACCATTTACTGCTGGAGATAAGCAGACATATAAAAGTAAATACGTAAACTGAACAAAGTTGCTATTTAAATAGAAGAACGAGCAGATTAAAAGACGTTTGTTTCATTCCGATACTTTCAGAGGTTAACAGCTACGCTGCTATAAATAGCGCAGTTCAACCATTTACCATAATCAAAACATTAAGTTCTTTGGAAAATACACACAAAATTTAGCAAATACGTGAAGCGCGTAGGTTGAAATTAAAATGAAAAATTAAATGGTAAAAAAAAAACATCTATGAAGTGATATTTCATAAAAGATATAAATTACAAACAAACAGATGATAATGTAGATCTTTCATACATACGTTAACGACCTTAAATTTAGGTCATAAATTGCATAGAAGGATGTCTAAAATCGTAAGAAAGAATGTTAGTGCTGAGATTAGTGATAAGTAGAGCTCCTCAAAGTGCGTGGCAAGTCAGAAGGCGTACCGCCGGGCGTGGCCGGGGGATATGTAATGTAATATATAAGCAAATAACTCGCATCGCATTTCGGTAGTTTATTACCGTATGCGATCGGGTTGTGACGGTATGGCGGACGCGCGTAGTAAGAAACACCCACAGGCCGACAAAGTGAAAAAGTTCTGTGGAGAATTTCCTGACTTAATATATAATCGAAGTAAGATTATATGTAAAATTTGTAATATACCTCTGATGTGCAATGATAAATATGGCTGTAGAAGACATGTAAATAGTCAGCAACACAAAAATAAAAAACTGGGTGTATCACCGACTGAGGCAACTCAATTTATAATTGATTTATTTTATATGCTGACTGCGTGTAATTTACCGTTTTCCTTACTCAGGAAGAAATCATTCCGTGAATTTTGGAATAAATATAATCCAGACTTTGAGTTACCGTCGGAAACAAGCTTAAGGAGATGTGTGCCAAGTGTACGTACCGAAATTGAAAACAGGATCAGATCTGCAATAAAAAATAAACTACTGTGGTTATGTATTGACGAAACGACAGACCGTAAAAAACATTCTATTTTGAATATGATTGTACGTATACTGGAACCTCGTCAACCTACAAAGGGAATTTTATTAGCTAGTAAAAGACTAAAATCGTGTACTGCCGACGCTATCGAGAGCGTAGTCGTTGATACTTTACAAACATTTGAAATTGCCACTATTCAAGTATTAATTTTCATGACCAATGGTGCCGCGACAATGCGTTGTGTAGGTCGTTCTCTTCAAGAACATTATGGGATGATGTTACATATTACTTGTAAACTTCATGCTCTGCATATTGTGGCTGAAACTATTCGTGCAAATTTCCCTGAGGTAAATGCATTAATAACAAATACGAAACGAGTGTTTCTCAAATCTCCCAAACGTACCAGTGAATTTCATAAACAGTGTCCCGGTATTCCCGAACCACCAGAGCCGATTCTTACGCGTTGGGGGACATGGCTGAAGGCAGCGTTTTATTATTTTGAATACTTCCGGCAAATAAAATCAGTCGTCTTACAATTCAATGCCAACGAATCTGCGGCTATTAAGGAAAGCCAGGAAAAATTCCAAGATATTTCCGTTGAAGCAGATTTACAAACCGTTTACAACAATTATAGAGAAGTACTTGAGGCAATAAATAAATTACAAAATAGTGCACTGTCCCTGACGGAGTCAGTACAAATATTAGATGACGTTAATACACTCCTACACTGTATAAATAACAAAAAAAAATGATATCGTTATAAGAAATTTTGAAAGTGTTATGAAGAAAGATACAAATTTTAGCAGGTTAAGACAAGTTTGGGAAGGTAACTCTACTGATCCGGTGACTAAATTCAAAGATTATTTTAATTACGCGTGTACTACATCATTAGACGTCGAGCGTTCATTTTCAAGATATAAAAACATTTTTTTCAGAACGACAAACATCCTTGAAAGAAACGACTGTGGAAACATTCCTAATGCTTCAGATGTTTGAGAAATCGGATTGCGCTTACGGTAACAGTTTTAATGTGCCTACCTCCTCGTGTGCTGACTAATACTATTTTCCTTGTGCATTAACACCCACTATATTGGATACGGCTAATTACAAAAGTAAGCGTTTTAAAATTCTTTATTTCTTTTGTTTTTATGTACTTTACTTATGTTTCTTATCGACGCCTATGGTGCGCCACGCAGTTGGGGAGCTCTAGTGATAAGGTTTCATGAAAGAATGAAATAGGAACCAAGCTTGCAGTGTATAAATGACTTTAAAGTTATAAAACAAGAAACATCCAATGTAACTCTTAAAATAAAGAAACAAATTTAATACGAGGGCATAAACATAGACCAAAACGATATTTAATGTAAGTTAGAAAGGAATTATTATTCATCTGACAAGCTTCATCAATGGTAAACAACACATCTTTATTTATTATATCGTAATAATTAGTTCTGGACGACCGTTTCTAGCACCCGAATGATCCTGACCATCTATTGGTGACCGAATGATGCAAGAAAAATTTTCTAAAACTAAAACATCCCTACTTTCTAGAAAAAAATATATTCTTTTCAAGTGCCTATTTCTACTTCCTGTACGCCTTGAAACTACGATGCACGTAAAATAACATGAATGTACTATCCCTTCTTCCGAGAAGAAATATATCGTTTAGAAGTGCCTATTCTACCCCCGACGCGTCTTAAAACTACGAATGTGTTGTTTACATCACATCATCAATAACTATTGATTGGTTTTGTTTCCCTACCCTAATTAGATATAAGTCATGTAAGCAATTCATGAAACTAAAATGTAATTTGGATAATTTCATTCTTCATTACAAAGCATTGACATCAAAAAAAAAAACAGATGCTGGTATTGCTTTTATAACTAATACAAGTCGAAGTAATGTCCATTAATGTTTTACTAAACATTAATACAATAAAAAAGTTGATAAGCAAAGTTGCTGTTTAAATAGATCTCTCTCTTCTATTTCAATTTCTACTATATCTTTCATACGCAGTGATATTTCATTGGAATATTACTCATTGTACGCCATAGTATCAATTTACCAAACAACATATAGTCCTTCAAATCTAGCATTTTGTTTTAGTACTTCAAGCGTCGAATTGTTGGAATTGGACGGCTGTACAACGCTTTCAAAATAAGTACGTAACGATTACCACATTGGTGTATTTTTACTTTATAAGAAGTAGGCCAATAAGGTGGTAATTTAATATGAAAATTGAATTCACCCACATCGCGTTTTAATTTTATATACGGAACCTGATATTTTCCGAAAATCTTTACTCTTAGTACTCTAAGCGAATACATTTACGTTTAAATAATAAAAAAAGAAAAAAATGATCATAGTTTATGTAAATCAAAAATAGAAGAATTGAAAATTTCGAATGTTAGATGAGAGTTTTAAAACCTACATAACCTTTATTATGAATGCTGGGTTAGTTTTTATTTTTTTTTAGAGAAAACAACACATGTTTCTCTAAATGTCTTGAAAAGTGTCTATTTTAGATGCTCAGTAAATATGAGCTCTTTTTTCGGTTTTATAGTAGCTGTGTAGAAAAAAATGAGTTTTGACGATTTCTCCATTGCAAAGGTTAATCCTAATTGTCGAACACGCTGTATACTGTTCTAGAAAAATTCATCAAGTCCCTGATCGTAGTCTACACGGTCAACAGTTCTGAAAAAATTCAATTTTCCAAGTTCAAACACTTTCATCTATAAAAGTTCACATGCACCCTTCCATCTATCAAAAATGTTCACGGTTAAAAACAGCATCATCAAACAACCTTAACAATGCAAGAATGTACGTTGTTCTATTTAAAATAAGAAGGAAGACAGCCACTTGCCGATATTGCCGGACGTCTTAGGTAATTGAAAATATTTTATTTTAATGGATCATATCGGCTGTAATATGTTATCAAGTTTTTCAATGTTTACTCTTTCATATATCGACGGACGCAGTTCCTTTTAGATAGAATTCCTCTTCATTCACTACGGTCTGTTTGAAATGATTTTTAGTTGTAGTATTATCACTACAGTAATCCAATCATCTATAGTTAAATACTACGTGGTAAATTAAAGATTTTGACATATGAATGCATATGCATGAAGCATTTATCATGACGCTTTATATACACATACGTACCTACGTGCATTAAACATTAATCAATGCGGAATTATTTGATTATGGTGGTTAAATAACTATATAGGACGTTTCACTATTGTATGCGTTTAAAAATAGGAACATGTGCAATTCTATTTTTGCTAGGCTTAACTTTTAATGAAGCATGCACATTGCAAAAATAATATGTACATGCTGTAAAACGCATAATTATCTTAACTTGACAAGTAAGAAATTTAAAAAAAATGCGCAACAAAATTGTGCGAGTAATGCGACATAATTAGGAACACTAAAAAAATTACTAAAAGGTAAGAAACTTTTACTTTTCGTCAGTTAATGCGAAAAAAATAAAAGTAAACGTTCCTTTTTTAATTTTCCATGTACTTGCCAATGGATACCATCTCAGTTTTTCAATATGCAATCTTTTTGTTTTAGTTTTGCTTCGTTATCAACCTACCGTAGCTTCTCTATCAGTTGTACAGATTATTTTACTTCCGAAAGTAAAAATTGTGGATCGTACAAACAGAAATCCGGTAATTAAAGTTCTTTGCCATTTACAACAAAGTTCGTTATTACTATTAAATCCGAGTATACGTATGCCGTTGTAAAGGAAGAATTAATTAAATCCTGTGTAACCGAATTCTTGCAAGACGAAAAACTGCTAGAGGACATTGGACATTGATGGAAAATCATCTAGACAAATTGTCTAAAAAATATAACAAGCGTATATACAGGATGAGTCGCGATGAATGGAATAAACTCTAGGAGTATATTTTCACAGGCGAAAATAATGAAAAAAAAATTAAATGTTGTTATCCGATTTTTATTTGTTTTCAAGTTAGCGTAATTAAAAATAAAAAAATTCATATATTAAAGCTTTGGTATTCTATTGGTATTATCATTCGTGAGCTGGAAGTTGCGTTTTCTTCTACTGCATCCAGAATGTCTTCTACTTCTTGTAATTGTTGTCGACTACCTTGTTCAGATATTATGTTTACACTGCGAAACTTTCCGGTTTCGCACAATTTATTGAGTACACTAATAAATACATTTTTATTAGAATGTCTGTGATGCGGAAACCGTTGACGATATTCATCAGCAACAGCTGTAGCATTCCTATTACAAAATACATAAAGAAACACCATATTAGCATATTCTAAATTAGAATAAGTGTTTGGCATTTTAGTTTGTTACACATTAGTCGGACAAATATCAAGCCAATGTCACAATACTCGAATAGCAATGTTATAATTTACTCCAAGGTACAGGGAACCCTTTCTTTATGATGGCAGCGCCCTCACTATGTCAACAATGACCTAGAAGTACTGACATTAGACGCATTAGACATACAAAACACTCTACACTATTTCTCCACTGATTTCAATCTCGCTACTACGAATACGTACATAAACACGGTATACTAAATCGACATTTTTAATTACACTATAACTCGAAAACAAATAAAATTCGGATAACAACATTAGAGTTTTTTTACATTATTTTCGCCTGTAGAATACACTCCTACAGTTTAGACCATTCCTCACTACTCACCCTGTACATCTAATTATCTAAATATCAATAGATTTAGCAACCGTTTCATCTCTCTTAATATCCATATTGTCTAATTAACTAAGAGAATTTCACCGTTTCTAATGCACCTAGATGCAATATGAAATCCTAAAGAAATAAAACAAAAAAAAAACTTCCAGTAATTGTTGAAATTTCAATTCTTTACTTAAGTATATTACCTTAAAGCAGAAAAACTTGAATATCGTACTACCTACCAGACAATACATAAACATGACTCATGTTACATGAGATACCAAATCGACATTTTTAATTACCCTATAACTCGAAAACAAATAAAAATCGGATAACAACATTTGAGTTTTTTTACATTATTTTCACCTATAGAATATACTCCTACAGTTTAGTCCATTCCTCACGACTCACCCTGTACATACGAACTAGAACACGAGAATCAACTAATACTAACGATATGTGACACTCGAACGAAGAAATAATATGCCCATTATCGATCTACAATAATAAATGTGAAGGTAATTGTGAGAAACTAATTTGCCACCTATCTAGTGAAAAACTACAACTAACGTAATCTACGGATTCCAATGATCGTCCAGTCGAACGTAAAGTACCTAACAAACAGGCTGCATTGATGAAATTCTCAAACTGCAAATTCCGGGCATATGTTTTATCACAAAGAAAACTGCTCAAGGGGTCCAAAATATCTATTCTTGAGGATCTACCTAGGGAGCGTTAGGTAGAGGCGGCTTGCATGGGTTACGTTTACAAGAATGTGTGGGTACTTGATGGTGAACACAGGTAATTCTAAAATTGTTAGACCTTTGCGTGACACGACTAAGTTAAATAAATGTATTAAATAAACTTGTCAAACGAGGAATTTAACTTAATACTGTAAACTTCATTATTTCGGTACGTTAGATTTACCTTCCTTTCGTTTACACTTTTTAGAATCGCGTAACTTCGTGTCTACTTTGTATTGAATTATGTTTTTGTATTTTATTATTGAACTACCGATGAATGTTGGTAATTTATATGTGCGTTCTATTTTTACCGGTTTTATTGAATTTCGCATGTTGATTTTAGATCATCATTTTGATTATTCTTGTAGTTACTGAGACGTAGATATCAGACATTGGTATAAATTATTTCTTAAGAGTAGGACGAGAAGGAGAGTTGGTGTTGCTGCCTCTCGTTCGGGTTTGTTCGGAATTTTCCCTAGCTTCTCTTTTTCGCTTTTCTGACTAGGTTCTTCACTAATTTTTTTTAATTATGTACCTTCCACCTTTTTCTATATTTTTCCTAACATTCTTTTTCGAATTTCCTTTTTTCTCTTCAATTGCCTATTTAATCCCGTCAATCCATCAGTGTGTTCTTTTCAAATTATCATCGTGTCTTCTTATTCCTTATTAATATGTTGCCTGCTTTGTTGAAAGCTATTTCTTTACATGTTCCTTCAAATTCATTCCTTCCACATGTTCCAGTTTTTGAAATTTTATGTTAGCTTTTGCGTGATATCTCATCTTTATTCCATCTTGTTTCAGGTTATGTAGACGCCTGTTACTATTCGGTCAATGTCCTGTGATTAATTATGCTATGGTTGTTCGTCCCTTACTACTTAAGTAAAGGCAACTGACAAGGAAAGGTAGGAAAATGCGTCTCGCCGATTTAAATGAAACTTGGTGGGTTTATACACCAATCCAGTGTAAGACCAACGGCAACTATCTTAGCGGCCCAATCTCTCGTTAAGAGGGTCGGCCACTCTAATCTCAAGACCACCCTCCGCTGTTTCACTTAATAACTCAGAAACTATAAGAGATATCGAAGAAAGATTTTATTTGTTTTATATGCCCTAAACGATAGTGTAACTGTTTTCCGATGTCACCTGTTTGCGAAAACAAGCCCCCACCCCTTCATTTTTCTATATTATTACTGCACGAATACAAAGGCTATGTAGAATATATATTTACATATGTATATAATACAAAACTTATGTATGTTACATCGATAACGTTTTCATAAACAGATACTTGATATTGGGAAAACAGTTACTCCGTCGATTAGGGCATATAAAACAAATAAAATCTTATCTTAACTTTTTTCGATATCTTTCATAGTTTCTGAGTTATTAAGTGAAACAGCGAAGGGTAATCTTGAGGTTAGGCTGGCCGACACCTCCTTAACGGGCGATTGGGTCGATAAGATAGTTGCCGTTGGTCTTACAATAGATTGGTCTATAAACCCAGCAAGTTTCATTTAAATGGGTGAGACACATTTGCCTACCTTTCCTTGTGAGAGCAGCACCAACTACAAATGGACAGATCTATAGATTTGGTTCACTATACTGGAAAGATTATCTACTACAGCGGACTGTATTACAACGATATTTTTACTTATTGAAATTTTATATTAATATATTGTATGGAATAAAATATATTCGTAGTAATTACAGTATACAAACTATAAATTTTGTGTGACAAACTAAAAACTAAGAAAAAACTAGAAAACGAGAAAAATTTCGTGCGATAGTAACGCATTTTCCCGTAAAATATCTGACATCTTATGCATGACAATAAGAAACTTAGTACTTCTACCTAAAATTTATAGTCGAAAGAGTGCAAAATAAGGAAGTTGGAAACGGATGATATATTACTTGCTCTTTGTACTTAATTCGGTTTCAATTTATCTGTGTTTTGGAACGCAATTTAGGAGTGTAAATTGAACCCTTGAAAAATGATGCAGCTAATAGCTCTTTTTGCTTTCGTTCTACTTTTCCGAAAAATAATTCTTTCTTGTCGGACATTAATCGTGATAGATGGGATAATAGTGTTATGGTAATTTTTTAACTTGCTCATTCAATTGATGTATGTATATACGCGACGACGGGATATAATATAGCCTAGTAATCTATTAAGACCGACGTTCCTACTTATATTTATCAAAAGTGAAAGTAGGAACTTTTAAGATTAACTAACAAAATCCATTTATTTACACTTAACTTGGAAATTAATGGAACTACGAGCATATGAATAAAAAACGTATCAAACATCTTCGCGTGGTAGCTATTGATTCGTTAGTTCTAAAGAAAGTAGACGTGGAAAAAATTGAAAACGAATTTCATCATGTCAAGTTGACGTGAACACGATGCATTAATTTTCTAGAAAAAAAATCATTCTTGTTTCTCTTGTTCTTTGCTTAAATAAGCGTTGCATATTCACTTTTGTAAATTAGTGTGACGTAACGAAGTGGTATAAGATCCGATTAAATTGAATGATTGTTTCTTTATGAGTAAAACAACAGTGTACCAAATGGTAAATAAACAAAGTCGTTTAATTGTGGTGTTTATCAATAGATTTTGCATTTTTAAATGTTAACTATAATCAACATTCTCCATAAGCATAGATGCATTGGTTTCAAAGTATATCAACGTTTTGGAGAATAACCCATTTGTTCTTCATAACTAATACATAAAAGCAATTGTATCAACAAATTATGGAACTTACGGGCTTTCATAAATTTCATAGTTATGAATTATGTCAATAAAGTTTTAAGTAAAGCTTACTCGGGTCATTAATGGAGCTGCGTCTACTTCTGCCAATAGCCCTTGAAATAAGTCCTAATGGTTTATATCCCAAAAATAGTATACGAGGCTCAAATAGGATGTGTTAGAAAATACATAATACATAAATAGTAAGCGGTGTCATTCGATGTAAGTTGGAGTTTAAAGTATGAGGGTTCAGTTCAAGTACATGAATGTTCCGCTTTAGATGTTTTGAGAAAATAACGCCTAGAAGTTACGATTTTGTCTTAGGAAAATTTTAAATTAATTCGTTTGAAAAAACTAATGATTAATGATCTACTTATATTATTAATTTGAAATGTTGAAGAAGATCGGTGATGTCATTAATGAAAATGGAAAATAGAGTGAGCAATAGAACCGCTGTATGAGGAAAACACTGATTGTTAAAGATTTAAATATACTTTTCAGAAGTTACTGAGCAAGTTGATACCTTTCTGACAAATATGAAGTAGACTATAGTGACACATTTGATGTAGCAGATCATGTTGGACAAAATCGAATGCTCGACTCAGATCACGAAAGGTTCCTAATGTAATTGGTTAACTTTCCAATTGCACATTAATTTAATCCATGAACTTGCATAATTTGAAGTCACGCTGATTTGCCAAATGGATTTACATTGTATTTCTTATAAGCATGTTGACAACGGAACAAATTCATGAAATAGGTACATGACTATATTTTATGGAGCGGAGAAAACAAGACACCTACCGCGAAAGAGCAATTATTAAATATAAATAAATAAAATAATATAAATATAAAATTAAATATGTAAAAGGTGAGACATAAATAACTAAATTCTTTAAGTATTTTTTCAGATATACCGTCCAGACCTGTACAACTTCTATTGTTTAATCTGTTAAACACGGACAACTTTTCATAAAGAAGATACTGGAAATATTACTGAATATGCATAAGCTTGTCTGTTAAGGATTTAACATTTTATTTTGTTTTTTTTTTGTTTTATTAATTTTGTAAAAGTAATATTTTGTTTATGCCTATTTTATGATAAATTGAATGTTTCATTTGTTTTGCTTTATATAATTTCATATAATTCGTATTCAGCATCATTTAAACTTAGATCGAGTATTAAGCAGGGAGTCTCCGCCAGTAACGTACAAGTTCCAAACTTTTTCGGAGGTTAACGTACGAACTGACACGACTACCTGCCGTCGTTCTTTCGCTTGTGAGTCACGCAGCGCTCACACCCGCACTATCGTTGGTTTCTGATTTTTCCGCTTATACATGGGAACAGCAGCTTGGAGCAAGATACTAGGGATGGTGCATCAAATAAGAACGCGAGCGTCTGGGTAGCCGTGAGTTGTATAGCATCTTTTTGCGGTAGTGATCGGTTATTTACTGCTGTCGCTCAACGCTCCCCGGTAGGGTTTGCTGGTGGCCCTAGCATTAGAAATTGAACATTTGAATGCGTACACGAAGAACTGAATTGTGAAATCCATATGTATTTGAATGTTGATATATACGAAAGAATACCATATTTATTTATTTTTTTTAATTTATTTAATTTTTTTAAATTTATTTAATTTTAATAAAAAATTACATTTAAATAATTGGTCTTTGCGCCTCACAAGAAAGATACACCGAAGCAGACGACTGGCAGCATTGTTCTTCAAACTAGGAGAACATATCATTGTATACAATACTTAACAAAGACTTGCTTTTACAAAGACTTACTTGTCTTTACAAAAAAAAAAAATAGATTTTTACTGTTTACTGAAATAATGATCACATCCAACAGGCTTAGGCAAATTGAAACTAAAAAATTTTTAATATAACTTTTTTTAAAGTACACTCCGCGAAAAAAGTATCGCATAAACTAAAAAAGGTCATTTATAAACCAAGATATTTTTATACGTTCACAAAAAGTTTACCTCGTGTATGTGAACTATAAAAACACTAACAAAATCATGGAACATAGCTTTTTTACTTTTTTTTCTAAAAGAACACATTTAGAAAAATGCATATGTGTAAGGTTTGTTCAGTTGTTTATTGAAAGTCTTCCTATACGGACAAATTTTAAAGTGCGAAGTCAGAGTTCTGTACCGACGCTTTTAAAACTAAAACGAGCAATTTAACTTCAGAACAAGTGGCTGCTATAGTTGCTTTAATCGAAGATGGACGATCTCAAGCATACGTTGCTAATTTGATGAACATCAATCAGTCAAGTGTTTCTAGAGCCGTAGCCAGATATAGGGAACCAGGCAATTACAGTAGAAGACCTGTACCAGGTCGTCCAAGTTTTTTAAAGTATTACGTTTGTTGATTCTGTTTGAAAACATTTCAGTATCACAATTTCTACGCTAGCACTCGAACCCTTTTTGCTTCTAAAAGTTTGTCATCTTCACTTTGTTTTATCACGATCTTTAAAATCATTAAAAAATTGACGCGGTCTGATTTCTAGGATTCATGTTTCCAATCATTTTCCTTTCTTATGCTGAGAAAAATAAATGTTTTAAATCAGTTAGATGTAGTTGGACGAGCTGATTTTTATTTATATTAAAAACTTGCAGCATCTTCACCGAAGGTTATCGCACTAATTGAGTCGATCTAACCAATTCAATAAACAGTACGCGTGTTAAAGGAATCTTAAATATTAATTGAATCAACCGATGCACGTAGCACTTTATTCCTTCAATTTAACCTTCTGCAATCGCACGACGATATTACGAAGCGCATCCTTATATTAGTTTCCTAACGTCTATTTTATTTATTCCTGTTTTGGCACATTTCCTTGAATACACCAGCCGTTCCAAATTTGCACTTCGTAGCAAACTTATTGAAAATTCCAGGCTTATTCGGTACTTTGAAGTACTGCTTGTTAAAAATGTTGATTTATCTTTAAGTTAGCAATAATTTGATAAAAATAACATATCATTCAACAAACACATAATTACTTTTATGTGTTACGTACACAAGTCAAAAGCTGAAATTCAGAATAAGACTTACAAATTTTAAGATAATCCGCCCGTAAAACAATAGAAAAACCTAGAATATGGGTGCATTTGTCATTTTAAAACCGTTACGCAGACCTTTATACATATTACGTACCGTGACAGAGTTAAAATCGTTGCTGTTTTATTTATTTATGAAACTATTACGTACTCTTACGTCAAGGTGCTATGTTCATCTAATTAGTGAACTAGCCTCTTAACCTACAGGAATATTATCTTCGACTAAGTAATATAACGTCAAAATAATCTGTGCGGTAATGTAGGAGTTATATCCGTTCATAAGTGATAATAACTGCTTACGATATACGCCTTGCATTTATTTTGTATTGATGATATACGTCTTGCATTATTTCTGCAACAATAGGAACGTCCTGCAAAAGATAATAACAGATAAAGCTGGCGTTCTTGATTCATATAAAGACAACAGAAAGAACGTTAGATTTAGTATTAACTTAGCATTGATAGATTCAGTACCAACTTAAGATCGAAGGTGTTAGCAAGAGTCAGTCGAATCTTTGTTAGTTATACTCTGTATATTAACTTATCTCAAATAAATTTTTTTAACGGCTGAAGGAATTCCGTCCGTTAACTTACGTTTAAGCAAATTATCCACATAATTGACAAACCTTCCGCTCATGTTTGTAGTATCCGGTAAAACCATTACCTATTTATACCAGATTACGTATTTTTACGTAGTTTAATTCTTTTAGTACTTTGAAGTAGACACCTGACACAACGTTTTTTTTTTTTCAGCAATAACTACGATATTGTTGTATTTGTATTTTTGTTTATTCAAGTTGCCTTTTGCCTTCTTGCAATACGCAAATGGGTGCTTAAAATCAATAAAATGAAAGCGTTCTTGTTTAGTTGTATCCATTTAAAGAAATTGAAATGACGTACATTAAAAATGGCAGCGATTTCAATCGCTTCATCTTTTAGATGTTAGTTGAAACGTTTTCGACATATTAAATAAATGGGTATTAAAACTCCCCTGTGTTAAAGAAGGTGTACATAAAATAAGAGACAAGTAAAGAAAGAAGAGATCCAAAAATATTATATCTGTGTTCCGTTTAGAAAACTAAGGTTTTACCGTGATTTACGGAAACTGAACACCCGGTATCTCCGAATATTTTTATTGCAAAATTCTTCCACTTTCATTCTTCCGTTTTCCTTGTAATTTTAGCATGGCCGACTCTAAAATATACGCAGATACTGTGAGACTAGGAATTTTCTAAACTTCTAAACTATTTTAAATATTAGTAAGCAGAATGGCTTTATAACTAAAAAGCAATCTTATATTTGTCACCTAAACCTAACGTTCCCTTTCTATTGTACACGATTTTCTTTAAGGAAGACGTTCGCGCATACGAAATATCTTGTCCGTAATTTCAATGAAGTTGAAGCACGTAATACACCGCATTATCGCCAGAACAGAAAATGTTTATGGCATCACGGACATAAACTCGTTTGAATTTTAATATTTATCGTTTAATAAGATTACATTATAACATTACAACATGTTAATTGTCACAATATTACGGTAATGTTTGCTAATACATGCTTTAACATAAAATAACATAATAAATAGAGATGACAAAAGCAGCTGGAATTATTCGTTTTTTGCAGCAACTAGATAGACTCGTGTCTATTCGCCTCACGAGAATGGATTCACGTCCCCGAGAGTCGACAATACACGAGTCTGTCTGGTCTCTGCAAAAAAATAATAATTTCATCAGCCTTTGTCCTCTCTAGTAATAAATCACTTTATTTTACTTCTACTTTACTTTGCTTCTTCGTGTTATAACCGATATTCATCAAGAGTGTACCTTGTAAGTACCGTATAATGATTTTGCGTGTTCCTCTTTACATTTACACTATAGTGATTATAGTGACTCAACTACCACCGCCAATCAATGAAAAGTTGATCCACTGTACAGTAACGGACGCATCTCTTACAGCTTTATCGATCAATACAGATGACCAGATTTATACCTTTTCGAAACCTTACATAATGAAGTAAAACAATTCACCTATTTCAGAGTCATCTGAATAGGATATCTGGTAAATATTAGTCGAATATATTGTGATGGGTCGACTCTTGCTGCTCTATCCACAGCGAAAAAATTGTCCTGCGTGTAATTCTGACTGCTTTACTTTATGGGCAGAACAAAAATTATTACTCTAACTTTACCAATACATCCTCTGCTACAAATATGCTCTGTTAGCTGTAGAATCACCAACGAAGTACCCTGTATATATTATAAGTTAACAACTATTATCTTATGGATACATATATAGTTTGCACAAACTAAACTAGAAAACTAGTATGTTGCATGTTAAGCTATTTCAAGTCTGTGAGTATGTAGGAGACATTGTCATATTTGCGAATATTAAAGATATAACCCATCCATGTTTTCCGCACTCTTAGTAATCCAGCAATTAAGCATTGATCTGAACAGAGATCAAATACGCGAAGACGGTAAGAAAAGGAAGCAATATTGTCAAGAATTTATACGGGAGTCTTTGAAACAATACGTACTTTCCGGGAACTCTTGTTAATGTTAAGACAACAAAACAGGTTTTACGTATACCAACTCTTTGGAAGCCTCTGTTAATTATATTTTTGATAATTGAACGGCGTCCTAGCACGAGCTAAAAATCAGTTGCGTCTTAAAGATAGACACGTATTTTGTTTTAAATTACAAGATGCCTTTAAATATCGTCAATTGTAAATTCAAAAAATTACTTAAAAATTGTAAATAAAATATATCTGCAGTTATTTCTGATGAACTTAGGAACTTGCGTAGTGCACAGTATGGCGATACTTTAGTGTTATTTGCAATACCCGGCTGTTAATTTAACTCTTCTTATCGTTCACCAAACGTTTAATGCTTCATTGGAACAAAACAATAATATTGTTGAGTAAACACCAAGCATTGTTCAACGAAATAGCTTAATATTTTCAAGATGGTCCCCAAATAATGTAATCTAAATAAATGCATCTTGCATTGGCTCAACTGTTTCTCTTTCTATTGTTTCATATTCACGAAATGGCGATATTGTAGTGTTTATATATGTGAATACGTGCCTAATTATAACTCTCTTGTTGATATTTCACTAATAAAATCGTATTGGATATAATTTATGCCCTTCGATACAGTTAACTTGATTATAATTGCATTTAAAAACAATCTATTTAATAAATACTTCTATAACATCTGTCTGTCGCGACCTCACTTCGAATTTTGTGCATCCTTCCCGCGAATTCAAATGGAAACTTTGCTCAAAACAATATAGTAATTAAGTAACTGTTTGAAGAAGTTTCAAAGCTAGTGTACAATGGTTTGCATTTGTTTATGAATCGAAACTTACCAGTTGCACGTATTTCTGGGAAGTACTTATTACAAGTGAATAAGGCGATGTAAACAGCACGACCGTTTCTTAAGACACTAATTATAAAACTAACACAGTTTGAATTCGAAAACCGAACATAGATGATGCACTAATAAAAAAGCAAACAATAACAATCACTTCAAATTAATTCGGACGCATTCATACATACACTTTTCAAATGCTCCGCTGCCACTCTACGATCTAATACAACGCTGACAACACTACTGTTTAAGTTATATGAAATAAACGATACATACGATCGAATGCAGCAGCAAGGACGTAGCAATGTGCACGAGTACTTAATATTGGGAAGATCAAGGTAAATCAGTCAACGACATTTGATTCAATCTATGTAGAAATACAGTCAACGCATTCGTACCTATATTACACCACATTAGCCCAAGGGAAAAAAGCCTCCTGACAACGGCGGCGGCTTCGAAAACACCTTGTACTACATATTCATTCATTTTTGCATCCGTTGTTATCCGCTAGGCGTCCGCGAAACCTTAAATTAAATGATGATTAGCTGCTCTACTCGCTTTAACGACTACCGCGAGTTGTTACAGCTTTTTTCCTTTTAATAGAGGATGGTTAACATTGAAGTAATATCACTTTAATTCCGTTTCGTATAAGAAGTAGCAGTTAATTAATTTAACGCGGTTCAACGCGCAAAATATTATCTTGATCCTCAATTGGCCTAATTTTGAAATGATTAACGTTTATAAAACAAGGTATCTCCTTGTGGGATTAAAAGTTATGCTTTGACATTGTCTATACCTTGAATTTATAACGCTTCACGCTGAATTTTACGCGAGCACCTTCCGCATACTGACGTAATAAAAACACAAACTATGCCATTCGACTGGAGATAAGATGAATTTGCATTTATGCAATGCAGAAGGAGTTTGCAAGGAAAGATATCCAATACCCACCTTTAGAAATAAACTTGAGCGAAAATATGTAATGCTAAGATAAGTTAGCTCTCTCATGGTATTGATGGTATAATTCACGGCAAACGCATTCACGCAAACGTGGACATGTTTCTACCTACCCGGCGTCATCAGCGCGGTTTCGAGCGTACTTTCATCTTTGCCTTCTATCGCTGTTGCCTTACAGGCATTTTCTGAGGTGTTTTCTTTATATACATCATGGTAGGTCTGTCGAAATATTCACATGTACGGTTTCCCAAAGCGTTGCCAATGCCGCCATCTCGTTGTTAAGCAGTCAGAGAACTGCTCGAGGGATGGTTTGGGAAACAGTATCCGGCTTATGTCGCTGCTTCTTGGACGGCAGAGAGGCACTATATGGCACTACATATATATCTGTGGCACTAGAGGGCGCCTAGAAACGTCGAGTTTGTCATTTTGGAAGTTTTCAAATTAACTCTCTCCTTTTGTTGCGTTCGCCGTGAATTACTCTATCAGTACCATGAGAGCAGCAAAGCTATCTTAACATTATATATTTTTGGTTATTGTTTCCGGGCATTTTTTTGATGTGTTCTAATAAACTTGAGCGGTTTGATCATTTTACAGGACCACGTGAAATATCCGTTTCCGTTTCTGGTTTCGAATCGGTTTTCGAAAATCGTTAATTATTTCCTGTTAGATGTCCATAAAAATTATCGATACATGCGATACATTTCGCAGTTTCAAAGAAAGAGATAACCAAATATGTTTAAATGAATAATTGACCGCCAAGACTAAAAATGTATTTCACAAAACTAGCGAAACGTATTGCGGGTTTAGATCGTGTCATGGTTAATTGGAAATTCGATGTTCCGCCCACAATTATATCGGGCTTCTTCAAAGAGGATGAAGGATGTTAGTGGTAGTGGCGTATGACTACTATCTTTATGGGAAAAAATATGAAAAGCAATAGATAAAACTGCAGAAATGGAAACAATACTAATAATATACAGGAATCTTTCGAACGGAAACCTGGTGCGATTCGATTAATGGAAAACTATACGGAATAAAGAACTGTAATGTTGTTTACAACTCGTGAAGTGAAAGCGGTAATGGTGTTGAATTGAATACTAAAATATTAATTTATTATAAATAAAAAATTCCAGATAAAATTGGAATTACTAATGTATTGTTAAGTTTAAAATGAGCATCAATTTTCGCCTACAAACTACGGAACGTCGACATACGAGATCCAACAACACTAGACACTTAAAAAAAGGCACATAATAAAGATATTTAAAAGAATACAACAATAAGGAAAATAAATACATAATGCTTAACACCAGATCAAAGAAATACTAGCACAGGAACAAACCCAGACAGGAATGATATTAAACCACGTAGTAACCAACATAAGAAATAACATAAAAACGAGTAGTTAACAAGATAACATTATTTTGAAAACAAAATAACTAATGAATTAATACGACATTATCCAGTTAAAAGACATCATTTAAAAAATTATCCAGAAGACATAGAAAAGTAACACTGACATTAATTTTCCTGTAATAACACTGACCAACAAGGCTTTTACCCTAAGTTAGTAACTGATGAAATTGGACAGCATATATAAAGTAAAACTGATTCGAAAAGCGGCAACATGGGCTTAGTTTCGGTTACAGAGAAAATGCCTTTATAGTATGGCCGGTAATCTGGTCTACTGCAATAATGTTTGTGTAATGCAATAATGTAATTTGATTAATTGACTTTCTGAAGCTTTTGGAATACATCATGATGCCAGTTCTTGGACATTATTCGTAAACTCATCAAAGACCAGCCTAAAAGCAGTTTTGTTGCATAATGGAAACCATTATCCTTCTATTCCGATAGGTCATGCGGTTTCTATGAAAGAAACTTACGAAAATCTGAAAATTTTATTAGAAAAGATAAAGTACAAAGACTATTCCTGGAATATTTATGCCGATTTTAAAGTAATTGCAATTATTTTGGGTATGCCATCTGGTTACACCAAATACTGTTGCTTTTTATGTCTTTGGGAAAAACATTACCATAAGCAAGAGTGGCCATTACGACAACAGTTTATACTAGGAAAAGACAATGTACAACATCAGCCTCTAGTAGAAAAAGGAAAGATCATAGTACCACCTCTCCACGTGAAACTTGGGCTCATGAAAAACTTTGTAAAGGCACTCGGATCTCGAAGGTGAAGGTTTTAAATACCTTCGTGAAAAGTTTACAAAATGAACACAAGAGAAACTGAAACGAAGTATTTTTGTTGGACCTCAGATACGAGAAATAGTAAATGACGAAATCTTTGAAACCAAATTAACAGCAAAGGAAAAAACAGTTTGGCTTTCCATGATACAAGTTTTCACGAATTTCTTGGGAAACAAAAAAGCTGACAACTATAAAACTTTAGTAATGCATATGTTACAAGCATTTCACGCTGCTGGCTGTAATATGTCCCTTAAAGTGCACATTCTACATTCTCACTTAGATTTTTGTCCGGAAAATATGGGCGACGTTAGCGATGAACACGGTGAGCGCTTCCACCAAGACATCATGGGAATGGAAAAACGGCATCAGGGGAAATGGAATCCTGTTATGTTAGCAGATTCCTGTTGGATATTAAGAAGAGATGCTGTAGATATTGTTTATAAAAGACGGAGCAGTATTACTTCACATTTCTAATTATAATAATTTGAAATATACATTAAATTATGATCTAATCTAAAAAACGTTTTCATTGAAATATAAAAAAATCGAGCTAACTTGACCTTCTACCTTTTATTAAAATAAATGTTTATATGTTTTCTATTGAAGTTAGTATAAATTATTTTATAGCAAATCAAAAGTTGATATTTGTTGGCCAGTGTAATAGAAAAGCATCAGAATACCGAAGAAAAGAAAATAAAAGCTGGTACAGATAAGATAAACGACAATGAATCAGGAAAAAAGAAATAAATCATACAAAAAACACATATGTAAGTATTCCGACAAATTTATATCGTGCAAAAAGACAATGTATTGCATAGTATAAGAAACGAGAGAAGAGAATATTATAAGAAGCAATTCGTGTGAAGTGTAAAAGTAATCCATCAAACAAGGTATTATCAGCAACTGAAGAACTGTACGAATACAACCGAAGAATTACTACAATAAGACGGATGTGTCTAAAGCCGTAGCATACGAAATCAATAATTTACATTGCCAACATAGGAAAACAGCTAGTTGTAATTCAAATGAATAATCACATGAAGGCGCCGACAACTACAACCTCCAATAAACGACTTTAAGTATTTCGATTGACAGCGATTACAGCGGATAGAATTAACACAACTATTAATGAACTGAAAAAGAACGAAACACCCAGATCCGACAAAATAACGACGAACATAGTACAACAGAATAAAGAAACGTTCTCATCAATCCTTACAAAACTACTAAATGATATCGTTACACAAGGCCAACATAAAACACGCAAGAATTGTCCTAATATATAAGAAAAGTAACAAGAACAAACCAATATACTATCAACGTTAAGTAAGGTTTTTGATTGAGGAATGTGCGGTAGCATGGCAAGCAACACTATCGGCATCATCCGATCGTATCGTGCGGAGTGTGCCGATGTATCGGCACACTCCGCACCACATAAGTTTAATTAATTAATGCGAATCATTCGGCCTACGGCTAAAAATGAGGACCCAGATATTCTCGAAACAGCTGTCCCAGATTAATCAATTAAACTTGTGTGATACGGTGCCTGGCGATACCTTTGTATTGTTTGCTGTACTATCCCATAGCCTTTGTTATCATTAATGAATGCTGTATCATTCACTGCATGGCACATATTATAAAACATTAAAACAGCAAATATCTCGATGAAGGTTGACTTTGATGGTAAGATGTCCTAACACAAATTATTTATATGGGATGTGTAGAATCGATTAGGTTAATAATAAGTGTATCACTGTATTTAAAATCAGAAAGGTGGTAACTACTTCCGGTTCAATCGGAAGTGTTTTGTAAGCGAGAATATTTTAATTAATAAGATACAAGTACTTATTCCAAAGTTTCAAGGCTCCATTCGTAATAACATTATTAAAACTTATTTTACTTACCACCTTCAATTAAGTATTCACAGCTATACGCGTATCTGCATTGGGCCAAAAGTAGGAACTAGCTGGACTTACGGACAAACATCAGCGAGGACCAGGTAGTTATAATGTCCTTCTATTTATATAATTGTCGTTGGGGTTTGACTTTTCTAAAGCGATATTGGACGCTTTCTAATATCATCTTTCGTGCCTTCCAACTTTATCAATATTCAACTGCTTCTCATTGCAGGTTTCTTCCAATCCTTCTCCATCGTTTCTGTAAAATCCTCCCGTAGTGCGTCTCCATCCTCTTCCACTATTTCCGGGAAAATTAGTCGATCTTCATCCGAATACCCCAAATCCAAAGAAATTCAAAGGAATTTGAAATAGCCATGTACTTTAGCGTCTCCTTATATTCCTGAGAAGCTTTCCTTACAGGAATAGTGAAACAATTAACTTTTTTTTTTAATTTCTAAATATAAAACAATCGTTATAGATTCTAATAAATAATTTCTCTCGGAGTAGTAATGCATAATATTCATGAGATTATTTAAACGTCGCTTTAACCTTATTAGCATTACAATGAGGTGTTAGGATCCATTCTTTTTCAGTTACAATTCCATTAATTACCAACAAGGTTGTACTCTAACAGATGCAGTGACGCATCTTAATTTGTATCTTGCCTTCAACACCAGTGCTGGATACCATTCAATTTTTCATTCATTAATTTCAATTACTTTGCATAGTTCTTGAGTGTATCCAGTTTCTGTGTCCCTGATGAGATGCGTATTAATCACAGAAACACTGACATAGATTACTGCTTTAAAAAGCTACGGAGGGGAGACCAGGTTTGGAACCCAATACGTATGTATTACAGCGTAGGTTTCTTCGGTGGTCTCTTTGAGTCGCGTCTATTGCGAGGTATATGTCTGCTTATACGCAAAGAAAGATCGTTCTACATCTAACGATGTAATATTCGCGTACTTAGAGCGGTCTTCGAATTGGTACAACGAATTTTCCGCAACGCTATATTGTTAAAAAGATGATGGTGTAATCTAGAAAAATCGACTTTTTTAATGCTTCCCGTTCAATTCTAACACTTATCAACAATATGTATTACACATAGCACACAGCATAGAATAACGAGAAGCGCCGACATGTAACGAAGCAGCTCTTCTGTACCCCCCAACCTCTCGCGGTTAAACCCACTGGAAGGCAAATGAAAATGTTGCGCTCTATTTATTATCAAATTACATCGTGATTATTTGCCAGAGCCAAAATAAATGTATTTACTCTTTATCCAACGTTTCCTAAATTAAAACTGCCAATTACTGGCGTGTTGAGTAGCAGAAAACTAATTAAAAAATTATCCACTGGAGGGTTAACAAAGACCCTAATAAATTGCATTTGAATCGGAGGAAAGAACGGAAAAATATCGTCGCATCAATTAACGAGAAGCAGGAAGAACGATGCTGAAATTCAGAGATTCCCAGAAGCGAACTTCTTTAGATTAACGTTGAAAGCGAAATTAGATGTTACGCAAAATTTTTGTTCGGAGAAAAATGTACAATACAAAAGCGTTTGTAATGCGTCAACTGTTACTTCGTAAGCCGGGAAGAGGAACGCGTACATGCAAATTCACGAAATGATAATTGGTGTACAATAGGACGGACGGAATATGTATGTATGTTCTCTAGAATGCTCGCGCCCAAATCATTTATTCTCATTTCAAATATTTACGCGATTGGGCATTGTGAAGGCAATGTGGATGGATTTAATTCCAAAGTCTTTTTTGTTTGCCGGAGTTGCGAGACTCTATTAGGCGCTATTCATACTTATAGAAACGTACGCTTAAATCTGTAAATATAAACTTATGAGTCTGTAACATTAACAGATCTCTAACGATATACGTAAAATTGATCGTAATATTTAGATTCACTATAATGAATTTTATTTTACTAAATATAGATTTTAACCTGATTTTTTTTATGCAGATGTGATTTTTCTATGACTCCAAGTACTAGGGCAGAGTGAAGACAATCAAAACAACGTTAGTCAATAAATCGACTCGAAATAAAAAGACGTGAAATACCGCACGAAAGCAAATTAGGCTTTTGACAATTGAAAGCAAGTTACTTTCAGTGACGAGCCTGTGTTTGTCGTTTCGTGAACAATCGGAAACGAGCGATTACAAAGAAAATAAGCTTTTCACATAAACTATCTCAAAAAGGCTGCGAAACTTCTAAAAGGACAAATAATACGAGATTGTATATCTAGCAGTAGTTTAGGTAAATTGAAATTGATTGAAGGCGAGGTGAATGTTGCAAAGCAACGAGAAACGTTACTGCCCACTATACGGAATAGATGCCGATTTTATTTTGCAACAGCATCCAAATAATAGTTTATCCAGTAGAATACAAAGGATTTATTTTGTTAAATTTGCTCGGATTTAAATGCAATCGAGAACGTTTGGGACGGACTGAAAAACTATCTAAGGAACAATCCTAAATAGGGCAATTGCTGATTTAAAAGGCAAATTGAAGCAAATCTGAGACATGTTAAATCCTGAATATTGAAATTCGCTGGAGTAAATATGCCAACGTGTAATCAAGAAAATGACATTAAGAGTTGCCAAAGTTATTAGTTATATTTAATTAGATTTACGTCCCAACATTAGGTTGTAAAGGTTTCTCTTTTTTTTTCATTATTTATCCCAGTTTGTAAGAGTTTTCAGAATACGTTCTATATATCTTAAAAACATAAAAACCAAAGTTTACGAGATGGTCGCACGATATTAAAAGATGCAAACCGAAGATCACGACAACAGTAATGAGGCATTTACAAAAAATAGTGCGTAAGACAATATTGAGTATAATTAACTAATAAGGAAATGTAGGCAAATGTGTGTCGCCGATTTAAATGAAACTTGGTGGGTTTATAGACCAATCTACTGTAAGATCAACGGCAACTATCTTAGCGGCCCAATTGCCCGTTAAGGGGGTGTCGGCCACCCTAACCTCAAGACTACCCTTCGCTGTTTCACTTAATAACTTAAGAACTATGAGAAATATCGAAAAAAAGTGAAGACAAGATTTTATCCGCTTTATATGCCCTAACAAAAAAAAAACAAACAAACAAACAAAAAAAACAACTCCCCACCCCTCATTTTCCTGTACATTTCAGAATTGTTTATTAGTGTACGAATACAGAGGCTATGTAGAAGATCAAGATGTAGAAGGCTATGCAGAGACATCAATATTGAGATTAACAGGTGCTTGGAGCTATATAGTTTATGCATTGATCTGTACATAATCGGTATCCGTGATATGAAAAGTCTTTGCCGTAAAACTTTAACTAGATCGATCTGCATATATGAGATATGGGTCTTATATTATAATGTTAAAATTTTCTCGTAAAATTTAGTACCATCAAGCAAAACAGTGAATATTTATACAATTCCAAAGAAAACAACATCAATGGTACAACCTTTAGATGTTTACGACTTTAGAATATGGAAAAATTTTGTGAGAACGTTTTCTGATGAAAGACTACTTATGGAACACGATATAATTTTACACCAAAGAAACAATATTATTCAGTTACAATCTTTAACTGTTACAACCTTTACACCATGGGTATAAAAGTGGTTAGATCATCGAACGAAGCTTTTGAAAATCCAAGCATTTGTGGAAGGCCTGCGCTTATTCGTTGTGCATGGTGTAAGCAGTTCCTTTGCTTTCAGCATTTCTACACAGATTACCATTATTGTAATACTTATGTGGCGTGGTCTTTTATAAGCTATCAATTTATAAAATGTACTCCACGTTCTATCACCTACCATTATTACTATTATTATTATTATTATTATTATTATTATTATTATTATTATTATTACCACGGATACCGATTGTGTACAGGTCAATTAAACTATAGACTAGAGCTCCAAGCGCCCGTTAATTTCTATTCAATATTCTAAATTATATCAGAAATAAGAACATTTCGCTATTGATGTAACGTACACAAGTTACATATCCTCTGTATTCGTGCAGTAATAAACAATTTTGAAATGTATAGAAAAATGAGGGGGTGGGCGGTCGTTTTCATAAACAAATAATTGATGTTACAGTTACACCGTTGTTTAAGGCATATAAAACTGATGAAATCTTATATTAACTTTTTTTCGATATCTCTCATAGTTTCTGAGTTATTAAGTGAAACAGCGAAGGGTAGTCTGAAGTTAGGGTGGCTGACACCTCCACCCCTAACGGGCGATTGGGCCGCTAAGCTGCTCGCCGCTGGTCTTACACTAGATTGGTCTATAAAGCCACCAAGTTTCATTCAAATCGGTGATATACATTTGCCTACCTTTTCTTGTAAGTAGTGAGTGAGAGCTTTATTTCAAGTACCAGAATCGGTATGAGATACTTCATTATAAAAAACCAAAAGAACAAAACGTACAACAATGAAACGAGATTACATCATAATTTGATTTCTAATATCAATAATGGAAGAAATTCGGTTGAATGAAAATGTTTTGTTTTAGCCATGATTTAGGAGTTCCTTCAGCGCCATTTAGGGCAAATGCTTTGCAACAATTAGGCAGACGACTGTATTTGGATTATTAGCCGTCAACTTCAAACTATGCTTAATTAGATGTATCTTGTAATTTCTGATGTTAAAACTGTTAAAATTGTTATATTTGATTAGCAAAAGATGCTTGTATTTAGGAATATTTTTAGTGAAATAAAGATATTTCTACACTAACTAACCCAAAGACATCTTACGGCTGCTGCGGCAATATTCCATATATTAGACTAGAAACTAGAAACTCTAAATAATAATATAATTAAAAACGAAATATTCAGAAATAAGTTAAACTACCGATGGCCGGAGCCCATTAAGAAAATTCGTTCGACGAAAATAGCAAAGAAGGTATACGAAGCAAAAACAGTAAACACGTTAATAGACCAACAGAAGATAGAAAGAAGTGGGGAGGAATATGAAAAGGAGACCCAGACAGAGCGACTCAGTACATATTTTCCACGTTGCACACCATATCGATAGATAGGTATAACGAATTAGAATAAGGAAGGAATATTTTTTTGATTCTTACATTCTTTGAAACAATCCTGTGTTAAGAACATTGATAAAAAAAGTTGTAGAGTAGAGTAATAGTGGTAAGTAATATGGTAATATGGTAATAAAATGGAAGCTATAAAAATTGCATATTTCTGGTTAAAAGTCTTATTAAAAAAAAAACTTTATAATAGATGCGTATATAAATTAAAAATGTTCCAATCCGTATTTAGTAATACATTACATCGTTAATTCGTTTTACATAATAAAGTGTTTGTGTTTATTTGTTACAATTTCATTATTTGATTACTCAGCATTTTAATAAAGTTGCAATTAATGGTGTCTGTGCAGTAATACAAAATACGCCGTTGTTGTTTTAAAAACAACAAACGCGTTAAATTAAACTTCTTGCAAAAGCGACTAATACAAGACGCGACTAAAAATAAGTTGGTAATATAAAAATATAACTATAAGTATACCATGTTCCGCGAATTATGCATAGATGAAATTTTCCACTCGTATTAATTACGATATTCGTATGTACATGTCTAGGAAGATATATTTATGTGTGGTACAAATATAGCATTCATCGCAATTATGTTTAATTAATCACATGCTTCAGATAGTTGCTCTTATTGCCAAGAACAAAATATGGCGAGATGGTTCTGGTATGAACTGATTTCAGTTTCATATTCGGCGTTCCATATGCATTGTTCGGTCATTGGACGAACTTAATAAACGTTATCCTTAATTTATCTTAACTAGATCTTTAGTAAATTATTGGATAAACGGAATAGGATACAATACCTATTTAACCGCGTAACATAGAATAGCTAACATAATCTAAATAATTAAAATCAAATAAAAGATTAATTAATTAATACGGTTTAAAAGAAATACTTCCTTCTTTTATAAACGCTTCTCTTACGCGAAATTGCAAAACCAACTTCAGGTATATTCTTATTATTTTATCTACTGCTGAAAAAATTAACTGTGTAATGTTGTAAATAAACCTATTCATTTTATTATTTATATATGTTTGTTTACTTTTAGGCAGTGTATATAGAAAAGTGGTCATGTGTTGGAGTAGATGTTGGAATTGTACTAAAACAAAATGACGTATGCATTCATTAGTTCTAATGATTACCTTCAGCGAAACATAAGCTCAATGTGTTTCATCTCAGCGTTCTATGTATTTAAACGAAAAGCATATCTACATAGTTTCACAAGGATGTATTTTAGCGAATAGAAATGTATTTATAAAACGGATGTCTTCTCTAGCAGATTTTGAAAAAATATACAGTATGCCCCATTAAAGAAATTTAATATTTTTTGATATCCCTTATTATTGTTAATCCTGTTTTATTACCCATATATGTACATTTATATATGTACTATATGTACTTATTTGTATGTATGTACCTACTTTAATTTGTCCTGTACTGGGCTTTGCCATTAGACTATAACATTATTATTTACTTTTTCCTTTTGCTCATTTTTAATGGTTTGTTTGTTTGTTTGTTTCGGTTTGCTACCTGTAATATATTAATTTTAAGTTTGTTCGTTGTATTTTTCTGTTTAAATCAACCATATTTATAAATAGAGCTCCCCAAAGTGCGTGGCAAGTCAGAAGGCGTACCGCCGGGCGTGGCCGGGGGGATATGTAATGTAATATATAAGCAAATAACTCGCATCGCATTTCGGTAGTTTATTACCGTATGCGATCGGGTTGTGACAGTATGGCGGACGCGCGTAGTAAGAAACGCCCACAGGCCGACAAAGTGAAAAAGTTCTGTGGAGAATTTCCTGACTTAATATATAATGGAAGTAAGATTATATGTAAAATTTGTAATATACCTCTGATGTGCAATGATAAATATGGCTGTAGAAGACATGTAAATAGTCAGCAACACAAAAATAAAAAGCTGGGTGTATCACCGACTGAGGCAACTCAATTTATAATTGATTTATTTTATATGCTGACTGCGTGTAATTTACCGTTTTCCTTACTCAGGAAGAAACCATTCCGTGAATTTTGGAATAAATATAATCCAGACTTTGAGTTACCGTCGGAAACAAGCTTAAGGAGATGTGTGCCAAGTGTACGTACCGAAATTGAAAACAGGATCAGATCTGCAATAAAAAATAAACTACTGTGGTTATGTATTGACGAAACGACAGACCGTAAAACACATTCTATTTTGAATGTGATTGTACGTATACTGGAACCTCGTCAACCTACAAAGGGAATTTTATTAGCTAGTAAAAGACTAAAATCGTGTACTGCCGACGCTATCGAGAGCGTAGTCGTTGATACTTTACAAACATTTGAAATTGCCACTACTCAAGTATTAATTTTCATGACCGATGGTGCCGCGACAATGCGTTGTGTAGGTCGTTCTCTTCAAGAACATTATGGGATGATGTTACATATTACTTGTAAACTTCATGCTCTGCATATTGTGGCTGAAACTATTCGTGCAAATTTCCCTGAGGTAAATGCATTAATAACAAATACGAAACGAGTGTTTCTCAAATCTCCCAAACGTACCAGTGAATTTCATAAACAGTGTCCCGGTATTCCCGAACCACCAGAGCCGATTCTTACGCGTTGGGGGACATGGCTGAACATGGCAACGAATCTGCGGCTATTAAGGAAAGCCAGGATAAATTCCAAGATATTTCCGTTGAAGCAGATTTACAAACCGTTTACAACAATTATAGAGAAGTACTTGAGGCTCAAGTACTTCTCTATAATTGTTGTAAATAAATAAATTACAAAATAGTGCACTGTCCCTGACGGAGTCAGTACAAATATTAGATGACGTTAATACACTCCTACACTGTATAAATAACAAAAAAAAATGATATCGTTACAAGAAAATTTGAAAGTGTTAGGAAGAAAGATACAAATTTTAGCAGGTTAAGACAAGTTTGGGAAGGTAACTCTACTGATCCGGTGACTAAATTCAAAAATTATTTTAATTACGCGTGTATTACATCATTAGACGTCGAGCGTGCATTTTCAAGATATAAAAACATTTTCTCAGAACGACGAACATCCTTGAAAGAAACGACTGTGGAAACATTCCTAATGCTTCAGATGTTTGAGAAATCTGATTGCGCTTACGGTAACAGTTTTAATGTGCCTACCTCCTCGTGTGCTGACTAATACTATTTTCCTTGTGCATTAACACCCACTATATTGGATACGGCTAATTACAAAAGTAAGCGTTTTAAAAATCTTTATTTCTTTTGTTTTTATGTACTTTACTTATGTTCCTTATCGACGCCTATGGTGCGCCACGCGGTTGGGGAGCTCTATTTATAAATAATATAAACAACTGTTCTTGGATATTTATTATTATTAAAAATAAAATTAATTAGTTAATAATACTTATTATTATTATTCGTGTCCATACTGATTTAATAGGATTTAATTCAAAATAGTATGATAGTCATTCCCAATTGTCGTACTTTTTTCAACAGGTTGGAATCTTCTCACTTCTTCGCGAATGTATAGGATGTGCTGTACAGTGTCGTGAAGTACCTTAAGTAATATGTAATCAAATCGTTCCTCCAAAAAGGCACTATTCATTGTCTCAAAACGGTCAAAAGTTATTTTCATTGTACATCCAATAATAACATTGCGAATAAAGATTATGTTCCATTTACTGTCGCGTTCATTTACCTTCTGTAATCGACAACTAGATTACAACATTAAATATTGATATCTGTATAGGTACAAAAATGCAAACAATTCTAAATATAACAGCTTGAAGGTTATTAACCGAAACTAGTAGATACTATTACGGTACTACCAGATGTTAAAACAAATCACAAACAGAAAATTACGCTAAACAGTATTTATGGTATCTCTTTCAATGACACTTTATGTAGCAAGTTCAAATTAATAAATAAGTATATATGCATATTTTGTTACTTTTGTAATCTTAACCAAATAAATAAATAAAATAAAGAGCATACATACAAAACAAAATGAACAAAATAAACAAAAGAAAAAAAAACAGACGTCAAACATACTAAAACTTCAACAACTACTGGATTGTGTAGCGTTCTATTTCAACCAGCAAGTTTTTAAATTTTCTTTTGAAACTATTCGAAGGAAATGCTTTTTAATCCCTAAGCAAGCGGTTATATTATTTGAATCTCCGGTAATCGACTTGCTTGTGCGAATTAGCTAACCAGTGATACTGGCAAATGGTTACACGAACAAATAGCCTAAATTAGATTGGCATCGATGATTTTGCACATTTTCTTTATGTTCCAGATTACCGAGGATTTCAGCAGCCCATATCTTTGAGACAAAAATCCGGTGAATCTGTATCGATGTTCCCCAGAAGGACAACTCTAAGAAAGAACAGAGTGAACATTTGCAAAATAGACCATTGTGGTAGCTGCGTGAAATGCATCAATCTACTACACTCCGCTAAAAAAGTATCGCATAAACTAAAAAAGGACATTTATAAACCAAGATATTTTTATACGTTCACAAAAAGTTTGCCTCGTGTATGTGAACTATAAAAACACTAACAAAATCATGGAACATAGCTTTTGTACTTTTTTCTTTTTCTAAAAGAACACATTTAGAAAAATGCATATGTGTAAGGTTTGTTCAGTTGTTTATTGAAAGTCTTCCTATACGCACAAATTTTAAAGTGCGAAGTCAGAGTTCTGTACCAACGCTTTCAAAACTAAAATGAGCAATTTAACTTCAGAACAAGTGGCTGCTATAGTTGCTTTAATCGAAGATGAACGATCTCAAGAATACGTTGCTAATTTGATGAACATCATTCGGTCAAGTGTTTCTAGAGCCGTAGCCAGATATAGGGAAACAGGCAATTACAGTACAAGACCTGTACCAGGTCGTCCAAGATGTTCTACTCGCCAAGATGACCGCTATTTACTACTACCAGCATTACGTCGAAGACATGTAACTGCGAGACAATTGCAGAACGACTTGGCCAGAGTCAGAAATACTCGTGTGAGTACTCAAACTATTCGGAATAGGTTACGACAGAGTGGATTAAGAGCTAGAGTAGCTGTAACAGCCCCTCGTCTCACTAGGAACCACCGAGTGGCTCGCTTAAGGTTTGCCAGAGAACATGTAAATTGGAACATTAATGACTGGGCCAATATACTCTTCACAGATGAGTCAAGATTTGGTCTTTACACCTCAGATAGGCGTTTCTCAGTGTACAGACGATACGGTGAGCGCTATTCGCAGTGTAATATCAGACCTAGACCCAATTTCGCTGGTGACTCTATTATGGTTTGAGGAGGCATCTGTTTAACAGGTCGTACAGAGTTAGTACCAGTAGACAGAGGTACACTGACTGCCCACAGGTATATAACGGACATTTTAGAAGAACATGTAGTACCATATGCGCCAATTATAGGAAACGAATTCATGTTAATGCACGACCGCATGTTGCAATAATCGTCCAGGAATACCTTAACGATGTTGGTATTCCAGTTTTAGATTGGCCTGCGGTAACCCTATCGAGCACGTGTGGAACCTCCTTCACAGACGGATACGAACCCAAAATGTTGCCCCAGCGGACCTGCATGGACTAGAAAATGCTCTCCGTGACGAGTGGGAGAATTTGGATCAGGCTTATATACGGAGGTTAATCGAATCTCTGCCGAACCGTATGCGAGCGGTCATAAGAGCCAGAGGTGGCAATACTCAGTATTAAAAGCTACTGTTATGACATTTTTCTTTCCAAAATTATAATTTCTTGTTTTTATTTGGCCTGTATTTTATTTAAACAATCATAGAAGTTATATCTTAGAGCACATTAAAGTATATTTACAACTTTATGCTACAAACAAAGACTATGCGATACTTTTAGGATTCAAAACTAAATTATGCGATACTCTTTTGGCGGAGTGTAATAACATACGGGACGGATATCACCTTTTTGGCTAGCTCATATATATGGTGGTAGTTTTCTGTGCAAAAATGCGGTATGTACTGACGACGTGGTGTTCAAAATGATAAGAAGGTAGAACTGCATGACAATAACGAAAAATGTTCATATAAATGTAGGATAAGTTTTAGTCGTATTCAAATGTTTCTCAGATAATTTACCTTTGCCTAGTACCCTATATGATTTGTTTACATTATATGTACATTCTAACGATGATCGCAGATGCTAGCGTGGTTTAGGGAAGGTATTCGCTAAAAAGATGTAAGCAACGATGCTGTGTTGACTTTGCTTTTGTTTTTTTTTAATGCTCCTTGAAATGTTGTTTTCCTCCGCTTACATTAATGTGCTAAATTGTTTTCATCCAAACTGTCTCTAGAATTTAAATTTCCAAATAGCTTTTTCGAAAATGCGTCTACTGTCAAAAATATGGTTACCTATATTCATTTGTTTACTCGTTGTTCGAACAATAATCACACGTTTTGATACATTTTATGGTTGATGTGCCTAACAACCGTAATTTCTGATGCTATGGATTAACATTGTAAATTTAGACTGTTGGATCTCAAATAATCCGTGTTGTCTAAGTTTTGTGGATTTTTACAAAAAATATAAATTATTGGAAATAATTAAGGACTGGTTATCCATCTCAAAGTAGCGTTAGTGATGTATTTTTAAATAATAGACGAATAATGTAAATTATCAAAAGGTTAAAATTTGAATATTAACTAAAATTACTAGAATTTTACAAATGTTCTGTTAAATATTGAGCGAAACTAAGTAATAGAAATTAACGGTTAGGTTACACGCAATGATTTAGTACATAAATATAACAAAACAAAAGAAAATGTATATTATCCAAGAACACGGCAATATCGAAGAAACAGACACGTTAAGATGTTAAATTACAATCAATAAATTAAATTACAATGACTAATCGTCTGTAATCACTGTATTCGCCTTCAATTAACATTTACACTTTATTTTGCTTAACCTTAAACCCTTAAACGACCTTAGTTGGGTAACAAGTTATATAGGATTGGATGTCAGTAGTCAACGGAATTTTTGATCTTCAAAGATAGAACGCCATAACTCAATAACGAGTAGACATTTGCAAAATAAGCGGTTTGGTGGCTTTTTGTGTCGTTATCTTCTTTACTCATTTGGGGGTAACGCGTCAGTGGCAATCCAGAAAACAAATCGTCAATATGAACCGCCCAGTTCAAGTTTTCGTCTAATACCTAAACATACAATTAAAAAAAGACGCAGAAACGTGGGAGGGACAAATTGGTGCATAATTTAAAAGAACTCTGTACGTAAAATTCGTGTTGCAGACACAAAGACAATCAAAATGACTTTCTATCGCAGAGTGAATTCACAATAAAATTATATATTTTTCCATTCTTGTTTAAAAAACTCAAATGTTGTTATCCAATTCTTATTTGTTTTCGATTTACAGTGTAATTAAAAATAAACAAAATTTCATACATTAAAGTTTTGGTACTCTATTGGTATTATCGTTCGTTATAATATATTTTCAAAAATACCGCCATTCATTTCCAAACATTTTCTACATCTTCTACCAAGGGCGCTGGTTGCGTTCCTGACTGCGTCAGGTTGATGTTTGAGGTTGTCGGCAACATTCCTAATTCGTTGAATTAGTACATCAGAAGTGTCCACTTTTACTTGGTACACTTCATTTTTTTAACCAACCCCTATAAGCAATAATCAAGCGGCGTGAGGTCTGGAGACCTAGGAAGCCAACCAATTTAACTACCACGACCAATCTAATTCCACGGAAACCTTTCATCCAAATGTTGCCTGACCGCACGCTCCATCGTGCTGGTAGAACACTTGGATTCTGATGTTTATGGGAACATACTCTAGCAGACCGTGCCGTTCATTTTCTAAGAAATAAATAGGGGTCTGTCGCGAGGCGATTCTAAAAAATGTAAGGACTAATTAAAAAACCATTTTTTTTTAATTAGTAGAACCTTTTTTTTTTACGGTAGCGCCATCACTATGTCAACAATGACCTAAAGGTCGTGACATTAGACATACAAAACACTCTACACTGTTTCTCGACTGCTTTCAATCTCACTACTACGAATACGTACATAAACATGATGTACTAAATAGACATGTTTAATTACACTAAAACTCGAAAACAAATAAAAATCGGATAACAACATTTGAGTGTTTTTACATTATTTTCCCCTGTAGAATACACTCCTGGAATTTAGTCCATTCCTCACGACTCACCCTGTATAATGTAGCATTAATACTGCGATTAATTTCACGTACTAGTCTTACTGTATTTGGGATAAGCTAGGCAACTTAGGTGAATCAAAGTATTGGCTTTGCTCTTTGGACGATTAAACAAATTTGTGAAAAGTATTAAAATTGAGTATATCTATTTACACCTTAATTTGATTTAATTAATTTAAAACAGCACCCACAGAATGATTACTTAATAATGTTAATGTCAATTTTACTAGTGCTGGATATAGTAAAGAATAACTGGATGAAACAAGGAACTACTACCTGAACACAGATTTTCAGGTAACCATAAATGTTTGAATTGAATTCGTTCTTTCAGAACATCACACTCTCTCATAACTTGGAATATTATTTCGATATATCCCCCTATTATTATACGAAGTCCCGTTGACAGACACTTCTTGTCTAGTTTCAACAAACCTATAATTACAAAGGAGAAAATACTTTTACAACGAGGATGTAATTACAGGGACCGAATAAGTGCACGGGAAGTATCTTCTACCAAAAGAAGGGAAGAATTTTCGGTTAAATTGCGACGGTTGCGAGCATACTCAGAAATTTTATGTTCACGTCAGTTTCACCTGTAATTACTTACCACTCTCGGAGATTTCATTTCTTAAGGCTGGTATGTACAGACATATGTATGTATTCCGGTTATTTTTAAAAGAAATAATTGATTCTGAGAACACGCACAAGGTGGCGCAAAAAAATATCATGATTCGAATTGGCCGCCATTTTTGCAGTTGGCGCGGAAAATTTAGAGATTATTGATTATTCCAAATGAATTATATAAATTCAGCGCTTGTATCGCTGGTCGGGGTCGTCTCTATAACATCCTTTTGGTAATCTGAAATTAAATGAAAATTGCGATATGAAATTTCAATGAATATTAGGAATTCAAAACGAAACTAACCTGACATACCGATATTCCAAGACATAGACACTATGTTTATGTGAATCTTTAAGAATTATGCTTTATCTAACTAGCACATGTGACGAGAATTCGAAATACAAATAGAATTTTTGCTATCCACCTGATTCCCTTATTAATCGCGATGGCGATTTTACGAAAATACACTGATGACAAAAGACAAACGAATACCTTTATTTTAGAAGTATTCATTGCAGGAAAGCACTATTTTGTTGCCAAAAAATACGACTTCACACGAAAATTTGATGTTTCAGGATATCGGGAAACAAAAGAAGTTATTGTTCCTTTTGACTACTGCTATCGTTGGCTGAACTTGTAATATCTATCTTTCTCCTACAGCGAGAGTAATAACATTACATTAAATTAATCCTTAATTTTTTTTTGGTGAAAACACAAAATCACATTCCAGTACACAAGATGCGCAATTGTCCCTACACAATAAGAGAACAGTAACAACTTAAAACGTTAAATTTAGATGAAAACCCTGGAAAATGAAGAAGTAGTTTGATACAAGAACAAGACAATTTCTTTAGCGACTGAATCGTTTAATTTCGAGGTACAGCTCACCAAAAGTATCCATAATATTTAACTTTTCATAGCACATTAGAACATAATTTAAAGTTGAAATGAAGAAAACAAAACATGCAAAAGTAAAACAGTAAGAATAAGGAAAAGCAACCGAAAAAATGAGACTCAGTGTCAGCAGATTTAGATAAGGAATTTAAAAAAAAGCATACAAAATCCAATAAGAAGATACCATAGAAGCAAATAATGATGAAACAGCAGAACTCACTAATTAAGAAATACAAGAAATAATTAACAAATGTCTCAATGGAAAAATCTCAAGAAAAGACGGCACAAACATGGAATTAGTAAACCATAAAGAAGATAAAATGCAAAAATCACAGAGAAATTAAATTATCGTGTCATATACTAAACATTGTTGGCGATTATCCAGAAAAAGCACGAGAAAGGCGATTGGACGGATTTACGCAAGGGAGAACGACAGTACACGCTAAAACAGATAATGGAAAGGGCATGAGTATCGAATAGATACGGAAATACTTTCATACAACAGACCATCGATGCAGCAAATAAAAATAAACTTATGCTAACATCGCAAGAATAAGGGAAATCGCAGAAGAATAATCAGGATGATCATGGATCAATCGCAGGTTGGCATCACAGCACAAAAGGGAGTCAGACTTTATAATGACAAAAAAACGTAACGGAAAGTCCAGCAAGAGGAGGCATAAAGTAACAAACAACATTGGACGATAATGGAAAAATGTAAAAAAAATAATGAGAAACAAAAAATATAGGAAGAAATTTAAATGAAAATGATAAATAGTTGCAGCGAAAGAAAAACAAAGATCGAGGAAAGGGTAACAGCGACAAAGAGTGGTTACTACACGAACAAAGAACTATTGACAGGTTAAATACTTACAAAACACATAAAATTAAGTATGTATAAAACGATAATAAGGCCAGTGATAATATGAGCAACCGAAATCATGGCTTAAAAAAAAGAGATGAGGAGGACCTGAGAATACTAGAAACAAAGATATTGACAGTAATGTTGAGGCCAGTGAGAGTTGCCTATAACGAATACAAACCAAGAATAAGAGAGAAAAACATTTTAGAAACAAAGGCTGAAGCGTTTGGGTCATGTTTGAAAAGGCAGGAATAACAGCCATAACACTCGCAATAATGCGGTTGAAACCAACTTTCAGAATAAGACATGGGAAACCAAGGGGTAGATGAGGATTCGAGGAAGACTGACGTAACAAGACAGAGGTAAAAAGCAAACAACAGGAAGAGCATAAGCGAAAAGATATAAACGAGGATAACGATTAGTCTACTCCGTTCAGATGGATTTAGATAGCTAAATAAAAAAAAAAGGTAAAGTCAACCGATCTTTAGCATTTTGTAACTTGTCCTCGCGTTCATTTCATCGTCAGACAATTTGTTGGATGCGAATCTAGTTGGCGCTTGGCACCTTACTAGGGCCTGATTGCGTAATAGTACCTGTTTCTAGGAGCTTGATAAATATTACGTTAATAAATATAAAGCTGCAAAGTATTTTGGGGTTTTCAAATGTTTTGTGTTGATATTATTTGAAAAGTAAACGATACTTTGCTTCATTTCTTTTTAGTTTATTATTGAAAACTTGTAGATCACAAAATAATGGCGACTTTCCTAGGATTATACATGTGAGAGTAGAATATAAAATAATAAGTGAATAAATAAATAAATAAACTGTACATAAAAGCTGTACACTGGGAGCGACAGACAAACGCTTTTCCTTACAATAAAGTATTTCTTAATTAATCTGATTACAACAAACTTATAGAAAAATATATCTTTTTACTTACAAAGTCGTCAATAGTTTTTAGATAAATAAAAAATAAAAATAAACTAATGAGACTGGATTAACAAATAGAAAATTTAGTTAGCACAATTATAATTTAGTAAGGTACAATTATAAAGAATTATTAACAAGAAACGTCTTTAATAAATAAAATTTATTTTTTTTAATAAGTTTTAAAATAACAAGTTTTAAAATAACCTTATGCCACTTTTTCAAGGATGTAATCATCTACAATTTTTTATGCAGTCTAACCTTTCATTGTACATCTTACAGACATACATTAGCTACTGCTCAAATGTTTATCGATCCTCTCACCGATTACTTGTGAAAGACATCGTTAGTTATAAAACAGTGGAAAGTAAAATAATTTTTAATCGTATTCACCTACTTAACATTTTCATGGTTCTATTAAATTAATACTTAATTGTTCGAAATTGATAAAAAGTGTTTAATTTCAAGCATTTTACATCTAAAATGTAAGCGAATATTTCATCGATACTTATTCACATCAGAATTTATCCTGTACGTTACGAGACTGACGCCCTCTCTCTCATTAAGTTGCAGTCCCTCAAGAAAAGCATTGGTACGAAAGAAAGATCAAAAGAAAATGATTGACCGATTGTGAAACTAGCATCGCTCCATTGAAAGTTATCGGTTCGTAAGTCGTATTTACGTTATTTTCTGTTATTTACTGTGGATCTCACTATGGCGTCGACGTTTCTAATGTTCGTGAAACTGGTATTTTTCATCTCGAAGCTTTGAGAAATATTTATGGTTTCCTTGTAACAACGGCAGCTTAAATGATTTATAATAGCCTGTCACTTTCATTCATTAGAATGAGACAGGCAACATTTTGTACACAAGGTCGACTTTTGTGCGCATATGGAAGTTATATATCTGAAAGGAGATAAATAGATACAATTAACGAAGATATAGCCAAATTAAAATAAAATTTATACGCACGAAAATGTTTTATGAATCTCTTTTTTTGATACGATGACGTCCCAACAAACAACAAAAAACGACATATTTCTTGTTGAACTTGTGAAGACACAAGTTTACAGACAACACAAATTTAATCGAATTCAAATAAATCACAGTAACCCTCAAGAAGTTGGTATCGGTAAACCGACGCGACAATAGAATTTCAAGTGACAAATTCGACAGCCTAAAGTAAAATCTTTAGTTAAACATTGCAAGCAATTACAATAATTTTAGCGGTGTGTATGTATTGTCACCTAGCTGTACTTTTATCGTAAGTGTAATTCTACATTCGCATTTCAAAAGAAAATTACAATTAGGAATTATAAGAACTGTTGAATGCTTCTGTACGTACCTAGAATTATTTTTTTAAGTTCATACAATTGCGCCAATTCTATGTGTATTCATGCTTAACAATACACCGAGCGAATAAGCAAACTTAAGATGTAACAATAACGATGGAACAGGTTTATTTAAATTTAAATTGCCGTTAATTCATTACGACTATTAGGAAGGCTTAACGAAGAAAACTATAATTTAACTTAATATTGTAGTAGACTAGGAAAACCATTCAATTTGTTTTGAATTTAAAACGTAAATATTACAATTACCTGCTACGTTTAACGTTTAAGCTTAAATGACGCAAAGGAAAATCATTTACGCTCGGTACTACCAATTCCTTCTAAAGAAGATTTATGAAAAAGAAGACTTAGTTAAACGTGCATTTAAATAAGCGAATCATATTATTAACTAAATAATTGAGCATCTACGTGAATCTCCTGAATCACCTGATAAGCGTCGTTTTTATTTGTTGATTTTTTTTTAATTTTCCTTTGTAATTGCTTGGTTTTTATTTAGAGTGTACGAGGATGGTAGGATAAATATCTGTATTAAAGACGACAACGCATTTAATAAATTTAGTGCACGACATGATCAACTAATAGGTCCTATGCATCTAATCCGGTAATGATCCAACTCTCTTTAAGCCATCCGAATAGGATTTGTTGAACTCTACAAAATAAGCATATGCTTCGGTAACGACCTCTTCATTTGACAAGAACCGCTTTTATCTGAGCTTTTTCAAGTTTGGAAATCAAAGATGTTCCGCATCGGCTATCGGAATTGCCGGTAACGGTGAACACTTTTTTTCTTGGATGGGTAGGGCTTTCTTCTCTTCCTTTCTCCAAATAACGCTTACTTACTACTTTATGGTTATCGTTTTTAATATAAGAAAAACATTGGTTTAATATTTACACATACATCCGTGTAGAATATTCCACCGAAAACACAATATCGTCGATGGTTTAACGAATATCTTGCTAATGATAATGGTTCTATTTGTTAAGCTACTTAACAGTCAAAATTACAGGACGTCGGTTACAAAAAAAAAAAAACGTATAATTTTGTTGCAACTGCTTTACTTATATCTACAAAAAATTAAGGTCTAGGTAGCGATGTCTGGACGTTATACAGGTGGTCCAATATTTCTTCATGAAAATATCAAAGCGGAAAGATATCGCACTCAAACCTTAGAAATTTTTATAAACCAGATAAAAAATTGGAAAAAAGTATTTATTTTGGACAACATCTAGCGCCACTTCATGTCACATATTTAAAACAATATTTTGGAGATAGTCTTATTAGTAGAGAACGTTGGCCATCACTGTCACGTCGTCTAACACCTTTATATTTTTGTCTATTTAGTTATTTAAAACGTGAAATTCATCAAAATCGATTTGGAAGAACTGCAGACAGCTATAGAAATTCATGTGATCAATCAAAACCAATTACAGCAATATTAAGCGACGAGCATACTTATGTTTGGGATCTAATGGAAATTACTTCTATTAAACTGCTTCTACTAAAAATATATTTAAAATAATCTATATTTAATTCTATTTTTTTTTTTTACATTTACATTAATTTTCATTATATCAATATAATCAATCATCAATACATATTTTATCAATATAAAATTGATTCTTTGTTCAACTAACATTTTAAAATTCAGACAAAATCTATTTGAAGCACTACTGGCAAGGAGCTCATAACCTGACAAAAACTTAGCAAAGCGGGAAATTCAGACTATCGTTAATCATTGAAAATCAAGTCCTCGTTATAGTGTCTGATGCATAAGCGGTATTCAGTGCAAAAACTAGTATAAAGCACTAATAGGACAAGCAAAGTTATACGTAGAATCACAATATTTTAATCTACAAGATACATTTAAGCGCAGTGCATGGTTTCATTGTCCGTGACCGACATTTATTGATCATGATCTTGTTTTAAGGCGCGTCCTTTCCGAGATGAATTGACCTTCCGTTAAATTTGCGTTCGGCGTATACAGATAAATTTCGTTCTATTGGCCAAACTAACAGCTCAAGATCGTCGAGAAGTGTTCGTTGCCAGTACGACGGGACGATTTGCGAAGGAGTGCCGGAAGTGAGATATTAAGCTGCTGTACATCGATAAAATGGGATGCATAGCTGGGCTCAATATATGCACACTTTCAGAGCAGACATGCACTTCTGTCAACACTGCTATGAATAATAACAAGTTTCAATTTAATATTACGCAGGTGATAAATATAAATTATAGTACATGAACATTATATTAAATAGAAGCACATTAATTTGTTACCGTGAATTGTGAACAATACGTCGAACGCTTGTATTTATTTATACGCTAAAGCTAATTTGAACAAAATTGAGGTTAAATAGAAATAAAGAACAATATCAAAGAGTTTATGGTATATCAGTAGAGATTTTGTTATTAACAATACTGTTCACTTGCTTTGTTGTGCTAATATAGCGTGTCCACCGAGACTGAAAGATAATTCCCGTTCTGCGCAAGTTAGACAACACTCCTCGTAACTGCATCCTTCTTTAACAAATTAAATATGGATCTATGCAGATAAATCTTTTGTTGAACGACATAGAGTGCTCTGACAAAATATCATAAACCTTCGTCTTTATACGCGTACTATCTTCTTGTAAATTACAAAGTTCTTTCAATATACACTGCGTTTCAAAAGAAATGAACCACCCCGAAGGAGGCGACGCAGAACTTCGCAATTACGTAGAAATAGTTAGTGCATAGACACAAACAAATGATTAAATTTTCAAAAACAAATGACAATATTTACTGACAATATCATCGCATATCCTCGTACTCTTGCGCATTCAGTAACCCTTCGTGGCATGCTGGAAATCAGATGGTCGATTGTCTCTTGGGGCAGCTTATTCCAGGCTACCTGTAGCTGTTGACGTAATTCCTCTAAAGTGTTGGGAGGATGGGGTAATCGACGCAATTTTCTGTCCATCATATCCCAGACATGTTCAATAGTGCTTAAGTCTGGGGGATCTTGAAGGCCAAGGTAATTGCAGAACATGGTTTTGTGCCAGGAACTCTAACGTTACGTGAGCAATATGAGGCCGCGCATTATCGTGTTGAAAGACGGGTTCTGGAAGGTCTTGGAGGAACACGGGCTCCAGATTGGTGTAAATGTAACGGTGTGCGTTTAGAGTGCCTTGGATGAATGTCAAAGGAGACCTGCCACCGTAGCGTATTGCTCCCCACACCATTACACCAGGAGCTTGAGTCGTATGGCGACGCTGAACAAACTGTAAATTTTGCCTCTGACCTCTATGTCGTCCGATCCGTAAAGGTCCGTCAGAATTCCATAAGCAAAATCGGGATTCGTCGCCGAAGACGATAGTTTCCCGTTCATGTTCCCAATGTTGTCGGTTTTGGCTCCACTGCACTCTGCCATAATTTATGTTGTTGAGTCATAGGAAGACGAAAATGAAAAAACGATATGAACGTGACCCAAATGTGCGTATTAGGGTTGGTTCACTTCTTTTGAAACGCAGATTATTTCTGCCTATTTTTCTAAATTCTTTGCCTGCCTGTTTTCGCTATCTGTTATGTATCCGTGGTTATTATCTTGCATATAACAATGTATGTTACAAAATAATGCTTGCTTCGAGTAGATGCCGAATGTCCTCACGGGTATCTTTAGCAAACCCAAAATGTATACTATTTCATCACAGCTTTCTGTGTTTTTAAATGAAAAATTTATCTGCTTAGCTTCTCGCTTAATTTACTAAAGAACGACACGTTTTAGATACAGGGAAATTCTTACAAAAAACGTCCCACAGTGACATGTGGTGGTAATTTATAAATGAATTTTTGGGGCAAATTTTCAGATTTTAGAAAAATATCCAGGTATTTATTTTTTACTATTTCGATAGCTTTCTTTTGTAGTACACCAACAAATATAAAAAATAAACAAGGCAATATTAAGAACTATTAAGAACAAGCAATACCCAAATCGAAGAGTGGCTTCCAAAAGCGTAATAATACTAAATTTATATCATTCGCTGTCTAAATTGAACATCTTGTTTATGTATTAAATATAATTTTATGGCGCTCAACATTAGTCTCTGAACACCTTTTTATTTCAAAAAATTTCCTTTAGATTGCGGCCACCCGCACCTTAGGTTAACACGCTGTATATTTACGTAGGTTTTTATACACAGATGTCTTAAATAAAATGGAGAGCTAAATATTTAGACAAAAAGAAAACGAAAGCAACAAAATACAAAACAATATCCAAATACAAAACAAATGCACGTAATGACAAATTACATACATGAAATGTGAACAAAAACAATGGATTCTCTTCACAAACAAGATATGTATGGATTCCATGTTCATTGACATACCTATGTCCTATTTTAGATATTATTACTATATACGCAGAGTATGTAAAAAATGTGAAAATGTAACAGGTTGCATTCAAAAAGCCGTTCCAAATTTTAGAAAAATATCTTTTTAATACAATGCCGAAAAATCTTTCATGTGATACACTGATCCGCCGATATTTCATCTTTTGTAAGGATTTTTTGTAAGGACTTTTGTACCAGGATCTCGATAAAGAAGTGCCGTAGTCTACGAAACCTAAAATTAATAAGAGCGGTTTTTTTTTTAATTTTGTTTTATTAATTTAATTAATTAATTTTTTTTAATTCTAAAGTTCGTATAAAGTTAACATCCATACACATCAAAACTCAATTTCAATTTCTCTTTGGATATTGTACCATCCGTTCCTCTTGACCGTCAAATCGAAGCTCTCCATCTTCGGCGGCCGCCATCAATACGGCTGCTATTCCCAAACAAAGCCCTTCGCTTTCGGTGGACGCCGTCGGTGCCACAGTTGTCACCGCAAACTTAAAACCGCTTCCCACCCCCGTGTACGTCGCACGAAAATCCTTCTCCGTGAAAACCACCGAAGACTTTGTAGACGAGTGACCTTGAACTACTGTAGTCTCTTTACTAACACAGCTCCGAGACTATCGCAAAAAAACAACTTACCCATTCGACGGGACAATCTTCGCCTTGTTAGGTTACAGGACTTTCGTAAACGTGCATTCGAACGCGATTTTTAATCCTGAGTGAGCAAAAGCGTCATCCAATTCGCGGTTAACGTTTCAATTTCCAAACCTTCAGTCGATATACGACAAACACGTTCTTTCGAGACGCTTGCAGCCTCGATCTTATTCGGCCGTCGTCTAGCGTCGCTCGGTGACCTTTTCCGATGTTATCGGTAGCGATAGCAATTTCTTACCATCCGGAACGCTTATCATCAACAAAGCTGATACGCGTAAGTTTGAATTTAGCTGCCTAAAATTTCACTGTAGTGAATAAGCGGAATACGGCGGAATAAGTCCCCGTAAACAGCGTCCTCGTCGGTAAGAATTTAAATAACAACACGATATTCTATTGTTTTATATTCTTACAAGGTACGATAGATTTATTTTTATATGAATTAAAGCATTTAGTGTTCTCGGTGTTCACTTTTTCGGTATTACTCTGGACGCTTGTAAGACATATCGTTGTCCTTACATTACTCTACTCTACAATCCTCAAGGTTTCAATATTTTCAGATTATTTGTGTTATTTTTTGAGTTAATTTTACAAAAATCAAATAAAAACTACTTTTAATAGTTTCATGCTAATGATTCAATGTGAAAAGGATTGATACGATGTAAGTAAATTTCATATTAGCAACCCCTAAATGTTGTACCTGTACAACATGTAATAGTTATTCATTGTTGTTAGCTTTTAATGCCCGTTGTTGAGCTTAAGGATCAGTTCGATTAAAAAAAGTTTCAAGAGAGTCGATTATATTTAGACTAAAACATTTAGCGGAAGTGAATTTTGTAAAATAAGAGATACACATACGCCAAGATATCAAAACAGATAATTTCTTTTTAGCTTAGCTTATTTATGCTGGATACTTGGATAGCTACTTTCTAACGGTTTCGTGTTAATCATTCGGTGTGAAAAGGACTGACTGATAAGGTGCAAATTTCATCCGATTAAATTCAGTAACGCCTCAAAAAGACGTGCTACTTGTTTAATTTACGACAAGGTGTATGCAAATGAGTATCTACAATACTGTTTGTGGATAACATATAATTGTAAAATGTTTCAATAAAAATATTTATTTAAGAGAGTTTATTAATCATTTCTGTTTTAGTGCTTGCAAATGCCCGTAAGCGTTTAGATTTAAAAACATCATATTTGTAAAGCGATAGTAGGGGAATGTAATATTATCGCCGATTGTTCACTGTTGCGATGTTTATTTACAAAAAAAAGATAAGAATTAAGTTCCTCGAAGCGGCCGTCCCGGACTAATTATATATTGTTGTATAATACATTAAACTTGTGTGGTGTGGAGGTGCCGATACTTATGCGTTGTTTACCATACTACGCCACTGTCCTTGCTATCACTATTAAATTTTAAGGTATGATTAAAATTATTTTTTTAGTAGACATTTAACTTCGTACTCTAAAGTTTAAAATTTTTCTAACATGTTCAAGAAGAAGAATAAATTACTGAATTTGTTAATTCCAGCGCTCATTGGTTGCCTTCATCAAAATAACAAAGGGCGCGATCTTCTACATTTAAGAAGTTACCATCTAGGACGAGTGTAGTTCATCCAAACGGCAACAAGTGGCACCACATAGCTAAGGTAGCAAGAGCTTAAAATTCGAAGCTGTACCCTACCATAAAAACAAACTAACACCATTGCGTGCAACGAAGCCGTATAAGTATCGTCGGCGTAATTATTGCGACTTTAAACATTAAAAATCAACAACTAACAACAGAAAAACACGCTCATTGCCAGAGCAACGCGCAAACTTCAACTGCGCTTTTACAGATGGAGCCATGTGCGGTAAAGCCTCAATCGATATACAGAATATTTATTCCAGATACAGATAGCGTTTCATACGCCGTATATACAGACTTCATTTGAATTATGTGAAACTATTTCATAATATACATACAGTGGCGAGCAAATGAATAGCGACACTAATCCTATATTTAAGGTTTCGTGTTTTTCTACAATTTAAAACGAAGCAAAAGAACTTTTTTAATAAAATTCTTTGAGATGAATAAAAGTATATGCCTTAGACAACACACCGATCATTTCTCGGAAGTATTAAAATGTTATGTTTACATTTCTCACGATGGGTCTCATGCAAGCAAGCATTTAAATAGGGACAGTTGTCATAATCTTTTATTTAGTCTTCTTTAAGTTCTTTTAGAAGTAACTTAATATTATATTATTAAAACGCAATTACACAAAATAGATTTTTGTACATTAAAACGCATAATAATTAATTTTCACGGTAGCACATTAAATTATTTAAAAAATGGGTCGTGGAAAACATTGTACGCCCGAGCTTCGAAAAATTATAATTACACTTCACGAAGACGGTTCGAGTTTGAGAAAAATAGCTAACCAAGTATCTGTATCGAAAAATATGATCGCTAATCAAATAAAATATTTCCAAAAATACGGAACCTGCGAAAAAATTCCTAAACAGGGAAGAACTAAGAAAACGACGGTTCGCATTGATAGACATATAGCACGTCTCTCACGTGCGAATCCATTAGAATCGTTAAGTATCGCTAGCGTAAAACTGCTCTAAGAACGTTTCCGAACGGTGGCATAAATCACCAGTAATACACAGTTGGTATGGTCTTACATCTCCAAATACGATCGTACTTTTTTTTAAACGAGCTGTTTTCGCTATGAAAGGTTTAGTAATTTTCTGATTTTTGATGTCGCGTGAATAGGTAAAACAAACTGAAAATTGGAATAAATAAAATGAAACAGTATTATGGGGTTACTGTATTATACATATCTGCCAAGTTTGTCTATATCGAAATATTTCAAGCTGTGATTCTCTTAAAAGTTATAGCTTTGGTTTAAATGTACAGAGCAATAAATGCTGATAAAAGTTAGGTTTTACGTAACGTTTAAAACAACTTTGCTTTAATTTGAAGAGGTTACACTTGAATCTGCGGTATTCAATGTCCGATAGTCCGATAATCCGACTTCCGATAGTCACTTTTTTACTTTACAAAAATTGATGTAAATTGCGTTTTGAATATAAAGATAGATTAAATTCAATTCTATTAGCCCTGGTGTGATACATTCACGGCTTAATTTTGGATATATATACTGTAATTGCTTATTGTCTGGTACATAGCGAATATTTTTGGAGGTAACTGTATTTTCAAAGCAAGCTTGTTGGAGGATATGTTCCGTATTTCCCTTATTACTGTCTACTGTAATCAGTCAATTCATGTGTTCACAAGATTATTACTACATAGAGCGAATGCTGCTTTTAGCATTAAAACAATTGAAAATTCTTTTAATATCCCTTCGATATACGAGGTTGGTATAAGAAGTACCCGTGCGTGTGGGCAGATAGCGCTTTGAGTAAAAATTTTTTTCTGTAATTTACAGTATACATTTACCGTGTACTGTGTTTAGTGTACATTTTTTACAGTTTTTGTCAAGAATAAGTATAATTGCAAAAATAATAGGTAGCGCTGTATTAAGAAAATAACATAATTTTGTGCATATGAAATTGTCTGTAAATGACAATTCCATTGCAAGCTGTACATAAACATTATTACAAGAATCTCAACAACATTTTTCTCTTTAAAATTTGCCAGAGCCATAGGACAGTCCCGTAAACTTTTATATTAGTGTCCATCAGGATACGAACTCATGTTTTCTATGAACTCATACTACGGTATGCAGCAAGATTTATTTATTATTTTTTGGACGCTAGATAAAGGAAACGCTGAGTATATAGTTACTGCAACAATTATTAGTCTAAACTTACGGGTTTTTGCCGAATGAACTGCTTACACCTAATTTGTACCAAATTTGTAAGGAAGACATTTCCACTAAATCAGTCAATACGCCTCTGAACATATTAAAAAGAAACAGCATCTATGGTAAATGACGGAAACACCGGGGTTGTAAAAATGCAATTGATGAAGAAAGAAGACAGATAATGAAACGCAGACACCTAAAATACATAAGCCATTATACACAGAAAAAAATATTGTTCGAAATTTTTAAGCAACGTTGTGTTACCCATTTCTTACAACAATTTGCGTCAAGAATACGCATAATTGCAAAAACGAAAGGTAGCGCTGTATTGAGAAAATAACGTAATTTTGTGCATATGAAATTATCTATAAAGCTGTGCATAAACATTATTACAAGAATCTCATCAACATTTTTCGCTTTAAAATATATATTTCTTTGTTTAGTAAGGTCAAGTAAATAGTATTCGAACAAAATACAATTGTTAATTCATTTACGACAATCTAATAAAAGAATGCGTGCTTTCATTACAATGCCGTTAAAATCTTTGTTGTTGAAATCGCTGACAGAGGGTTGTGATAATTTCTCGTGCTCTTTGTAGATCTTACTTTAACAGTAAGTATGAAAGTTTAATTCGACAACATTCATTAGTAAGAAAATGTTAACAAAATTGTGTAAAAGCGGTATGTTAAGGTTGTTTTAAAATAGCGCATAAAGTACAACCACATTTGACACAATTTTGTGGCATTTGAGTTAGTACAATCTTGTACACTAATAACTTACAAATTGTTACTGTCCCTATTTGTCTGGTAATTTGTAAGCAGAAATGTTACAATTACGTTAATTCTCGCAACATTTTTTTCTGTGTACTATCCATCGAGTAGTGTTGCTTTGAGAGCTGTTGAAAATGAGCAGGTTTATATGTGTGAAATCGTCATCTATCATCATCAACAAAGAAAGCGAAATCATACCTGTAAGTGATCAATTACTTTTTTGAATGGGGAAATTTCTGCAGAAATCCAAGAGAAGTGAGAGAACATGGTTCTTAAAAACTGCTTTCGATGATTACCATCAGATATTGACGCGATAAATAATCATTTGATATCGTGTTACCAAATCGCTAGATGAACTATAGAGAGAATAACATGATAAACATATCAATCCTTCACAAAGAGTTAAATATAAAAGGTATGGGCGAGGTGAGTGCCGAGTTTTGATTAACTATTGATTAAAAGTAGAATTGTATGACTTTTCCAACATCAAAGCAAAGTTTGGATATGTTTAAATGTTGTACGTGTGAGTTTCCGTTAGGCAAACGTGTTGAGGCGTAGAGACGTCACTACATATCAAAAAGCATTGCTGATCAGAAATTATTGCCACGTCTACCATATTCGCCAAATTTGGTCCTCCGAGACTTCTTTTTTTATCCAAAATATCTTGGCGAAAGATTAAAAATTAAAGATTAAAAAACATTAAATGAGGACGTCATTGCCGAAATAAAATCCCATTTTGCAGAATTCATCAAATATTGTTGTTTGGATGGTTTGAAGCAGTTGGAACATCGCTGAACTAAATGTATAAAGCTACAAAAATATTGCATATGTACATACATATATGTATGTATAGGAAAATAATAGATTGTTTTCGGCATAAATGAAGGGTATATATTAGGTAATAAATAATAATTTAAAAATATCTATGTCTATTAAGAACTAGATTGACGTTATTGAGCTACAGCGTAACCTTAATACGATCACCGATTGCTTTGCCTCTTCAAAGCTGCTGGTCAATGTGAATAAGTGTTGTTACATGTCATTTACAAGAAAATTTAATTCAATTCCTTCTTCTTACTCCATTAACAGTCAAGCACTTCCGAGTTTTCTTTTTTTTCTGAGAGAATTTTGCGATCTTGGAGTTATTTTTAATAGTCGCTTGAGCTTTGGGCCGCACATCAATCACTTTTGTATTTCAGCATCGAAAGTTGTAGGCTTCGTAATGCGCACTTGAAGATACTTTGAGAACATATCCCTTTTCGAAACTTTATTTTATACCTTTGTTGCAAGTAAACTCGAATATGCTTCACCTGTTTGGTCACCGCATTACATTTATCTACAACTCCAAATTGAGAAGATTCAATGTAGATTTCTCAAATTCCTATCGTTCAAGATTGACGGGATTTATCCAGTGCGGAAGATCGATTATGGCTAAAGAGTCCAAACGATGTGCCCGAGCATTGGCGTTGCGTGGAGAGTTTACCAGAATAACAGTGCGCTTATTTAAAAATAAATATATTGAATCACTTTACAAAACGTTAAGAAAAAACATAAATAATAACTTACCTAACATGTTTACATTGTTGCAGAAATATCCGGATGTGCGCGATAAAGTAATTGCACCATCATATATGTTTCTGTATTAGTCTCGGAAAGGTTCGTACGTAGCGACGTAAATAAATGCTTATATGCTGAAAAGGATTGTTCGACGTTGAGAGATGTTATATTTGCATAGTTAAAGTGCTCTTTGTATCTGTACAACGTATCTTCAGTATTGGTAAAAAGTTGCCGTAATTTTGTAAAATTTACATTTTTATCTAATACACTATTAAATTTTTCACGAACACAAACACTTTTTTCATCATCAAGGATATGCAGCGCTAATTCTACGTGGTCAATAATTGCTAATGAGTCCGATAAGGACAGCGCACTGTTCTGTAACTTTTTTATTGCATCCACTATTGGAACGTAACTGTCGTAAATAATTTTTAAATTTGCTGCAACTTGAGGATTTTTAAATTGAACCTGACTGAGCCTTATTGCAGCCGCTTCTTTGCCGTCTAGTTGTAAAACTACTGATTTAATTTTTTCAAAATGTTTATAATAATAGAATGCTGCTTCTAACCACGTACCCCATCGTATAAGAATTGGTTGCGGCGGCTCGGGTATGTCAGGACACTGCGAATGAAATAGGCGAATACGTTTCGGAGATTTAAGAAAAACCGCTTTCGTTTGTCCTATTAGTTCATCCACATCAGGATAACTTGTACGTATAATGTTTGTTACAAGGTGTAAAGCGTGAAGCAAACATGTGACGTGCAGCAGGTTTGGTAATTTGAGTAATTTTGCTTTGAGTAATTTTGCTGTGGAACACATAACCGCGGCAGCATCGGTAACTAACATTAACAGTTGCTCCGGTAAAATTTCAAATTTGTGTAGTGTTTCTATTAATACACTACGTATCGCCGTGGCAGTACAATCTTGCATTCGTTTACAGGCTAGTAAATAAGGGTCAGAAGATCCTTGTGGGGTCAGCGTCCTTACGACAATGGATAGGATGGACTGTTTTTTAATATCTGTAGTTTCGTCCATTGCCAACCAAAGGTATTTATTTTTCACCGTTTTTTTCGTAAAATTTACAATTCTTTCACGCACTGATGGTACGTAATTGTGTAGCGTATTTTTAGATGGTAATTTCCACGTAGGATTGTATTTATTCCAAAACTGGCGAAACATTGGGTGTTGGACTTTATGTATTGCTATATTGGTCGCAATTAGCATCATTGTTAAATCAACCGCAAATTCATTATATGATTTGCGTCTAATCTTTTTCAATTTATGTTTGTCACTATTTATATGTCTTTGACACTGACTCGCTTTCCAAGATAAAAAAGTTGTCTCACGAACTAAACATTTCACTGCCTTACCGTCATATATTAAATCGGGAAACCGATGTATAAATTTATTTACTACGGTAGCAGACAACCGATTTGACGCATTATTTTTACGACCTCGCAACATTTTCAACGTATACTTTAACACGTTAGAACGGCAACTAAATGCATCGTTTATTTTTACTACTTATTCGAGAGCGGAGTTTACCCCACTCTGCTTTCGCATCGACGCTACTGGTCGGGCACATCGTTTGGACTCTTTAATTATGGCGCTCTTCTTGATCGACATGGGATGTACACCGCGGCTGCTCGTCGTCACGTTTTGCCTGGAAGTCGGTGCGTGGTGTTCTTGATTATCCTGACTTGCTTCCTTCCTTGAATTCTCTAGTTCCTCGCGCATCTTCGCGTTCTTCTCCTACTTTCTTTCTTCCTGTACCCCGAATAAATCTGTATTCCTTTTCTCCCGTCACTTCTACGTGACGCTTAACGGAAACACTTTATAATGATGTATTTTTTTCAGTAAAATTAATTAACTTTGAAATTTTTTTCCTTTGCTTTCTTTATTATTATTATTATTAATTATTATTATTATTATTATTAATTATTATTATTATTAATGGATAATCGCTATGTATATAAACATTTAAGAGAATATTTGTATTCTAGTAATTTACAATGAGTTTTTCCCCTTTAAGAACATTCCAAACGTAACTAATGATTAATATTCCTGATCACGCACAGAGTTGGAAAAAAGAAAAACACCTATGATTTATGTAAGTTATGATTGTTTCGAAGTAAACAAGATAGGAATATTTTATAATGGGGAACTTCGAATAACTGATTTTCAGGGAACTTCGCCATTAAAATAGTCATCCATAGAATATAGAGGATACACTTAGTTAGCAACCAAAATGAATATTGTGGTTTAAATTTGATTTGTCATTTATATTATTGCAAATTAACAGTTTACGGTGTGAATTTTTCTCCGGTTTTTCCAAACCAAAATGGGAAAAAAGTAATGATTTTATACAAAAACAAATTTTGCACTTATTGTACTCAATTACTGCGATATCCGGAAGCGTCTGATTTTAATAAACTAAAGTAATAAATAATAATTGTTATGCAGGAATGTGAAACAAATTTGAAGGATAAAAGTAAATAATCAAGTTTCCAATTTGTCTACTACATAATTACGAATCTTACTAACATACAACAGTTTCGCTGCCGAGTTTGTAAATTTCAACATTTCTGTTTACTTCGGCAACGGATGCTTCCTCTTTATTCGTTGTTTTTGGCACGTTCCCATTTATATGTATGAAGAGGGAATTTGATTTACGGTAGATCTATGGTTTGCCAAACCGATCAATAACGCATTTTGTAAACGCATGGAATTACTGCACGAACGCGTTCCTTTATTCTCCCACGCGCTGACAAAGTTTTGCATGGTAATGGAATATGTTCAATAATATGCAGGTGCAGAGATGATTTTTTTATGAACGAGAATTTCTATCCTATGAAATTTTCATGCGACAGGAAAAAAACTCTTCGATATCCGTTACTAGTCAAACGTAGACTGGGCACCTGCTGCTCGTTCCATCCTATTTCCAATAAGAACTAAAATGTGTTTAAATAAAATAAAATAAAAAATAAAATAAAGTATCGATAAAATCAAGATCATATTTTTGATAGATATTGTCGGTTCTGGACAATAAATCTTTATCAGAATGTCAGAATTAGCCTTTAACTTAGTTTAACAGTAATGAGCAGAGCGCAAAGATCTCGCTTGCCTTCCAGTGGTGTTTAAAATGCGTAGAGATGCATCAACATGTCAGTTTGCTAACAGGCTAAATACGTATTTACGAAAATTTCCAGGCTTAATATACATAGTGGTAAAGAGATCAGGTGTATAGTTTGCGCTAAGAGTTTATTATGTTGAAAACCAACGCAACACAGACTTAACAAAAAACCGGAAAGAGATCGTATAAAAAACGTCTATGTGATTTAACGATGATATTAGGTGTATGCGATACGCCATTTGCAAAAAATAAAGTTTCGCCAGTTTTGAAAAGGATACAGTTCAACGTGGAAACTACCAAATCCGCAGACGCTGCGTAGGTATATGCCGTCAGCGCGCGAGAAGATCGAGAATTATGTGAAAACGGCAGTAAACAGTGAAAGGTTGTGGCTAACTGCAGGTGGAACCACTGACATTAAAAAAATCCGTGTTAACGATTGTAGCACGGACAGTGACCTTAAAAAGACCATCACACCCTTATTATATTAGCCTGTAAAAGGCAGCAAAGATGAACTACCGAAGATGTTTATACTGTATTAGTCTGAAGACTTCATCAAAACAAGTGTTAATGGTGGTTACCGAGTGGTTATACTTCGCTCAGGTCAATTATTCAAAGCTGTTCAAGCAAATTTTGGTGAATGTGAATTAACTAATATCACCCACGAAATCGGTTTTTCTTAGGTAGTTGAAATGTATCCAGTTCTTTCGTTCACAGTATCCTGACTTACCACAACCGCCGCAGGCAATTCTTACATATTGAGGGTAGATGGTTAGAAGCATTCTACTATTTTAAACATTTTCAAAAGATCAAATTGGTGATTTTACAACTGGAGGCCAAAAGAGCAACTACAATGAAGCAGTTCCAAAATCCTCAAGTTGCAGCAGATTTCAAAACTATCAACGATAATTACGTTCCAGTAGCCGACGCAATAAAAAAATTACAAAACCCTTCGTTGTCCTTACGGGATTCGTGTGAAATTGTTGCCCATGTACGGACATATTTCAGATGATGAAAAAAGTGTTTCAGTAACAGAAAAATTTAGTATAATACGTATTACCGTGGATTATTCAAGATTTTGTTAACAATAATATTATGGAAGATTCGTTATAGCACTTTAAGTACGCGAATATTGCATCGCTAGATGTAGAACGATCTTTTTCTGCGTATAAGTAGAAATTTCTTTTCAGACGTTTAAGCGCGTAGTTGCGGTAAGTTGCTTATTTTATTATGTTTGCGTTTTCATAAATTCGCTTATCGTTTTTTATTCTAAATAACGCGCACGTTTATTTCAGTTAACCCAGCGCAATGACGCTACCACTAGGCAATCGACTTGTTGCCCTCTAACACTGGTCAACAACTTTCAACTTTTGATTTTGCTATAAAATAATTTATACTAATTTCAATAGAAAACATACAAACATTTATTTTAATAAACGGTAGAAGGTCAAGTTAGCTCGATTTTTTTATATTTCAACAAAAAGGTTTTTTTAGATTAGATCATAATTTAATGTATATTTCAAATTATTATAATTAGAAATGTGAAGTAATACTGCTCCGTCACTTATAAACAATATCTACAGCATCTCTTCTTAACATCCAACAGTAATCTGCTAACATAACAGCATTCCATTACTCCTGATGCCGTTTTTCCATTCTTCTGATGTCTTGGTGGAAGCGCTCACCGTGTTCATCGCTAACGTCGCCCATATTTTCCGAACAAAAATCCAAGTGAGAATGTAGAATGTGCACTTTAAGGGACATATTACAGCCAGCAGCGTTAAATGCTTGGAACATATTCATTACTAAAGTTTTATAGTTCTCAGCTTTTTTGTTTCCCAAGAAATTCGTAAAAACCATGGAGAGCGAAGCTGTTTCTTCCTTCGCTGTTAATTTGATTTCAAAGATTTCATCATTTACTATTTCTCGTATCTGAGGTCCAACAACAATATCTTCTTTCAGTTTCCCTTGTGTTAATTTTGGAAACTTTTCACGAAGGTATTCAAAACCTTCACCTTCAAGATCCGGTGCCTTTCAAAGTCTTTCATGAGCCCAAGTTTCACGTGGAGAGGTGGCACTATGATCTTTTATTTTTCTACTAAAGGCTGATGTTGTACATTGTCTTTTCCTGGTATAAACTGTTGTCGTAGTGGCCACTCTTGCTTATGGTAATGTTTTTCCCAAAGACATAAGGAGCAACAGTATTCGGTGTAACCAAATTGCATACCTAAAATAATTGCAATTACTTTAAAATCTGCACAAATATTCCAGGAATAGTCTTTGCACTTTATCTTTTCTAATAAAATTTTCAGATTTTCGTAAGTTTCTTTCCTAGAAACGGCATGACCGATCGGAATAGAAGGATAATGGTTTCCAGTACACAACAAAACTATTTTTAGGCTGATCTTCGATGGGTCTATGAATAATCTCCAAGAACTGGGATCATGATGTATTCCAAAAGCTTCAGAAAGTTTATAAACATTATTGCAGTAGACCAGATTACCAGCCATACTATAAAGGCATTTTCTCTGTAACCAGAGCTAAGCCAATGTTACCGCTTTTCGAATCATTTTTACTTTATAAATGCCGTCCAATTTCATCAGTTACTGACTTAGGGTAAAAACTTTATTGGTCAGTGTAATTAGTAGTCTTTAACATAGTATAACACTAATGAACACAAATAGCAGCCATTGACGAAGTGATTGTTCAATTTCACTCTATCGCAAATACAGGAAAGTTGTCTTTCTCTTCAAAATCAAAGAAGACGATTGCTAGATAAATATACAGCGCGATTGAACATCTGCTTGTGTGAACGAAAGCTCCACTTGATACTTTTGACCTATCAAATGCTTGACGAAATTTCCCAACCCCAACCTCTGATCGCAAGGAAATAAATACCCACGGTTACGATTATGGATCGCGGTGGTTTATAGAGCCGCGGCTTACGCCACCGTGCAATACGTTCGCAACGAAAATCAATGAAATAAATCCCCAACCCACAATTAGTATGCAAATGGCAACGCAGTTCACATTTCCCTCGGAGGTGATTTTCCCGAGAAATATTTTTACTTGAAGTACTCGAATTAATTGATGTCATTGCCGTGTGAATTATTTATAAGTACAACCAAATTGCATTAAGACGATGAATGGAAATGCAAATGAGCACGATAAATCGAAAATCTCTCTTAAGCGAAATACAAAAAGCTACGCGAATTACAATCGCCGATTTTGAGATAATACGAATACAATTCTTCTATTGAATCTGACATAATATATTGAGTATTATACAGGGTTAGTAAAAAGTCCCGGAACGGTCGAATAACTTTGTTATTTGAAAATTATGATTTCTGAAATTTAGTATGAAAAAATTGGTTAAAAAAATATTAACTGTATTGCATAAAATGCATTTATATTAACTATACCCCCATACCAAATTTCAGAAATCATAATTTTCAAATAACAAAGTTATTCGACCGTTCTGGGACTTTTTACTAACGCTGTATGAATTTTAAATCTTAGCGCCACTACGTTTGGCTTGCCGGTAATACAGTCCACTTTATAAAAATATAATGACAGATTTTTGTCTAGACACTAAGTAATGAGAAATGTTAATCAAGAAATGTTGTTTAAGTTCGAAAAATTAACAATGAAGAATATTGGAATTGTTTAATCACGTTTTGTCTTTACAAAATAAGCAACAAAATATAGTGAAAAAACTTAATTGGCGGACATCTATTAGTCTTTTGATACACTATTACAATGCGATAATAATTTGACCAGTTTCATCTAATTACGTGAAGTTACATCGCAAAATCATGCTGCAATTATCTTTGTTTGCCATAAAACAAACGTAACAAATAAAACGTTTACCATAGAATAAAACAAAACTTAAAAGAAAGCTGAAATTCGAATTCTATTAAATGATCTCTACGCGAATTATCAAGGTGCAACATACTATAGCCGACAGATTACTGGGCATATTGATTTTTTCGCGAAGCTGCCATTTGAAAGCGTGCCTCAAGTACAATGACACGGTTTCCGGCGACTTCGCGGATTCGCCGTTCCCCCAAAATTAGTCGCCGGAATTTAATTAGTCCCCGTGCTTGCGTTAGCCCATCTTCGCAGATAAAACAGAAGGGCAATTCAAACGTTTTGCCCATCTGCGTATAGGTTATGTAGTATAACGGAATAAAATTTCGGTAGCTAGGTAGAGAGTAGATTGGTGAATGGAGTGACGTAACTAAGGTGACCTCTCGCGGATCGATACAGTACCGTCTGAATGCCGTCAACTTCGATCTTTTATTTGTAAGTTCACTTTCGTGCATTCTTTATTTAGTCGCGTAACGTTTTCAATTTGCAGGTAAATAGCGACACAATTTGATTATTGCGATATCAGTGTATAGTCTGCAGTAACAGAGAAAGAGAGGTAAACTGTAGAAACGAATTAATTAATTTAAGCGAGGGTAAACGATGAATTTTGACAACGAAAAGCGAATATATTAGGCTGGTAGTTCGTATCTTTTAATTATTTATGAGGTTTCGTGCTATAAGAACGCAGAGCGTATATTATTATTGCCACTACGAAATCAAACAAATCAAGAAATTTGTTCTTTTTTCATTTACATATTCTAACATATTCCTTCAATTCTCAAAAAAAAATCATCTTCGCAAAAATTCTATTTAGGTCATCCTAAAATAATGGAAATGTTTCTATTACATGAATTAAAGGTCGGAGGTGGAGGCGATAATCTACCTACATGAACTTGCTATAAAAGCAGGTAATAAATTTACCCTATGGCAAACATCGGAATTAATCCACGCGTGATTCGCCTTAAATTAAAAATTAACAGAAAGAGCGTTGTTTTTCTGTAAAAATCAACCAGGACAAGTCTACAAGTGTTTCGATACTCTCCCGGGGGTCACTGTTGTTGGGTCTTAAATAATACCTGTTATATAAATAAAACACCCCAAAACATCCGAAAATCGACCTGGCGGTGTATGCAGATGACGATGACATTCGATATACAATATCGAAGAAATGCTCACACAAAAGTTCCCGAGAATTCTTTATTTATTCGCTAAATGATGCCAGACCTGATGATTAGAGAGGACATAGGCGGATGAAATCATTATCTTTCTGCAGAGACTAGATAGACTCGTGTTTTATCGACTCTCGGGAGACAACAGTAGACAACACGAACTCTGTCTTATGAGGCGAATAGACACGAGTCTATCTAGTCGCTGCGAAGAAGGAATAATTTCAGGGCTGTGTACTGACGACTGACGATAAATCTATTGAAGTGTATAGCGATCCGATTTCGTTCGTCTAATCTGGACAAAGAGGATGAAGTTCTTAGCCTAAGTTGACAAAAGGCTCACGAGAACCGTCCACGTTAAAGAGATTTAGAAGTTAGCCACGACGAGAAAAATAAGTACATCACACGTCCGGGGGTCACATTTCGCTTAGTAAAAGAAGTAACCCTGAAATAAGCAACTTTTATTAAAAACTAGAGTCTCATATCAATATGTATGTCATGTTGGTATCATTAAACGTATGTACCTAACAAAAGAAAATAAATTCTGTACATTTTACGATGGTCAATATCTAGCCCGCGTTTATTTTTTATTCGGGTTAAATCCTGACCCTCCACGAGAAAATTAAATTTTTATAGGAAATGGTCACATAAAGTTCCTTTATACTCTATAAACTCCCGGATCTTTGTCATGTTGAGGTACTGGGAGGTTTAAGCTTTTTTTTTACATCGGAGCTTATAAATTATTTTACAATAGTTTCCAAGAGAATTGTACATAGGTATTGAAATCTACCTCATTAAACAAGAAAAAAATGCTTTACATCGACAATAACGCTGCTATAATAAGTATATTGTAGCAGGTACTATCCAAGTAAATCACATATTTCAGTAGAAATTCTCGTGATATCTATTATAATTCCAACTGTGATGGCGACATATTTTCCATGTTAATATACGTTTAGCAAATATTTTCTTAACTTATGCACCGACTACTTTTCTTTTCTATCTAGTAGTATAATTTTAATTGCTATAATAGTGCCAAGCAGTATCAGAAAGTAGGGCACGCTTAAATATATCGGCATAGTAACTTGTCTCATTTCTATATACGAGGACTGTTCATTAAATCCGTAGAAAGATTAAAAAATTATTTTGTTTAAATTCTCATTTATTTTTCAACATCTCTATTTATCTCTACACACTGTTCCCCATTTCTCCAGTTTTGTTAACCCCTCCAAAAAGTAGGATTCCGAAAGGTAATCAAAATAGGCATCTGTTTGGGACTTCCTCGTTGGACGTGAACCGTTGTCCGCCGAGTCATTTTTTCAAATTTGAAAACTAGAAGTCACTGGGAGCCAAGTCCAGTCCAGTGCGCTGACCTTGATGAAAGACGATCCCTTCCTTTCTCAAATGCGGACGTTCTTTCTACATTTCTTCGCTCGACTGTTCCAACAACGACGCATAAAACTTTCCATTTATTGGGTCCTTTTTCTAAGCAATCGGTATAGATGATTCCCACGCATATCCCTAAAAGCCGAGGTTGGTATCTTGCCGCCCGATTTCATCGTCTTCACCTTCTTCAGAGTCGGTTTGGCTTCAAAAACTCACTACATAGTAACTTGTCTCATTTCTATATACGAGGACCGTTCATTAAGTCCGTGGCAAGAGATTAAAAAAAAGTATTTTCTGTAGATTCTAATTTATTTTTCAACATATCTATTTATCTCTACACACTGTTCTCCATTTCTCCAGCTTTGTTAAGCCCTTCAAAAAGTAGGATTCCGAAAGGTAATCAAAATAGGCATCTGTTTGGGAGTTCCTCGTTGGACGTGAACCGTTATCCGCCGAGTCATTTTTTCAAATTTGAAAACTAGAAGTCACTGGGAGCCATGTCCAGTCCAGTGCGCTGACCTTGATGAAAGACGATCCCTTCCTTTCTCAAATGCGGACGTTCTTTCTACATTTCTTCGCTCGACTGTTCCAACAACGACGCATAAAACTTTCCATTTATTGTGTCCCTTTTCTAAGCAATCGATATAGATGATTCCCACGCATATCCCTAAAAGCCGAGGTTGTTACCTTGCCGCCCGATTTCATCGTCTTCGCCTTCTTCGGAGTCGGTTTGGCTTCAAAAACTCACCGTTTGACTGTTCCCTTAACTCCGGAGTGAGTAGTGTATCCATGTTTCGATCGTAGTTATGTATTGGCGAAGAAACTCGTCAGTATTGCGAGCCTCAGAATCGACGACATGATTGCGTTTATTTCCCACTCAGCAAACGTAATAAAAATAAACATCCTGCCGAGATTTTTTTTGCACCCAATTTTTCGTTAAAAATTGAAAACATTGTACAATTACTTCGCATACTTTAATTCGCCAACCATTCAAAACCATGTCTCGGATTTTGTTAATCATTTCGGGGATGATCACTTGCACTGAACGTCCAGCCGATGCTCATCTTTTGTGAATATATGGCTACGTTTAAACTCATATACCCCATCGTAAGCTGATGTTGCCACTGCGGCAGATGTACAGAAGAAGATATTTTGGAGAAATTCCAATATCTCTTTTTTAAACAATTTAATAGTTACTAATTGTAAGCGCTTAATAAATGTATATAAATTATTATGTACTAGGATATCCATATAAACAGAAGATCTTTCATAAGTTGATAAAAATAATTGCATTTTATATAGAAGTTTTTAAATTGGTTCTAACACACATAGTAATTTTAAATATATACAGGATAGTTAACATCAGAAGACGCATAAGGAGGAAATACGCCTTCAAAGGCCAATTATATTTCTGATGTAATCGAAATCGCCTTTTATTTTGCGCAGACGCACCATAAGACGTTATCATATTTCTAACACGTATTTACCAGTTCAGACTATTTTCCAAATGTACTTCTAAAAGTTTAGTATTTTGTATATGTTGGATAGAATATGAGTCAATTCTTACAAGCTTGAAATCATGTCTGATACTAGTGCCAAGGCTAAAGCGCATAAAGACATATTTTCTCTTTCTTAACATAAAGCTTATTGTTATGGAACCGGTTAACATCTTGGAAAGGTTGGAGTTCTTAAAAGCAAATTAAGAGTACTCTATCGGAGACCAAGAAACTACACTGAAAAAAGTATTGTTCGAAATTTTCAAACAACGTTGTGCTACGCATTTTTTGCAACAATTTCTGTCAAGAATACGTATAATTGCAAAAATAATAGGTAGCGCTGTATTAAGGAAATAAGATAATTTTGTTCATATGAAATTGTCTCAAAATGACAATTCCATTGTAAGCTGTACATAAATATTATTACAAAAATCTCAACAACATTTTCCTCTTTAAAATTTGCCAGAGCCATAGGACAGTCCCGTAAACTTTTATATTAGTGTCCATCAGGATACGAACTCATGTTTTTCTATGCGGTATGCAGCAAGATTTATTTATTATTTTTTGGACGCTAAATAAAGGAAAGGCTGAGTATATAGTTACTGCAACAATTATCACTCTAAACTTACCGGTTTTTCCCGAATGAACTGCTTACACCTATGACGTCCGTACTATTCAATTGTATACATTTTTATCGAATGAAATTTGTAAGGAAGACATTTCCACTGAACCAGTCAGTACACCTCTGAACATATTAAAAGGAAACAGCATATATGGTAAATAACGGAAACACCGGGGTTGTAAAAATGCAATTGATGAAGAAAGAAGACAGATAATGAGACGCAAATACCTAAAATACATAAGCCATTATACACAGAAAAAAATATTGTTGGAAATTTTTAAGCAACGTTGTGTTACACACTTTTTACAACAATTTATGTCATGACTACGCATAATTGTAAAAACAAACGGTAGCGCTGTATCGAGAAAATAACGTAATTTTGCGCATATGAAATTGTCTATAAATGCCAACTCTATTGTAAGCTGTACATAAACATTATTACAAGAATCTCAACAACATTTTTCTCTTTAAAATGCATATTTTCTTGTTTAGTAAGGTGAAGTAAATTGTATTCGAACAAAATACAAGTGTTAATTAATTTACGACAATGTAATAGAAGAATGAGTGCTTTCATTACAATGTCGTTAGAATCTCTATTATTGAAATCGCTAACAGAGGGTTGCGATAATTTTTCGCGCTCTTTGCAGATCTTACTTTAACAGTAAGTACAAAAGTTTAATTTGACAACATTCATTAGTAGAGCTCCCCAAAGTGCGTGGCAAGTCAGAAGGCGTATCGCCGGGCGTGGCAGGGGGGATATGTTATGTAATATATAAGCAAATAACTCGCATCGCATTTCGGTAGTTTATTACCGTATGCGATCGGGTTGTGACGGTATGGCGGACGCGCGTAGTAAGAAACGCCCACAGGCCGACAAAGTGAAAAAGTTCTGTGGAGAATTTCCTGACTTAATATATAATGGAAGTAAGATTATATGTAAAATTTGTAATATACCTCTGATGTGCAATGATAAATATGGCTGTAGAAGACATGTAAATAGTCAGCAACACAAAAATAAAAAACTGGGTGTATCACCGACTGAGGCAACTCAATTTATAATTGATTTATTTTATATGCTGACTGCGTGTAATTTACCGTTTTCCTTACTCAGGAAGAAACCATTCCGTGAATTTTGGAATAAATATAATCCAGACTTCGAGTTACCGTCGGAAACGAGCTTAAGGAGATGTGTGCCAAGTGTACGTACCGAAATTGAAAACAGGATCAGATCTGCAATAAAAAATAAACTACTGTGGTTATGCATTGACGAAACGACAGACCGTAAAAAACATTCTATTTTGAATGTGATTGTACGTATACTGGAACCTCGTCAACCTACAAAGGGAATTTTATTAGCTAGTAAAAGACTAAAATCGTGTACTGCCGACGCTATCGAGAGCGTAGTCGTTGATACTTTACAAACAAAATGCACTAATAACAAATGCGAAACGAGTGTTTCTCAAATCTCCCAAACGTACCAGTGAATTTCATAAACAGTGTCCCGGTATTCCCGAACCACCAGAGCCGATTCTTACGCGTTGGGGGACATGGCTGAAGGCAGCGTTTTATTATTTTAAATACTTCCGGCAAATAAAATCAGTCGTCTTACAATTCAATCCCAACGAATCTGCGGCTATTAAGGAAAGCCAGGATTAATTCCAAGATATTTCCGTTGAAGCAGATTTACAAACCGTTTACAATAATTATAGAGAAGTACTTGAGGCAATAAATAAATTACAAAATAGTGCACTATCCCTGACGGAGTCAGTACAAATATTAGATGACGTTAATACACTCCTACACTGTATAAATAACAAAAAAAATGATATCGTTACAAGAAATTTTGAAAGTGTTATGAAGAAAGATACAAATTTTAGCAAGTTAAGACAAGTTTGGGAAGGTAACTCTACTGATCCGCTGACTAAATTCAAAGATTATTTTAATTACGCGTGTATTACATCATTAGACGTCGAGCGTTCATTTTCAAGATATAAAAACATTTTTTCAGAACGACGAACATTCTTGAAAGAAACTACTGTGGAAACATTCCTAATGCTTCGGATGTTTGAGAAATCGGATTGCGCTTACGGTAACAGTTTTAATGTGCCTACCTCCTCGTGTGCTGACTAATACTATTTTCCTTGTGCATTAACACCCACTATATTGGATACGGCTAATTACAAAAGTAAGCGTTTTAAAATTCTTTTTTTGTTTTGTTTTCATGTACTTTACTTATGTTCCTTATCGACGCCTATGGTGCGCCACGCAGTTGGGGAGCTCTATTCATTAGTAAGAAAATGTTAACAAGATGATGTAAAAACGGTATGTTAAGATTCTTTTAAAATAGCGCATAAAGTACAACCATATTTGATACAATTTTGTGGCATTTGAGTTAGTACAATCTTGTATACTAATAACTTCTAAATTGTTACCGTCCCTATATGTCTGGTAATTTGCAAGCAAAAATGCTACAATTACGTTAATACTCTCAACAATTTTTTTTTATGTGTAGTGTCATCCGCATGGCTACATTACGTCCGTTCCGGAGTTACCAAAAAATCATTGACTCGAAGAACAAAAAATAGGGGCTCCAAATACTGATCCTTGTAGCATACCTCTGCCAATTGTTATGCTTTTTGATTTTGATTGGTCCTTGAACCACTACAGTTTGCGATCTCTCGTCCAATTAGGAACTAAACCGATCGAGTGCTTTTCTACGTATTTCGTAGTTGTGTACATTGTGCAATAGTATCTGATGATTAACTAAATCAAATACCTCACCTATGTCCATGACACGTTTTTTCCACTATTCGGTTAATTACTTTACAATGAACTGAGCGAATAATTTGCAGGCATTGCGGTTCCCATTGACTTATTCTTTATAAAACCATGATGATGCACGCTTAAGATTTTGGAATAATTTAAAAACGAGCATTAATATTGCAGCTACAAGGTTAGATACGTTTAACGTTTCCGAAAAGTTTAATTTACGTGTTAATTACTTCTAAAAGCCTAAAACAATCGAGAACCGTCAGATAGAAACCGTAATCGAATTACGGTAAGGAACGAGCGGTGTACGTCGAATTAATGCTGCCACTAAGGAATATCGTCTTGATTCGTACAACCAGCCCTTGCCGATTATTATTGCGCGCCTGAGATACCTTTGATGGCTCTAGCGTCGTGATATACATATATACGTATACTCATACCCATTCGTTTTACGTTGATTAATTTTCGCGGCAATGTACATTAGGTGTAAACTTTAAATGTACGATGTCAAGGAGATATGTAGAGATAACCAGTATTATGAAGTGAGTATTTCGCTTATATATATGTATTTGCAATGATTGGTTCAACGATTCACAGGGTAAGGATCTGTGCCTAACCAGGCAGGGTCATATGCTGTGTGTTCAAGTCTCGGTAAGACTAAATTTTCTTGGTGTATCCAGTATTTTTCCGTGTCACTATTCGCAACAATTAACTGCGCTTCAACATTTGCGACAGGGTGGTGATAGCAACCAAGCCATGCAATTGAAACTAAACGTGTTCCAGGTTTGAAGCGTGTCACGGCCTTGTTAAAATAAAAACTCCACGTTTCGCCCACAATCGTATGGGGCTTCTTCAAAGGAGCGATAAGCACCAGTTAGCACGGTAACTCAACGTGTAAACCACGCCAGAGGCGGAACTAACTGAGCAGTAAGCAGTTGATCACCGTAATTTAGCATGTGAACCATGCCAGAGGCGAAAAAAAACTTTTTCTTTTCACTCTCCTGAAGAAGCCTCGTACGATTGTGGGCGAAACGTCGCGATCTTATTTTAGCAACGACATGACACGGTTCAAATACGAAACACCTTTAGTTTCAACAGATTCTGGGCTGTGGAAGCCTACGTTTTTATTTTAAACCATGGAATGCTATACAGGTACAATTTACACAGGTTATTGATGTTAAAACAAGCTCTAAAAATATCTTAATACACCCTCTTGGGCCGTCGCCGCACCTTATTTATTATCTTCCTAGTTTCTAAAAGTTCATTTTGTGGAATACAAGAAGACAGTTTAGCGAAACACAGAATAGAAATTAGAAAATTTATGTTGTATCATGATGAATCATATGTGTACAGGCTGGACCAAATTCGACACTTTTCATAGCAAACTTATATTTCTAAAGGAATTAGATAAAAATTGACCCAAGCTTCTGGAGCTGAATTTTAAAGAGAAATCGGATTGGCAAAATGCCTATTTTTATATTTTCCTTAATATAAGAGATACAGAGCGTTTTCTTAAAATGTGCAATTTTTAAAAACTTGTAACTTTTTATTTGTGAAAATACTTGATTTACATAAAACTACACTCCGCCAAAAAAGTATCGCATAAACTAAAAAAGGGCAAAAAACAACAGGCAATTACAGTAGAAGACCTGTACCAGGTTGTCCAAGATGTTCTACTTGCCAAGATGACCCCTATTTACTACTACAAGCATTACGTCGAAGACATGTAACTGCGAGACAATTGCAGAACGACTTGGCTATAGTTAGAAATACTCGTGTGAGTACTCAAACTATTCGGAATAGGTTACGACAGAGTGGATTAAGAGCTAGAGTAGCTGTAACAGCCCCTCGTTTCACTAGGAACCACCGAGTGGCTCGCTTAAGGTTTGCCAGAGAACATGTAAATTGGAACATTAATGACTGGGCCAATATACTCTTCACAGATGAGTCAAGATTTGGTCTTTACACCTCAGATAGGCGTATCTCAGTGTACAGACGAGACGGTGAGCGCTATTCGCAGTGTAATATCAGACCTAGACCTAATTTCGCTGGTGGCTCTATTATGGTTTGGGGAGGCATCTGTTTAACAGGTCGTACAGAGTTAGTACCAGTAGACAGAGGTACACTGACTGCCCACAGGTATATAACGGACATTTTAGAAGAACATGTAGTACCATATGCGCCAATTATAGGAAACGAATTCATGTTAATGCACGATAATGCACGACCGAATGTTGCGATAATCGTCCAGGAATACCTTAACGATGTTGGTATTCCAGTTTTAGATTGGCCTGCGGTAAGTCCGGACATGAACCCAAAATGTTGCCCCAGCGGACCTGCATGGACTAGAAAATGCTCTCCGTGACGAGTGGGAGAATTTGGATCAGGCTTATATACGGAGGTTAATCGAATCTCTGCCAAACCGTATGCGAGCGGTCATAAGAGCCAGAGGTGGCAATACTCAGTATTAAAAGCTACTGTTATGACATTTTTCTTTCCAAAATTATAATTTCTTGTTTTAATAAAAATCTCAAGTATGGGTTCTCGTTTTTATTTAGCCTGTATTTTATTTGAACAATCATAGAAATTATATCTTAGAGCGCATTAAAGTATATTTACTAAAGTATATAACTTTATGCTACAAACAAAGATTATGCGATACTTTTATGATTCAAAACTAAATTATGCGATACTTTTTTGGCGGAGTGTATATTAGAACGCTTTTTGATGCAGAATCTTATGCTCTATTTTTTTCATTTTTAAAACTAATATTTTTTGAGATGTTATCAAGACTTTCCTTTTTTTTATATGGAACACCCTGTGTATTTTACACTTTTTAATAGCATATAAAATTACCTTTAGAATGATATAACACATTTGATATTTTATTTAAACAGTTTTTAAATTATTTGTTTTTCTTCGTTTCACCTTATTTTAAGATGGCCGTGGATGGTCATAAATAAGCAAATAAAACATTTCGACAAGGCGGAAAAATTGTTTTAATATTAAATGTTACAAATAACAATTCAAACAAACTAAACCAAGAAAACCATTAATAAATAACATTACTGGTAAGGAATTAACATTTTAAATTAATCATGAGTAGAACTAAAATAAGTTGGTTTCTAAAATTCTTACCGACATATTTAAACGAAATATTTACAGAATATACTTTTGTTACTAAAAAATGCATAAACGTGATACATTATAGTAAGTGTTCGAATTGTCCGCTGTTCTGTTGCCGTTGGCTTGGTTTTTGAAAGGATCCAAAATCTATTAAATTTTTCTTTAACCTTGAGAAAATGTCTCTAGACAGTTAACATGTCGTATTTTTCCTAGTTTTCATAGATTTTTGAATTCTTCGGCGAATTTGGCCCAGCCTGTACATATCGATTATAGTCAGTTGGAAAAGCCTCCTTTTCTCTACAAAACAACATGCATCATGAAGGAGGAGATCCGGTAAAAATAAATGGAATGGGTTTGAACAAAAAGGTTGCCTGCTGCTTCAGAAATTGTAAGCCATTGGTGGAGATGAAAAAAATAATTAACAGGTAAGAAAGGTTTTTCAGTTGGTCTCGAAATGAAAGCTGTTTCGTCAATCCGAATCAAATTAGATCCGAAATCATATTAATTAATTAATTAATTAATTAATTAATTAATTAATTAATATGCTTTCGGATCTAATTTTAAATTATTTCGGTTATTTTTTTTTGTAACAAATAAATTTTCAATTAAGTTTTCAATTAAATAGGTTTTTAAATTTTTCATTTCGGATCGGTTCTGATAGATTTAGATGATATTTTACAGTGTTTCATTTTTTTCTTATGTTTTCAAAAAGAAACTTTAGTACGGCCAATAGTTATTGCAGAATATAATGGACGATTATCGCAGCCAATTTATACTTTCAGGAAGTACTTAATTACATTTCATCTTTGAATTTGGATACTCATTTTCATAATTTCACTCAAATCAACTAAAATTATTTTAATTTGATTCTTGTGTATAACGGGAAATGTATAAATAGCTACAAAGCAGTTGGAAATTAATATCCTTGGACCTTAAATTGTCGTAAAATTAATTCAAAATACTTCAACACGACGCGCAGAGGTATGAAAAAGTAAAAGGCCGTAATCTTAATTGAATATCAAAGTTAATGAGGGCCGCATGTATTATCTAGGTTATTATAAAAGCTGAGAGTTACTGTTAATCAGAAATAACTTCTGCTATCTTTTAGTCATGCAATCAGGCAAGGCTATCTGACAAATCAAGTGGCCTTGCAATTTTTCGAAGGGCTCTCACACGACTCACGTGCAGCGGTTTCAGGTCAACTTTTATTAAAAAGACGGGAAACAATGCCGAGTCCTTTCAGAAGTACCTACCACTCAAACGTTATTTTCCACCGTAGAAAATCTCCGCTTGTTTCACTGGGTACATAAAAAAGAACTTTCGTTCAACTGGTAAGAAACGTTTTACAAGAAAGAAAAGATTGATTTATCAGTAAAAGAATTAAGAAACCTTTAAATTTGTAAATGTATTGTAGAAGTGAGGTCACTAACTTAAAATTTTTCGAGAATATACCGCGTGTCGCACTAAGAGGATCGGCGATATTTTGGAAAATTCAATAGCTATAGCGATGGGAAAAATTGTTTGATAACTAAAGTAGCAAAGGCAAATTTAATGAAAATATTTTTAAATGTCAAATTTAGCGTAGCCGGCAAAAGTTAATTTTAAATGCTTCACTAAAAAAAAAAAACTTAATTATCATTTTGGTTAAAAACATTTCATCATATTGTGATTAATAAATGTGGCAAGCGTTGCTCAATGATGTGAAACTACATCTCTTCCAAATTCTTCAGTTTTTACCCGAATTAAAGAAATGCAGACTTGTTTGAAAAGGCATTCAACGCTGTTTTAAACGTTGCAATTTCTATCAACCGCTAATATTCAAGTCATGTGTGGCTTAGACGTCGTTTAGTGTAAAGGCAAACGATACGCTTGTTGCCAAGTTGCTGTTTCGAATCTCTTGGTGACTAAAGCTGTTATGGCTATTTCCATGCCTTCACACGTTGTTGTTCTTTTTTCTTGTCGCTTTGCAGTATGTTTTCTTTTGGTTTGATCGTTGTACATTGTTACATGTAGATATATCACCATCAATAAAAGGCATTTATTATTAGAATTGTAAAAGCTTTTCTATTAGATTAGGTTTTCCATTAAAAGAAATTAGTTGGCGGTCATATTGGTAGAATCTAGTTAATATAAACTAAATTTCAATATATTGAAGAAACCTTCAAGAAATATTCAGCCGAATCAAATTTGCTCATCGCTCTAGCGTGTAAGGGCACATGGAAGATGTTGGTCGTTAAAGAAGAAGCGGTATTTAATAAAAGTGATAAAAGGCATAAAAGTGATGCGTCCAAAAACGGAATAATATACCGGATGTTACACTTAAAGAAACAAAATTGTATTGTGCGCCATGGAAACTAAACATCTTGTGTTTTTGAATATATTTTATTTAAAAATCCTTTTCTTAAATCGTTGAAGAAAGGAATTTTCTGCCGTCTACCCTCAACGTGGACATCCTGTATTTGTAATCTGATTGTATCGTTTCTTCTTTATGTTACTATTGATTTGTTTGTTACATATTTGTTTCTCTTTCGTACGTATATTGCGACATATTGCATCCACAACATTCAAAAAAGTAGTGCATTCGCCAGTTCCAATGAATGATTTGGTTTGTTATAACGGTCGAAACAACCGCAAGTACGTATCAAATTGCTCTTGTAGAACCTTAGGCGTGCTTTTCTTAATTCTATTTTTATCCCTTATTATTAACACTTCATTCAAGAACGGTTGGTGAAGAAAGGCCAAAATAAGTTTACCACTTTAATATTCAGATACTTAATGGAAAATATCGATTTTCATATTTAGGAAACACGTCAGTACCAAAAGAAGGGGTGGTTGGTGTTGTTTAGCTTGTGACAGTAATTTACCTCCGGGTGGGTAAGATCCGCAATCAACAGCGTAGGTGAGGAATTCATCGTGGCCATTAACCAATGTTTAGAAACACATCTAGTTTTTTTTTTTACGTAACACATACATTATAGCTAACAAGGGAACACCGGCGGGTATCCCCTTCCGATTTCGATAAAACTTAACAGATGGAACGAGTACCTTAAAATAAGAGACGCGTATTCTTTTTTATCAGCGTATTCGCACGATTTCGGGGTACAGCCCCTCTAAAGTTTTGACAATTTTTCAATTTTGGGAAAATATTTCCTAAATTATAACAGATATTAAATTTCCTTCTCAACATAATTTGCAGCATATTGTATGGCCCTAAGGGTCGCGTCGTTCGTATTCGCAAAAAGTTAATAACGGGGGACGGGCTATCCCGTACCCCCCATTTTTTTACATTTTTTCTTTCATTCATCATTCATTCATCAAAAGAATGTCGATTTTACATTACATTTACTAGAATTACTACTACTATACATTTACATAGAATACAATGATGTATAACAAGTGTCACAAAAAGCTATTAGAAAAGGATTCTTTAATATTGCGAAAAATTTTAGGGACAGGTTCTTTAGATAAAAATAAAAAAAGGTTCCCAGCAGCATGTATCCGGAATCGCTTCGCTTCCGAGATATAGGGCGTTCATTTCTTTTGTAATCTACCTTTATAATTGTTATTTCAAAAGTCGCATCCTTAATAACATGATATAAAATACAAAATAACATAATACACTCCGCCAAAAAAGTATCGCATAATTTAGTTTTGAATCATAAAAGTATCGCATAATCTTTGTTTGTAGCATAAAGTTGTAAATATACTTTAATGCGCTCTAAGATATAATTTCTATGATTGTTTAAATAAAATACAGGCCAAATAAAAACAAGAACTCATACTTGAGATTTTTATTAAAACAAGAAATTATAATTTTGGAAAGAAAAATGTCATAACAGTAGCTTTTAATACTGAGTATTGCCACCTCTGGCTCTTATGACCGCTCGCATACGGTTTGGCAGAGATTCGATTAACCTCCGTATATAACCCTGATCCAAATTCTCCCGCTCGTCACGGAGAGCATTTTCTAGTCCATGCAGGTCCGCTGGGGCAACATTTTGGTTTCATGTCCGGACTTACCGCAGGCCAATCTAAAACTGGAATACCAACATGGTTAAGGTATTCCTGGACGATTATTGCAACATACGGTCGTGCATTATCGTGCATTAACATGAATTCGTTTCCTATAATTGGCGCATATGGTAGTACATGTTCTTCTAAAATGTCCGTTATATACCTGTGGGCAGTCAGTGTACCTCTGTCTACCGGTACTAACTCTGTACGACCTGTTAAACAGATGCCTCCCCAAACCATAATAGAGCCACCAGCGAAATTAGGTCTACGTCTGATATTACACTGTGAATAGCGCTCACCGTCTTGTCTGTACACTGAGATACGCCTATCTGAGGTGTAAAGACCAAATCTTGATTCATCTGTGAAGAGTATATTGGCCCAGTCATTAATGTTCCAATTTACATGTTCTCTGGCAAACCTTAAGCGAGCCACTCGGTGGCTCCTAGTGAGACGAGGGGCTGTTACAGCTACTCTAGCTCTTAATCCACTCTGTCGTAACCTATTCCGAATAGTTTGAGTACTCACACGAGTATTTCTGACTCTAGCCAAGTCGTTCTGCAATTGTCTGGCAGTTACATGTCTTCGACGTAATGCTTGTAGTAGTAAATAGCGGTCATCTTGGCGAGTAGAACATCTTGGACGACCTGGTACAGGTCTTCTACTGTAATTGCCTGTTTCCCTATATCTGGCTACGGCTCTAGAAACACTTGACTGATTGATGTTCATCAAATTAGCAACGTACGCTTGAGATCGTCCATCTTAGATTAAAGCAACTATAGCAGCCACTTGTTCTGAAGTTAAATTGCTCGTTTTAGTTTTAAAAGCGTTGGTACAGAACTCTGACTTCGCACTTTAAAATTTGTCCGTATAGGAAGACTTTCAATAAACAACTGAACAAACCTTACACATGTGCATTTATCTAAATGTGTTCTTTTAGAAAAAAAAAAGTAAAAAAGCTATGTTCCATGATTTCGTTAGTGTTTTTATAGTTCACATACACGAGGCAAACTTTTTGTGAACGTATAAAAATATCTTGGTTTATAAATGCCCTTTTTTAGTTTATGCGATACTTTTTTGGCGGAGTGTACAAAATCTTACAAAATAATAGTTTTAATAACTTGCTCTGCATTGCACTTATTTATTCCAGGTATTAATGCACAGTGAAGCAAGAATTATTAGAATGAAAAAATTAAATTAGTGGACTTAATAAAATCCAACGAAGAAGTAAAGTTATAAAAGTTGTTGAAAATGACTCGCTCCAATTGTACTACATGCTTCGATCCTGCGACGCATTGATTGACGAATACGCTCAAAAATGCCTGAGGTGTGCCGAATTGTTTCACGCGCTGTAATAATACGATTTCTTAATTCCTCGACATTTTCAATTGGAGTGGAATAAACTAGATGTTTGAGGTAGCCCCAGAGAAGAAAAATTCAATGGATTTAGGTCAGGAGACCGTGGAGGCCAGAGTTGTGGGGTTCCTCGATCGATTCAATAATTTGGGTACACTACATTCAAATATTGTCGCGCAATTAAACTAAAATATGTTGGAGCGCTATCGTGCATAAAATACATTTGGAGTCTTAATTGATACGGTACGTCGTGCAATAGTATCGGCAATTACCCTCTAAGAAAATTAGGATAAGCTTCTTCAGTTAGCCTCCTTGGTAAAAAGAATGGGTCAATCAAGTGGTCTGCAACAATTCCAACTCACACATTTATTAAAAATTTATGTTGATAGCGGCTTTCAATTATTGTATGTGGATATGTATATATCGTATATATCGTATATATGTATATATCATATGTATTGTCTGTGCATATGTAATTATTATGAAAGTTCATTGTGGCTTCTTCGGAGAAATTAGCCTCATCGGTGAAAATAATTTCTGCAAAAAACTGAGGATTTTGTCCAATTTTTTCTTGAATCCATCGGCAAAAAGCCAACCTTCGAGGAAAATCGTCTGGTAAAAGCGCCTGTACTCTTTGGATGTGATATGGATACAAAAGCTGATTTTTCAATATCTTAAAGACTGTTGACTGGCTAATATTTAGATTTGCGGCAATCTTTCTTGTACTTGTTGTAGGACTGTACAGGTCGCCCGTCTTCAGCAGTCACTTTTATTTTTTAAAGCTCTTTGTTTAATTGAGATGGCGATAGAGACGAGCAAACATTGTATGATGCGGAATTACACGATTAGGGTATCTTTCCTCGTAAATACGCCGGGCTCTTTACGAACTGCCGTCGGCAAGACCATAAACAAAATGCATATCGCACAATGCATTATTTGTGTAATTCATTCGTTGAAGAGAAATATCAGTTTTAAAACACGAAACCAGTAGTTATTTTTACTCACTCCTACACTCACAATGTGACAAACAGTAATCAACTATTGACAAAAAACAATTATTGACAATTGGTAGGCGTTCTAAGTTTCAAGTTAACTGGGGCTATTTTGTTTGAACACGATACGATAATTTAATCAGACATCTATCAAGACAGATACCCTAATTGCATAGTTAAAGGACATTTGAAAGAACTATTATTAGAAGTAAATTATAACAAAAAAAAATGAACGCCCTGTATCTCGGAAACGAAGCGTTCCCAGAAACATGTTAATAGGAACGTTTTTTCGTATTTTTATCTAAAGAACCTGTCCCTGAAATTTTTCGCAATATTAAAGAATCGCCTGTATAGGTATCGAAATAACTAACCACATTTTTAAGCGAAATTAAAATAAGGCAGATAAATTGATACAAAATTATTGCAAACATTTATAAATCAGCATCTTTACTAAGCACAAATTAATTCTCTGAGCTACTGCCGTAAATCGGCTTAAAAACAAAACAATTTAAATCGGAATTTTCAGGCCATGTGTAGTTTCTCTGTTGTTGAATCTCTCCGACACCCTGATATACTGTTGCATTTTAGCGGACCTTATTGTGTTACATTTAACAGAATAATCAAATGTTAAAAAAAAGTACATATATATATCATCATTAATCAAATTAATAATTAATTTTTATAATTAATTAATTATAAAAATATATAATTAATATAAATATATATATATATAAATATAATAATATAATATATATATAAATATATATTTAAATATATAATATATATATTATATATTTATTATATTATATTATATTAATATATTAAATATTTCATTTAATGTGAATGTTTATTTATAGTCTGTCAAATCTAGCCCGAGTTGGTAGAGAAGGACTTTGAGTTGCAGGATTTGGAAGGGGTCTGTCTACATTTCTAAATATCTCCGGAAAGAGGTAATAATAGTCCTCGTAGAAAAGAAAGGTTTGTAGTGTGTTGTTTTTATAAAACATTACTAATACTATTGACTCTTTTAGAAAATTATAATAACTCGTGCAAATGATAGCCCACTACCAAAATTTTACATACTCATTACATATACTCATTCAGAGAGTTGCAGTACTGAACTGCAATCGGTCTAAGAGCATCAAGTGAGTCGGTCTGCTCTCGCTTTGATGAAGGTAGTTTTCAGCTAACCCTACATAGCCGCAAGCAAAGCCGCAAGCCAAAACTGCTTGCATATTTAACAATAATATAACAGCTGATGTAAGATTTTATCGTTAATTCTTGTGTTATGGTTTGCAATTAAATTAATTAAGTATACGTTCTCAATTTAAGGAATTAAAGAAACGTTTGCTTTCTCATCCTGGTTATAAGGAAGTAATAAGTTATACAAGCAACAGAAAATGCTGGACGATCCAAATAGGAAAAAGTTAGTTAATGTAGTCGTTGATCATACACTGCAATGTATGCCACAAAGCTGGAACGTATTACCTTCGCATGAAACGAGAATAAATTACGCAAGACCTGTATTATCTTTGTTTTCATAACGTGTGTTATAAAAATAGCGATGAGGGATGTGTAAGTCTTGTTACTACAACATTAAATAAAATTAATATGTCAAACCATAACTTTTATTTTAGGAAGCTTTCTAGGATCCATTTACAAGAAAAGGGCGGATAACATCTCCACTAAGAAATCTTTTTCGTGAAAAATGAAATAATATAAATGTGGACAACAACAATCCAGCGAACAATAATTCAAGCGAATCGGAATAAGTTCTATGTTAGATATTATTGTTACTGTTAGAAAATTTCTAGAAACTGTTGGGATCTATAATAGTGTTACTAAAGGTCACGTTAAGGGAGTACTTGTAGCATTGAACCACGATAACTTGGGAGGTAACCAAATTTTTGGTATTGTAGAAGCTCACCACTATTGTCGAATGTGTCTGGTTGATAAGACTTCTTTTGGCATGGCATCGTATTTAGATGCTTGGCTTAATAGCCGAGCATCATAATTAGCAGGAATACGAGTTAATACTGACCCCGAAATATGACAATTTTATTATTTTCCAAATGGGACCATTGCTTGGTTTAAGCGTAATGCGTTTTAAGGGTAAACATTATTCTTTTAAACTATAAAAGTATTTGTAAAACTTTGGCACTCGGACATCAAGAATTCACGTGGGATGAATGGAGAAACGACACTTTCTTTATATCAACGGTTGGGAAATGCAGTAAAACATATCGAAAGCTCGGAAATTGCAACCGCGCTGCAAAACACAGTTGGCGCTTCGATAACGGAAGTCAATGTTACTAATTCAGTTACTGTTTTACGGGTTCTATTAAAATCGAAAGTACTTCATTTTTAATTTGTAAAATATATGTATGTGGAAAACGAAAATTTTTAATGACACTTATCAACGGGTTTCCATTGACAATTCAAAAGGTGCTTATATCGTAAATATTAATAAATTACAACCATTTCACGAGAGTGAGATGTTTATGTTACCCAAACATCAACTTATCGTTTAAATGACTGTTATTTACTACATTTTGAACGTGTTGTACTTGTCTTCAATAATTATCAGCGCTTGTGTTTTGTGTATCTATCAAAAGTAAAAAATTACTAACAATTTTTTAAAATTTAAATGACAACCAATTTTGTTAAGTAGGAAAAATTTTTCTGTAAATTTTTCTGCAAAAAATTCAGGTTGATATAATTAATTATATTTTCTGAAAATAATAAGCAATTTTCAATACTAAATAATAACTGATGCTAAATTATTCAAACACATTTGTTGTTTTTCCAAAAAACTAGCAAATTTGTGAAACGTTAATGTCAAATTAATAAAGAAGATTAGTTAATTTTACTATAATTTATGTCCACTTTCGCAGAAGTAGTTTTGAATTAACAAAATAATCTTTATAGTTTTAATTAGTTTAATCGACAAATGTGTTGGTTAAATGTAATAAATTTAATTGTTTTTCTTGAAATATGGTGTTATGTTATTTTAAAAATACATGAACAGACTGTGTCAATGCTATGTGCAGTGACGTACGGCCAAATCCCCTCCGGCAACCTCCAAAGTTTTAGCCGTTCTTTTTGACTTCTACAACGGCTTACTTAATTCTACTTCCCACCGGCATTTTGTTAGGAAAATACGTCTTTATCTAAGGATAATTCCGGAAAAGCATCACGCATTTTATATTCCAACATTCATGATGCGATATTGTTCATGCTGTTGTATTTGACATTTTAAATCTCCTTAGGGCGACAGCGAATTACGACCCTGCAAGAAACAAAGTTATCGCATATCGTGAGTCTATTAAGAATGATCTTATCTTCAACAAATCCCGGTGTAATGCGAAGCTTTATGCTTTCCTTAAATTTGCGGTTATTGTAACAAATAAAATTTCTCCACCTAATAACTACAACAACTTCCGGCCTAACTTTAAAGCCGATCGTCTCTAATCCGCGTGGTTAAATTGAAAAACTGACGGCGACTTTAAACGGCGCGGCGGGTACCATAAGGTATCCGCTCTTCCGCAATGGTTAGTGTAATCGTCATCGCCTACTATCCGCGTTCTTCGGACGAATTCCCGTAGGTCTATAATACGACCGTTCAAGATGAAATAATTGCCGAAATTTATCACAATAACAAAGCGCTATTATGACAGTCGAGGCACAGAAAGACGTGTAAACGATAATTGGGAGACGCCAGCTTTGTTGAATTGATCGCTTGTTCGCTTTAGCTGAATAGCGACTAGTGATGACCTAGAGAATTCACCTTGTACCTGTAGAAACCTCCCTATAAAACAAAAAGAACCTCTCCAATTCTAACTTTTTACGAATGAGTTCCGTAGAATAGATCAAAGCGGATTAAATGTTGATGTTTTTGATACTCTTGACTTTACTTTTGACTTGTTATTCACTTTCTTGACCTTGCTGTAATTATTTAAGTACTGATTGTTGTTCTTTTTGGGCTTCAGGTCGTTCACTAGAAGGGGAAAGATGCATTTTACGCTTCTTCTTCTTTCTTCTTATTGGAACGTTCGGTTGATCGTCTTTTCAAGCAACAAAAAACTTCGGTGCAACCAGGTCTAAATGATAAAATATGAATTTTACAAGAGACGCTAAGAAAAGAATTATTTCTTCATGAATATTAATTAAATATTTGTAGAATTTACGTTACCTATGTGTGGTGCAAGAATGGGATAAAATGTCCCTAACCACTTGTTAGTGCGTTCCTTTTTATTTTTACCGTTACTTTTTCATAATGCCAAATTTCAACTTTTGATTTTGCTATAAAATAATTTATACTAATTTCAATAGAAAACATATAGACATTTATTTCAATAAAAGGTAGAACGTCAAATTAGCTCGATTTCTTTTATATTTCAATGAAAAGGTTTTTTTTAGATTAGATCATAATTTAATGTATATTTCAAATTATTATAATTAGAAATGTGAAGTAATACTGCTCCGTCACTTATAAACAATATCTACAGCATCTCTTCTTAACATCCAACAGTAATCTGCTAACATAACAGGATTCCATTTCCTCCGATGCCGTTTTTCCATTCCCATGATGTCTTGGTGGAAGCGCTTACCGTGTTCATCGCAAACGTCGCCCATATTTTCCGGACAAAAATCCAAGTGAGAATATAGAATGTGCACTTTAAGGGACATATTACAGCCAGCAGTGCTAAATGCTTGTAACATATCCATTACTAAAGTTTTATAGTTGTCAGCTTTTTTGCTTCCAAAGAAATTCGTGAAAACTTGTACTATGGAGAGCTAAGCTGGTTTTTCCTTCGCTGTTAATTTGGTTTCAAAAATTTCATCATTTACTATTTTTCGTAACTGAGGTCCAACAAAAATACCTTCTTTCGGTTTTCCTTGTGTTAATTTTGGAAACTTTTCACGAAGGTATTTAAAACCTTCACCTTCGAGATCCAGTGCCTTTACAAAGTTTTTCATGTGCAGTTTCACGTGCAGACGTAATATGATCTTTTCTATTTCTACTAAAGGCTGATGTTGTACATTGTCTTTTCCTGGTATAAACTGTTGTTGTAGTGGCCACTCTTGCTTATGATAATGTTTTTATCAAAGACATAAAGAGCAACAGTATTTGGTGTAACCAGATTGCGTACCCAAAATAATTGCAATTACTTTAAAATCTGCGCAAATATTTCAGGAATAGTCTTTGTACTTTATCTTTTCTAATAAAATTTTAAGATTTTCGTAAGTTTCTTTCATAGAAATAGCATGACCTATTGGAATAGAAGGATAATGGTTTCCATTACGCAACAAAACTGCTTTTAGGCTGATCTTCGATGGGTCTATGAATAATCGTCAACAACTGGGATCATGTTGTATTCCAAAAGCTTCAGAAAGTTTATAAACATTATTACAGTAAACCAGATTACCGGCCATACTGTAAAAGCATTTTCTCTGTAACCAGAGTTAAGCCAATGTTGCCGCTTTTCGAATAATTTTTACTTTATATATGTTCAATTTCATCAGTTACTAACTTAGGGTAAAAACCTTGGTCAGTGTAATCTACACGTGTTAAGACCTGCAATATAATACACAATAGGCCACGGTTAGAGTGGAATAGAAAAGTACAGAAGCGCAGGGTCTACTATAAGGAAATAAATAATAATGAACGGCGGGTGTAACACTGTTCTTGCAGTATCCAACAGAACGGGATCAGTGGTCTTATCTTATGTTTTAGTCTGTATCAACAGCAACAATCTCTTAAAACCATTTCTGCATAATATCTCGTTAAAAAAAACAACAAAATTTTGACAAACAATTAGTTGCTTAATTGATTTAATAAACATGTTTTTCTATTTTTCCGTTTATCTTATCTCGTCATTTTTTTTTCTCCATTGTTTCTATTATGTTATTAAATGATCGATATTAGCATAATAGAAACAAAAAAAAGATGACAATCTAATATAAACGGAAAAATCAAGAAAGCAATTTATTTATTCAAATAGGTTAGATAATTAATTGTATAATTTGGAATGTAAAAAGTGCCGTTATTATAATTGTGATGATTAGCGTTATCTAGCCACAGGTTTGTTTTAATTAAGAACGCGGAATTTGTATACGATGCACGCCTAGATAGAGGAGCCGTGCTAAATGTAAATTACAAGCTTAACTTTATGTTCTTTAATAGTCATTCGTAACATTTTATTTTTGAGATGAGTGAGTTCATGCATTCTATAAAATTGTCAATTTTGTAAGGTTCAAGAGATATACTAGGTTAAAGTTTAATAATACAAAAAATAATAAATAAGAAAACCCATTAATATCAATACAACATCGCACCCAACAGTCCCCAATTACCCAAAAGTCGGAATTCATTTTGGCAGTAACATGGTTTACGTGGTTTATCCAAGTAACCCACCGGAGTCGTCGTCAGTAAAGTGATCCGTCTTCTGTTGTATGATGGAATGATTTTGTGTTTTGTGCATGTTGACTATTAATCTGCTGCTCTTGCACCAGGAAAAAAGTTATTTCGTAGTAATACCCAATTTTAATTCCAGATCTCTCGTCGTATGTGGGACGGAGATAGAAAGTTGAAGATTATTTATGTGTAACCAAAAAAAACAGGGAATCCATTACAAATATCTTTGGAATAATCTTCAATTTTCTGTACATCATATGAGTAACAATTTTAGAAAGATCCCTGTAAAATTAAGAGCCTTTAACACCACAAGTTTGGATTGTATATCGTTAAAAGCCTTTGTTAAACATTGCAACAACAACATTGGAACAACAGACTATCCTTCATCCAAGGAACCGTGAGCGGAACTCCAAAAATCCGAAGTAGTAATCTTGAATGATCAGACTTCCCTACACGAAAACCATCATGTATCGCCATATTTTTGTAGAAAATTCAGCCTTTTGCTATATTTCCAAGGGCTTTTGTTAATGCATTTAGTATAGTTATGGACTGTAGTTGCTAATATTCTACGGAACAGCATTTTTAGATACATGCGAAACTCTATCAACCTTTAAATCAACAGTCTACAACTTTACAATTTACGTAGATATGTCACTTACACACGACGCCTTCGTGGGATTTAAGCTATTTATACCATGCAGGATTTCCGCCTGATCAACTCATGTGAAAACAAAAGACAAATATACTCATAACTGAGTACCGTAGAATTTGTAAAATACTTGTTGATTTTTTGGTGTAGTTTCTAACGTAGAATCTTCATTATTAAGATTTTCATTATCTTTGATGATCATTCAAGAAGCATCGATTGTTAATGATAACATAACAACATAATATAACAAAGGATATGTCTTACAGGATCAGTTTTAATTTGACTGTTCAATTTCACTGAATAATGTTTAATAATAGTTGCAATAGTTTACGTTATGAAACTTTACCTTCTTGTTATACTGGCCATAGACTAATAGAATCAATTTTTCTCCAAATGGTTTTTCATGTTTCAAACTGTCTTGGATTTCTCCATCTGTTATGACTCACTTCGTATGAACAAGGCTGTTTTAACATTTTTAGCTCGTTCCTCGTGGTATTTAACATTACCAACTGCCCATTTTAATGCGTAAAAGAACCTTTCAATGTTGACCGATAGCTTGCAAGAAAACCTATAATCGTATTTTAGTATCAGTTATTTATTTCTTATTATATTTCTTCTATTTATTATTATTTATCTTATTTATTATTTATTTCTTCTATTTATTTATTATTAATTTCTTGTTATTTTTGTAAGCAGTGAGACGACAGAAGATCTGGTACTTTATACAGTTTTTGAACTAATTTTATAACTTAAAAGAAATTAAACGAAATGGGAAGATCTGAAAACGAGATAACTTTCCCATTACACATGCAACAAAGGCTCTAGTGGCGTCTCGAGCAAGATGTGCTCAGGGTCGCGTCCGCCTTCAGGACAACTTCAACAGCGGCACTTCAAGTGATCACCGGAATTCCCCCAATTGATCTCCTAGCGCAGGAGAGAAAATACACCTACGAAAATGGAGGGCTTGACTGCAGAGCTGCGGCTAGGAGAATTACAGTGGAGAAGTGGCAAAGAAGATGGGAGGAAAACAGCATAAACGCCCAATGGACCAAGCGACTACTTCCGAACCTGGAGCTGTGGCTAAACTGCAAGTTTAGGAATACAGACTATTATCTCTCGCAGGCACTGTCTGGTCACGGGGTATTCAGAGCGTATGCCTACAGATTTTCTAAGGACAATGCTTATGCATGTATATACTGCGGTATAGAGGATACTGTGGCCCACACAATTTTCGACTGTCAGCGATGGAGCCAACCGCGATCTCAGGCGTATCATACACTTGAAACTGTTATAACACCGAACAACTTGATCGAAACAATGACCTCCACGGAAGAAAACTGGAATACGATACACGGGTTGATCCAGTATATAATGAAGAACAAGGAAAAGGAAGAATGGCAAAGGCAGGCAGCTTTGGTGACCTGAGTGATGATGACAATACACCGAACTCCTAATCCTCACATTTGTGGGGGACGGGAGATGTAGGTGAAAATGGGTAACATCTAAAGACAGCCCGGACTCCCCTGAAGTTATACCAAGAATGGTGGTCCCAGGGAGGAAATGGGAGGCGGTTCAAGCGGACCCCTTGTCCGGTCACTAGACCGGCTACGTCCGTAAAAAAAAAATAGTAACAATACTACCTTCTATTTCCCATATTGAAACAAAATGCACATAGTTTACAATAAGCTTAAATAAAATTGTTTCAAACACTTATAACTTATATCGCATTAAAGAAAATGTTTTGAACTTACATTATAGAAAGTGATAAATTGTTAATCTAATTTTAATGAATAGAGACTAAACTTCGAATACGTAATTCCTTCATGAAAGCTGGGGTTCTTCCGCTGCGTAGCGGCTTACAATTGCGTTAGTGTAGTCATTTATGTAAATTAAGACTTGAATAGCTATTCCCATATCTCTACCAAGATGACATGACAATACAACAAAACTACAAAGCTTCGTCGATATTCAATTACAAATTCATATGCAGGAGCATCCCGACTGCATTGTAATATAATTTGTGAAACCAAATAAGCCCAGTAATGGAATTTCTACTGTCCTTGCAACACTCAAGCAGTAGACCTGTATTTCTTTGTATATGCGAAGACTCAGCCACTAGACTTTCAATACGTTCGCGTACATTGTGCGTTCCTAGAGGGGCAATATGCGATGGTATTTTTTAGATCGATGGTTATTTTTTTTACCTTACAAATATTAGGTCTTTCAGAAAAGAATACTTTATCAGTCACATCGTTTAGAAACTAATATATAGAAAGCTAATATATACAGTTGCGAGCAAATAGGGACACTAATGCAATTGTGAAAAAGTATTTATTTATTTGTATTTTGGAATAAACAAAAGTTTAAAATAGGAAACTATATACTACAAACTACGGACAATTAATACATAGCAATAAATTGCAAAATATACTTTACGATACAAAAACACAGGCTAATACAAATTATTCCATATGTAAAATGCGAGCATTGAAATAGGTACACTAGAATTTCGATTTGGTGGGATACCCCTTTGCTTTAATGACTGCGGCACATCTCCTAGGCATGGAATCGATGAGATGCTGACATCGTTCCACGGGAATATTGTTCCAGACCTCCTCAACACATCGAAACAGTTCTTCGAGGTTTGAAATATTTTTATCCCGAATACGAAGTTTCACATCTTGCCGCAAGTTTTCGATTGGGTTTAAATCGGGACTACAAGAAGGCCAATCAAGAAGATCTACATGATTTTGTCGAAACCAGTGCTTTGCAATCTTAGCTGTGTGCTTGGGATCATTGTCTTGTTGGGACAAATGATCCTACGCATGTGGCAGCATAACGTTGGATAAAATATCAACATACACATGTCGATCCATTATTCCATTAATTTTGTGCAACGGACCAACTCCTATATACCAAAACATTTCCTCCAAACCCTTTTACTGTTTTTATCGTATGCTTAGGATTCATCGCTTCATTGGGGCCTCGCCGTACATATCTTCTGCCATTCGATCCCATTCTATTAAATTTTGACTCATCACTAAACAATACAAATTTCCACCGATCTGCAGTCCAATGCAAATGATTTCTGGCAAACTGTAATCTTTTCATTCTATTTGTTTTGCTTATAAGCGGTTTATATCTAGCAATCCTACCATGTAATCCGGCTTCTTGTAATCTTCGTCTGACTGCCAATACACTAATTGGTCTATCAATCTCTGTAATTACCTCTTTGTGCATATCTGCCGCCGTTTTTAATGGATTCGCACGTGAGAGACGTGCTATGTGTCTATCAATCGAACCGTCGTTTTCTTAGTTCTTCCCTGTTTAGGAATTTTTTCGTAGGTTCCGTATTTTTGGAAATACTTTATTTGATTAGCAATCATATTTTTCCATACAGATACTTGGTTAGCTATTTTTCTCAAACTCCAACCGTTTTCGTGAAGTATAATTATAATTTTTCGAAGCTCGAGTGTACAATGTTTTCCACGACCCATTTTTAACATAATTTAGTCTGTGCTACCGTGAAAATTAATTATTATGGGTTTAATATACAAAAATCTATTTTGTGTAATTGCATTTTAATAATATAATATTAAGTTACTTCGAAAAGAACTTAAAGAAGACTAAATAAAAGATTATGACAACTGCCCCTATTTAAATGCTCGCTTGCATGAGACCGATCGTGAGAAATGCAAACATAACATTTTAATACTTCCGAGAAATGCAGGTGATGTTTAAGGCATATACTTTTATTCATTTCTAAGGATTTTATTAAAAAAAAATCTTTGCCTTCGTTTTAAATTGTAGAAAAACACGCAACCTTAAATATATGATTAGTGTCCCTATTCATTTGCTCGCCACTGTATGTATAGAATAAAAATAAAACCAATTTATTATCGTTTTTCCAATGTACTCATCTGCATTGTTTTTAAGGCAAAATTAGGAGGATACCATGGATTATTATCGTATATTAAAAATTAACCTGTGTGGCTGCAGACAAATACTATTTTCATCTACGTAATTGAGAAGTGTACATTGCGCTTTAAGTAAGCGACAAGCGAAAAGAGAAATTAAACAATTTTGAGTCAGCTATTCTTTACGTGAGTCAATATTACAAATGTTATGGTTACAAACGTGGCATAGTGTTTTTACATAAATTCAACTGAGTTACAAGATATCTTCACAGAAACTTGAGGAAGACGTCTTAATTTGGAACAGGTTACGCGGTATCCTCGGAATGGGAGATTTAAAAGGTTTTATTTTACTATTCTTAAAAATATTACTGTTAGTATGAGACATTGTAAATTTCAAATTTAAATGTAGCATTGGATGGATTTTATTTTAGGCGAATGTTAAAATAAATGTTTCCTTTATTAAATTTTAGTCTCCTTTTAACTCTTAAATATTAAATGAAATTTGTAAGAGCCCCCGTAATATTAATTTCTATTTCTTAATTATTTTATTTTTTATTTTATTTATTTCGTAATTAATTTATATTTGAGAGAGATACAATTTGTCGTTACATATTGAATGGTTTAAATTCAATAATATTTCGTACTGTACTTGACAATTTTGCACTTGAAAAAGATGTAAAATTGAAAGATTTCTGTTACTATTAATTACGAGTAAACTCACACTGAGAAAGGGCGAAAAGCCACAAAAGCTTTAGAATTAAATACGTGTTACTAATTTGGGCAAACTGAGCAAATTGTTATTGAACTGCAAAAGCGCAAAGGAGGAGGGCTTAAATGGAATAATGACGGATCGCTGATAGCTCGTAGTCAAAAAAAATAAATAAACAGCAAGGTTTTAGCGAAACTAACGTTTTGCTAATACACGGGTCAATAGTTACATAAAGTGTCATTAATGCCATAGGATATGATCATAAAGAAAACGTAAACGAGAGGGCCATGTTTTTTTTGAATTGTATTTTTAAGTTGATTACAACTACATGTGACATTACATCTTGCTTAAGTCATACCAAGATTGAATCTCCAAGTTGAGTTTCACATATTTGATAGTAATGGAGATAACCAAGGTAGAGATAACGGAACATAGATTTATAAAAGTTTGCAGTAAATTATTACGATGTCTTTCTAAATTTACCGCTTCATGAAAATATAACGGACCGATAATTCTTTTCCAAATATAAGTACAAACCTATCCAAAATTCAATGATCTGAGTTGTTGCGACAGAACGAACCTGTATTTTCTTTATAACATTTGGTGTTATAGTTACAACTTATGATACACACATTTGACGGTTAGGTTGCGTACTGCCGTACTGCGGGATGAACAACAACTCTCCGAGTCACCCCTTTTCTTTTAGTTAAATGCAATTGTACAGGCACTTTCTACATTACTGACCTGACATTGTGCTGCCAACCTAGAATAAAATAAAGTAACAAGTAATTTGAACATGTGTATCATAGCATAAACGTTTTCACTGAACCACACACAATGGTTTGCTTATTAATAAAAGGTTGGTTGAATCGAATTGAAGATTCATCTGAGAAGGATTTATCAAGGATGTTATCATCATTCATGAAAGAAGGTATCAAGTATATCAAGTAATTAACATTGACTGACCACGGTAATTATAATACAAGGTGGCGCACGGGAACGGGAAATTTTGAACGTTACAGTTGTCAGCACTGTAGAGCCGGCAGTTGTTCGTAACGTCACGCAATTGTTGTGAACGCATTGCCATTTAGTAATCATGGATCGTTGGACTGGTGCGGAACGTACAGTAGCTGTGAGAGCGTTTTATAAAAATGCTGATAGTGGGACTGCCGCGCAGAGAATATTTCGACAGCATTACTAGCTTCGACGTCATGGACGTGTCCCAACTGCGCATGCGATTACAACGTGGGTGCGTAATTTTGAAGAAACAGGATCGGTCTTGAAAAAGAAAGCTCCAGGTGAACATTGAGGGTGTTGGAGCTGCAATCGAGAGAAGTCCTCGCCGCTCCGTTCGACAGCATGCATCTACGTTAGGGATTAAGCGACGAAGCTTACAAAGAATACTGCACGAATTACATTTCCATCCCTACAAGTTGCAGATTGCGCAACAATTACATGAACGAGACCCAGCGTCACGTATCGAGTTTAGCAGGCAGATATTGGCTAAAATTAACGAGGACGCGAATTTCGTTGGTAACATATGGATATCAGATGAAGCCTATTTCCACCTGAACGGTTTCGTAAACAAACAGAATTTTCGTCATTGGGCCCAGGACAATCCTTGTGAGTTACACCAGCGACCACTACATAGCGACAAGGTCACAATATGGTGTGCTGTATCATGTCCTTATTTTTTTGCACGTGAGGATGGTAGTACAGCGACAGTAACATGCGCTCGATATGTTGAAATGCTTCAAACATTCTTTACACCGAGACTGTACGAACTTAATCTTAACATGGAAAACATGTGGTTCCAGCAGGACGGAGCCACGTCACACACTGCTCGACATTCGATGGCAGTAGTTCGTCGACTGTTTGGAAGACGCATTATTTCGCGTAACGGTGACATTGAATGGCCTGCGAGATCCCCTGATCTTAGTGTGTGCGACTTCTTCCTGTGGGGGTATCTTACAGGCAAGGTGTACCGTACACGACCTACAACAATCCATGAACTGAAGGAGAACATTCAACAAGAAATCACTGCCATTCCCCAAGATTTGCTACACCGCGCATTCCAGAGTTTTCATAACAGGCTGTTAGAGTGTGAACGCCGAATGGGAGGACATCTTTCCGATGTCACCTTTAAAAAGTAAAGAAACACTTTTGGACATTTCGATTGTAAAAACATAAATGGCATGCTGCATACATGCACTTCCGTTAATAAATCACTAGTTTTATGAATTTATTCGTGGAAATGACGTTATTTCAAAATTTCCCGTTCCCCTGCGCCGCCCTATACTATTTTAGACAGGTGATCAATATCGAGCTTAGCTGTCTACCGCTCATACGACCCTCAATTGTTATAAACTTTTATCATTGACTGAATCGGATATTACTGCATACCAGTCATTAGCATATAAAAATATTTTGTCAGCTGAAATGTGTCGAGGGAGATCGTTAATAAATAACAGAAACATGAGGGGACGAAAAACACATCCCTAGAGAGTGCCCATGCCTGTATCAGACTCCTTCCATCTCGCTATTATCAAGATGTCGTTATTTTACCGTGTCTCCACAGAATCAAAAGCTCGTGTCATCTTAAAGAAACTCACCATAATGAATTTACCTCCGCCCATCGCCCTATAAATACATTGTAGCCATTCAACCGGTCCTGTTCCTGTAGAAGAGCTAAGTATAAAACCATTTTGCAACTTTTTAATTTCGAAATTTCAACATAATGTCAATTTTTTTCAAAAATGAATATAACATACTGGCCATAACTTTTCCAGTTATTTTGGTAACATACTCGCAGATGTAATAGGTCGATAAATCGCTATATGATCAAGATCATTTTCCTTATAAATATGTAGATGCAACGGCAGAAGACTAGGGAAAAAGGACATGGTTAATGATCAATTTATTAGGTTAGCGAGATGTGCAGATACATACTTCCATAGAATATTCCTTTGGCAGCCTCATGTATATCTCGTCTAAGTCTGTCGACTTATTATCATTATACTACATTCCCTCTTTGTTACTTTGACTATTACGAAAATAGTTTTCAATGATAAATGTTAAACACGCTTCAACGTTTGTAATTTTCCTCAATAGAATCGTAATTTGAGTTGTCAAACTTGCCAACAAGGGTCAAACGCAATTTGAAATTTTAATCTTGGATTTATCTAGTAAATGGTAATTAAATAAGTAATTAGAAAAAAAAACATGATCCTCTTGATTACATTTTTTATAATCATATTGTATGAGGGACAAAGGTAGCATCTTAAGTATTTACAAAAGACCATTAAATAACACCATCAGATTTAACATCAGAGAAATTGGCCAAGTAGATTGTTTAGTATTAGAGTTAAAAAAAAGCAAATTTATGGAAAAATTGAAATTTGACATGTACATATGTTACACGATAGCAATACATCAACTTGTTTCGTTTAACTTTTGGTAATAGACCACCATTAGAAAAGATTGTTTATAATTAGTTCGCAGAATTTCGTCGAGGTCGAGACGTTTCCAGTGATTGAAGGATTTCGTGAAGGTCGACCAAGATTAAAAAAAGCTTCGTCCTAATTGCTGCAGGAAAATGTTGAAAAGAATTCGACAGCCGCACTTCAAAATCCATCTCCAACATCGTAACAAGTAGGAAAACTCAGATATACTTGTAACCCGGAAACTAAGCAACAATATGTTACCAGATGAACCAAATCCAACAAAATTTATTCGTTCACGAGCACTTCCATGAAAATTATGCTTATTTCTTTCGTTGTATTGGACTTGTCGCAAGGATAACTTTGGAGAATCGAAAAATAATGGTATACAACAATTTATTTGTCAGAAGTCATCGCTGAAATCGGGAGAACGGCGCGCCACCCTTCACCATAACAATGCTAACCATTACCATGCTCTCTCGCAGCTTATTAAACAAATAATTATTTGGACGAGAAGAATATCGAATTAGCATTTCATTGTCCATGTGCACTTGTTTTATCCTCCAATTTCTTTTTGATTCTCGAAGATTAAACGAAAAATGCGTGGCTCCAAATACCACGTTTTGGAGATACCACTTCCAGAATGAAAAAATTTTTTTTGAAACTGTTCCGAACGCATATAAAAATGTATAAACTACAATAGCGAATATTAGGAAAAAAACAGATTCATGCGAACAATTTTTCCTGCAAAATATTTATAAAAACTTTAAAAAAGGGTAAATACAAAAGCTACTCAAACGTTTTTCTTTTAAGAACCCAAAGATGAAAACATTGAAAATCATTTGAGTGTGTTAGAAAAGTAATGTATTTCATTATCGTAGCATACATCACCTATTTATTAGGTCATAGAGTACGCACCCAAAAAACGTAACCGAAATCGATACAAGATATAACCTAATATGAAATGCGTAGGTTCTAACTCCAAGGACAATTTCATTAGTAGCTCTCTTCTATAATATTTTTGCGTGGTTTTTAATTTTAGATTATCTTTCAAGGTATAAAGGTCAGACTATCAATCCGGTTGTCCTATACCGCTAATTACCACGGCCTTTGTTGAATTAATTTAGAATCCTTTACTGGTCACACACAATGAAAATAACTAGAACACATATTAACGAGTATTTTAGTTAGGATGTTAATTTTAATTTTATGTTATATCATCAAAGTAATAAACTCTGTAATGTGCCAGCTATAGAAACCATAAATGGGTTTAGTCATTTATGGTTTTTAGAGGTTTATTTTTCTTTGCTTGTGGATAAGTGTAGGTGTAGGGTAATTGAGGTTACTTATATACTTATACACTTATACACTTATATATATATATATATATACACTCCGCCAAAAAAGTATCGCATAAACTAAAAAAGGGCATTTATAAACCAAGATATTTTTATACGTTCACAAAAAGTTTGCCTCGTGTATGTGAACTATAAAAACACTAACAAAATCATGGAACATAGCTTTTTTGCTTTTTTTTTTCTAAAAGAACACATTTAGAAAAATGCATATGTGTAAGGTTTGTTCAGTTGTTTATTGAAAGTCTTCCTATACGGACAAATTTTAAAGTGCGAAGTCAGAGTTCTGTACCAACGCTTTTAAAACTAAAATGAGCAATTTAACTTCAGAACAAGTGGCTGCTGCTATAGTTGCTTTAATCGAAGATGGACGATCTCAAGCATACGTTGCTAATTTGATGAACATCAATCAGTCAAGTGTTTCTAGAGCCGTAGCCAGATATAGGAAAACAGGCAATTACAGTAGAAGACCTGTACTAGGTCGTCCAAGATGTTCTATCCGCCAAGATGACCGCTATTTACTACTACAAGCATTACGTCGAAGACATGTAACTGCGAGACAATTGCAGAACGACTTGGCTAGAGTCAGAAATACTCGTGTGAGTACTCAAACTATTCGGAATAGGTTACGACAGAGTGGATTAAGAGCTAGAGTAGCTGTAACAGCCCCTCGTCTCACTAGCGACCACCGAGTGGCTCGCTTAAGGTTTGCCAGAGAACATGTAAATTGGAACATTCATGACTGGGCCAATATACTCTTCGCAGATGAGTCAAGATTTGGTCTTTACACCTCAGATAGGCGTATCTCAGTGTACAGACGAGACGGTGAGCGCTATTCGCAGTGTAATATCAGACCTAGACCTAATTTCGCTGGTGGCTCTATTATGGTTTGGGGAGGCATCTGTTTAACAGGTCGTACAGAGTTAGTACCCGTAAACAGAGGTACACTGACCGCCCACAGGTATATAACGGACATTTTGGAAGAACATGTAGTACCATATGCGCCAATTATAGGAAACGAATTCATGTTAATGCACGATAATGAACGAACTGCATGTTGCAATAATCGTGCAGGAATACCTTAATGATGTTGGTATTCCAGTTTTAGATTGGCCTGCGGTAAGTCCGCACATGAACCCTATCGAGCACGTGTGGGACCTCCTTCACAGACGGATACGAACCCAAAATGTTGCCCCAGCGGACCTGCATGGACTAGAAAATGCTCTCCGTGACGAGTGGGAGAATTTGGATCAGGCTTATATACGGAGGTTAATCGAATCTCTGCCAAACCGTATGCGAGCGGTCATAAGAGCCAGAGGTGGCAATACTCAGTATTAAAAGCTACTGTTATGACATTTTTCTTTCCAAAATTATAATTTCTTGTTTTAATAAAAATCTCAAGTATGAGTTCTTGTTTTTATTTGGCCTGTATTTTATTTAAACAATCATAGAAATTATATCTTGGAGCGCATTAAAGTATATTTCCAACTTTATGCTACAAACAAAGATTATGCGATACTTTTATGATTCAAAACTAAATTATGCGATACTTTTTTGGCCTTGTATATATATATATATACAAGGTGGCCGTAACTTTTTAACGCTAAACTTTTAGATCTGTGCGAAGCTTCCAACTGTATTTCTGATAATTAATAAGTTCTAGTAAATTGTAATAGAACAGAGGAATAGATGGCTCTTAATTCCTATTTTGTGAAAGCACTTTGGCTAACTTACTTAGCAGATAAACGCCTTTCGTCCGAAAAGTGTAGTTAGTTCAAAGATTGAATACAATCATATCGCGAAAATAACAGAAATCGTCTAGTCTTGTGAATTATCGAGATAGCGGTATACATTTAGATCAGTAAACGGTAACTCTTGCATTTGAAACCAAGAGATTTCATTGTCGCCTAGTAATTCAACTTATTTATATTTATACAGATTTAAGGAGTTGGAAATACTTTAAGAGCACATTAGTTCCACTCTGGAATATCAAACGTGGTTCATTAGATTGAGAGCTAATATAATGAATTACGAGATGGCGCAAAAGCAATGTCATAATTTGAATTGGCTGCCATTTTGTTATAAATGAAAAAACAAAAGCTCTGTTTCCATAAAAAGTTTATTTGAAAGTGTAAAACTGATGACATTAATTGGAAAAAATTATATCGCTCAAATGGCAATCTCCCGAATTAATGCATAATTGCCGTCGTTTTACGGCATTTTGAATTGTTGCTCGCAAAACATCTGGCTTCAATGTTAGCTTTCAACGCTTCTCAGGTTGTGGTAAACGCCACAACAAACCAAAGAAGAAGCCCCAAAGGAAAAACTCTGGTGCTGTTAGATCTAGCGACCTGGACGGCCAGTTCAAATCTCAAAAACGGAAGATCACTCGACCTGGAAATTGGGTGTCTCAAAATTTCCGTAGTTGCCAGAGCTGTATGAGCTTCGTCCTGTTGAAACCAACAATGATCGAGGCGCAATGCAGCAATTTCCGGCAAAAAACATTCGTTTTCTGTCTATAACGCTCACCATTTACGGTTACGGTAGTGCTATCGAACGAGCACTACGAGGCCGGCTATTTCTTGCGACATCTCTAGTGGACCCAGTTTGCACGAGGCGCTCGGACAAACGTTTAATTGCTCGAGCACAAGGTACACTTAGGACTTAAAATTTGTCAAATAAGAATAATAATTCCACGTTGAGGTGCGTATCGCTCCATGGCTTGTTAACAACTAATTCTCTTTATATCTACATCATAAATGTCAAAGCTCAGTGACATTTGGCGCCAACTGCAAAATTAGCGGCAAATTCAAATTATGGCGTATTATTTTTGCGCAAATATGTAATATCTTTAGTCTTGTACGTAGGTTGTGCCTCTTTTTATCAACATATACCATATTAAAAACTCTAGAAAGTTACACACTTCCATTTGCCCTTGAATTTGGGTTAGTCTTATAGGTTTTCATTAACTCATCTCTACAATTCTAAATTTTGCCATTATTTTCATCGAACGTTTCATTATATTTCGACTGATTTGGCAAGCTCATATTTTCCGAACTGCAAATGCAATTTTCACCATTGAGTTTTATATAATATGTCGTTCCTTCTATAAAAGCCGAAATGAAAATGGCATAATATGGCAGATCTGGTACTTAATTCTTTTTAATGCGACACGATTTATCAGCAGTAATTTGAAAAGGCGTTTCTTTTATTGTTTAAATGTTATTTACAAATTTAAAACCAGTTGAGAAACAACAAACATAAACCTTTATGAAGATACCACTATAAAATCAGAAATGCAAATAACAAGACATGATGTCTTGCTGTTTTCAGCGTGCGAGGACTGACAGAAGAATAAACAAAATCATAAAATATTGAAGCTACTAACTCAGAGGGCATAGTTTCCTGAAAAATCATATTTTCAGCAGACTGGTTTTTATGTCGTTTACTACGACTGCGACGCATTCTAATACCGAATTAAATTGAGAGCTCATCGCCTTTGATGCAGGTGCTCCCTAATAGAAATTGCAATGGATCTATATACCATACGGTGCTTTGCTGCGAATAAAAGCCCCCAATCCTCCATACCAGCCAAATTACGTGTCTTTCATTTTCTCTATCAATTGAGCATTGAAATCTTAACCTACGTGAGGCATTCTTCGACTAATGGTGTCGTCGGAGAAAGCTAGGTTTGAAATTAACTTTTCGGATGAATGCAAGTTTCCGATCGAATCTTCCAGCATAATATAATCATGTCAAGAACAGCCCATAGAATGTACAATGAGCTTTTCTACAATGATGTGAGGTTCTTTGCATTTTCCCACTCTGCATGCGACCTTAAATAATGCTTACAGTGCATTGCTTGGTACTGAGGCTTGTTTAGTAAACACACTTTTTTGCTTTTGTAAATCTTGCAAGTTCCTATTAAAGAATTCCTGAGATTTTGTAACGAAGATAAGGTCTCGAGATGTTGCTTTAGCTAACTTGAGTCATGTATTGAGCATTAGAACTTTTTAAAAGAACACATACTGCGGTCTCTACCGAAGTCGGATCAAAATTTAAATAGTGCAAACTATAGCAACGGTTTAGTTTAGATGTTCTAGAAGGTTCCATTAACTTCGAAGCGGCTTTAAAATCTTTACTCTAGAACATTCCAGACCACTATGTCTTCTGCCGTTTGCAAGAGTGGCCCGCGGCGTCCTTATTTACTCCTTATGGCGCCCGCGGCACATCCTTAGGAAGTCTATCCTAACAGATAGATGCTGTTGGTGCGTGACTTTGCTGATGACGGATTTTACGAAGCAAGAAAATTCTCAATCGTTATTATTGTACGCACGGAAAAGTCCATTAATTCAAGCAATACGAAGTTTTAGCACGCAATTTAACAAAAATCCATCAGCTCGAAATGAAAGAAAAACTTGGCTAAGCAAATGTAAAGAGCGAATCTGCATCTATTCTTAGGAAGAAGGAATGCGGACATCAATCCTAACTTATTTTAAGAGCAGATTTCAGCTGTATACGAACTGATTCGTCAAAATCTCAATCCAAAGGTAATATCTTAATTAGGGTTGGATAAACCTAAGGCTTTCAGGATGCTGAAAACTTAAATCATTTAAACGTTGATTTGTAAAACACCGAAAAAGTTGGTTAAAAACCATCGTTACGTGACAATGATTAATATTATATGTCGTAACGGGACCATTTTGAGTCAAGAATAGCCGGAATTATTTGAGAAGCACGAAAGGGATTCTCTCAAAGTTAATATTTGGTGCGTTATTCCTCCCGGCAATAATAATAATTGCACATATTAAAAGACTTCTTTTACTCACGATTAGAACAAGATCGGGTTTTAGGAAATTCTATTTTTCCGTTTGTCTCTTTCAATGGATCATTCCTGTATTTCTGTAATATCGCCAAATAATCTGCTTCTGTAGTGGTAACTAAGAGATGGGCGAATAGAATAGGCTGTCGGTCTCCAGAAGTTTCTTTAGGGGGTTACGTTAAGGAAAGAGCTTTCAGGAAACATCTCTGATTTAAACGCAATATTCGAGGTGAATAAGCCATAGCAAAGACTTGGACTGACAAAAAACTTAATGGTAAAATCGCAGTTTGATACGTCATGGCGTTCGGAAGATATAAGCTTGCAAAGTCAGTCAAAATATAATGAAACACCCTGAATAAGAATAAATGAAATAAAACAATAGTAATATCAGTCGCAATGAAAATTCTTCGTTGAGTTCGTATTACATGAAATATGTATAAACAAGAGTTCTAAGTTCAATATCAAGCAAAACGTTGATTGGTCTTTTACATTTCTTTGGACATAACATAAATTTCGGAAATCTTTCATTCACATTTCTTTTAACCCAAAGCTGTATTTTCTTAAAATAAACACGATTCATTCAGTATTTAGAAGTGAATGAGGACGTTTCTCATCCATAATAGATAGCTTAATTGTAGGAATAACCAAAAATTCAACTATATTATTCATTGAAGTTATCCAACTTTAGTAGTCGATTACCTTTTAGCATCTATTTATGTTATATTAGTACTGTTATGGTCGAATATCAATGTCATTCATTGAACTAAAGGATGTATTCGTAATGCTTTGTGGCCGTTGCCAGTTGTCCAGCGCAACGTGATATTCCAGAACCATCCATAAGACATTTCGAGTAATTTGAAGCCGTCACAGCACAAAAATCATGTTGAATGTAATCAGTCGATGAACGAACTTGTGTATTGGAACAGAAAAAAAAGAACATTATCTTAATTTTAAATAAGTAAAGACTTCGCGATTTCCCTGATATTTGCCCGATGCAATTGAATATTAAAAAAATCTCAGCTCTGATAAGGAATCGAACGAGAAACCTCCTGCTTACCATTTATCATTCATGGGAAGTGTCTGAGGATTAAATATTATTAATAACAAGTAAGATAAATTTAAGGTCAGGATGGCTTGATTAGTAGATTAGTAAAATTCCCTTTAAGTATAAATAGGTATAAAAAAAAGCCTAAATTCGTAAAAAATTTAGCTATTTACAACAATGGTCCCTCTTTTATAGATGTTGATCGCATGCTTGAGAATTTGTGTCAGTCCGTAAATACGCTTAAAAACCTTCTTGGAAATCCGAAAGATGGAAGAAATACCGGGAATTTAAATGATAAGGCTTACGCTGGTCAAACCAAAAGAGGCACCGGATCCGAAGAACACATCAGGTTTATCGATATCGGTGGAATACATTCGTCAAGTGTAGCACAACACAGAAATAGATTGAGAACGTAAGTTCACCCCGGAAACTAAACGCCCAGGAAACTACACTCCGCCAAAAAAGTATCGCATAAACTAAAAAAGGGCATTTATAAACCAAGATATGTTTATACGTTCACAAAAAGTTTGCCTCGTGTATGTGAACTATAAAAACACTAACAAAATCATGGAACATAGCTTTTTTACTTTCTTTTTTCTAAAAGAACACATTTAGAAAAATGCATATATGTAAGGTTTGTTCAGTTGTTTATTGAAAGTCTTCCTATACGGACAAATTTTAAAGTGCGAAGTCAGAGTTCTGTACCAACGGTTTTAAAACTAAAATGAGCAATTTAACTTCAGAACAAGTGGCTGCTATAGTTGCTTTGATCGAAGATGGACGATCTCAAGCATACGTTGCTAATTTGATGAACATCAATCAGTAGAGTGTTTCTAGAGCCCTAGCCAGATATAGGGAAACAGGCAATTACAGTAGAAGACCTGTACCAGGTCATCCAGGATGTTCTACTCGCCAAGATGACCGATATTTACTACTACAAGCATTACGTCGAAGACATGTATCTGCGAGACAATTGTCGAACGACTTGGCTAGAGTCAGAAATACTCGTGTGAGTACTCAAACTATTCGGAATAGGTTACGACAGAGTGGATTAAGAGCTAGAGTAGCTGTAACAGCCTCTCGTCTCGCTAGGAACCACCGAGTGGCTCACTTAAGGTTTGCCAGAGAACATGTAAATTGGAACATTAACGACTGGGCCAATATACTCTTCACAGATGAGTCAAGATTTGGTCTTTACACCTCAGATAGGCGTATCTCAGTGTACAGACGAGACGGTGAGCGCTATTCGCAGTGTAATATCAGACCTAGACCTAATTTCGCTGGTGGCTCTATTATGGTTTGGGGAGGCATCTGTTTAACAGGTCGTACAGAGTTAGTACCAGTAGACAGAGGTACACTGACTGCCCACAGGTATATAACGCACATTTTAGAAGAACATGTAGTACCATATACGCCAATTATAGGAAACGAATTCATGTTAATGCACGATAATGCGCGACCGCATGTTGCAATAATCGTCCAGGAATACCTTAACGATGTTGGTATTCCAGTTTTAGATTGGCCTGCGGTAAGTCCGGACATGAACCCTATCGAGCACGTGTGGGACCTCCTTCACAGACGGATACGAACCCAAAATGTTGCCCCAGCGGACCTGCATGGAGTGGGAGAATTTGGATCAGGCTTATATACGGAGGTTAATCGAATCTCTGCCAAACCATATGCGAGCGGTCATAAGAGCCAGAGGTGGCAATACTCAGTATTAAAAGCTACTGTTATGACATTTTTCTTTCCAAAATTACAATTTCTTGTTTTAATAAAAATCTCAAGTATGAGTTCTTGTTTTTATTTGGCCTGTATTTTATTTAAACAATCATAGAAATTATATCTTAGAGCGCATTAAAGTATATTTACAACTTTATGCTACAAACAAAGATTATGCGATACTTTTATGATTCAAAACTAAATTATGCGATACTTTTTTGGTGGAGTGTAATTACAAGAGACAAAAGCAGGTACTTATAAATATTTAAATAAATATCTTTTCTTAAGAATAGGGATAGAACAAACATGTTGGATTTAGAGTGATGCTCTCACATCATTCAGTCGACGAAAGAATAAGAAACAACGTTCAAAATATTGTTAAAGCGAAGTATTTATGTATCAGCTTTTGTTTCATTAAAACATAAATAGGAAAGGAATTATTTTATATAATTATTTCCATTTCTCCTTTAATAAAATAAATGAACTAGATAGCGCCACGCTGATGATGCTAGGTAGATAGAAACATGTGCGCTGGTTAGCGTTCTTTTTCCTCACATTACTTTTATCATTAGCGATTCCACCAATACAGTAGCAGTAATATTTCTGCGCTCGTATTGAAAACATTATTTCTTTCATTTAACACAGGCTTCCTTGAATCAACAAATCCTTTTTCTTAGCGCAGCTTTTCGTCCGAAAACAATCGTATGTTTAAGTAATTTAAATTCAGTATAATATCGCGATAATAAACGTTGTTAATGATCTGTTTTCTTTTCCACGCATAAGTAAAAAAAAAAAAAAACAAGCAAGTAGATAACCATATTTGAACTAATCAGTTAACTTTTTACTTGTGATTATTAAACATATAATAGTGACAAGGAACAGTTTTCTCAGTATTATATCGTCGAAACAAAATGATTAGTTCATATTTTCTGCAAAGAACAACAGAAAAAAAACTAAATATCGTTATAAAATCAAATTGTTTTACATTACTACGTAAATCATATTTCTTAATTCTAGCCAATTTGATTGAAAATGCAATAAATAATAAATAATAACAGCGAAAGCTAAAATCGTCCAATTCAATTTCATTTAGCATATAATTTCGTGTTTCTGAGGATATCGGTTAGTTTACCTTGTATACGGCGTTTGCTTGCGCCCGTCTTCTGAGCAAGATGTTTAGGCGAGATATTAACGATGAATGCTTGATTATTGAATTACTGAATGCCAGAGGGTGAATATGTGCTACACTCGAATATTCATGGAAAATTTAGTTCCTATACCACGGTATGTAAACGTCCCTAACGCGGTCTTTATCGCATTAATAAAGCGTACGATCTCACTATAGACAATGATATAGGTGTCATATATCGTACCACAATCGTAACAAAATTAAAACCAAGGGTGAGCCTCTTTCTTTTCGAACAGGAAATTTCGATGTGGATAATGAAATAAAAACTTGAGTAGTCAGGAAATCTAATCAACGATTTCGGAGCAGATTTGGAAAATAAAGAAATAAAGGCTGTCTTTATTTCTAATTCGTGATATTCACTTTGAAAAACTCATCTAAAATTATAAAATTTATTTACAGCCACTTATTTAATTTTTCATTTTTGTGGTTCCTGAAAAAAAATATTTTTGAGAGAATTTCATAATTTTCTAGAGATAATGACGGTGGCGAACCTAGGCGGAGCAAACGGCCAGTATAGAATAAAATGGGGTAATATGGCTCATTGGGTAATATGGCACAGTCTAATATTTCGCTTTAAATCCGATAGATGTGACGTCACGCACTCAACTAATATTCAATTGTGGTATACATGTACACAGTGCGTATTGTGAAATAGTTTGCACAACGTTCGAGGTGAGAAAACTAATATATTCGGTAAGTATACTTCAAATTGTTTTTCACTCATCATGTACATGAATCGACAAACGCCAATTAGTAATTTTTTAGACAAGATTTTAATTACTTAAGATAAACTAATATTCCTAACCTAACTTTTGACTCCCGTCTGGCCCATCTATGTATGTTCAGTTATGAGTTATGAGCAACAATCTTTATAAGCATGAACTACGATGTGGGGAAATATGCGCCACACTGTGGCATTTACCTGATAGTGCGGCGTATTTCCTCGAAACTGATTATTTTGTTCTTTTTTGCATTACAGTCAGTTAGGATGCCACGAAAATATATAAAACGAAATGTGAGGGCAGTATGGTCCGAAGACGATCTTAGAAATGCGGCTATGGATGCTAAAGAGGTACCTGGGTTAAAATCATCCGGGTCGTTCTTTAAATAGACCACAATTTTCTTCACTTCTACATATTGCGTGGTGTAAGGCAGCAAGCACAGTACAAAATGGAGCTTCTGGTTTCAGAACTTGTGGCATTTTTCCTTTTAATCCATTAAAAATTCCCAATCATGCTTTCGTTGTGAATAGCACTGAAATAAATCCTACTGAACCTGCTCCAGTAAGAACCGCAATTCCTAATGATACTGAAAATTTCAACAATTTTACGGCTAACGCTGAACCCTTAGTCAACCGTGCACAAAATCCTTTTGAAGAAATTTCTACCGTTCCATGTATTCCTAGAGCAAGTGGATGTCATAAACGAAAGCAACATGCACAGATACTTACATCACCAGAAACAATGTCAGAAAAACGGTCTAAAAAGGAATTGAAAATAGTGAAAGATGTTAAACGGCAGCAACAAAAAGGAAATGTGTCGATAAACCAAAATAACAAGAAGAGAAAACGTAAGGCAGTTATTACCAAGAAAACTGCCACCGGCTTCTCAAAAAGTGAAGCAGAAGTGGTTATAATGAAAAGAGACAATTCAGAAATTGAGACTGATGAATCAGATATATGTGCACAGTGTGGTGGTTACTACTTTGATGCAAATGGCCCCAAAAGTGACTGGCTGCAATGTGTAGCATGCTTACGTTGGGTTCACGAGATATGTACACCATCTGAGATTTATTGCGAAGACTGTACTCCACTTATATGTTAAAAAAAAAGAATGAACATTAGTGTGAATTCTAAATAATTGGATATTTCACGGTTTAGAATTCATTTTGTGTTATTGTTTTCGAACATTGTTTGTATGTAATAATAAAGTAATAAGAATAATAAAATAAATTTTCCTGTCATTTGAGTGTACTTGACTTTATATAAGAAATGCATGTTGCTATATTCCCCAACATAAGCTGCCATTTTCCCTTTAGCAGGGGTAATATGGCATCTTGGTTACGCGAGCATTTTATGTTGCTTATAGCGTTATTAACAACACTTGATTGCCGATGTTTTTAATATAGGTGTCTGATACCATGAGATGTGATGTACATGCATCAGTCTATCTTTTTAGCCTCAGAGACTCAAGTTATACGCATTTTAAAAACAAGTTGCCATATTACCCCATTTTACTCTATGTATTTCTTTTATATTTTCGAATAAATCATATAAAATAATATTACTGTTATATTATTAGTGCTATTACACAACAATGGTGCTTACACGAGTTACAAACGAAAGAAAATTGAATAAATCTAAATATATAAATACATGTTGTTCCATTCTTCCACGGTTGTTGCTTTCTTTTTGAAACCGCGTCGTAATTACATGAGAATATCGACGGTTCGTTCTCAATTTCATGGAGCTTCCTCTGAGCTGTTGCATGTTGCGTCGCTGTTGTACGAAGAATGTATACAAATAAAGAGACAAACCTCGAGGAAGTAAATATTTCTTAATTGTCTGTTTAAATGAAGAAATCAGTGTAAAATACGTTCGAGGTAATATCACAATACTTAATAGCTTACTCACTCTCTTTTTTTTGCTAATCTATGAAGATTTGGTCGTACATTGCCATTATGTCTCCTATAACGACCGGGAATCGTTGAATTAAGTGTATATATATTTAGGTTAAGTTTTACATAAGTAATACATTCAAAAATATACAAGCATAGAGTTGTGAGTATTCCTAAAGATTTGAATGAGTTAGTCATGAGTGCAATCATCTATATACCCAACGTCAGACATTAGTGTTGAACATCTGCATTGTAGACCAAATATTTTATTAGTGTTAGGCGAATAGCCCTAGTACAATATGGCATATGACATACTTGAGTGAAACAGATGATAGTAAACACTTTTTAGAAAATTTTCTGTCAATTTTGATTTTAAAGAACGCATCAACTAAATTCTTGATAACAGTTTTTGGATAAGCTATGAACATGACTTTCCCAAATCCAGAATCATCCAGATAAAAATCTGAAAACGTAATAGTTTCATTTTGAGAACCGGAATGGTCATAATGTAATAATAATACTGTGTGTATTTCCTCCAGAATAGTTATATTCATATTATCCTTCATCCTTTTTTAGGGTCATCTAAAGATCGATTATAATTAATCGCCGTTGTATGGTCTACAAAAAGAATAAAGTTTGTAACCTTCGAAATCATGCATAAAAATTACAAATAAGTAGAGACCAAGAACAGATCCTTGAGGTACTCTATACTTAATAGTAGAACAAATTAAAAAATACGTTTTGGACAACAACATGCCTTTGTGGCGATGTGTTCCTGAATCATCCATTCAATCTTTTAACCATGTCAAATGAGAAAGAACAGTTCTGTTTAGGAAATGGTCCAGAATTTTATGTCTGTACCTGCTCTACAAGAACAAGCAAATCATTGGAAAACAGTCAGAGCCTTCTTGAAATACTAATATTTATTCAAAAATATTTTTGACGGTTTTTTCTTCTGTCACTAAACATTACATTTGTAAAGATAAAAAAAAGCAAGCAAATTCAAAAAATCGGTTGGAAAACTATCCCCAACAAAGTAATGATCCTTAATAACCACTCTTGCTTTCGACTGACTTAGAAAAGACAGCAAATTGAGCATTATTCCTGGTGGCAAAAGCACTAGGTACGCCATTGTAAAATAAACAAAAGCATTTTTCTCTATCCTTACGAAAAACGACACTATTTACGGCAATATATTGACAATAAAAAAGAAAAATTCATGTTTGTGCTTTCGTTCAGCAGCAGGAGATCCCGGCCCTTTCCTTACATCGACCTCTTTCAATAAAAATTGTTTTCTCCCATCCACCCTCTTACATTTTCCTCTACAATGCACGGCACTGATAAACACTGCCCGTCCTTGCCTTACTTCTGAAATTTCAAATCACTTCGTCGTTTAAAATGTGAGTGATGTATACGAGTTGTTTTTTAAAGATAAAGTAGTGAGATTAGTTTTAACGTTTTCGGTTATGACGTCCTGAATTAGGTCACCGGACATGCGCAAATTCATGGCACATTATCAAAAAAAGGAAGACGAACACGCTGGCATGACAAAATCGACTTGAAAATATGAATAATAATGATACCTATGTCTCCTTACAGTAGACATAAAGCTAAACTTGAACCCTCTTAACCTATTTCGTGAAGAATCGATACGACAGTAGCAGAAACAAACATTGGTGTAAGCTAGAGTAAAATCTAATTTTGTGAGAAGTATGCACCCGGATTAATATTACACCGCGCAAAGTAAATCTGTTCGTTACACCGTATCCAATGTATGTAGATTTATGTGTATTTTCTGGTAAATTTTTCGCCAAATATCGTGATCTTTCGACATATTAGAAAATACGCAGAGACTTACATTTTAAAAAATAATAGTAAATTTTGGTTTCTTGTACGAATGCGTTTTTCAATTGCTTTTCATATTAATCAGCAGCAAAGGCACTACTAGGTTGCCAATTTCATCAATTTCGCTGGAGCAACGGCAATGACTCCAGCGCCTTAATTTCAATTTAACAACAAATAAACTATTGCACGAAAATCGGCTATACCATTAAATTGGTTCAATATCGATTTAACCTTTAAGCACTCGTATGAACTTTCTCACTTATCCACCCTTACACCCACGTGAGTACTTGGAAGCTAGAGGAAACTGTTGCTGGCTTCTTATAATTTAAAAACAAAATCGATAGGCATTTTCTAACGGTATGATTTAATTTGCATATGTAAATTTTACAATATTAAGCGCAATATCGCATATTTAATTATATGGAGAAAACAAACACGAATCGAAGGGAACAGTGCAACGTCAAGCATAAAAACTAAAAAAGGGAAGCCTTTGCTCGAAGAATAAATACATTCGAAGAAATTCGCCTTAAATAATCACACCTAAACGAGGGACGTCATTTGTATTATATATGTGTTATTATATATTTTTATTATACAGGGTGATGCATGGGAACGGGAAATAATTTCATAACGGGGAATAAATTCATAAAACTAGTAATTTATTAACGAAAGTGCATGTATGCAACATGCCATTTATGTTTTTACAATCAAAATGTCCAAAACTGTCTCTTTACATTTTTAAGGTGACATCGGAAAGATGTCCTCCCATTCGGCGTTCACACTCTAACAGCCTGTTATGAAAACTCTGGAATGCGCGGTGTAGCAAATCTTGGGGAATGGCAGTGATTTCTTGTCGAATGTTCTCCTTCAGTTCATGGATTGTTGCAGGTCGTGTACGGTACACCTTGCCTTTAAGATACGCCCACAGGAAGAAGTCGCACACACTAAGATCAGGGAATCTCGCAGGCCATTCAATGTCACCGTTACGTGAACTAATGCGTCTTCCAAACAATCGACGAACTGCTGCCATCGAATGTCGAGCAGTGTGTGACGTGGCTCCGTCCTGCTGAAACCACATGTTTTCCATGTTAAGATTAAGCTCGTACAGTCTCGGTGTAAAGAACGTTTGAAGCATTTCAGCATATCGAGCGGATGTTACTGTCGCTGCACTACCATCCTCACGTGTAAAAAAATAAGGGCCGATAACACTATGGCATGATACAGCACACCATATTGTGACCTTGTCGCTGTGTAGTCGAAGCTGGTAATGCTGTCAAAATGCCGGCTCTATAGTGTTGACAACTGTAACGTTCAAAATTTCCCGTTCCCCTGCGCCAGCCTGTATATATATAATATATATTATATATTAATATATAATATGGCTAACTATGTAAGCTATTTTTAAATTAAGCAATCAAATACCTGTATAAATTAAGTGTAATTCCTTCTACATCGATTAACCTAGCACTATCTATTAAGATACATTATACAAGGATGGAAAGATAAATATTCGTGTTAAAGAAGACAATGTAATTATTTTGTCCTTCTTGCAGCTTTGTTTAATTTAAGTCAGCGACGTTCCAACTTTTTTAGGCCATCCAAATAACAAGTTCGACCGTTCGTACCGTTGCAATTGCTGATGAGACGGACGGGGCGTTATCGTGATGCTAGAAAATTTTTTCTTTGCAAGCCGGGACTTTTTCTTCAGTTCATTGCCGAATCGGTTCAATAAATCGGCATAGTACTCCCTCTCTCCAGTTATTATCGTTCTCTAGACCAAATAATCAATTAAGATTATCTCTAGCAAATCCCGAAAAATCCTCGCTTTAGCTTATTCGGGTGATGGAATAGTTCTCGCCCTCTTTGGTGCTCGTTCGGCGGAAAAAGCCCATTTTGCCCACTGAGCTTAGGTTTCTGGCATCTAGTGATGTATCCATGTCTAATCTAAGGCACATAACGTGGCAATGCAAGCATCGCCTTGGAGTTATCATGTGATTTCGTTTGATCAATCGTCAGTAGACCTCATCTCACCGGTGGTTTTCTCATACTCAATTTTTCGCGAAGACTGTTTTGAACAGTTGAAATGTTTATCATATTAGCAATTTTTCTAATCTTCGCCCACCGGTCTATTCATGATTGAGGACGTTCGACCACGCTTAATTTCATTTAAACCAGTATCTGATGACAGTTATCGATGGTGCAAACATAGTTCTTGTAAACTGTAACACTTTTCCATAAAAAAAAAAGAAATCAAATCAATAACCGGTATTGCTCTTATTCCAGGATTTCACAAATATAAACTTGCTCGCTCAATAGCTCGCAAAACAACATAATGTAGCTCTCTAAAATGTTGACAGAAGTCAATTAAAGAGTAGCGCTTCTTATACCATCCTTGGATATACCTTAGTGCCCGAGTTTCTAAGTAGATATTGAAAAGGAAGAATATAAGTACGTTCGTATTACTCCCACTCATTTTTCTTTGTATTATAAATACTTACGTAGCGGCTTCAGCGTTACGACATATGAACCAAGGATATAATACGTGATGCAACAATACCGTCGAGTACCGTCATGTTTTAATGGTTTTGTATTCTTTTTTCCCGATTTTTAGCTTTTACATTACCGCTTGTTACATTTACAAGTGGTGGTTTGACTAATTAAAGAGTGTCAATTCATGAAAACAATAAGTAGACATTGTGCATAAAAACAATTCAGTTGCAGCTAGCACTGCCAGGAAAAAAATTTCAACCTCCCGAAGATGAGAAAATGGTTTCTAAGATCATCAGACAACAATGGGTTGAAAAGTCAATAAATTAAATCATGATACAAATCAAGTGTACTGATCTCACTTTTGCGAAACTATTTATGAGATCTACACATGTATTTTACAATAAATCACTATATTTTACACAAAATCATAATTTTTCAACCCTTCTTTTGTGTTGAAAGAAGCTGGTTTACTTTAAAATACTTAGGTTAGTAAATAAAGAAATATGCGAAGAAGATTTAAAAACAGATGCAGAACATTTACGAAAGATAAATGTTCACTCTTCGAGTAAATAATGTTGAAATATAATCTCTACGCTTCTATTAAAACTAAATTTATTTGCACAATTATCTTCGAGGTTAAACAGAAAGTCTTCCATTATATTCAAAACTTACACGTAGAAAAAGAAATACATCATTATAATTATTCAGAACCATTCTGTTAAGCTCAGCTTCATTGATCTAACAAAAGTTTTCGTGTGCCTTTACACAAATTTGCTGTTATGGTAACAACTTATTTTGTTTGAATTAAGGAAACATATTAGTTGTCTAATGAATAAAATAATTTATTGTTTATATTAACCAAATTACTATCAACATTAAGCTTCCTAACAGTTGTTTCAACAAATACTTATGGCTAATCGAACACATAAAATACATTAAATTAACATTCACCACATTTTTAAGTTTACGAGCAGGTCCGAAATTCGTATTACGTATATTGACATCAGTATCGTATGACATCGTCACGCACAAATTAGCGGTTATTGGATTGTTAAATATTACGATTGTTCCATAACTTTCAATAGTTATTAACGCGTGCTAGTTTATTACGCCTGTTATTTACGCCATTTTGGAATTGGATTATTATTTGTCTTTTATTACTTCGAAACATCCTTTCGCATCAAATCTAAAATGCGTTAACTGTAGATGTTGTGTAAATATCAACGAATTTCTGTTGAATCATATCGTTTAATGATATAAAACATAACTAACATTAACATTTGAAAACGAGACTAAAATATAAGTTAACGGACGGAATTTCTTCAGCCGTTAAAAAATTTATTTGAGGCTCGACAAACACAGACTATTACAAAATATACAGAGATAACTAACAAAGATTAGACTGACTCTTGCTTACACCTTCGATGTTAAGTTGGTACTGAATCTATCAACGCTAAGTTAATACTAAATCCAATATTATTTCTGTTGTCTTTTATATGAATCAAGAATGCTTACTTTAAGTATTGTTATCTTTTGCAAGGCGTTGCTATTGTTACAGGAATAATGCAAGACGTATATCATCAACGCAAAATAAATGCAAGGCGTATATCGTAAGCAGTTACTACTTATCAACGGATGTAACTTATATTTCCGGGCTTAATACTGAAAAAAATAAATCTAAATACGTATAACAACTATCGATCCCATTTTTAATTTTTTAATAAATAAAGCCAAAGAAAATTCAAACAAAATAACTGATAGCATATTTTTCTTGATGTGACAATAATAACCAGTTAATAGGTAGATTACGCTATCCTTTTTGTACTATTAATCTAACAGATTTCTTCAGTTATACGACATGAAATATAGTCGAAACAGCATTAAAATATTGTTAAAGTAACGAAACCTATTTTGTTCAATTATGTTTTCAGTTGCCCAACTGAGTTGTTGATGTAACAAATTGCTCTAGGTTAACGTAACATAACATCTTCCTTGTTTTAATAAAAGTGAAGATTCAGACTAATAAAATTATTTATATTCGATCTGAAAAGAACGATTTTTTTCAATTCAACGTCTGGATAGTTATATTAACAAACAAATAAAAACAAAGAAACCGCCAATTCAAGAGGTAAATCTTGCGGTCTTGTGGTGGTAAAAAATCCAGCGTTTAGGGTTGTTTATTAAATTAACATATGTCCTTTACGTGTAGATTTAGCGGATGATGCACGTAAATAGTTTTTTCGTAACCTCTTAAGGTACCCGAAGATTCAGGAATATTTTGATGTGTTGCTAGACATGTAATTTCATGTATGTGTATTTTAACATCTATAACGAATGGGGATAAGAAATTATGGAACGTAAGTGACGTCATAAGCAACTCAACCTTGGACAGATAAACCAACTGCTTTAGGCAATACTTGTAACGTCTACGAATGGTAAGTCAAAAAATTACTTGGCGCTGAATAACCAACAAGTTACGATGAAACCATTTACTGATTTGTCCTTGTTCTACAGATTCTACTTCAAAATCATTTTGAAGCGAGTGCTGTGACGATATTTAAATTTTCCTTTGTTATTCGAGATATTCGAATTTGAAAATTCTCTTCCGAGTTATTCTATCGAATTCGAAAAATAAAGGTAATAATTCTAAATTATAAAATTATAAAAAAATTTATTTTATAATAAATTATAAAAGAAATGTTTTTGATGTACGCATAAATAACATATTCTCTCGAAGAAAAGGTCAGGTGATAATTATGATAAATTACAAGTTAGTACGAGAAAATTATTTAAATCCGAATTTGCATATCCCGTCTACTTGCTTTGCTTCGAACAAAATACATGCGACTGAAAATAGATATACACGACAATTTGTTTTAGGAAAGAAGGAAAATATTCTCTTAATATGCGATATTTCCAGTAAAAGCATTTACTTCTGCTCGATAAAACCTTTCTTAATTTTCACCGATGCGATAACGTCTTAAATCATTGTCTATTAATAGCGCATAGTTTTGGTTTTGTTGAAATCAATCGCCAAACCTTCACATTAGCATATATCACCATTATACTATATTACTGAATCACACGAAGCGTTCAAACAATGTCATCATATGAAACCTATTGTGACATGAGATGCTACTACTTTTTTTTTTGTATTTCAAGCGTGCGGTAGGTAAGGGTACATACGAATCCGTATCCGTCGGATTATCGGCACAAGGTTGGGATCCGGTCCTACGCAACCGCCAGATGGCGTGGCGGGCCGCCACGAGGCGGGCGAGTCCGTATCGCGCCACTTTGATTCAGGCACCGTCTCCGTAACACTGACTGAACCCACTTTTACCACGCCAGGCGTCCAAAGCTCCCCGATAACTAACTACTGCTTGTATCCTTAAAATACAGCGCGCAAGTTCCGCACGCATGTACTGTGAAAGGGAGCGTATAGAACATTGGAAGTTTCTCGCACACAACGTGACGACGACTTACGTTGCGTTATTGTTTGCGAAAGGGGCGCCCCGATAAATCGGAAAGTCCGTCGCATTATAAAATACGTAGAGAGATCTCGTACGTGCAATGAATGTAGTACCCTTTGACATCGTGTAATTTCATCGCCCTTTTTTAATGATAAGTCAGTAAAGCAGGGTTCTATGGCATAAACCTTAATGATAGCGATGCGTGGCACAAGTCCATAAAACGAGCTTTTCAAAATTTAATTGAAATGTATGCATTTACAATAGTGATTGCATTATAAAATTTTACATGCAAATAAATATCATGTGCGACTTCAACGAGTTTTTATGATTAGACATCGGTATCGGCAATGCATAGGTAGAATATTTTCCACGCTTTCCTTTTTTGCTTTTCCTTTTTTCAGGTGGTCTATGATCCTTTAGTAGAGCAGTAAAGTACCAGAAATGCTCGATTAGATCGTAGCTAGGGAGAGCTACCTTGGTGAAAAAGAAATATTTTTCAGAACCTCCTTCGAAAAGTTTTACACGATGGCCTTAATGCCGCATCAAAATCTTTGTGTATGGTTGGCTATTCATGCAACTGTAACATTTTTCCAATGCCGTACGATGATAGTAGAGTAAGAACGGCAATCATTCCAAAAACTATCGTTAACTCTATGACGCACAAAGGTGATTCCAAGGGTACCTAAATAAAGTGAAAATTGATGTACTCTATTTATCAAAAACAATGCTTATCCCGTAAAATGAGCAAGATCTTCTTACGTTTTTTTATTATTCGTTACGACGGACCACAACACACTCTTCGTCCTTTAAATTGTCGAATTTGGATATAGTTTTGCCCATTCTAAACGTTCGTTTGTGTTGTTCTTAGATAATAACAGCTTTTCTCTTGCCTTATAACCTTTTAAAGCCACATTCTTTAATCGTTTTCTAACCGTTCTAGTAGAAATTTTTGAACCATCTCCAGCATTAAGTTCTACATACGGTTGCAGAAAAGTTTTCTTTAGATGCCGAAAAGAAATTCGCTCCTTCTCGGGTTTTTGCAACTTCTTTTTAAACACATACCATTGTCGTGGAGTTTATCCATTCAATAGACTCGTCGACTTTAGTAATAACACCAAATTGTTCTAACTTATGTAATTCGTCTCTCAATACATCTTTTAATTTAAAGGATATTTTTTTAAATGAATAACGCGATGGAATAACATCAGGCCTTAATGTTAGACGACATTTAAAATTTCTTAACATATCTTAATCCTCCCTCCAAATACCTCTTTATATCTATTTATTAAGCTTTGTGATGAATCCCCAGATGCTACATTACCAATTCTTTTAATTAGATTTAATTTACTTGCAGTTTTTAGGCCAAAAGCTAATGTACAGTTAACATTTACTGCATGAAATGTGATTATTGATGTTCTATTTTGAATTCTTGTAGGACAATTGTCGATGGCTCGTTTTCAATATCGAAGCTACAAAATTTGAAGTACTAGCCTCTTGCTGTACAAGGAGTTTGGCTTGGTTTTTTGACATTTCATAGGATTTTGCTAGTTGAATAGCTTTAACCAACGTATTGGGATTTTCTGTTAGTAGTCGCTCCTTAATATATTAATTTTTATTTGATAAATTTTAATTAAAAATATCTTTATTTTGTCGCCAAATTCACATGCATATTTTCTAAGTCTATTACATACCTATCAATATTTTCTCCAGCTTGTTGTCTACGATTAAGTAATTTGTGTCGTTTCATGGTAAGATGAACATTTGGAGTAAGATAATTCTCAAAAAGTTGTAATTAAAGGAGTAATATATTTGTAACGCTTCTATACCGATATAGTGTAATAAGAGAGCTATTTTTCTCTTATTATCTCCCGTTTCTAGATTGGAAGCACGAAGAAAAATTTTAAACTGTGTTACCCAATTTTTCCAGATCAGCGGCGTGTTACTTCCCTTAATATCTAACAGTTCCAATGCATTAGCATTATTAATATTGAAAGATTCTTTGAATGACTTTTCCGGCATTTTCGTTTCCCGTTATCTAAATGGTAAAATCCAACAAAAAGCTTACGACGTTACTAAAAAAACTCTTGCTTCGTTTTTTCAACTTCCAATTCAAAGTCGAAAAAGAAGTTTGATTCTTATGATATCTAAACGTTAACTCGATAAGTTTAGAGACCACTTGATTAAAGATACGTCATATTTTAGAAAAAAAATATAAATTAAGCAAATGAAAACTATGCTTTTGTTCTTAGTGGACAAAAAGTAGTGCATCAATATTCGCACGAAATTGCAATAAAGTACGGAAACATTTTTTTTATTAATTCAAACATATTTGATTTAATTGATGTTGTTTTATTTTCAAAATTAACTAAACTCGCTTGGTGTAAATATTATAACAAAGTAGCATTAAATTTTAATCTTGTACCAATTCTAGACAGAAAAATAGAGCATTAGAATCTTTCTATGCGGTCATATTTATGGAGCTAATTCTTCGGTAGAAATAAATACGTAAATTATATGTAATTTGGAGTAATGTTTTGCGCTATGTACGATATGGCAGTGTTATATTAAAAGCCCCTGGGAGAAAAAGTCAAAAACAGCCCAAGAACTAGAATGCCTAAGTAACTGTAATATACAGCACAATGGATAATGGATATCAAAGCTAAAAATAAACAAGACCAACCTCTTCCATACAGAGAATCGATAAGAAGAGGAATATTTTTACGAAGGTCGAGCCAACTAACAACGCACACCGTAGTAGTATTAAATAATTTCATGTCTACTCGACTTGATCAACCCAACAAACAAGGACATTGCGAAATTGTAAATGTTTTCATGTTTACAAAGATAGGAAGAGTCGTTTTTAATGTTAATGTAATTTTTCATTGCATTTTTTTTATCGCATATCCCTTAACAACGTGTTTCAGAATTCACTAAACAATTGTAGCAATATTAGTTCTACCTGTCAGTTTGTGTTGCCACACATATAACAAGATTGAACGAAGTCGAATATCGCACAGTTATAAAATTCTTAACAAAACAAGGAAAACCTCCAACGATTATTTGTGGAGAAACGTTGGCTGTATACGGGAATGATTGTCCTGCGAAGTCAACCATTTGCGAATGATGAAGATTGTTTAAACATAGTCGAGAATCTCTAGATTCTGTTCCCTGTTGACATGATCATTTTCGATTTTATTAAAAAAACTCAAATGTTTGATATTGGATTGATATTAGTAGCTTTATTGGGAGTTTCAAAAACCAGGGTTTTCAGAAAGCTACATATTGGAATGACAAAAGTTCATCCACGAATACTTTTGCCATTCTAAATATGTGTCTGGATGTAGATCATGCACCTTACAGTCCCGTTTTAGCACCTTAGGTCTATTTTCTATTTCCAGATCTCAAAAAAAAAACACTAAAAGTAAAAGTAAAATTTAAAAAAAAGTAAAAATTTATAGACGATGATGAGCCTATAGTAGCTGTTGAAATATTTTGCAAACAAGCTAAAGGAGTCTTTAGTAATCGATTAAAACGATGTACTACTTGTATCCCAGAGCAAGGAGCCTATATCGAAAAATAAATTTTTATTGCCGATCTAATCTTTTTTTCCATGTCTAGCTCAGCAATGTAAAAACGACCCCTCGTAGCAATGGAAACTGATAAATAGAGCTCCCCAACTGCGTGGCGCACCATAGGCGTCGATAAGGAACATAAATAAAGTACATAAAAACAAAAGAAATAAAGAATTTTAAAACGCTTACTTTTGGAATTAGCCGTATCCAATATAGTGGGTGTTAATGCACAAGGAAAATAGTATTAGTCAGCACACGAGGAGGTAGGCACATTAAAACTGTTACCGTAAGCGCAATCCGATTTCTCAAACATCTGAAGCATTAGGAATGTTTCCACAGTCGTTTCTTTCAAGGATGTTCGTCGTTCTGAAAAAATGTTTTTATATCTTGAAAATGAACGCTCGACGTCTAATGATGTAATACACGCGTAATTAAAATAATCTTTGAATTTAGTCACCGGATCAGTAGAGTTACCTTCCCAAACTTGTCTTAACCTGCTAAAATTTAGGAGGAGTAAGTAGTAAGTAAAGTGTAGGAGGAGTAAGTAAAATGTAGGAGTGTATTAACGTCATCTAATATTTGTACTGACTCCGTCAGGGACAGTGCACTATTTTGTAATTTATTTATTGCCTCAAGTACTTCTCTATAATTGTTGTAAACGGTTTGTAAATCTGCTTCAACGGAAATATCTTGGAATTTTTCCTGGCTTTCCTTAATAGCCGCAGATTCGTTGGGATTGAATTGTAAGACGACTGACTTTATTTGCCGGAAGTATTTAAAATAATAAAACGCTGCCTTCAGCCATGCCCCCAACGCGTAAGAATCGGCTCTGGTGGTTCGGGAATAGCGGGACACTGTTTATGAAATTCACTGGTACGTTTGGGAGATTTGAGGAACACTCGTTTCGTATTTAATTTGCACTAATAGTTTCAGCCACAATATGCAGAGCATGAAGTTTACAAGTAATATGTAACATCATCCCATAATGTTCTTGAAGAGAACGACCTACACAACGCATTGTCGCGGCACCATCGGTCATGAAAATTAATACTTGAGTAGTGGCAATTTCAAATGTTTGTAAAGTATCAACGACTACGCTCTCGATAGCGTCGGCAGTACACGATTTTAGTCTTTTACTAGCTAATAAAATTCCCTTTGTAGGTTGACGAGGTTCCAGTATACGTACAATCACATTCAAAATAGAATGTTTTTTACGGTCTGTCGTTTCGTCAATACATAACCACAGTAGTTTATTTTTTATTGCAGATCTGATCCTGTTTTCAATTTCGGTACGTACACTTGGCACACATCTCCTTAAGCTTGTTTCCGACGGTAACTCAAAGTCTGGATTATATTTCTTCCAAAATTCACGGAATGGTTTCTTCCTGAGTAAGGAAAACGGTAAATTACACGCAGTCAGCATATAAAATAAATCAATTATAAATTGAGTTGCCTCAGTCGGTGATACACCCAGTTTTTTATTTTTGTGTTGCTGACTATTTACATGTCTTCTACAGCCATATTTATCATTGCACATCCGAGGTATATTACAAATTTTACATATAATCTTGCTTCCATTATATATTAAGTCAGGAAATTCTCCACAGAACTTTTTCACTTATCGGCCTGTGGGCGTTTCTTACTACGCGCGTCCGCCATACCGTCACAACCCGATCGCATACGGTAATAAACTACCGAAATGCGATGCGAGTTATTTGTTTATATATTACATTACATATCCCCCCGGCCACGCCCGGCGGTACGCCTTCTGACTTGCCACGCACTTTGGGGAGCTCTACTGATAAAACAATAAAACGAGATAAAAAGGAAATGATGTAACATTAGATCCAAAGATATATTAGTTAGAAAATAAAAAACAAGAATAAAAGTTAGTATATCGAAATAGAAGCGAAAAATCCTAAATATACAATTTTCTGTTAAATGTCTAAAAATTGGATTCCCTCCGAAAGGCGTTTTTACACCTCACACGCAGTTTATCGAATCTATTTTTAAGCACCAAAGAAAACCTAATGCGTATCTTAAATTTAGAAATCGATTATAAACCAAAATATATACGGTGAATATATTGTAAAGGTGAAATTCAAACGATTTTTTCCTATTTATGCGTTTTTCAAAACATAACAATTTATAACGAGATTTCCTAACGCTCTAGACAAGATTATTGTCGATTTATTCATATTAATATCATTGTTCTCCACAAGTTAAGATGCCATTTCAAACATTCAGTCTTCTTATATTAAATTCAATGTTAACTAATAATGACAGCGAGGACTGTAGAGTTGTATGACAGAAGGCCAACAAATTTCAACTTTTGATTTTGCCATAAAATAAATTATACTAATTTCAATAGAAAGCATATAAACATTTATTTTAGTAAAAGGTAGAAGGTCAAGTCAGCTCGATTTTTTTTATATTTCAATGAAAAGATTTTTCTAGATTAGATCATAATTTAATGTATATTTCAATTGATTATAATCAGAAATGTGAAGTAATACTGCTCCGTCTCTTATAAACAATATCTACGGCATCTCTTCTTAACATCCAACAGTAATCTGCTAACCTAACAGGATTCTATTTCCCCTGATAGCGTTTTTCCATTCCCGTGATGTCTTGGTGGAAGCGCTCACCGTGTTCATCGCTAACGTCACCCATATTTTCCGGACAAAAATCCAAGTGAGAATGTAGGATGTGCACTTTAAGGGACATATTACAGCCAGCGGCATGAAATGCTTGTAACATATCCATTACTAAAGTTTTATAGTTGTCAGCTTTTTTGTTTCCCAAGAAATTCGTGAAAATTTGCACCATGGAGAGCCAAGCTGTGTTCTCCTTCGCTGTTAATTTGGTTTCAAAGATTTCATCATTTACTATTTCTCGTATCTGAGGTTCAACAAAAATACCTTCTTTCAGTTTCCCTTGTGTTAATTTTGGAAAGTTTTCACGAAGGTATCTAAAACCTTCACCTTCGAGATCCAGTGCCTTTACAAAGTTTTTCATGAGCCCAAGTTTCACGTGGAGAGGTGGTATTGTGATCTTTCCTTTTTCTACTAGAAGCTGATGTTGTACATTTTTTTCCTGGTATAAACTGTTGTCATAGTGGCCACTCTTGCTTACGACATAAAAAGCAAGAGTATTTGGTGTAACCAGATTGCGTACCCAAAATAATTACAATTACTTTAAAATCTGCGCAAATATTCCACGAATAGTCTTTGTACTCTATTTTCGTAAGTTTCTTTCATAGAAACAGCATGACCTGTCGGAATAGAAGGATAATGGTTTCCATTATGCAACAAACCTGCTTTTAGGCTGGTCTTTGATTAGTCTATGAATAATCTCCAAGAACCGGGATCATGATGTATTCCAAAAGCTTCAGAAAGTTATAAACGTTATTGCAGTAGACCAGCTTACCGGCCATACTATAAAGGCATTTTCTCTGTAACCAAGGCTAAGCCAATGTTGCCGCTTTTCGAATCATTATTATATATATATATATATATATATATATATATATATATATATATATATATATATATATATATATATATATAATAAAACGATAATATATATATATGCTGTTCAATTTCATCAGTTATTAACTTAGGGTAAAAACCTTGTTGGTTAGATTTTTCTTGGTATCTAAACATGACGTAAAATTTATTCATATTTAAATGTAACTTATCAACATCATTTAAAAAAATGATGGGATCATCCCCAAATAACCACAATGATCATGTACATGCAACATTGTAAAAGTAGGTATTGAATTGAAAACGCGATCAGTTTCATGGTACATCGTACACCTAACAATAAGTTTAACACAAAAGTTTACTATTACAATAGTCTATAGTGATGTCGAGCTAAAGCGGCGCCATCAACAATTTTAGCCGTACCTAAGGATAACGGTAAAGCTATGATTTCCTGACACTGTAAATTATCTTTAACGTAAATATTAATTATACAACAGTCTTCAAGTTTCAGATTATCAGCGTTCTGCTTGCGGTTAATTTAAAGTGAGAATTGAGTCGTTACGTCACTAGAGTGTGAAAAGCTCGGTTCAGTGACCTCTATGGAGCATTCTTTCAATCGATCCGATCAAACGTGTGCGCCGCATCCGGCTTATTTACTACAAGCGCGAGTAGACCCTTTGTGATTCTATTATTGAAATTATTTCCTATAGACGTATTGATTTCGAATTTCCAATTGATATTTTTACCGAAGAAGAGAGCCTAGCATTGCCGGCTTATCTGTACAATATTGCAATATACAATACATAGAACATGTAGACTACGAGATAACTAAAATAAAATCCTCTTCTCTTCCACGTTTCGTTTTGGAATCGAATTCGAATCTATCTTCCAATATGGAAAATGATTCCCGTCTAGTCTTGGGCTTCTAGATGAATCTGTTACACATTTACCAACCGAGAGTAATTTTTTTTTGTAATTCATTGAGCCGTGAATGTAATACGAGGAACATACACTTGGCAAGCATTCCACCTCATTGTACCAGAAACACCTATCTTATAGCGAATAAATTGCCTTTGAATATTCAAAATGTGAAATCATACAGATTAAGAAAAAAAATAAAATAAACATTATTTTAAAGGATCTTATGGTTATGGTGATATATCCCACACGTTACTTGGAAATATTGCGGTTAGGCGAAACTATCCGGCATCCAACGTTGTCCTTCTAATTAATCCTGGCATAGGATACTTGCAAAGAAAAGTTGGAAAATTATACACGACTTGTTTCCCGTTGGTGCCATTATGAAGAGATGCTTTCTTCGCGGTCAGAGTGTTAACAGTCGCATAGCACGACGCTATGTCCAGCGATGTCCAAATTGCATGAAAGTGTGAACATTTTACACGTGGTTGAACATTGATTTGCAATGTTCTCGCAACTATCCACTTTTGTCCTGCACCGACTTTTAACGAACATTTCCTAAACAGTTGGTTCACTGGTGTCTGGCGATCGTGACGTCACGTTTATGTAAAGCTTGGCAACTAATTTTGAACCAATACTGCGCTGACTGATGCTGAACCAACCAAGCGTAACACTTAACTGACTTTATTGACCTGGAGCCAATCGATTTGCAACGTTAGAAAAATACCATTGATTTTGCATACCTTACTGATACTCTACCAACCATGGCTAACCATCACGACGTTGTATCAACTGAATGCAACCGTCAGCCAATCAACTGTGTTACTAGGAACTACGCAATGTATTTACATATAACTTATAAAGTTATATGCATTTTCTGTAGCCCATGTGTTCTTTTGCACGTATTATTAAATAATTAAAATAGTTATAGGCGTCAGAATAAATATACATATTTGCTGTTAGCTCCCTTCTTATTTGATATCAATTTCGCATATATCATTACTTCCTCTAGCAGGATTACGAAGAAATTCTAGTTCAGCATAACGACTAAATAGCGACGACATCTGCGCACAACATTCTTCCCGTATAAATCTACTACGAGGATACGAGGAAATAATGACGATCCGATTCCTGGATGCCATTAAGCGTTCGGACAACGTTGTCCCAAATTTTGCGAGCTTCCCAGAAGGAGTAGGTGTCGATTCTCGGAAGTTCAAATGCTCCCTTATAATTTAATTAATTATTACTAATCAATATCCGGCTGCATATTTTAAAAACTGCTGAAGAGGCTTCTGAAAAATCAGCGCGTCCGTGAAAATGTAAGGTAAACCAAGTTAAATTAAAAACATTGAAGTTCTTTCTATTTAAAAATTTTTCAACGGCGCCGTCGCCGAAATAGAAGTGAACAAAATCGTTTGGAAAAGATTACAATAATCTTATGTGAAAAAAAATGTTTCAGTTTACATTACAAGGGTGCATTATTTCAGCAATGATATTAATGCTATTAATTCATTAAAAAATTGTAAAAAAGTTGTTTTTAAAAAAATACAATAAAGTGTGTTGTAGCATCTTACTCACGGCTACTTCTTTATTTTTTTAGGTGTGGTGGGTAACCCATCGGGGTGTATAAGCTTTTTCAAAGCTTTTCATAACCACAGGAGCCTTTCAGCGTTGTGCGTATCACTCATTGGCCGTAGAGGATGAAACGCAATTAATTATATTCCAACTGCAAATAGTGACTTGGGAGTACACCGGACTCACTGAAAAAACTTTGTGATCTTAGCGGGACTCTAATATATAGCGCCTAAGCGCCTACAGCTTTGCCCAAGCGCTCAAGTGCAGGTCCTCTTAACACCAAGTCGTTAATTTATCTTAACTATAATTTTTACGTACAAGACTGTTGTTGTTGTATGGGACAGATGGGGTTGTTCACTCCATTAAAAAAAAAACAAACAAAACGGTATGAAAGAGACTATTATACGCCAATGTAACGTAAATTCCATAAAGCGAGTCGGATTCTATCGACAAGATAATAAATGTATTTAACCCCAAATAGCGATAATTTCCGAACGAACATGAATACATTATCTCCTTCGTAAATGACCATTACAATCAATATTTCTGTAACTATTATTCGAACCAAGGGCGGCGAGTCCATAAGGCCGCAAAGCTGCGTGCTCCGTCTGATTTTCCCTTCAATTAAACTCGTAAGCAAAATTCTTCATATTCATATTACTAATTATCGTAAAAAATAGAGTTGAAATATCTCCTTGCTTTTCTGTAGTTACATGCCTATATATACATGGTTCCATAACTTATGCAACAAGGGTTGAAATTAAATACTAGGGTCGCGAAGAAATCGCGGCCCTAGTTGCTATGGCAACGGCACGATGCCTAAATCAAATACCGATGACAGTCCAGCCCATGTAACTGCACTTAGCATGCACAATTTCCACGAGAGGATAACACTTCCTCTCGTTTAACTGTGTTAGTAACAACCTTAAAAATGACCAGTATCAACGTAATTTTAAAAAGTGACTAGCGGACTTCCTCTGGAAGAAAAAATTGAAATAAAAGAGTTAGGTAGGCCATAATCTTTGAAACTGAAACTCAAATAAATAACGGAAAGGAGAGCGGAGAATAGATTGTCTACGCGACGATTTTCCATCGAGATTTATAGAAAAACAGCAAATAGATATGTGGAAGAGGCTGTCAAATTTAGCTAGGTCAGAACTGTTGGGAAATTTGCTATGCTTGATTAAGCAAATATTCTGATAAAACATACAATTCACATGATATGTTGCAATAAACAAAAAAAGAATGCTGCAACACATATTTTGAACATTATTCCATTCTTTTAGATTTAACATATGTGGAAAAAAATTTAAAAAAAACATTTATTTAAAGGCCGGTAATTTGGTCAGTTTCTTTATTTCTTCTCAAATTCTTCTGATCATGTTCCTCACTCTTCGTACGGTAAAATGTTCTTGCTGAAAATGCTCCAATAATACGTTAACGGCTGCTTCCGTGTTACATTGTTTCGTATTTCCTCGCCACTACCAACATCTTTCTGCAATAGAACCTGTAAATATTCTGGTGTATTTCTGCTGATTTATTATGTCTTCTTCAATCATCCATATCAGACTATATCCCACGTTACAATTCTTCTTATCCTATATCTCGCAATTGTTTTTCGATTTAAAGTAAGTTTTTATTACACAATTTGTTGTTCTCCATAATATCGCTAGTTTCTTCTTCTGGAGCTCGTGATATAAAATAAATTGCATCTTTAATATCGAAAGATCTCCAAAAGTTTGTTAGCTTACTACTCTCTAACAATTCCTTTTCAATCGTTTCTTTTCTATATCTTCTTGTTCTTGTAATTAACTCTCACTCGTACAATTCTACATCCGGCACGGTTTAATCGCGCCCAGATAAATGAAGTTCCTGCATGCAGTAGCATCAGGTGGTAATTAAGTATTTGCAATCTGAATTGTGCGCAACGCCAACCCGAACATACGCAACGCAATACCAGCTAAAGGAACTAAATTAACTAAGAGAGATGTTCCTAAAGGCAATGAGGCAAGCAACCACTTCCAATTGATCTCCCAATAACGTTAGATCTTTTGTCGGTTCATTAATATTATCGTCTAACCAGGTGTTGTCGAATAATACAACATCGGCACTAATAACAACTTTCTGCCAATATAACGAAGAAAGCTTGAATCAAAAAATTGCGAACATTTTGACAATACAGGTAGATGGCTACATTAATGGAAGTGTTGGGTGAATCTAGTTCTTTGACTTTCCGCATCGGTAATGAAACCCTGTTAAAAATTTTGTAGCGATGCAAACTTCACTCGGGAAGGTAGAGTCATCCATATTACAGAACGTAGAAAAGTTGCTTCATATTTTCCGGATAATTATTTAAGTGCTCCTTCGCAAAAAATGTTTTTGCAAAAGCTTAATGGTATATTTACGCCAGAAAATTATGTTCTTATAAACTCACAGATGCGATGTAAATTAATAATAATTAATTACGCTGCCTTTTTATGACAAGGAGGATATAAACAACAAAACCATGTTAACCTAAAATTCATTTTTTCACAACGAAACCCAGGATAAAGTATCATTTCAACAGGCTGGTTTTGTCTGTCTATACGGAAGTTACAATCTCAGAGTAGTTTCAGATGAGGCGTACATTTCTTACATTCTTAAGTTTTTTTCAATAATTTCAACAGTTACTAGCAACATCAGCGCAAAAGTATTTTATCTGATCATTATCACCAAAACGAGATTCAATAAACGCTATTATTTGATGCCAAATGTCTTCCTAATGAGTAAACTATTGTCAACTACAAAAACTATTTTAAAGAAATACTTCAATCTTGAGAAATGACGAATGGTGGATAATCATAAAAGAAAAACAACAATAGCATTAAGAACATCACAAATAAACTAATATGTTAGGAGCGCGTGAAAGATTTTAATTCTTATCCGCTAAAAATCAATAGATATGAAATAGGAAAAATCGAAAAACCGTCGTACAGAGTTCATCGCAAAAAGACGAAAACGACGCTCAACAAAAGAATATTTCCCTGTATTTGATTTTGTATCTAAGGGTGACAGAGTTCAAGTTGATACCGCACTCTAGCGGAGGGTGCTTGACTCACGTGGGAAAGCCGATAGTCCATTGTGCTACAATACCGACCTTTTGAAACAGCTGTTTACATGTATGTAAAACTGTAATATTGCCAGCGCAATTGAAGAGAAATCGCTACTCGCCTCATCTTTATCAGCCTTCATTTATTTACGTAGTACGTAGTGCAATCTAGCGTTTTCAATGAAATCGTCGAATATAAAAGTTCGTTCGCTTTTTGTTTTAAAACAATTGTCTGTTGTACTCTTATTGAATAAACGAAATACCAACAAGCAAGTAATAAGTTTATTTGAAAAAGCTGAAAATGGATCAAAGGCGTTTAACTAATTTTTAATTATTTTAGTTTTATTCTAAGTTATACGAAAAATACAGCTCATAATTTATCAATATTAGTCAAAAACTGTGAATAAATTTAAGTAACTATTGCACACTGTTCTCTAATTTAATATTTGATTATTTTTAGCAACAGATGATGGTGTTCAGCACATTGTCCATTAACTTCTTTAAAGTGGAAGTTAAGGTAAGGAAACGGACAAGGAAAAAAGCAAGGAAACCTATTGTATCCTTCCTTTGAGTTGATAGATATTATTAATTAGTAACTTTTCCAAATCATAAACTTTCTTTACTAAACATTCTCAATTAAGTTTATATCCAGATTGCAGGTCATTGCATTGTTTTTACTCTGGAACTGCCGAAGATACCCTTTTACATTGCTTTGGAACCGTATCCTACTGGTACAATTACTGGCTTAAGCCAGGCCAAACTATAAACTATTAAATATGACATGACGCCAGATGTCTTCATGTTTAACGTTTTCTTCATAAAACTGCAGCCGAATCTTACCAAGTACCTTGCAATTGCAATGTAGGTGTTCTTAAACATCTGCGGTGTTTAAATCAGAACATGTTGTCCATTCCCTAATTAAACTAGAATTACAGATCAGGCTCACACTACGCACTATTCGTGATGTTGGTGCCCCAATAACCGACAATTCTCTTGAAACTTCAGATTGAGGGGTACATCTTGTAGGTTGTCCTAATCGTTTCTGATCGGCATAATTATCAATCCTTGGTTTTAAAATAATTTTAGCCAAAATTTGTCTAATGTCAAAAATTTCTCGTTCTTTCTATTTGTTTATTCCATCATCATAAAAACGGCATTGCCCATCCAACGACTTCGATATTTATGATTAGCCTATTGATAGTTGAGTGTACGGTTTCACGACCGTAATCTATAACCGTTCAGCTTCGTTGATTTATAACGGTTTTGCATATCTACGGAGGATTCGCTGCAGAGTGAAGGAACATGGGAGAGAAGCACGTCTTAAGCACATCGAAAAATCTGCAGTAGCAGAACAACTACACTAGCGAGGAGACCACCGCATAACTTACAGTGACGTTAAGGTATTAGCCAGGACCAGTTATTATTTTTCCCGAGAAAAATACGCGAATCAGAAATAATGAAGAATACCAACAACTTCAAGCGCGAAGGCGAATATAAAATCAGCAACATATGGAAGTTAGCATTGCCAAGTCGTCATACAGCCAACGACGAAATTCATCGGAGCTGAACGATTATGGATGAGCAAAGCGGAACAGAAATGGAGTACATAAGGAGGAGCAAAAGACAACAACTCCAATCTTTAAGAATCTTCTGAAGAAGCTGACAGCATGATCAACGGAACCTTAAGTTAAGCATCAAGTGCGCGACAACACCCGATATTACAAACGACATTAAGGATCTTGATTGTTACAAAAAAATGGTGGGCATGATTATTATGTATTTTTTACAAAAAAATATCATAACAATAATTATAATCCATGCCTTCACATAATACCGCACCACTACAAAATATAAACACATTAAATGTTCCAATATCACATGTTTTGAAAAATAGTCCAAATTCAATTTTTTGATAAATTTAAGTCTTTTTATATAAAATTCTTCTCACCTCTCTCTCCACAAAAATACACATTACTTTACATTAGCTTACCTGTCTCATTTTAGTTGCTGTAGCAAATAACTTCTATATTTTGAAATAAAGTTTATTGTTCAAAGTAGCAAAAATTTTGGAATATACACTCCGCCCAAAAAGTATCGCATAAACTAAAAAAGGGCATTTATAAACCAAGATATTTTTATACGTTCACAAAAAGTTTGCCTCGTGTATGTGAACTATAAAAACACTAACAAAATCATGGAACATAGCTTTTTTACTTTTTTTTTCTAAAAGAACACATTTAGAAAAATGCATATGTGTAAGGTTTGTTCAGTTGTTTATTGAAAGTCTTCCTATACGGACGAATTTTAAAGTGCGAAGTCAGAGTTCTGTACCGACGCTTTTAAAACTAAAATGAGCAATTTAACTTCAGAACAAGTGGCTGCTATAGTTGCTTTAATCGAAGATGGACGATCTCAAGCATACGTTGCTAATTTGATGAACATCAATCAGTCAAGTGTTTCTAGAGCCGTAGCCAGATATAGGGAAACAGGCAATTACAGTAGAAGACCTGTACCAGGTCGTCCAAGATGTTCTACTCGCCAAGATGGCCGCTATTTACTACTACAAGCATTACGTCGAAGACATGTAACTGCGAGACAATTGCAGAACGACTTACCTAGACTCAGAAATACTCGTGTGAGTACTCGAACTATTCGGAATAGGTTACGACAGAGTGGATTAAGAGCTAGAGTAGCTGTAACGGCCCCTCGTCACACTAGGAACCACCGAGTGGCTCGCTTAAAGTTTGCCAGAGAACATGTAAATTGGAACATTAATGACTGGGCCAATATACTCTTCACAGATGAGTCAAGATTTGGTCTTTACACCTCAGATAGGCGTATCTCAGTGTACAGACGAGACGGTGAGCGCTATTCGCAGTGTAATATCTGACCTAGACCTAATTTCGCTGGTGGCTCTATTATGGTTTGGGGAGGCATCTGTTTAACAGGTCGTACAGAGTTAGTACCAGTAGACAGAGGTACACTGACTGCCCGCAGGTATATAACGGACATTTTAGAAGAACATGTAGTACGATATGCGCCAATTATAGGAAACGAATTCATGTTAATGCACGATAATGCACGATCGCATGTTGCAATAATCGTCCAGGAATACCTTAACGATGTTGGTATTCCAGTTTTAGATTGGCCTGCGGTAAGTCCGGACATGAACCCAAAATGTTGCCCCAGCGGACCTACATGGACTAGAAAATGCTCTCCGTGACGAATGGGGGAATTTGGATCAGGCGTATATACGGAGGTTAATCGAATCTCTGCCAAACCGTATGCGAGCGGTCATAAGAGCCAGAGGTGGCAATACTCAGTATTAAAAGCTACTGTTATGACATTTTTCTTTCCAAAATTATAATTTATTGTTTTAATAAAAATCTCAAGTATGAGTTCTTGTTTTTATTTGGCCTGTATTTTGTTTAAACAATCATAGAAATTATATCTTAGAGCGCATTAAAGTATATTTACAACTTTATGCTACAAACAAAGATTATGCGATACTTTTTTGGCGGAGTGTAGTTAAGTACATAAATCATATAAATTCGGTTATGAAAATTTATAACTTTCGAAAGTATGCTACTAATTGCGAAATTTCAGCGGTTGTAAATATAAAAGAATAGCTACTACGAACACGTCCGCATTAATCTACTCTTCTCCACCGAACATAGATTCAAGTTCGGTCTTCTCGGCCAGTGAATGCAAGAATTTCTCGGCAGTAATCGACGTCTAACCGGAATTCCGCGCTCCGTAGGAGTGCCGTAGTTTAGGATCATTTATTCTCCCAGAAATTTTGCAGGGTAACTGAATCGCGCGTTTGCGAGGGTTCGGGCGAAAAGGACCATTCAAATAATTTTTATGCTCTATCTTCGTAAGATATACCTTTTCGCGTGATCTTCAAGGAAAGGAAAGGATCGCCTCTATTGCGAAATTATTATGTTTACTCTAGGGATATCGGGGAAGCCTTTGGTTCCGTTTTGTTCCTTTATTTCTTTGCTGTAGAATTCGGGGAACGATTCAATAAGATTTATTACAAGTAGAAATATATTCATTTTAAGCCATTATATAAATAGACCGATGATAATAATAACATGAATTCATACAGAGTATTCCAGAATTTGCAAGCTTCAAGCAGTTATATTCCATGCTTTTTTCCTTTAAAAAAATAAACTTGATAATACAGCTCAAGTTATGTTAAGCAACAGTGCATATTATCTCAACATCTTTGTTATTCATGTTGATCTTTAAAGCGAGGGATCTCGACAAAAATGCGTTTCTACAACGCCAAAATGTGAAATATCCTTTTAATTATTTTAATTATTAAAATAATTAAAATACCAGTGGTAGGTACTAACAATCTACTCAAAATATAACAGACTTCTTTAAAAGTTTTACGAAAAACGCAAATTTGATGTTTGGAAGGGAAGACAAAATATATTTGCCCAGAATGTGCCTCTTCACTTGATTTATTTCTTCTTCCTCTTCTTCGCCTTCTTTGTCTCCTTCCAGCGTAAATTGATCCATGTTTATCTTGGAATGCTTTCATTACGTAAGGATAAAGCCACAGTTTCGAGAAATAAGTGTCTGAGATTGTTGTCAATTTTCTTCGCGGCTTATTCTGTTCCGATGGCAAAAATCTTGCCCGAACGTTTATTCAAATAAAAAGGAATATATTCTTCATAAAAAGTTCTTCTCCCTCTGAGGATGATATGATATGATCTACCTAGCATGACTTGCAATTCCTTGTATATCCATTCTTCGGAATGCCGCTAACAAAAATCATCATTAACTCCTACAATTTTCGGTAGTCACATTTGCGCAGAAAGGTGATGTTCAAAATTCGAAAATGGTAGAGCGGGCATTTTATTGACATCAATCATGTAAACGTTCTTGTCGATGTCCGTCCATGAACAAGTTAAAACGGGCAATCAAAACTAACTAAAAAAGATGATAGCGGCAGGGTCACGATTTACATATTTTTTCTAGATTCATACAGGCAATTTACTCATTCACTAACATCACAGATTGGTAAACAGCCGTGGCTTACTTTTTACCCTGAAGATGTTGGAATTTCAAAGTTTCCCAACAAATTACACTTTGCCTTGAAATGTTGCCAGATACAAAACACGCCTAAACGAACCATTGAGCATTAGATCAAGAGGATAGATAGATACGATTAGCTCAAAAAGTACGTACGTTAAAGTGGAAAGTAAAGTAAAAGATGTCGGGACGAATGAGGATACCCAAGAAATTTTGTAATTCACAAAACATGCGGAGGAGAAAGGGCGAAACTCATTTGCTCGAGAGGTTCGCACAAAGAGCACGACAAAATTTGGAACAAAGAGACCAGTTCATTTTCTGTTGAATGGAACAGGATACGAGGATGGGAACTATACGTATAAAAAGTTGAACAACAAGGACCTGCAAGTACACAAGCACTTTTATAACGTTCTGTTTCGTTAGATTCTATATAGTAATTTGGAAATCAAAACTTAGTCGAACGCAAATTTTCTTTTATTTACATTATTTGTTTTAACGAAATTACCAACGTCCTTTCAAATATTATCTACGTTGCATCTTTTTTGGACATATTAAGATGGCTTTCTCACTTATTTCTCTCCCTAAATATTATTTGCTTCAATTAATCAAATGGTGCGACTTTCTGTATTACTTCAGAACAACAATTAAAGCTAACACCAAGAGGCAATGGATATTGGGTTTGAAAGAAGCTCTCCTGTCGAGAACTGGACACGAACGCAGCATGCGCTCGCTATAAAGCCCACACCGTAACAACTGTGGCGAATGAAAAGGAAATACATGCAGAATAATCCCTCTAGTGAAATGTTTCTGGGTTACCGCTGGATTTACTCATACTTTATGCCGTTAAAGACCTAAACCTGTAATTGTACACACCTGCCTAGGTATATAGGGCGAAATTTAATTTTAAAATAAATTTGGCGTCCTCTAGCTACATATTTACTGTTGGGATTACATTATCTGCTTCCATGCAGATCGAATTCGCAATTGCGCACCTTCGAACGTCGCTGCGAATTATCATATGTATTGCATGATCTGATGGTGGAAAATGCAATCAAGCTCGTATTAAAATGCAAAGTTAATATTAAAATAAAGTATCGATACGATTCAAACCGCACTGCTGTAGTACGCTTGGTGACACGTTTCCAGTGTGAGAGCTAATATGGTAGATACACAAACAAAAATACAGCGTCAGATGTAACACCGTTTTAACATCATGTGGTTGTTCTCTGGCCTTCATTTACACGAGTACTAGAATCGACGGAATTAAAATTTTACGGTGTTGTTTCAACACCAACCCGCGGTAAGCGAAGTTAAATAGGAACAATAACTTTCGGTGTGTATGTTGCCTTTTATTGAAAAGTTTCTCTGTTCCGGTAAAAAAAATGTCTATTTTGTTATTGGGAGTTTTGCTCCCAGGATGAAACAATTCTTCGCTTCGGTGTCACAGTGGAAAAGTTGATCATTGCGGTGGTAACCATTGCCCCGTTTCCTTTTTTTTCCTCCGCACCGAAAAAGTTCACCGACTCGAAGTTAGAACATTTACCTCAATGGTGAAGAATGGACTTATTTCGGCGTTAAGCTCAGTGAGGAAAATACCCGAATCGGCATTATAATTTTTCCCGTGTCCCCCTCCGATTTCGATGAAACTTAACAGATCGAAAGAGTACCTTAAAATAAGAGACACGTATCTTTTTTATCGGCGTATCCGCACGATTTTGGGGTACAGCCCCCTCCAAAGTTTGGACGATTTCTCAATTTTTGCAAATATTTCCTAAATTATAACAGATATTAAATTTTCTTCTGAACATAATTTACAGCATATTGCATGGCTCTAAGGGTGGCGTCGTTCGTATTCGCAAAAAGTTAATAACGGGGGACGAGGTACCCCGTACTCCCCATTTTTATTAAAATTTTTCTTTTTCTTATTCATCGAAAGAAGGCCGATTTTACATAGAATACGATGATGTATAACAAGTTTAGAAAATTAATAATTGTAAAAATAGAAAAATAATAATAAAGGTTCAAAATTAATAAACTTGTCTATTGATATAAATCAAATGAACTATAACAGAAATAAGTTTTTATCCTCAACATAATTTCCAGGCATAATACATGGTGTCAAGGTAGATAGAAGGTGTCACAAAAAGCTAATAACGGGGGACGGCGTACCCCATACCCCCGCATTTTTTTAATAATAAGTTTATTCATTATTGATCAAAAGAGATCGCTTTTACGTAGAAAACGGTGACGTATAATAAATTTAGAAAATTAATAATAGTAATAATAATTCAAAATGAACATATGTACGTGTCTATTATCATGAATTTGATACGCACTTATCTACGCATACGTGTTTTATTAATTATTCAGTCACTTCAGATATAACTGGTAATTTGCATTACAAATTTAACGCGATAAGGGATCTGGTGATTGATCATATTATTATATAGATAAAAATAAATCTCCGAATGTAGAATAATTAACCGTGAATAGAAGATAATGGTTTCCATTATGGAACAAAACTGCTTTTAGGCTGATCTTTGGTGAGTCTATGAATAATCTCCAAGAACTGAAATCATGATGTATTCCAAAAGTTTCAGAAAGTTTATAAACATTATTGCAGTAGGCCAGATTATCGGCCATACCATAAAGACATTTTCTCTGTGACCAGAGTTAAGCCAATGTTGCCGCTTTTCGAATCATTTTTACTTTATAGACGCTGTTCAATTTCCTCAGTTACTAACTTAGCGTAAAAACCTTGTTGGTCAGCGTTATTATATGACTATATAATAAATTAAACTTGTGTGGTGTGGAGGTGCCGATACTTACATGTTGTTTACTAACAGGTACATTATGAACGTATTTATACAATGTAAAAAGAATAGAGTTGCGGAGAATATCGAGAAAAATTCTTGAGTATTATTGTTTTCTAGAATTCCGACCTAAGATCAATATCAATAGAAAGAGGGCATTAAAAAAACAGCAAACTGTCCTAAAGGCTTGATGTCCTCGATCAAAGACAAAAGAAGCTAAACTCTTTCAAATAAACAATATGTAAGCAATAAAGTACATATACATAACAATAATTAGCTTATGATGATTCGTCAGGTTAATTAATATGTATCTCACCATGCATCCAAAGTTAGCATCTGAAGGTTGAAAATCAGCTTAGGTTTCTAGGGAGTTTGATGCTTTGTAGAATAGATGTCGTTGGAACAGCAAACCAATGGTCGAAGCTGGTAAGGATCGGAAGAACAAAAAAAAAAGAACGGTGTGTGCTCAAGGCCTCTTTTTTTTTTTTAAAGGTTAATAAGATTGCAAGCTTGTTGTTAGATTTTATACTTCTTTGGTATAAAATGTGCTCCGTATTTTTTTTTTCTATGAAACTACCGAAGTTTCTCATAAGCCCGCCATTATATTTCCTATTGTTCTATGATTATTTTCGTCATCTGCGTGGTGGTTTCAGTTTTACTCTGGCCAATTCGTATGAAATTTTACTGAAACGACCAACTTCAATTTCTTACCAAGCAAACGTCTGTGTCTCGTGAAACGTAAGAAAAGCAATCGAAATGTTATTTTAAGTGTTATTCTGCTACTTTATGGTTTATAAATCGTGTATTCATTACATATATTCGGGAACAAATCTTCCATAACAAAGACCATATTCAGGTATGCGGAGTGTTTAGTTTTCGCAGCGCACGATAGTAGTCGTTTTTTTTATGAAGTTGCCTATAAATTGTTACGTCTTTGGAAATATTTTTTTTAATTCATCTCAACCTTCATCAATATTCAATTCACCTGCTTAGTTTTTGAAGTAATCTTCAAATTTTCAATCAAAAATTTATTCTGTGCATTTCAACAAGAAGCTTATATCTGGATGTCTCCATGTTTAAATTACTAAAGAACGACACGTGCCAGTTATAGTAGCAGTATTATTCCATAAAATGATAATTAATTAATGGTAATTTCCATTTAAGCAACAACATTCGTCTACAGTCAACCGACGTACAAACATGAAATTGTACACTTCCACTGAAACAAGTATGTATGCACACCTTCAAGTAAATCCGAAACAACAATATCTACTGTCGCGTGTGTTTATGTGGGTAATATCCGATATCGAATAACTTCATAACGTATCAATGTAGTGGTGACTTACATTCGGTCGTGTTTATGTATCTAAACCGGGAAAACTCCTCTGTGACCGCAATCTCGAAACCGACACTCGTGTTTTCCATCTCTTTCCACTAGCTTTCAACGAAGTGCGGTTAACTCGCTTGACGGATACTTTTACAAAGACTTTGCGTTGATTTTTCGAGTAAATGGGTTACTATGTGATGTGGCAGTAGGTAACATTATTGTCGGATAAAGGGAACATGCTTTGAAGGGTTTGTACGGACGTTGCAGAAACAATCTTGTGAAATTAGTAATATACATGTTGAACGTAATAGATTGAATTTTCGGAAAATTGTACATTTTGCAACGGAGGAAAAATTGAGAAAAATTTAGAAATTAATGATTTTTCCAAATTATTTAGATGAAATTTAAGGTCGTAAGAATCGTGGATGTCTTTAAAATATTCCTTTGGCAATCTACATGTTATTAGAAAAGCTAAATTAAATTTTGAAGAAAAAATGATACGAAAACTAATCTCTCTCAAACGTTGAACACAAAATACTTCGATTACTCATAGACCCAAAGTCAAATATAAAACTGGCGGCATCACGCTTCATTATTTACCCGCGATGATGCCTCTAATGGAAATTTTGATAATTTCACTATCTAGTGCTTAATTTTAGATGTAAGCGATGCAAGGACGCAATGTAGCATAGTATATATGCTTTAACATCATAGACAACTTCAAACATTAAATTTTACCACCATTTTGATGAAGGATTAAACGAATGATTATTAATCGATGAAATTATATTTAGATATCTTTACATTTACATTGAATCTTTTGTGGGAAAGTCTCGCATTAATTTGTATGCTTCGGATAACGAGAAGATAGAGTGCGTAGATAGTGGAGTAGATTATATTATGCATTGAACAACGCTTTTATAAAACAGAAAGAAATTCCAAAGAAGACAAACATAACTGTGTTTAACAGAATATTTAAACCTATATTGACATACGGCAGTGAAAGTTGGATTTTAAACAATCAACCTAAGAGTAGAATACAAGCGTTGGAGACGAAATATTTAAGAGCGGTGAAAGGGGTCACTCAAAAGGATAGATTAAAGGACGAGAAGATCAGAGGAGAATTAGGAGTGGGGTCGACTCTAGATAGTATAGAATAGGCAGAAACTCAAATGGTTTGGGCATATGATACGGATGGAAGAAGAAAGATTGACGAAAAGAGTATGGCTAGCAAGATCGAGACACAAGAGAAAAAGAGGAAGGCCAAGAAAAATATGGGATAGCACAATAGAAAAAAGGCCTGAGGAAAAGAGGAATATCGTGGAATGATGCAAGAAGAATGGCAAAAAATAAGAAAGAATGGACATCACTTATCTATAATAAGAAATAAAAGCGGAAGAGTACAGAATTTACCTTCACACCCGTAGGGTAAATAAGGTCAAATGATTTTATATATAGAAGATAGAATGCAAAAGAAGTTATTCCGCTTAACCAGCTAGCTGGGCTTATAATATCCTTCCCATCGCTTCATAGATAATAGGCCTGGAAAAGAGTTATTGTTCTACTCTCAACCACCAGAGGGATGTTTACTTTGCTGCTGTTTCAGTTAACTTCTTTGGTGCTGGTTTCAGTTAACTTCTAGCTCGTAATTTCAATATTTTGCACATTAAATTATGCATTAAACATTCTCCTAAAATACCATCTACTGTTTCAGTCACTACTATTACGATTATGGTTATGAGCAATGAAACGCTGAGAAATCTCAAAGCATCTAAAGCGCTCTCTTTCTACTCAAGAGCTTCATAATCCATTAACCAACCCATTGCCTCGATGTAGGTCAGAAAGTCACCAAAGGGATTACCTTAATGGCGATTAGACAAAGTAATTGTTCGCCCATTCTAGCCATTCTTAATTATAGCAGCGATAGACACTCAAGAGTAATAAGAATTCTTTTATTGCCCGGATAATGTAAAAAAAAAAAAAACAGCAAACATTCCACGTAATATAAAAATCAAGTGATAGTTGCCTTACATTTAGTACACATTCAATGATCGTACACAGAAAAAAATCAGCTCTTTCAGTCACAATTTATTAAACAACACAAAGGTACGGACACATTCCGCACCACACAAGTTTAGTAAATTAATTAATTCAGAACGGCCGCTTCGAGGACACATAGGATCCTAAGTTTTAACGAAAATTTCACTCAAATACGTTTTTTAAGAAAAAGACGAGAAATCGTTTCCAATCTTTTCGGTGTATTATTGGAATGTAATGTGACGAAAATGTATTTAGAAAAGAATAAAAAACTGACTAAGCTTATTATAAACGCAAATAATTTTTTAAAGATTTAACTACGATTTAAAAAGTGAGTAATACATATACGACTTTAAATTTTAAAGAAATTAGTAATTTCCCTTTATTTTTATTTAGTACATTTTGTATTGCAGTATCTTAAAAAAATCGTTTCAATTGCTAATACTAATTGTTATTGCAATACATATCATTGCATCGTATGTATTGCAAATGTCTATGCAACACATACGATTTAAGAAAAATTCAATAGGCTATGACGTCGGAGTTAATAACATGAATAAATCAAACGCAGGCTCTGGTACTGATAACTGGAGATGATAAAGGCGAGTAGAATTATTACTTTTTGCAGCGACTAGACAAACTCGTGCTTTGTCGACTCTCGGGAAAACCAATAGGCAACACGAACCTTTTCTTATGAGACGAATAGACACGAGTCCCACGAGTCCACATGCTTTTGTTTACTTATTTTTATGTTTTCTTTTTTTTTTATTTTCATATACTTTGCTATGTATATTCTAAGAACATTATTTATAAAATAATGCACTGTAAAGATAAAAAAAATGATTCCTTCATAAATATCTTGCTAATAAATATATTAGAATGAAACTATGGTTAACGCCATAATTCCTTCTGAATCCAGTAGTGTGATCAGACTTGATAAAAAAAATAATAATCGTGGTATGCCTTGAAAATTTAGATGAACCTGTAAAATTTTATCTGTGTATACATTCAAAAGCAACTGGTTTCTATTTAATGTAGAGTATAGGTTTTATAGGGATGTTTCCATTTTAAATGTGTCACACTGTACATTTACCTTTTTTGCTGCACCTCTTGCCATTAGCGAGTTATACGGATAGACTAAATAGAAAATTTCTAATTTTCAAAATTTTCACATGTATATGTAATTCCCAAGATTTTACAATTCTTTTTGAATGTCTGTTCGTCCCTTGTTAGTTTCCAGGAACTTCATCACCTATTACGATGTTTGCGATGTTGTATAACTTCCCTTGATGAATTTTGTGAGTATTTCCTTACACAGGAGCCTTTTTTGTGCATGTCTAAATTACACAGAATCTATCAGGAACAGATCATTTTCACACGTAAGTATTGATGCAATATGGCTTATACTGCAAACTTTCATGTTTAAGAATGTCTCTGCTTCGCGGTAAATCACATGTCTATCCTCTTCTATCGTGATGTACATAGCATCGATGTATTTGAAACAACAGCCCGTTTCGGTAGACTTTCACAAAATTGACGGAAATTATCATCATCATCCGTTTTCTATGTAAAAGCGATCTTCTTTTGATGAATAATGAATAAACTTATTATTAAAAAAATGCGGGGGTATGGGGCACCCCGTCCCCCGTTATTAGCTTTTTGTGACACCTTCTATCTACCTTGACACCATGTATTATGCCTGGTAAATTATGTTGAGGATAAAAACTTATTTCTATTATAGTTCATTTGATTTATATCAATTGACAAGTTTATTAATTTTGAAGCTTTATTATTATTTTTCTATTTTTACAATTATTAATTTTCTAAACTTGATATACATCATCGTATTCTATGTAAAATCGGCTTTCTTTTGATGAATAAGAGAAAGAAAAAATGTAAAAAAAATTGGGGGTACGGGGTACCCCGTCCCCCGTTATTAACTTTTTGCGAATACGAACGACGCCACCCTTAGGGCCATGCAATATACTGTAAATTATGTTAAGAAGAAAATTTAATGTCTGTTATAATTTAGGAAATATTTGTAAAAATTGAAAAATCGTCCAAACTTTGGAGGGGGCTGTACCCCAAAATCGTGCGGATACGCCGATAAAAAAAAATACATGTCTCTTATTTTAAGGTACTCTTTCAATCTCTTAAGTTTCATCGAAATCGGAGGGGGACACCCACCGGTGTTCCCTTGTTAGACGATGAGAAAGTTAAAATTCTGCAAAAATTGTAAAATAATCGTTTGTAGAAACTTAAAGCGCTACCCTGATGTGAGCTTCGGAAGTAAAACTTATTGCAGGGAAAATTCACGCACTAAGGTCTAATTTGCGCCAAAATCGATACATTTCCATCGTATTCCTTCAATAAAACCATGCAAAACGTCCCTTTTAATTTATGAAAAATTAATTATCAAAGTCTCTTCCCGTACAAATATCACCATCATCACACGTATCGGCAGAACGATACCTACCGTCGAACTTTTGTAAAGCTAAACGACGAAAAGCTCGTAAGTAATTCAAACTGCCGTGAAATTCAAGCCGCTATTCGTGTAAAAACCATCAACGTGAATATTAATGACTCTCGCGGCTGAAAATGATACACGCCGACGCGTGTCTGTATCCAGTATTTCACTTCGCGTAATTATACCGCTAGTTTTATAGCAGTTAACGTCATTTTTAAAACGCAATTTTGACTTTCGCATTGAAAGACTAAATTAGCTACGTAAAACGCTTCTGCTCGTTTCTGACCAACTAACCTTACTATCACAACGACTTACACGGTTCTGCACATGCATGAGCACTCTAGCTTAATAAGAACTCGTAATATACGTAGGTGTATAAGTACAGTAAAGGAATCTCGAAAACTAACGGAGTTGGAGAGATAGTTAAGTAGGAAAAGGTTTGCCGTTTTAATAGCCTATTTCAAAAAGCATTTGTCCTAATACCAATAATAGCTAACTAGATATTTTGATTTTCTGGAATATCGCTAAATGAATATGTCTCAGTTATTATTTTTATTTAACAGGAAAAAATTGAAGGAGAAAATTGTAGATAGTCCTTATAAGCTGAGCTACGTTACATGTTACGACGTGACATGTCATGTCGCTAAGTTGTGATAAACTTACGCTTTTCTAAACAGCAAACAGTTGGCGATTGCTTCATAAAAATGTTTTATAATAACCTACCAAGCGATATTGTTATTTTAAAAATGAAATTATCTGTTACGAAACTATCATAAATTTTAACGCTAAGAAACTCTTTTTCGCGTGTCTCAGTTTCAATTTCTACACAGACAAAAATGTTATTCGAAATTTTCAAACAAGGTTGTATTACCCATTTTTTACAACAATTTTTGTTAAGAATACGTATAATTGTAAAAACAATAGGTAGCGCGTATCGAGGAAATATCATAATTTTGTGCATATGAAATTGCCTATAAATGCCAATTCCATTGTAAGCTGTACATAAACGTTATTACAAGAATCTCAACAATATTTCTCTCTTTAAAATGCATATTTTCTTGTTTAGTAAGCTGAAGTAAATTGTATTCGAACAAAATACGATTGTTAATTAATTTACGACAATCTAATAAAAAAATGCCTGCTTTCATTACAATGAAAGTTAGAATCTCTATTGTTGAAATCGCTGACAAAGGGTTGTAATAACTTTTCGCGCTCTTTGCAAATCTTACTTTAACAGTAAGTATGAAAGTTTAATTTGATAACATTCATTAGTAGAGCTCCCCAAAGTGCGTGGCAAGTCAGAAGGCGTACCGCCGGGCGTGGCCGGGGGGATATGTAATGTAATATATAAGCAAATAACTCGCATCGCATTTCGGTAGTTTATTACCGTATGCGATCGGGTTGTGACGGTATGGCGGACGCGCGTAGTAAGAAACGCCCACAGGCCGACAAAGTGAAAAAGTTCTGTGGAGAATTTCCTGACTTAATATACAATGGAAGTAAGATTATATGTAAAATTTGTTATATAGCTCTGATGTGCAATGATAAATATGGCTGTAGAAGACGTGTAAATAGTCAGCAACACAAAAATAAAAAACTGGGTGTATCACCGACTGAGGCAACTCAATTTATAATTGATTTATTTTATATGCTGACTGCGTGTAATTTACCGTTTTCCTTACTCAGGAAGAAACCATTCCGTGAATTTTGGAATAAATATAATCCAGACTTTGAGTTACCGTCGGAAACAAGCTTAAGGAGATGTGTGCCAAGTGTACGTACCGAAATTGAAAACAGGATCAGATCTGCAATAAAAAATAAACTACTGTGGTTATGTATTGACGAAACGACGGACCGTAAAAAACATTCTATTTTGAATGTGATTGTACGTATACTGGAACCTCGGCAACCTACAAAGGGAATTTTATTAGCTAGTAAAAGACTAAAATCGTGTACTGCCAACGCTATCGAGAGCGTAGTCGTTGATACTTTACAAACATTTGAAATTGCCACTACTCGAGTATTAATTTTCGTGACCGATGGTGCCGCAACAATGCGTTGTGTAGGTCGTTCTCTTCAAGAACATTATGGGATGATGTTACATATTACTTGTAAACTTCATGCTCTGCAGATTGTGGCTGAAACTATTCGTGCAAATTTCCCTGCGGTAAATGCATTAATAACAAATACGAAACGAGTGTTTCTCAAATCTCCCAAACGTACCAGTGAATTTCATAAACAGTGTCCCGGTATTCCCGAACCACCAGAGCCGATTCTTACGCGTTGGGGGACATGGCTGAAGGCAGCGTTTTATTATTTTAAATACTTCCGGCAAATAAAATCAGTCGTCTCACAATTCAATCCCAACGAATCTGCGGCTATTAAGGAAAGCCAGGATAAATTCCAAGATATTTCCGTTGAAGCAGATTTACAAACCGTTTACAACAATTATAGAGAAGTACTTGAGGCAATAAATAAATTACAAAATAGTGCACTGTCCCTGACGGAGTCAGTACAAATATTAGATAACGTTAATACACTCCTACACTGTATAACTAACAAAAAAAAAATGATATCGTTACAAGAAAATTTGAAAGTGTTATGAAGAAAGATACAAATTTTAGCAGGTTAAGACAAGTTTGGGAAGGTAACTCTACTGATCCGGTGACTAAATTCAAAGATTATTTTAATTACGCGTGTATTACATCATTAGACGTCGAGCGTTCATTTTCAAGATATAAAAACATTTTTTCAGAACGACGAACATCCTTGAAAGAAACGACTGTGGAAACATTCCTAATGCTTCAAATGTTTGAGAAATCGGATTGCGCTTACGGTAACAGTTTTAATGTGCCTGCCTCCTCGTGCGCTGACTAATACTATTTTCCTTGTGCATTAACACCCACTATATTGGATACGGCTAATTACAAAAGTAAGCGTTTTATAATTCTTTATTTCTTTTGTTTTTATGTACTTTATTTATGTTCCTTATCGACGCCTATGGTGCGCCACGCAGTTGGGGAGCTCTATTCATTAGTAAGAAAATAGCAAAATTGTGTAAAAACGATGTGTTGTTTTAAAATAGCGCATAAAGTACAATCACATTTGACACAATTTTGTGACATTCGAGTTAACACAATCTTGTACGCTAACAACTTACAAATTGTTACCGTCCCTATTTGTCTGGTAATTTGCAAGCAAAAATGCTACAATTGCATTAATTCCCCCAACAATTTTTTTCTGTGTACATTCTTGAAATTACTTAATACATATCGCAAAGAATTTGATCACCTGCTGCCATACAATTTTGACCAACCTTACCATTGTAGTTTCTCAAAAGTGTACGGCGCTGTACGGCAGTAGATAATTCACAAATCTCAATTTTAAAAAGAAATTCTAGTAAAATACACACATTTTTTTGTTGGGAATGCAACAACTTGCTTCCAGTATATAGTGTTTCCTTTTTTCCACTCAGCGTTAAGAAAATAAAACATAAATCCTCAAATTTGACACTTGATATTAAAATGCCAAAAAAGGCAGTAATTTGTTGTGCATTAATAAAGGAAATATTGCAAAGGGAGTATGATTTTAATGTCCGAGCAAATGTTATCTAAATTGCCCACCCTCGCATTGTATACTTTCTGTAACAATTCCAGTAGCTGCTCGCCATGCGAATCGCTTAATAGGTTCAGGGGTAAAACAAATGGATATACAGAGTGAGTCGTGAGGAATGGATTAAACTTTAAGAGTGTATTCTACAGGCGAAAATAATGTAAAAAAACTCAAATGTTATAAGATTTTTATTTGTTTTCGGGTTATAGCGTAATTAAAAATGTCGATTTACTATATTATTGTTGACATAGTCAGGGCGCTGCCATCATAAGAAAAGGTTCCCTATATCTTGGAGTAAATTGTAACATTGTTTATCGTAGACGTATGGAATTTTGTCAATGGATAAATGGTAATCCTCGTTTTGTATCGCGCACACTATTTACGGATGAAGTAACATTCACCCGTGACGGTATTAATAATTGTCATAACCATCATGTGTGGTTAGAAGAAAATCCATTCGCAACAGTCCAAAGTAACCGTCAACATAAATTTTCGGTAAAGTGGTCTGATCGATGGTTTTTTAATTCGTTCTTGCATTTTTGAGAATCGCCTCACGGGAGACACATATTTACATTTTTTAGAAAATGAACTGCGAGGACTGCTAGAGGATGTTCCCATAAACATCAGAGTCCAAATGTCCTACCAGCACGATGTAGCGTCTGCACATTACACTCGTGCGGTCAGGCAACATTTGGATGAAAGCTTCCCAGGGAATTGGATTGGTCGTGGTTCGTGGTCCACTCGATTATTGCTTATGGGGCTGGTTAAAAAATGAAGTGTATCAAGTAAAAGTGGACAGTCCTGATGTACTAATTCAACGGATTAGGAATGCCGCTGACAATATCAAACATCAACTTGACGCAATCAGGAACGCAATCAGCGCCCTCGGTAGACGATGTAGAAAATGAATGGCGGTATTTCTGAAAATATATTATAAGGAAGCAATAGAGAGAGGACAAATACCAATAGAGTACCAAAACGATTATTACGCTATAACTCGAAAACAAAGAAAAATCGGATAACAACATTTGAGTTTTTTTACATTATTTTCGCCTATAGAATACACTCCTAGAGTCTAGTCCATTCCTCACGATTCACCCTGTATATAACTATATGGTTCATAGCTAGAGGAAAAATGATTTCGACACCCAATCAATCAACTTATTAAGCAATTTATCACCTTATATCGCTCTCCTGTTTAAGAAAACTCTCAATTACAGCCGAACAAGATCCGCACAACAAACACCCACATAAAATAGAGATTGGAAATCACCAAAGTAAATTATTCCCAAACTATGTCAACTAAGATGTCCGATTTTCAAAATTACTTTATCAAATTTTACTTTTAAGTCTTGACAATGATCTTCCCATTTTACATTATAAGTAAAAGTTGGTCTACTTTCATTCGCTAAAAATTGCTAAAATATTATTGAAGGTACTCCTTTCGTGGTAAATGTAGTGTACTTCTTAATTCTTTCCATAAAACCTTTGATCTTGTTTCTTTTTGTCATTCATTTCATTTCCGTCTTTTTAAGCAATGAAAACGTAACGAATTACTGAAGGACTTCGTTATATCGCAGATAAATTTTGTTACGTTATGATTCGCTTCACCGGAACAAAGACGACGTGAAAGATCAAAAAGTGCAGGTATTTTTGCAAGCATTAAAATTTAACATCTCCCAAATTGGGCCCTTCTACCCGCATAAACGAGATTTTCACCGGCGCTACTATGAACGAGAAATGAAAAAGAATAAAACAGAAGAGTGAAGTGGAGCTATAGTACCTTCATTATAGAAAGAGTTTATAAAGACAGTAACGACAGTTAGATATACGTAACGGTACTTCTTTCAATATTGCATCAATTGTAGGAAAATGTCTTCCGTGTGGTGTAAAACATATTATTCCCTAGTGCAATTACAGTAGTAATGGAACGCCGCTGTCTTGAAGTTTCTATCAAATAAATATTACAGCGTTTTATTGCACAAGTATTATTCAAATTAAATTCAAATTGACCTCTTGAACGCTCTATTAATTTACAGCAAAAACTCTCCGCATAAGAACCGTTTCCAGATAATAATGCAGCTTAGCATAAATTTACTCCGTCCCTCGAGCAATGCAAAGCCCGTGTTTCTCATCCATCAACTGCAGATTATTTCTTGCGAGAACAGCATAAGATGAGAAAGCAATGGAATGGAATTCATCATTGGAATTATTATATTGTTTTTAGTACGTTTCGGTGTTCATCAACTTAATAATCTAGGTCATAGATACGTAAAAAGGTTCATCCATAACTTGACGTAACAGAAGACACTCCTATCTTGCTAGACATTACCATCTTTTTTAAGAATAGAATGATAAATAAGGAAGGAAAATGTTGATCTAAACCACAGTCCGTTGGAACTTAGTAATTACAAATGCAAAATTCATTCCTCGTAACCATAAGTCACTTACAGCGAAAGAATATTATTGCACTCAGAAATCACAGTATTTATTTAATTGTCGCTCATAGAAATAGATTATCTACAGTCAATCAGTTAATTACACTCATATTTAGTTACATTTTCTACAATATCCTTCTCGATCCCTCTTATTATATTGTTTAATGTTCTTATCGATTTCTATTTAAATATATTGGTTCAAATTTTGTGTCGTTTCTTTTATTCTCCGGATATCTTCAAGCTGTTAATATAGTTCATATTGCTTCATAACTAGAGCGGCCAAATTTGCTTGCGCACCATCGGCGTAGCTAACGAATGAACTCTCGCATGCGAAACACTAGTCAATATCTAGCTCGCTGGCGTCCGGAGCGTGCGTAGTAGTAGCAGCGAAGTACTCTGTATCCTACTTTTAATAATGTCGGAAGTACGTAGATTGAAAAATCATTAAAGACTGTAAATAGGTCCATTAAGATTTATCCGGATTTTACTTACGACGGCGTAAAAGCTAAATGTTTAGTGTGCGATATGTATGTAACGTGTTGGTCATAAACGGCACGTGCAAAGTGCAAACCATAATAATATCAAAACCGGTGTCGCCGCAAAATACGAACAATTCTTATTTGATTTATGTACGATGATGATTCAGTGTAATCTGGTATCTACTTTGATTAACAACGATTCATTTATTTCATTTTGAAATAAATGCGTAAATATTACATTACAGAGCAGGACCACGTAACGAAATTATTTAAAATCTGTTCGTGCACATTTAGAAAATAAAATTAAGGCTGAACTGAGAAATAAAAGAGTATGCTTGCGTGCAGATTAAACAATTGATTGCAAAAAAAGGATCCGTACTTAACGTTACGGTACGTAAAACGGAACTACATCAATTGTCATCTTCAATTTTATTATCATCTAGATCAAGTATGAGCAACCTTCGACATGTTGTGGGCCAAACTTTAATGTGCAAATACGTTCGCGGGCCGCGTTTAAAAGTAGCGCTTTTAAATGCTATTTTTTTAGTTTTTTTTTTTAAGTAGCTTTCATAATTTTTAGCGATAGATATTAGACATGAAATAATACGACAATGTTATTATAATGCAATTTATTTAATTTATCGAAATGAGAAAATGAAATGAAAAAAATAGATACAACATTATAATTAAACCGTGAAATTTGGAATTATTACAAACTACTCGGCTTGCTCGCTCACTAGATTCCGCAGGAGCAAGCGACAAACTCCATATCACTCGATCTTCCTCATTTGGAGTAAGTATGAGTAAGTAGTGTAATATTGTTGCCCACATATGATCTAGATGAATATAAGAACGTACTGTTCATGTAATTTCAAAAGTGGTGTTAAACATATTGAAAAAAATTAAAATATCCAGAGATTAATGTACAGTGGCGAGCAAATGAATAGGGACACTAATCATTAGAGCTCCCCAACTGCGTGGCGCACCATAGGCGTCGATAAGGAACATAAGTAAAGTACATAAAAACGAAAAAAATGTTCGTCGTTCTGAAAAAATGTTTTTATATCTTGAAAATGAGCGCTCGACGTCTAATGATGTAATACACGCGTAATGAAAATAATCTTTGAATTTAGTCACCGGATCAGTAGAGTTACCTTCCCAAACTTGTCTTAACCTGCTAAAATTTGTATCTTTCTTCATAACACTTTCAAATTTTCTTGTAACGATATCATTTTTTTTTGTTATTTATACAGTGTAGGAGTATATTAACGTCATCTAATATTTGTACTGACTCCGTCAGGGACAGTGCACTATTTTGTAATTTATTTATTGCCTCAAGTACTTCTCTATAATTGTTGTAAACGGTTTGTAAATCTGCTTCAACGGAAATATCTTGGAATTTTTCCTGGCTTTCCTTAATAGCCGCAGATTCGTTGGGATTGAATTGTAAGACGACTGATTTTATTTGCCGGAAGTATTTAAAATAATAAAACGCTGCCTTCAGCCATGTCTCCCAACGCGTAAGAATCGGCTCTGGTGGTTCGGGAATACCGGGACACTGTTTATGAAATTCACTGGTACGTTTGGGAGATTTGAGAAACACTCGTTTCGTATTTGTTATTAATGCATTTACCTCAGGGAAATTTGCACGAATAGTTTCAGCCGCAATATGCAGAGCATGAAGTTTACAAGTAATATGTAACATCATCCCATAATGTTCTTGAAGAGAACGACCTACACAACGCATTGTCGCGGCACCATCGGTCATGAAAATTAATACTTGAGTAGTGGCAATTTCAAATGTTTGTAAAGTATCAACGACTACGCTCTCGATAGCGTCGGTAGTACACGATTTTAGTCTTTTACTAGCTAATAAAATTCCCTTTGTAGGTTGACGAGGTTCCAGTATACGTACAATCACATTCAAAATAGAATGTTTTTTACGGTCTGTCGTTTCGTCAATACATAACCACAGTAGTTTATTTTTTATTGCAGATCTGATCCTGTTTTCAATTTCGGTACGTACACTTAGCACACATCTCCTTAAGCTTGTTTCCGACGGTAACTCAAAGTCTGGATTATATTTATTCCAAAATTCACGGAATGGTTTCTTCCTGAGTAAGGAAAACGGTAAATTACACGCAGTCAGCATATAAAATAAATCAATTATAAATTGAGTTGCCTCAGTTGGTGATACACCCAGTTTTTTATTTTTGTGTTGCTGACTATTTACATGTTTTCTACAGCCATATTTATCATTGCACATCAGAGGTATATTACAAATTTTACATATAATCTTACTTCCATTATATACTAAGTCAGGAAATTCTCCACAGAACTTTTTCACTTTGTCGGCCTGTGGGCGTTTCTTACTACGCGCATCCGCCATACCGTCACAACCCGATCGCATACGGTAATATACTACCGAAATGTGATGCGAGTTATTTGCTTATATATTACATTACATATCCCCCCAGCCACGCCCGGCGGTACGCCTTCTGACTTGCCACGCACTTTGGGGAGCTCTAATTATCATAATCTTTTATGTAGTCTTCTTTAAGTTCTTTTAGAAGTAACTTAATATTATATTATTAAAACGCAATTACACAAAATAGATTTTTGTATATTAAAACGCACAATAATTAATTTTCACGGTAGCACGGACTAAATTATTTTAAAAATGGGTCGTGGAAAACATTGTACGCCCGAGCTTCGAAAAATTATAATTACACTTCACGAAAACGGTTCGAATTTGAGAAAAATAGCTAACCAAGTATCTGTATCGAAAAATATGATTGCTAATCAAATAAAATATTTCCAAAAATACGGAACCTGCGAAAAAATTCCCAAACAGAGAAGAACCAAGAAAACGACAGTTCGCATCGATAGACATATAGCACGTCTCTCACGTGCGAACCCATTAAAAACGGCGGCAGATATACACAAAGAGGTAATTACAGAGATTGATAGACCAATTAGTGTATGGACAGTAAGACGAAGATTACAAGAAGTCGGACTACATGGTAGGATTGCTAGACATAAACCGCTTACAAGCAAAACAGAAAGAATGAAAAGATTACAGTTTGCCAGAAATCATTTGCATTGGACTGCAGATCAGTGGAAATTTGCATTGTTTAGTAACGAGTCAAAATTTAATAGAATGGGATCGGATGGCGGAAGATATGTACGGCGAGGCCCCAATGAGACGATGAATCCTAAGCATACAATAAAAACAGTAAAAGGGTTTGGAGGAAATGTGTTGGTCTGGGTTGTACGTCTTATATAGGAGTTGGTCCGTTGCACAAAATTAATCGAATAATGGATCGACATGCGTATGTTGATATTTTATCCAACGTTATGCTGCCATATGCGGAGGATCATTTGTCCGTACTTTGGAAGTACCAACAAGACGATGATCCCATGCGCACAGCTAAGATCGCAAAGGACTGGTTTCGACAAAATCATGTAGATCTTCTTGGTTGGCCTTCTTGTAGTCCCGACTTAAACCCAATCGAAAACTTGCGGCAAGATGTGAAACTTCGTATTCGGGATAAAAATATTTCAAACCTCTGTCTCTCAAGAACTGTTTCGATGTGTTGAGGAGGTCTGGAACAATGTTCCCGTGAAACGATGTCAGCATCTCATCGATTCCATGCCTAGGAGATGTGCCGCAGTCATTAAAGCAAAGGGATATCCCACCAAATGGAAATTCCAGTGTACCTATTTCAATGCTCGCATTTTATATATGGAATAATTTGTATTAGCGTGTGTTTTTGTATCATAAAGTATATTTTACAATTTATTGCTATGTATTAATTGTCCATAGTTTGTAGTATATAGCTTCCTATTTTAAACTTTTGTTTATTCGAAAATACAAATAAATAAATACTTTCTTTCACAATTGCATTATGTGTCCCTATTGATTTGCTCGCAACTGTATATGACAGATAGTGTCGAAATCACGCTTTTTGTAGGCTGGATTCTTAAGAAACAATGTGAAACAACTATTTACATGTTACAATTGTGAGTACAAAACCAGTGATTCTGAAATCCTCAAAACGTATTCGTGAATTTCATTCTTACGCCCCTGAATCACCACAACCGATCCTTACACGTTGGGGAACATGGTTACAAGTAATATTTTACAAAGATTATTATAAAGATGTTGTTTTTTTTTTCTACAATTACATCGGAGTAGCGCAAGCAATAGAAAAATTACAAAATTCTTCAGCGTCGTTAGGAGATTCACTGCAAATTGTGCAAGATGTACACGCACAGCTTTGTTCGGTAGACGACACAAAAAATGAGTGTGTTTTAATTAAGTTTGAAAGTGTTTTAGACAAACATTCAGATTTTGCCATACTTACAGTTGAACAGATTTGTGAAGGTTCATCTACAGGTGTGTTTCAAAAAATTTTTTAATCACGCAAATATACCATCACTAGATGTAGAACCATCGTTTTTTTTTTTTTATACAAGAGCATATTTTTCTCACGGCGGACGCGTTTTGCAAAAATAACTTTGGAAACGCAGCTTATGTAAAAAATATTTGACATAAGCTGCGTATCTTCAGTTTTCCAAGTCACGAAAGACGCTTAAGATGGTAAGTCTTTTTTAATCATCGAATTACGTATACTCTCGATTCTATTTTTTATACATATAACTAGAGATGGCAATTTTCCGTGTTCATTCAGTAACACACAGATAATTTATCGAGATCTCACGCACCCAGTCGTTAAATTAATTAGACGAGTTAAATTATAGGATCATTTTAAAATGATTTCATAATTTAACTTACCCTAATTTTATCAATAATTCACAGTTGGGGATACTCGCTAAAGTCAAACGGATATTACTCTTGTACGTCACATTACAGCCTGCGACAAGATATTTTTTAAAGAAAAGACATTTTAGTCGATTGAAATATAATTCTAGGATATTGTCGGTTTATATCCTATTTCGCCGTGATTTTTGATAAATGCAATCAAACAAAGGAGCGAAAAGGTGCCAATATTAACCGCTCTATGTACTTCAAATCAGCTTTGAGAGGAGACATGTTCTACTAAGTGATTACTTTTCAGTGCAAATTCAAGTATAATAATGCACAAAAATAAATACCGTACAATGCATGCATTCATGTATACGCATATTAAGAAGTGCATTTGTACCATAAGGATAAAATTAACAGGAAAACCAGTTCATGAATACAAATGACGATGAATAATAACTAAAGGACAAAACGTCAGTCTAATTAGGAACGCCTTGCAAATGTAGGCGGCATCCGAAAAAGAACGTATTACTTATTTTGTCTGCTTGACGCGTACACGACAGCCTCAGGCTCCGTATTGATCCAATCTTTAAGCTCGCTACACACAATTTTGCTGAAAACACCTATGTAACCAACGTCGAGATGTTATTACGAAATTGCCAGAAAGTGCTTGAAATCGAACTTGAACTAACAAGGGTTCACGTCTTGGAATTGAAATTGTCGATAAACAAACTCTTGATATCTTTTATATCCATATTTGAACAGTATTACTTTCTCGCTCTAACACGATTAATTTCGTAAATTGACTGTTTTATTTTATTTTAAGTTTAATGAACACCAACGCAAATCTGGAAAAATATTAACACCACTGAAAATGTGAGTCTTTACGCAGCTTTATATTGCTGTAGAAAAATTAAAACAAATGCAACAGAAAAAATTGCCTAACCATTTATTTAACACAATTTATTGTTGCTCTATTATTATGTTTGATGCAAGATATTAAAAACGCCGGTGATTAAATTGTATTAATTAGAGAAATGAAGAGTATGAAGCCAAATGGATTGGTCTAATGAAAAATGTAGAAGCCATCTACTGAACTAAAATATGAACAGAATAAAATCTGTCTTATTGTCTTAAATAAGTATAGCGACCTAGAATCGGATACTAAACACTCTAACTAACGTTAAGCACAACTCGAAATATAAAACTGAACTCAAGATGTTTAGACAACAAACGCGAAAGTATTCTCTGGGCATGGGCTGGGTACTTGTAACACTCTTACACGGTTGCGAGACAAGACGACGAGGAGGCGAGTAGCTACTTACTGTTTAGAATATTTGCCAGAGATCTATAGATTTATCAAAATGAAAATAGTCACAGTACATTAATTTCCTGTCAAATCTAAGGTGTACAAAAAAAATGTAAACAGAAATCAATGGATTTAACGGTATGGTTCGAAGTCGAGGCCCGACGTTTGGGGATGAAATACTAGATCATCCCCATGTCTTACTGCTGTTCCACCATCTACTTACGCTTGGTCATCCAATCAATTAGTACATTATTTAGCCAAACCAAATTTTATGGTGGGGCTAAATTCGATACTTTCAACAGGGAACTTATATTTCTAAGGGAATTAGACAAAAACTGACCGAAACTTCTAGAGCTCGATTTTAAAGAGAAATCGATTGGTAAAATCCCTGTTTTTATATCTTCCTTAATATAAGAGATACAGAGCGTTTCTTTAAGATGTGCAATTTTTAAAACCCTTGTAACTTTTTTATTTGTGAAAATTCTCAATTTATACAAAAACTATTTATATCCTGAAGGGCAACAACCGCTTCGAGACATTTTCTCAAGGTTAAAGAAAAATTTAATAGATTTTGGATCCTTTCAAAAGCCAAGGCCTAAAAATTATGTAGCTCAAAATAAAGACAAAGAGTTCGAGGAAATTGCTGTTTTAGGGAATACTGTAAATAACTCGAGATATTCCACTCGCTAAATTGCACAAACAACAAGTACAAATTTTAGAAAGCAACTTATTTTAGTTCTAGTCCATGATTAATTTCAAATTTTCTGAATTTTTACCGAATAAACTCTATTAATTTTTTATGCTATTTATTGATGGTTTCCTTAATTTAGTTTGTTTAAATTGTTATTTGTAACATGTAATATTAAAGCAATTTTTTCTGTCTTATGGAAATATTTTATTTGCTTATTTACCACCATCCACAACCATCTTAAAATAATGTGAAAAGAAAAAAAAAAACAAATAATTTAAAAGTTGTTTAAATAAAATATCAAGTGTGTTATGTCATTCTAAAGCTAGTTTTATATGCCTTTCAAAAATTTAAGAATATACAAGGTGTTCCGTATAAAAAACACAGTTCTTGATAATATTTAAAAAATATGAGTTTTAAAAAAGAAAAAAATAGAGCATAGGATTCTGCGGCAAAAAGCGCCCTCATATAGTTTTATATAAATCAAGTATCTTCACATATAAAAAAGTTACAAAGGTTTTTTAACAATTGCACATTTTAAGGAACCGCTCTGTATCTCCTATATTAAGGAAGATATAAAGATAGGGATTTCACCAATCGATTTCTCTTCAAAATCGACCTCCAGAAGCTTGGGTCAGTTTTCGTCTAACTCCTTTAGAAATATAAGTTCCCTATTAAAAGTATCAAATTTAGCCTACCCTGTACTCATTAAGTTATCTATTGAAAATGTACAGAAAAGGTTAAAACTAAACGTGTTCCTAGTTTGGACCGTGCCATGCTAGGTAATCGAATATTCAAGATTTTGCCTACAATTATGTGGGGCTTCAAGAGAAGGATTGTTCAAGCAAACTATGCCCCACCACCTTTAGCTGAACAATTAACGCAATTGGTTGAGTTACCGCGCTATGACCTACCGCCTTTCCATCTCCTGGAGGATATGACTAATTACAGATAACACCCGGAACACGTTTAGTTTTAATTGATTTTGGCCGTAAGAGCCTACATTGCTGGTACAGATAAGATTTCTGAAGCAACTACTTTTTAAAGAAGGTGTTTACTGTTGCATAGGTTATTAAATGTAATTTTCAAGAATAATTAACAAGGATATTAAATGTAATTTACAACATTTCTAAACTTCCTATTTACTACGTTTTCTATCTGGTGCAGGTGCGAGATCACGTTACTATTTGATAAGGCGCGCAAAATAAAATAAAAAATAGTGGGCGGGAGAAGGTGTTAGTAATTAAAAAATATTATCAATACCGTTTGTGGAGTTGGTAAAAGATTTTTAACTTTTATCTGGCTTTGACGTTCTATCTCTTCACAAACATACACGAGACTTAATTACGTATGACCCTGTCGAATCTACTTTTATTTGCGACTATAAAGTTTTACTTTTAACAATAACACTTACAAGCATCAAGTCAGTATTCCAAGAGTTCCCAGTGCTAGCTTGCATGGTGATGTATCAGTTAATGTAACAGTTGACTTCATTACCTCTTTTGTACACCGTTCGCCCATCTCAATGTATCAATGGATTCATGTCCCTCTGACCCCAGCGACTTTCTTGAGTTTTTATGCTCCTCCATATTAAGTTTGTGTTTTGAACTGTCTACCTTTCTATTTCCTTCCGTTAATTTTTTTTTTGTAATTAAGTAGTATTGTACGTATCATTTCGGTGGGGCATGTGTTATAATTTAGTTTATTTAGAGCAGCGCTCCTTAAATAATAAGTCGCGACCGCAAATAATAAACTCAAACAGTTTATATGTTATTTCGCAGCCGAACAATATTTAACGCTTCGCTTAAACTGGTAATAAAAATATAAATTGTTAAAATTTTCAAACTTAGAAAACAACATGTTAAGAAAGTTTATTTATTAGCGTCATATAATAAAATTGATGAAAATTTTAAATTGTAGCTACGGAAAAAGATCACCTTATCACTTAAAATGTTTGCTGTATTATTATAGAAAAGAAAACGATAACCTAGCTTTTGATGATAAACTATTTTCTAGTTGTATTTTATAAATGATTTTCAGCTTGCTTGAAAATGACCTATTTATAATTTGGAGCCGGCAGTTATTGTTATTAAACGAATTTTCTGAAACCTTTATTTCTTATTTAGGTCAATATCAATCATTCACAGAGAGTAGCCATGGATAATTTAATAAAAAGATTGTATTGAAGTACACACAGCTGGCGGAAAAGCTATCACGGCAGAAAATATTGGATTTAAAAAGCTTTTGCTAAAGCCGTTGGCAATAATCACGTAATTTTTACAAACTACATGATTCATCGAGAAGAGGCTTTTGGAGCAAAAAAAAATTAACGCCCAAATTAACCCTTTTTGGCCCAAATTAACAAAACCGAATGCAAATTATGGTATTATTTTTTTATACGGCTGATTCTTATTGCAGGTGAGCTATTTCACACGGTGATATCTCTAAAACACCAGCGAGTCGTGAAATAAATAACATTTACAAGAACATATTTATACAAATGACTAGAGATGGCCATTTCCCGTATTCACTTCAGTAGCATAGAGATAATTAATCAATATCGGTTCATAATTTACAAAAACGATCTTAAAGATTCTTTTGTGTCTAGTACCGAAACGGCATAAGAGTTCATTCGTTAGCTACGCCTATGGTGAGCACCCGAATTTGGCTACCCTAATCATTATTAATAAAGTTTCTCTGTATATGCCGCGCGTTCTCATTTTAATATATGTCCAACCTCCTTTTTTCTTCAAAACACTAGGAACCGATGAATGTCTACACTGTTGCCTCAAAAAATTATACCGTCCGTCAAACGAGAGTTTACATAGGCAAAATAAGCACATGATGCCGCTCGTCTATTTACAGTTTCACGAATTCACGCGTATAACAAGCACCGTCTATTTTGCCGACCAGAAACTGAATATGCGATTTACAGTCCAATTTGCTGTTCATCATTAAATCCAGAAATCGGATATCGGTGAAATAATTGGACAACCGCTGTATTCTGAGAAAAACATATAATGCTAGTTTTGATACATACTGTTATATGAGAGGTTATTGAGAAATGCGTCATGAATATTAAACATGTTTAGCTGAGATTTCATATATTGCATAAGTCCTAAAGTAAGGTAAGGAAGGTAATACTGGTCTCTTGGAACGAGTAGCGGATATCAATCAATAATAGCAAGCTAAACAATATTTGGATTAATTGTAAACGTTAGCAAGGCTTTTCGTCGAATTAATCATGGAAAGTTTCTTTAATCTTCTTCATACCTTAGAGCATATAGATGTATGCGGTCCTCTTCTGGATTGGTTAAGGCATTACCTCGACGGAAGAAAGTTTTTTTAAGGTTTGTATGCACAAAGCAACATTTTTATATTTGCCATACGTTAGTGACCTGCGTTCTTGTTATACTTTTTTGTGGTATTCAGATAACACTGCTACTATCAATAAGGACTTAAGAAAAGCAAAAGAAATACATATAAAGATTTTTATCGGTTTCAAACGTGGACTGACGGCAATAATTTGCTTATAAACACTTCAAAGATGAAATTGATATAAACTAAATCGTCTTTAACGAGTCCAAATAGAATGACGCAGAGACAGTAGTTCCTTGTGGGTGTAAGGATGCAGTTAGTCCGTCGTCTGACCAAAAATGTTTAGGTATTTATATTATGAAATTCGAAAATAGATTGTATTTGGCGGAGAGCTTCTGTTATTTACGAGACTTAATATCGATAGATATGTACCTTAGTTAGCGTTTAGCATGGGTTGATTGAATCTGTGTTGTACGGCGTGCCAATAAATTGGGTTCGACACAAAACAGGATCATGAAGAAGCTAAACGGAAAATGAGACGCTAATCGGATTTATTTTATAAAGAACATTATATGGATGGAAGATATGTTTTTGCAAAAACGATATGTTTTGCGAGGCCTTTTGCGATTCTTATTAACCTTTACTTAAAACTAGTTGCTTCTCTAGCAGCATTGCCTTTAGCTAGCATTGGAAGCGAGCTCGTTTAGTTCCAGTGTTTAAAAGTAGAGAAAAACAGCTTCTTAGAAGCCACCGTCCAATCTCGATTTTAAACAACTTTGCCAAGGTTTCTGAGCAGATAATGCATAAAGTGTTATACAGTAAGATCCACTCCCTTATCTCAGCATGTCAACACGGATTTAAACTTGCGCGGTCGACTGTTACTAACTTGACGTCTTTCACGCAATGTGCCTCTGAAATTGTTGATGACCGTGTTCAAGTGGATGTGGTTTACATGGATCTCTCTCGGGTCTTCGATAATGTGAATAATCATCTGCTAGGTCGAACGTTGCCTGATTTTGGAGTAAATCCTGCTCTTCTTAACCTCATGAAATCCTACTTGGAAAATTGCATAAATTATGCGTATTAGAATGGATTTAAGACTCGTGAACTTCTTGCAACATCCGGAGTGCCACAGAGAACCAATTTAGGACCACTACTATATACATAATCTACTTTGATATCTTTTCTGTAAAGTATTGCTCCTCAATACTTAACATTGATAGAACGGTTAAATGGTGCAATTTGCGGGAATTTAAAATCAACATAGAGAAATGTAATGTTGTTACTTATACTCGTGTATTACACGCAACCGTAAAACCTTATAGAATGAAAGGCATTGTATTCGAACAAAATACGATTGTTAATTAATTTACGACAATCTAATAAATAAAGAATCCAAACGATGTGCCCGATCAGTAGCGTCGATGCGAGAGCAGAGTGGGGTAAACTCCGCTCTCGCATAAGTAGTAAAAATAAACGATGCATTTAGTTGCCGTTCTAACGTGTTAAAGTATACGTTGAAAATGTTGCGAGGTCGTAAAAATAATGCGTCAAATCGGTTGTCTGCTACCGTAGTAAATAAATTTATACATCGGTTTCCCGATTTAATATATGACGGTAAGGCAGTGAAATGTTTAGTTTGTGAAACAACTTTATTATCTTGGAAAGCGAGTCAGTATCAAAGACATATAAATAGTGACAAACATAAATTGAAAAAGATTAGACGCAAATCATATAATGAATTTATGGTTGATTTAACAATGATGCTAATTGCGACCAATATAGCAATACATAAAGTCCAACACCCAATGTTTCGCCAGTTCTGGAATAAATACAATCCTACGTGGAAATTACCATCTAAAAATGCGCTACACAATTACGTACCATCAGTGCGTGAAAGAATTGTAAATTTTACGAAAAAAACGGTGAAAAATAAATACCTTTGGTTGACAATGGACGAAACTACAGATATTAAAAAACAGTCCATCCTATCTATTGTCGTAAGGACGCTGACCCCACAAGGATCTTCTGACCCTTATTTACTAGCCTGTAAACGAATGCAAGATTGTACTGCCACGGCGATACGTAGTGTATTAATAGAAACACTACACAAATTTGAAATTTTACCGGAGCAACTGTTAATGTTAGTTACCGATGCTGCCGCGGTTATGTGTTCCACAGCAAAATTACTCAAAACGATTCAACCAAACCTGCTGCACGTCACATGTTTGCTTCACGCTTTACACCTTGTAACAAACATTATACGTACAAGTTATCCTGATGCGGATGAACTAATAGGACAAACGAAAGCGGTTTTTCTCAAATCTCCGAAACGTATTCGCCTATTTCATTCGCAGTATCCTGACATACCCGAGCCGCCGCAACCAATTCTTATACGATGGGGTACGTGGTTAGAAGCAGCATTCTATTATTATAAACATTTTGAAAAAATTAAATCAATAGTTTTACAACTAGACGGCAAAGAAGCGGCTGCAATAAGGCTCAGTCAGGTTCAATTTAAAAATCCTCAAGTTGCAGCAAATTCAAAAATTATTTACGACAGTTACGTTCCAATAGTGGATGCAATAAAAAAGTTACAGAACAGTGCGCTGTCCTTATCGGACTCATTAGCAATTATTGACCACGTAGAATTAGCGCTGCATATCCTTGATGATGAAAAAAGTGTTTGTGTTCGTGAAAAATTTAATAGTCTATTAGATAAAAATGTAGATTTTACAAAATTACGGCAACTTTTTACCAATACTGAAGATACGTTGTACAGATACAAAGAGCACTTTAACTATGCAAATATAACATCTCTCAACGTGGAACGAACCTTTTCAGCATATAAGCATTTATTTACGTCGCTACGTACGAACCTTTCCGAGACTAATACAGAAACATGTATGATGGTGCAATTACTTCATCGCGCACCTCCGGATATTTCTGCAACAATGTAAACATGTTAGGTAAGTTATTTATGTTTTTTCTTAACGTTTTGTAAAGTGATTCAATATATTTATTTTTAAATAAGCGCACTGTTATTCTGGTAAGCTCTCCACGCAACGCCAATGCTCGGGCACATCGTTTGGACTCTTTACTAATAAAAGAATGCGTGCTTTCATTACAATGGCGTTAGAATCTCTATTGTTGAAATCGCTGACAGAGGGTTGCGATAATTTTTCGCGCTGTTTGCAGATCCTACTTTAACAGTAAGTATGAACGTTTAATTTGACAACATTCTTTAGTAAGAAAATGTTAACAAGATGGTGTAAAAACGGTATGTTAAGATTGTTTTAAAATAGCGCATAAAGTGCAACCACATTTGACACAATTTTGTGGCATTTGAGTTAGTACAATCTTGTACACTAACAACTTACAAATTGTTAGCGTCCCTACATGTCTGGTCATTTGCAAGCAGAAATGCTACAATTGCATTAACTCTCGTAACAATTTTTTTTCTATGTAGTGTCATTCACATGGCTACATTACGCCCGTTCCGGAGTTACCGAAAAATCATTGACTCAAATAACAAGAAAAAGGGGCTCCAAGTACTGATCCTTGTAGCATATCTCCACTTCTCGAGTGATTTTATCTTTTAGGGAATATATTTCCAGTGTGTGTGGAGAGGCAAGTAAAATGGCTGGTTCGTTGTATGTACATGTAGACCCTTTAATGGTGCGAATATAATTAAGTCGTTGTATCGTGCATATATGCTATCAAGGTTAAATAGGCGAATTTGATTTGGTACCCGTATCGAATCATGCAGTTGGATAACATTCATTGGATTTTTTCCGATATCCGATTGGATGGTGTTCACATGTGTTCAGAACCTTTCACTTGAGCACTCTACGATGAGTTCACTGGCATCTAGACGAGAATTTAGTACTACCAAATATCTGCAGGACTTAATACATAATAAAATTAACCCTCTCACGTTTGTACATTTGTGTTCCGCTTGCTATCCGCGTGTTTTAAACAGTCCTCATACAACTCCTCAACACCCATGTCAATTATATGCAAGAATAAACAATATCTTTGGAAACGTTAGTGACTGTAAATTCGTGTTATATATATTATAACACGAATACAATACATACGAATACAGTAGTATCGCATAATCTTTGTTTGTAGCATAAAGTTGTAAATATACTTTAATGCGCTCTAAGATATAATTTCTATGATTGTTTAAATAAAATACAGGCCAAATAAAAACAAGAACTCATACTTGAGATTTTTATTAAAACAAGAAATTATAATTTTGGAAAGAAAAATGTCATAACAGTAGCTCTTAATACCGAGTATTGCCACCTCTGGCTCTTATGACCGCTCGCATACGGTTTGGCAGAGATTCGATTAACCTCCGTATATAAGCCTGATCCAAATTCTCCCACTCGTCCATGCAGGTCCGCTGGGGCAACATTTTGGGTTCGTATCCGTCTGTGAAGGAGGTCCCACACGTGCTCGATAGGGTTCATGTCCGGACTTACCGCAGGCCAATCTAACACTGGAATACCAACATCGTTAAGGTATTCCTGGACGATTATTGCAACATGCGGTCGTGCATTAACATGAATTCGTTTCCTATAATAGGCGCATATGGCACTATGGCACGTTCTTCTAAAACGTCCGTTATATACCTGTGGGCAGTCAGTGTACCTCTGTCTACTGGTACTAACTCTGTACGAGCTGTTAAACAGATGCCTCCCCAAACCATAATAGAGCCACCAGCGAAATTAGGTCTAGGTCTGATTATTACACTGCGAATAGCGCTCACCGTCTCGTCTGTACACTGAGATACGCCTATCTGAGGTGTAAAGACCAAATCTTGACTCATCTGTGAAGAGTATATTGGCCCAGCCATTAATGTTCCAATTTACATGTTCTCTGGCAAACCTTAAGCGAGCCACTCGGTGGTTCCTAGTGAGACGAGGGGCTGTTACAGCTACTCTAGCTCTTAATCCACTCTGTCGTAACCTATTCCGAATAGTTTGAGTACTCACACGAGTATTTCTGACTCTAGCCAAGTCGTTCTGCAATTGTCTCGCAGTTACATGTCTTCGACGTAATGCTTGTAGTAGTAAATAGCGGTCATCTTCATACATCTTGGCGAGTAGAACATCTTGGACGACCTGGTACAGGTCTTCTACTGTAATTGCCTGTTTCCCTATATCCGGTTACGGCTCTAGAAACACTTGACTGATTGATGTTCATCAAATTAGCAACGTATGCTTGAGATCGTCCATCTTCGATTAAAGCAACTATAGCAGCCACTTGTTCTGAAGTTAAATTGCTCATTTTAGTTTTAAAAGCGTTGGTACAGAACTCTGACTTCGCACTTTAAAATTTGTCCGTATAGGAAGACTTTCAATAAACAACTGAACAAACCTTACACATATGCATTTTTCTAAATGTGTTCTTTTAGGAAAAAAAAAGTAAAAAAGCTATGTTCCGTGATTTTGTTAGTGTTTTTATAGTTCACATACACGAGGCAAACTTTTTGTGAACGTATAAAAATATCTTGGTTTATAAATGCCCTTTTTTAGTTTATGCGTTACTTTTTTGGCGGAGTGTATATATATATATACAATGTGTCTACTTAAGTTGGAACCATATGGAAAACTTTTTTATTATTGGTTTTGTGAAAAAAAATTATTCTTAATAAAAAGTTGTGCATGTTCCAAAACTTAAAATGCAACCATCAGACATTAACTTTTTTAAACCGTATACGAGGTGTGTCAAAAATATCAATTTTACTCAAGAGTAAAGTACCTTTATTTTTCACAATACAGAAAAATATTATAAAGTAAAGTTATTTCGAATTATAAGTTATATTCAACTACGCAATTACCGCCATTTAGCATAAAAATTAAGGTTTGGTGATTATGTACTAATCATTATTCATTATGTATTAATTATACAATTTAACGTAATCTAGGATTCAGCGCCATGAAATAGTTGACGGTGCATGTCAGAGTGAATTGGTATTTATAAAATTACAGTAAAAATGGCAAATTTATTAAATCGTGAAGAAAAAAATAGAAATTGTGTTAATTGTCGGAGAAAATTACAAAACACATAGAGAGGCAACAAATATTTTTAATAATAGACATCCACACAGAAATATTGGGCATTCAACAGTTACAAAAATAATAAATAAGTTCAAGACCAGTGGAAGTACTGAAAATAATTTTAAGAATAGAAACGTAGAAAACGGGTTGCAAATGAAGACACTGAATTTGAAGTGATGCTTTCTGCCGTAGAAGAACCAAAAATTTCTTTTTGGTTCGCAAAAGGACTTCTCTAATCGCAAATACTTCTGTAAATAAAGATACAGTGGCAAATATTCTAAAACGTTATAAATATCATGCATACAAACCGCAATTCGTACACACATTACTTACTACCAAGGCATTAGGTTGGTTGGTACGAAAGTTGGAAGAAGACCCGTATTTCACAAAAAGTTTAATCTTTTCCGATGAGGCAACATTTTCATCCAACGGAACCATATCATGTCAAAATTGTCGCTGGTTTTAAATATTCATTTAAAACGAACGTATGGTGTGGCATTTACAAAAAATAAATTAATTGGACCTTTTCTTTTCGACATTCCTTAAATGCCGCACATTACTTACAATTATTAGAAAATTAAGTAAGTGATTTTTTGCACGAACTTCCGTTACAAGAACGTATGAAACTTTGGTTCCAACGAGACGGTGCCTCCAGCCATAGTATCGTAAACGTTAGAGTACTCCTTGAAAATATGTTTAATGGAAAGGTTATTCACAGATATTCAGATATTTTTTGACCTTCCTGGTCTCCCGATTTAATTCCTCTGGACTTTTTTTATGGGGTTACTTAAAACAGCAGGTTTATCAGCGAGGACCATTTGATGATTATTTCTTAAGAATGCCACAAAATTACCCCAAATATGATACGGATAGTAACAAAAGCGTTTGAAAAAATAATAAGTAAATGTTTACAAAGTGAAGGTGGACATGCCGACGCTTTAGTAGATTAAAATAAAAGTTAATTGTTTTTGTTACTGTACATATAGATGTCTGTTTACTAAATATTCTTTGTATGGATTTTCCTATATCTGACATAAGTAATTATTATACATTCATTACGTATTTAAATTGCAAGATTGTTCAAAAACATTAACAAAGGGAACGGCTATCATATTTTTAACAGATAAGAAAGATAAATTTAATATTGAAATTTATAACTACAAATAATTTATAACGTAATACGTAAATAATCACCAAACCTTAATTTTTTCTGCTAAATGGCTGCAATTGCAGATTTGGATATAACTGATAATTCAAAATAACTTTACTTTATAACTAGAGCTCCCCAAAGTGCGTGGCAAGTCAGAAGGCGTACCGCCGGGCGTGGCCGGGGGGATATGTAATGTAGTATATAAGCAAATAACTCGCATCGCATTTCGGTAGTTTATTACCGTATGCGATCGGGTTGTGACGGTATGGCGGACGCGCGTAGTAAGAAACGCCCACAGGCCGACAAAGTGAAAAAGTTCTGTGGAGAATTTCCTGACTTAATATATAATGGAAGCAAGATTATATGTAAAATTTGTAATATACCTCTGATGTGCAATGATAAATATGGCTGTAGAAGACATGTAAATAGTCAGCAACACAAAAATAAAAAACTGGGTGTATCACCGACTGAGGCAACTCAATTTATAATTGATTTATTTTATATGCTGACTGCGTGTAATTTACCGTTTTCCGTGAATTTTGTAATAAATATAATCCAGACTTTGAGTTACCATCGGAAACAAGCTTAAGGAGATGTGTGCCAAGTGTACGTACCGAAATTGAAAACAGGATCAGATCTGCAATAAAAAATAAACTACTGTGGTTATGTATTGACGAAACGACAGACCGTAAAAAACATTCTATTTTGAATGTGATTGTACGTATACTGGAACCTCGTCAACCTACAAAGGGAATTTTATTAGCTAGTAAAAGACTAAAATCGTGTACTGCCGACGCTATCGAGAGCGTAGCCGTTGATACTTTACAAACATTTGAAATTGCCACTACTCAAGTATTAATTTTCATGACCGATGGTGCCGCGACAATGCGTTGTGTAGGTCGTTCTCTTCAAGAACATTATGGGATGATGTTACATATTACTTGTAAACTTCATGCTCTGCATATTGTGGCTGAAACTATTCGTGCAAATTTCCCTGAGGTAAATGCATTAATAACAAATACGAAACGAGTGTTTCTCAAATCTCCCAAACGTACCAGTGAATTTCATAAACAGTGTCCCGGTATTCCCGAACCACCAGAGCCGATTCTTACGCGTTGGGGGACATGGCTGAAGGCAGCGTTTTATTATTTTAAATACTTCCGGCAAATAAAATCAGTCGTCTTACAGTTCAATCCCAACGAATCTGCGGCTATTAAGGAAAGCCAGGAAAAATTCCAAGATATTTCCGTTGAAGCAGATTTACAAACCGTTTACAACAATTATAGAGAAGTACTTGAGGCAATAAATAAATTACAAAATAGTGCACTGTCCCTGACGGAGTCAGTACAAATATTAGATGACGTTAATACACTCCTACACTGTATAAATAACAAAAAAAAATGATATCGTTACAAGAAATTTTGAAAGTGTTATGAAGAAAGATACAAATTTTAGCAGGTTAAGACAAGTTTGGGAAGGTAACTCTACTGATCCGATGACTAAATTCAAAGATTATTTTAATTACGCGTGTATTACATCATTAGACGTCGAGCGTTCATTTTCAAGATATAAAAACATTTTTTCAGAACGACGAACATCCTTGAAAGAAACGACTGTGGAAACATTCCTAATGCTTCAGATGTTTGAGAAATCGGATTGCGCTTACGGTAACAGTTTTAATGTGCCTACCTCCTCGTGTGCTGACTAATACTATTTTCCTTGTGCATTAACACCCACTATATTGGATACGGCTAATTACAAAAGTAAGCGTTTTAAAATTCTTTATTTCTTTTGTTTTTATGTACTTTATTTATGTTCCTTATCGACGCCTATGATGCGCCACGCAGTTGGTGAGCTCTATTTATAACATTCTTCTGTTTTGTAAAAAATGAAGATACTTTACTCTTGAGTAAAATTGATATTTTTTGATGGGCCTCGTATACAGCTTAAAAAAAAATTATATCTGACGGTTGCATTTTAAGTTTTGGACTATGCACAACTTTTTATCAAGAATAAATTTTTTCACAAAACCAATAATAAAAAAGTTTTCCATATGATTCCAACTAAGTAGACACACTGTATATTATTATCTTTTTACTACTTTAAAAGAGAGAATTTACATTTCGTGAACCGCATTCACAACACAAGAGCTGTATGTAATGGTGTATGGTGAGAACCAGTTACCTACAGTTTAAAACAAATTACCGGGAGATATGTTAGCCGGCATATTTGCTGGTTAAAGATGTGTTAAATCGTAACAGTATTAGAGAACTGAAAAATATATTACTACTTGGCTAATGCGAGAACACAACTGACGCTTCACAGAGCGACGTTAAGTTTAAAATATGTTCTTAAACAGGAAACTATTGAAAGACTTTTCTCCAGATTTTTAAAGAAAGAAATGAATGAACGAATTTCCTGCTATTCAATCTTTTACTTAGTGGCAGTCTATTGAATAGTTATGTCCTATTTGGTTATTCTACTAGCATTAAGATTACCTTTTATTTAAGTCAAATGTAAAAAAAAAAAATCAAATACGAAAAAGAACGTTTTGAGCGGGCGGGTCGTGATAGTGGCCTCGGGTGTGGAACATTCGTAGACGTGCGCGCGGAGGTGTTGCTGCGACTTATTCTCCTGCGTAAAGGACTCTCGGGAGATTTTTCTACGTCCAGTTCGGAATGGAACTTTCTAGATTAAGGTGGAGGCTTATAATAATTTATAAGTAAAAAGAAGTATTTCCTTGAAACTATTCTTGTATTTTGATGCTTTTAGAACTACTAATACGTAATCTGCAAATAGTGATACATTATAATCTTAAATTTCAGGAAGGTTTAAATACATAGACCTTTGTGGAACACCCCAAGGCACTTTACAGTGGTTGTTAATTGAACTTCATTTGGTTTAATCTCAACAAATGAAAGTACATGGTCGAGACAATTACAATTAACATAACTTACATTTTTTAAAATTTAAACCAAGATATTTGTTTATTAATTCTTGAGATATTTTGGCGCTTCCAGACATTTTGGCCACATATAAGAAAAGCTCGTCCTTAATATGTTCTATTGCTATTTCTAAGTTTTACCTATGAATTTAAATTGCCAAAAGAGTATCTAGGGACACTTCCGAACGTAACGGCTCTAATTTCTATAAATAATGTCATTGGGAAAAATTTCGTCAAGTCAAGTCTCCTTACATTTTTCCCTACGAAAAACATTACAATATCTTGCAAATTACTGTAACCAGAAAAAAAATAGCTATTTAATAGGAAAATAAAAGAAATAGGAACTTACCTAGAAAATAAATTTGAGTATTCTGATATCTTGAAAGCTCCAGACTAAAAGTAAATAAGTCCATCGTATTTTACATAAAAGTTGCTTCGAAAAAATGCAATTTATTTCCGAGTTGTTAGTGGTGCAACTTATAAGCTACAATCGTCATTGCTAAATTTCTTTTTTGTAAGTAGCTTTTTCAAAATAATCGAAAACTTTTATTTGATCATTTGTGAGCGCAGAAAGAAATGTTTATAAATATAAAGTTATGCTTTATTTCTTATAACGAAATTCCTAGAATAGCTCGCGAATTTTGGATCAGCCTGAGGATACATTTATTTGTGTAAACATTCATTTTTACATAAGAACCATAATAATTCTAAGGTAATGAAAGCTGGAGATGTTTATGATATGTGCCTAAGCTTTTATATGTGCCATAAATCTCAAAGTAATTAGTGTAACATAAAAATGAGAAAAAATGGTTTACATTAAAGTATCAAATACACTTCGCCAAAAAAGTATCGCATAAACTAAAAAAGGGCATTTATAAACCAAGATATTTTTATACGTTCACAAAAAGTTTGCGTCGTGTATGTGAACTATAAAAACACTAACAAAATCATGGAACATAGCTTTTTTACTTTTTTTTTCTAAAAGAACACATTTAGAAAAATGCATATGTGTAAGGTTTGTTCAGTTGTTTATTGAAAGTCTTCCTATACGGACAAATTTTAAAGTGCGAAGTCAGAGTTCTGTACCAACGCTTTTAAAACTAAAATGAGCAATTTAACTTCAGAACAAGTGGCTACTGTAGCTGCTTTAATCGAAGATGGACGATCTCAAGCATACGTTGCTAATTTGATGAACATCAATCAGTCAAGTGTTTCTAGAGACGTAGCCAGATATAGGGAAACAGGCAATTACAGTAGAAGTCCTGTACCAGGTCGTCCAAGACGTTCTACTCGCCAAGATGACCGCTATTTACTACTACAAGCATTACCTCGGACATGTAACATGTAACTGCGAGACAATTGCAGAACGACTTGGCTAGAGTCAGAAATACTCGTGTGAGTACTCAAACTATTCGGAATAGGTTACGACAGAGTGGATTAAGAGCTAGAGTAGCTGTAACAGCCCCTCGTCTCACTAGGAACCACCGAGTGGCTCGCTTAAGGTTTGCCAGAGAACATGTAAATTGGAACATTAACGACTGGGCCAATATACTCTTCACAGATGAGTCAAGATTTGGTCTTTACACCTCAGATAGGCGTATCTCAGTGTACAGACGAGACGGTGAGCGCTATTCGCGGTGTAATATCAGACCTAGACCTAATTTCGCTGGTGGCTCTATTATGGTTTGGAGAGGCATCTGTTTAACAGGTCGTACAGAGTTAGTACCAGTAGACAGAGGTACACTGACTGCCCACAGGTATATAACGGACATTTTAGAAGAACATGTAGTACCATATGCGCCAATTATAGGAAACGAATTCATGTTAATGCACGATAATGCACGACCGCATGTTGCAATAATCGTCCAGGAATACCTTAACGATGTTGGTATTCCAGTTTTAAATTGGCCTGCGGTAAGTCCGGACATGAACCCAAAATGTTGCCCCAGCGGACCTGCATGGACTAGAAAATGGTCTCCGTGACGAGTGGGAGAATTTGGATCAGGCTTATATACGGAGGTTAATCGAATCTCTGCCAAACCGTATGCGAGCGGTCATAAGAGCCAGAGGTGGCAATACTCAGTATTAAAAGCTGCTGTTATGACATTTTTCTTTCCAAAATTATAATTTCTTGTTTTAATAAAAATCTCAAGTATGAGTTCTTGTTTTTATTTGGCCTGTATTTTATTTAAACAATCATAGAAATTATATCTTAGAGCGCATTAAAGTATATTTACAACTTTATGCTACAAACAAAGATTATGTGATACTTTTATGGTTCAAAACAAAATTATGCGACACTTTTTTGGCGGAGTGTATTAAAATATTAAAGTAGATAGTTCTTTCTTTCTACATGTTTCCAATTTCTTCTACGTGATTAGCCTACACGAATTGGAAAGTATCAATTACTTGAGTTTGATATATGTATAAATAAAATTGTTTGTAATAACAAATAATAAATAAGTTTGTTAAATTTGTTGTATGTGCCCTTACAAAATTAACTAAGCGCCATATAGACCAAGTTTATTGTTAATGCTTCAGAAAATAGGCAAAGATTAAAAAATATAGTTCCTACATTCTACAAACTAAATTTTAGCTGATGACCTTAGACAGAGAAGTATATAACTAAAATAAGGTCAATTCAAAATTTAAAAGGAAGAGTATTATTGCTCAGTTAAATGAAATTTAATGCTTTATGTAATTTCAAATATACTCATATCTTACGGGCTCATATCTCATGGGCGACTCTATAATACATCCCTGAACGCTATTGCCACAAATTCGTCATTATATTTTCATGGTAGTTAATCTTACTTATACCCCCTTTGTTTGGTTATATAATATATTAATTACGTAGCCAATTACTCGGATGTGAAGCACTATAAGATGTAGATTGAAAAATTGAAACAACAGCCCTTATGTTTTTAAAATAGGAACCGCCCGGTCCCTTATCTATTATTTAATCAGACATTGTGCAGTTCGTTTATGATACATTTAAAAATATAACGGTTTTCCGTTTTATCAACTCAAGCATGCAAGAAAGTAGCTTGTGTTAACTGTTAAATAGGTGAGTGCGGAATTTCACAAAATTCGAAAAGCTTTAAGAACTCATTGTCGCGAGAACGCCTTAACAAATCTAATTTCCTCGTAAGATTACCGCAGACGCGAAGTGCCAGCGGTATTCGGCGGCAGGAAAATCATGAACTAGCAAGGGTACGCCTGCTTTAAGCGGTAATTCACGTTACGGTTCACCATATTTGATTACCTATTCTACCGCTTCGGTGTGATGTACCGGGTTTTGCATGAAACAAGTTCAAGAGTGCAGGTTAAGAAGTTTGTATTCCTGATGTCTATCTTATTGCTTCCGTAATGATTGTTACGGTCCTACTTCCCAATTTAAATTTATGTTTATGCTTTTATGAATTGGCAGAAACGATTGATCCAGTATAAACAAAATCGTTGCGACAATAATAATGACAGTAAAATATTGAAAACCTCCTGCTTATTGTGTCTTCATTTCATATACCGTGTAATTCAATACTGATCCATCCGGTATTTCAGCAATAATTCTTTCTCCTCGGGACTACTATATCACATATTACAAATCTCATGTTTCAAACTAAAACATTTCCCGTCTCTTATGAAGCCTATTTATAAAAAAGAAATGGCAATAAATTCAAACCAAACAACTATCGGCTTATTGCAATTATTGTCAAGTACATTAGAATTTTCGACAAAATTATATTAGCTAGAATGAAAGTTTTTTTACACAAAACAAATGTTTATGATCTTATCTGTTCAACAGAAAAATTCCTTTTAAACTACTGAACAATAGGCCCACTTACAAAGTAGAGGTGTACCACCGAGTTTAGTAATAGATTCTTCCTTACCCTTCATTAAAAAATTCTCTGACCAAATAACTTAAGAAAATGTGTTATCATCATCGGTTAATTCAGGTAGAGCTCCATGTCGTTATTTACGCGAATCGCCATTTTCGCAACTAAAACGAAAACTAAACGGCGTTCTCGTCTCCTTAAAAAACTGATCAAATCAAAGCAACTAAAATGACTGGACGACCTCCCACTATTCCGATACATCACGGCCCCGATGAACGTCAACGAAACAAACTGCCGACCTAGATCTTTGTTATTTATCAACGAATGAGCGCGTCGCCGGCTAGCATTAACTTGCCCACATCTATCAGGTGCAAGTCAGCTCTTTGGCATTCGAATACTTGCTATTAAACGTTCAAAGGTGACAGAATTTCTACTCATCTTCTTTCAGATAAACAACTGATGAAAGTCTCCCAAATTTGGAAATGGAATGGATCCATATTCCTCCTTAATTTCTTTTTTCTTTCTTTCTTCTTTTTCTGCTAATAATGCAGCAACTATTGCGACTTTTTCATTATCGAAACTACTAACACGGAGAATCTGTTACTCCTAATGTTAGCTAAAAAATCTGCGATCACGGCACTATTGGTTGCCGTCAGAGAGATGAATAGCTTCGGGCTGTGCCGTGACGGGGAAGTGTTCGACAACGTTTAAGGTGATCGTACACTATCCCGTTACAGCACAGCACGGTGCGTCCGGTCATGAAACAATATAAAACAATCCGATGAATGGACAAGTGCCCAGTGTTCCCGCACAGTACAGGCCAGGGTAAACGTCGCCAGTTTCTGATCCTAACCAGCAAACAATTGTGTCTCTGTTTACTCTACTATTACTATTCTTCTCCTATTCGTAACGATGTCACTTTTGTTACTATCGCCAACGAACTTGGCGAATCTATGTCGGCCGTTCATATTACACCTTACCGTTTATCGCCGCCAAATGACGAAATCGAGTTATACAACAATCTTTGCACGTACATATGTGTATATATCCCTGTTCTGTCAAAGTAACATTTGCCTGTAGCCCACGGGAGTCATCTTATCAATATAAGGAATAAGTATGACCCATAATACGTTCTGTACTGTACTATTCTGTACTGAGGGACCCAATTCAAGTAAACCAAGTCAGTTTGGTGATCTTATAAGCAACGAAAAATATCATTCCGGAATGAAGACACTAAATAACATTACCCTAAATGCTTGATGAAGATAACCTTATTTTTATGCGTTTTTTTTTTTATCAATAGTAAACGAACAAACTTGACGGACAAACGGACACAACAATAGAATGATACAATTTCCATGTTCCATCAAAAATAATTATAAATGATTATTTTATTGACGTAAAAAAGGAGAGGGCCAGATATGTTTTTAAAATGTTATTTAATGACCAGGGTTCCGGAAATATTTCTCAACATATTTCCATACAAACGTAGGCTTCCACGGCCAGAGTCAATTAAAGCTCCGAGTTTGGACTGCGTCATATCAACAATGGATTTTCGCCTCTGGCATGGTTCACATGCTGAGTTTCCTCGATCAACAGCTTCCCGCTCAATTCTGCTCTTGGAGTGGTTTACACGTTGAATTATCCTGTAACAGTTTCTTCTCCTGAAAAAGTAGGCGAAACGTCGAGTTTTCATTCAACAAACGACCAAATCCCGAATATGTTTAGTTTTAAATACACTCCGCCAAAAAAGTATGGCATAATTTAATTTTGAATCATAAAAGTATCGCATAATCTTTGTTTGTAGCATAAAGTTGTAAATATACTTTAAAGCGCTCTAAGATATAATTTCTATGATTGTTTAAATAAAATACAGGCCAAATAAAAACAAGAACTCATACTTGAGATTTTTATTAAAACCAGAAATTATAATTTTGGAAAGAAAAATGTCATGACAGTAGCTTTTAATACTGAGTATTGCCACCTCTGGCTCTTATGACCGCTCGCATACGGTTTGGCAGAGATTCGATTAACCTCCGTATATAAGCCTGATCCAAATTCTCCCACTCGTCACGGAGAGCATTTTCTAGTCCATGCAGGTCCGCTGGGGCAACATTTTGGGTCCGTATCCGTCTGTGAAGGAGGTCCCACACGTGCTCGATAGGGTTCATGTCCGGACTTACCGCAGGCCAATCTAAAACTGGAATACCAACATCGTTAAGGTATTCCTGGACGATTATTGCAACATGCGGTCGTGCATTATCGTGCATTAATATGAATTCGTTTCCTATAATTGGCGCATATGGTACTACATGTTCTTCTAAAATGTCCGTTATATACCTGTGGGCAGTCAGTGTACCTCTGTCTACTGGTACTAACTCTGTACGACCTGTTAAACAGATGCCTCCCCAAACCATAATAGAGCCACCAGCGAAATTAGGTCTACGTCTGATATTACACTGCGAATAGCGCTCACCGTCTCGTCTGTACACTGAGATACGCCTATCTGAGGTGTAAAGACCAAATCTTGACTCATCTGTGAAGAGTATATTGGCCCGGTCATTAATGTTCCAACTTACATGTTCTCTGGCAAACCTTAAGCGAGCCACTCGGTGGTTCCTAGTGAGACGAGGGGCTGTTACAGCTACTCTAGCTCTTAATCCACTCTGTCGTAACCTATTCCGAATAGTTTGAGTACTCACACGAGTATTTCTGAGTCTAGCCAAGTCGTTCTGCAATTGTCTCGCAGTTACATGTCTTCGACGTAATGCTTGTAGTAGTAAATAGCGGTCATCTTGGCGAGTAGAACATCTTGGACGACCCGGTACAGGTCTTCTACTGTAATTGCCTGTTTCTCTATATCCGGCTACGGCTCTAGAAACACTTGACTGATTGATGTTCATCAAATTAGCAACGTATGCTTGAGATCGTCCATCTTCGATTAAAGCAACTATAGCAGCCACTTGTTCTAAAGTTAAATTGCTCATTTTAGTTTTAAAAGCGTTGGTACAGAACTCTGACTTCGCACTTTAAAATTTGTCCGTATAGGAAGACTTTCAATAAACAACTGAACAAACTTTGCACATATGCATTTTTCTAAATGTGTTCTTTTAGAAAAAAAAGTAAAAAAGCTATGTTCCATGATTTTGTTAGTGTTTTTATAGTTCACATACACGAGGCAAACTTTTTGTGAACGTATAAAAATATCTTGGTTTATAAATGCCCTTTTTTAGTTTATGCGATAATTTTAGCGGAGTATATTTAAGATAAATGAAGCACTAATATATAAATGGAAAATAACACGCGGAGGTCGTTATCATTTGAAGTCTTAATAACGGTATGTGTAAAAACGGATAACCTGTAACCTGAAAACTGATACCACACAACAGAAACAAAGTTATGAAGAAGGTTACAGCCAAGTAGAAATTGCTTTGTTCTACCTGTAGTGTACGAAAGATTATATTTAAAAAGGAGCAAAACAGGCGAAGCGGTGAATGATTGAAAGCCTGGACGGCTTCAAAAATTTATTGAGGTGATGCACGATTCTTATCTAAGAAACAGAAGAGAATAAGTATTTAACCAGCGCGAGTCATGAAAAAGCTACGAACATGTTAATACACCTTTCGTTTGTAAGGCGATCCTTGACCAAGACCTTGACTTCTCTTGAGATATGCCAGTAAAGCAAAAACATATGCTAACGGCCATAAAAAACTGGAAAGATAATGTCGAAAACAAGTTTTATGGACCAATGAATTTAAACATCAGATAGTTATATAGTTAAAATAGACATCAGTAGTTTAGACCATGTATTGGTAAAGCACTTGCAGAATCACATCTACAACCTACTGTTAAAGATGGAAGTGGCAATATTCCGATATGGGGACGTATTTCATTTATTAAAATTGAGGGAAAGTTTAGAGTCGAATAATATTGACATTTTCTCCTTTTTATACTCATTTCTTTTATCTGGTCCGTCCATTTTCTCCTAGGACATCCTCTTCGTTTCTCTCTTAGGTATCCTATCGCCATTATCTTCCTTACCATTCTATCTGTCTTCAATCTTATTACATGTCCATACTAATTTAGTTGTTTCCTTCTTACTTTCCTTATTATTTATCGTTGTTTCGTTATTTGTCTATCTTCATTCTTGATCTCATCTCATTTTAATTTTTCCGCTGTTATTCTTGACTGTTTCATTTATCTTTGCTTCATTTCTCCTCCGTAATGTCCAGTTTTAATATGCATGTTATTCTTACGATTGTATTATGTATTTTTATGCTTGTATCTATATCAATATCCTTGTGTTCTAGTATTGTTATTTATTATCTAATCGGTATTAGTTTCATCTTACGGCAAGAGAACGTTCCCAATCACACTTTTAGATTGGCCTGGCTACCATAACTCTCGGACTTAAATACTATAGAGAAGGTTTCAGGTTATCTTCCTCAAGAGGAGAGGAGAGAAAACACCAAGGAATTTAAGTAAGTTGTCGAACATATTGCAATAAGGATGTTATAGTGTTCCTAATGATTACATCAGAGCGCTAAGAGACTATAAAATATATGGGTGAGCATAAAAGTTTATAAAGTTATTAACAAAGCGCGTTTTGCAAATTTGAATGTGAATTCATGAATGCGAACCATAGGATACAATCGCTTTCAACAAGAAAAAGACGCAAGTTGAAACAGAAGAGTAGTATTTATACAGCGTGGAAGGAAAGTAACGAGTAAATTCATTATCTCGATTAATATTTTTTTTTTTGAAAAAATCTAGAAGGGGTATAGAGATTTCAATTTTTTTCCAACGTTAATTACGTGGTTGTCATCCTGTTACGTCATTTGTTTTTAAGGTTATGACGTCATCAGATGTTTTTTTTTATAGCAACTTATATTTTTTATTATTCATTTCAATAGTACTTTTCATTCTGTTTTCAGCGCTATAAAATTTATCAATACGTTACCTGAAAAGAATCGAGAAAAACAGTGTCAAAGTCGAAAAAGCTTTAACAAGAAAATTAATTACAAAATAAGCACAGAAATAATAAGTTTTTATTTCACTACATTATATGTTCAAAATGACGGTCCTGCACCACTTGACAATACCCAAGGCGATTACAAAATTCACTTTTTACATTTTGAAGAGGTTAAGGTGATATTAATGTAATCTAATGTCGATTTATTTGCTTAAGATCTTTTAAACTATATGGTCGATTTTTATACACTTTATTTTCTAAATACCCCCACAGAAAAATGTTTAAAGGCGTCAAATCGGAAGACCTATCCGGTCATTCCATCGGACTTCTTCTTCCGATCTTCAGTTAAGTAAGGACCTATAATTTGGTCAAATCGTGAACCTTATATGAGTGAAATTTTTGAACTTTCAAAAATGTTAAAACCGAAGTGTGACTTACATTGCAGTCCAAAGCAGTGTTTCTGCTAGTTGAACGTGGATTATTTTCAATTTCTAAAAGCACATCAAGTTGTACATCTTCACAGAAAAAATATTCTTCGAAATTTTCAAACAACATTGTGTTACCCATTTTTTACAACAATTTGTGTCAAGAATACGTATAATTGTAAAAACAATAGGTAGCGCTGTATTCTGAAAGTAACATAATTTTGTGCATATGAAGTTGTTTATAAATGCCAATTCCATTGTAAGCTGTACATAAATATTATTACAAGAATCTTAACAATTTTTCTCTTTAAAATACATATTTCCTTGTTTAGTAAGGTGAAGTAAATTGTATTCGAACAAAATATAATTGTTAATTAATTTACGACAATGTAATAGAAGAATGAGTGCTTTCATTACATTGCCGCTAGAATCTTTATTGTTGAAATCGTTGACAGAGGGTTGCGATAATTTTTCGCGCTCTTTGCAGATCTTACTTTAACAGTAAATATGAAAATTTAATTTGACAACATTCATTAGTGAGAAACGGCATGTTAAGGTTGTTTTAAAATAGCGCATAAAGTACAACCACATTTGACACAACTTTGTGACATTTGAATAGAATCTTGTCCACTAACAACTCACAAATTGTTACCGTCCCTATATGAAGAATGCTACAATTGCATTAATTCTGGCAACAATTTGTTTTCTGTGTTCATTTAGTATCACAGGACATAAACTGTTTGGAGATTCTTTACAGTGTCGTGTTCGTGTTCTTATTTCTAAAAATCTGACTAACTTCTTGAGGTGATCCGATTCTGTCGCCACAATCGATCTTCATTAACACTACTGTTCATTGTTGCTCGCTTAATTATGCAATTTTTATTGATAAAGGTGTTTACTGAAGGTAAAAATCTACTTTAGAACAATAAATTTATTGTTTACTTTTGGCAGGGCTAACTATGCATTCTTGTTATTATTCGAATTCGATTATTATTGAAACTTGGACGCTGCTTTTTTTTTGAAACGTAACATATTGACAATTTCATACCCTTGAAAATGCAATAAAAAGTACTACTGCAATTCATAATAAAAAAATGCAAGTTGGCATTTACGAATACATTTGATGACGTCATAACTTTAAAAACAAATAACGTAACGTGATGACAACGATATAGTGTAAGGTAAAATAATTGAAATCGCTATATCCCTTCGAGATCTTTTCAATAAGATAAATATTAACAAAGATAATGAATTTTTCCGTTAGATGCCTTCCACGCTGGATATAAGGATGAATATTTTTTTTAATTATTACACTTAACTCTTGATTAATAACATTGTTTCTATTGTTGAAAATGGGATTCTATGCTACCGTTTTAGAACTATAAACTAATGCATATGAAGATATTGAAAATATATGTTTTCTTATTACAAAATTTTGTGTATATGTGTATTGGTTTAATATATATGTGCAACGGAAATGTTCACACTTTCTAACACTTCCCGAAAAATATGAACATAGAAACAACACATACACTTTTATATCAAAATATTGGGTGCAATCCCGATAACTATGAGCATTATTTCATTTTGATAACAATCTACCAAAAGCACTACAGCTAACACTCTCATCCACCAATGGAGCTAACATACATCTCATTTTCTTTTTCCTTTACAAAGTTTGCTTTCTTTGCAAGTTAGTATGTGACGCTAACTTGCATCGCATGCCAGAAAGTTTTGAAGCTCGTGCGGTCCACTCTAGCTTCTACTTTTCTGTAATCTTGCATGTTTTAGCTAATACATGTAGCCTCCTATACCCAATAATGTTATACCAAATAACGAAACGAGATGACAACGATATAGTGTAAGGTAAAATAGTTGAAATCGCTATATCCCTTCGAGATCTTTTCAATAAAATAAATATTAACAAAGATAATGAATTTTTCCGTTAGATGCCTTCCACGCTGGATATAAGGATGAAATTTTTTTTGTTAATTATTACACTTAACTCTTGATTAATAACATTGTTTCTATTGTTGAAAATGGGATTCTATGCTACCGTTTTAGAACTATAAACTAATGCATATGAAGATATTGAAAATATATGTTTTCTTATTACAAAATTTTGTGTATATGTGTATCGGTTTAATATATATGTGCAACGGAAATGTTCACACTTTCTAACACTTCCTAAAAAATATGAACATAGAAACAACACATACACTTTTATATCAAAATATTGGGTGCAATCCCGATAACTATGTGCATTATTTCATTTTGATAACAATCTACCAAAAGCACTAAAGCTAACACTCTCATCCACCAATGGAGCTAACATACATCTCATTTTCTTTTTCCTTTACAAAGTTTGCTTTCTTTGCAAGTTAGTATGTGACGCTAACTTGCATCACATGCCAAAAAGTTTTGGAAGCCGTGCGGTCCACTCTAGCTTCTACTTTTCTGTAATCTTGCATGTTTTAGCTAATACATGTAGTCTCCTATACGCAATAATTTGTACTACAACAAATCAATTTTATTAATAATTTCGTTTCTCGTCGATCTAGATTACGTGAATGCATATAATCTATAGAAATGCAACATCGAGCAAAAACAAAGTAATTGATTAATTAAGCTCAAACCGAATATGCTATCTGTACGTTTCAAATGTAAACAAATTAATATGTGTAACGTAAACTTTGGTACCTTCAATCACAGAAAGATGGAGTATATAAAAATCTACAATGATTACCTTGGCTGTTGACTTGACATCAAACTTATTCTTCCAAATTTTCATCAAAAGCGTCTCAGTTAACACTTACCTGGAAATAAAAAACATCATTCGGACATCATACTATTAGTTATAACATCGTAAGCACAGACTATGAAATCACCGAACACTTCAAAATTGCGAGGCGGTGCATCGCGTGCTGAAGTTGAAATCGATGGTATTTTTCTGTCTACACCACACGCGGCAAACAGTTAAACTCTCGTTAACGATAACATCATTTTTTTTTATCGAAAGCTTTTCCGGCCGCGTTTATTTCTTTAGCGGCAATTTCAATCAGCTTCATATATGCAACAATTTTCATCATGTGGCAAGTAAAAAAAACTAATTAAAATACTCGTTTATTAAAATCGCCAGTTAAAAGAAACCGTATAACATAGTTTTCAACTGAAAGCAGTGCAATTAAAGAAACGAATGCGAAAGCTAAGATCGGTATTAAAACATGCTCAATACACAGATAAGATATTTATAAACAAATACGCAGTATTAGGCAATTCATTTGAATTAGTAAACAGTATTATAAGGCTGGCATACAAACGCTAACTTGATATGGGTATGAAAACAGTAGTAAAACTGATCTCATTCAAATCTAAAGTTTAAGATTGTTTAAGGAAGTAACTATTTTCATAACTAACCACGGTAAACGCCGTATATATAGTGAAACTTTGAGTATATACTGCGTACCTTTCTAATGTTCTTATTCAATATTATATTCTTTTTATCACCTCTTCACCTGATTGTATTAAACTACAAGCAGATATCAAGGGCTCCTCTTTGTACAACAATAATGTTTATTTCAGCAACGTATATATCGAAAGGTTAAAAGCTGTTTGCTGCGTTTGATACGGTTGCATATTGAATAAAAATAAAATTAATCTTCCGTTACAGTGAGTCACCTATTGCAATTATTTTAGTGCTAAGGGCAGTTTATTCTATATCATGTGTAAAGCAAACTCTTTTTGATTAAAGTTAACCTACGCATACAAAATACATTATTATTTATCGTTTCTAATTTAGGTGCTACAGTAAGGCTTATGTTTGGAACTCTCAAAATATTGTAATCAACATATAGGTATCGGTAACCTCCGCGCCACACAAGTTTGATTTACTATATAGTAGTTATATAATAATTAGTCCTGGATGGCCGTTTCCAGGACACGAATGGTCGTCATCATCAATCGGTGACCGAATGGAGGACTCATTATTATATATTACTCTGTAATAAATTAAACTTGCGTGATGCGGAGGTTACCGATGCTTATGTGTTGTTTACCATAAGTCCTTGCTATCACTATTCTCAAAATATTTATGGTTTCTAAAGGAGATTAATATACGCTCGTAAATATAGGGGTATTTAGTTAATAATTACACTGGCCAACAAATTTCAGCTTTTGATTTTGCCATAAATAGTTAACAATAATTTCAATAGAAAACATATAAACGTTTATTTTAACAAAAAGGTAGGAGGTCAAGTTAGCTCGACTTCTTTTTATATTTCAATGGAAAAGTTTTCTAGATTAGATCATAATTTAATGTATATTTCGAATTATTATAATTAGAAATGGGAAGCAATACTGCTCCGTCTCTTATAAACAATATCTACAGCATCCCTTCTTAACATCCAACAGTGATCTGCTAACATAACAGGATTCCATTTCCCCTGATAGCGTTTTTCCATTCCCAGGATGTCTTGCTGGAAGCGCTCACCGTCTTCATCGCTAACGTCGCCCATATTTTCCGGACAAAAATCCAAGTGAGAATGTAGAATGTGCACTTTAAGGGACATATTACAGCCAGCAGCGTGAAATGCTTGTAACATATCCATTACTAAAGTTTTACAGTTGTCAGATTTTTTGTTTCCCAAGAAATTTCTGAAGATTTGTACCATGGAGAGCCAAGCTGTGTTTTCCTTCGCTGTTAATTTGGTTTCAAAGATTTCATCATTTACTATTTCTCGTATCTGAGGTCCAACAACAATATCTTCTTTCAGTTTCCCTTGTGTTAATTTTGGAAACTTTTCACGAAGATATTCAAAACCATCACCTTCGAGATCCAGTGCCTTTACAAAGTTTTTCATGAGCCTGAGTTTCACGTGAAGAGGCGGTATTAGGATCTTTCTTCTACAAGAGGCTGATGTTGTACATTGCCTTTTCCTGGTATAAACTGTTGTCGTAGTGGCCACTCTTCCTTATGGTAATATTTTTCCCTATCAACACGTAAGAAGCAACAGTATTTGGTGTAACCAGATTGCATACCTAAAATAATTGCAATTACTTTAAGATCTGCACAAATATTCCAGGAATAGTCTCTGTACTTTATCTTTTCTAATAAAATTTTCAGATTTTCGTAAGTTTCTTTCATAGAAACCGCATGACCTATCGCAATAGAAGGATAATGGTTTCCATTATGCAACAAAACTGTTTTTAGGCTGATCTTTGATGGGTTCATGAATAATCTCCAAGAACTGGGATCATGATGTATTCCAAAAGCTTCAAAAAGTTTATAAACATTATTGCGGTAGACCAGATTATCGGCCGTACTATAAAGGCATTTTCTCTGTAACCAAGCTAAGCCAATGTTGCCGCTTTTCGAATCATTTTTACTTCATATATGCTGTTCAATTTCATCAGTTACTAACTTAGGGTAAGAACCTTGTTGGTCAGTGTTATCGTAATTGGAGAATACTTGGCCCAAAGTATAACGATTTAGTGATACCTTCTGATATTTTTGCCTCATACTTGCCATGTCAAAATAATTTGCCCTTATTATCAGAAGTATACGTTAGTATACTTGAAGTTACCCTATAAATAAAAAAATATTTCCTACCGTAAAAGAAGAATTTAGCAAATAATTGTCAAAGTAATCTTTCTCGGTCTCAATACAAATCCTTATTCCTCGTTTCATATTAAATGCGTTGGCGAGATGTTGGGGCGTTATCGTTATCGCGTCATCATTTTCAACTGCTTCGGTATGTTATATTGTATACGATGTGTTTTTAGAAAGCTGTGTTTTTAAGCATGGAAAATAAAATAATCTAAAGAACGTAGAAGAAAGTCTACTACACGGTTATCAAACTTTCATGTAAGAAATTCATTGTTTGCGATGTTTTATGAACTGTGGCATTGTCTTGCTTATTTGCCGTTTAGTTTATCGTCACGCAAGTGGCTTAAAGAAAATGCAACAAATTATTAGGAAAAAGAAACCAATAATTATTCTCCATGAAGTTGCTATCTAGATACTGGTTATTTTAGTATGCAATGGTTTCTATATAAAGACGTGAAAGTTTTTCAAAAGACTGCATATGACGCATAGTTTATTTGTTAATAAAACCATTAAGCTGGAACCCAGTTTCATCCGAGAAGAAGGATTTGTTAGAGATCATATCATCATCTATATGATCTTTAAATCAGTTGCAGTATTGCACTTTTACTGCGCACCAATGGGTTTCAGTTCTTGCACAGCACTAATTTTGTATGGTTATTCTTCGAGATCTTTTCTAAGAATATGATGGCACGTACCATGTAACAAGTTACTTTTCTGTGAAAGGTTTTTAACTGATTTTTTAGGCGAATCCGCAATAGTTTCAGCATTACCTTCCTTAATGCCAGCATTGCCAGATTTGTAATCTACCGCACCAACTTTCGATCTTGGATTTAACTGTCAGATGTAGTTGTAACCAACATGAAAAAAATTCAAAGGAAAAACATGGCCCTATGATGGTTTTTTACAATAGTGATATTGTACGCATTATATAGTAAAACCATTGGTAACTGAGTTGCTGCCAATTTTGCATGTAATCTTACTTAATTCCTTTTCCATGGCTTACAAGCCTCACTCAGTGTCGCCAATTGAATGACGATGTCTACGTTGGCAATAATGCATAAACTGACATAGGATCAGGAACGAAATTCTCGTATTTGTTGTGATAAATCTGGATTCGATTTAGTTATACATAGCGCCAATGGTGCACGATCTCCATATCGTCGGGAGATATCAATGAATAAAAGGATGAATACACTCACCATAGATAATGCATACCATATATCATGAATCGTAAGATCTAAGTCACGTGAGATGCAGTATGTCAAAAAGGAATTTACAATTTTATCAAATACGAAACGAAAGATGTGTTAAATACATGTTTGAACACATCTTTCGTTACCGTAGTTGCATTACATATCACAATTATGGGCTAGAGAGGGAAATTACTAAACTTTCAAAGCGACTAGAGACTCGTGATTTGTCGATTCTCAGGGAAACCGGTAGGCAACAGGAACCTCTTCTCATGAAACGAATAAACGCGAGTAACTAATTGTAATCGAAAAAATGTTTTTGCTCGAAATTTTTAACCATTACACCCATTCTCATACGTGTACCAATATGCATTAAAAGTTACTATTAAGAGGTTGTAAATTTTAAGTACGTTCACCTAATACTACGTAGTAGGCTAAATCGTATTCACAAACAATTTGTATAAGATAAGACTTCTAAACTTATTTAGACGCCGCAGCTTACATTTACTAACGTTAAGGACATCAATGTTTGGTCTGAATTATTGTATTATCTCTTATTTGCCGCAATTAAATTATATTATTATTATTAAATTATATACAGGCTGAGCGGTGAGGAATGAACTAAACTCTAGGAGTGTATTCTACAAGCGAAACTAATAATAAAAAAAAAACTGAAATGTTGTTATCCGATTTTTATTTGTTCTAGCATAATTAAAAATAAACAAAATTTCATACCTTAGAGTTTTGGTAATCTCTCGCTATTATCGTTCTTTGTATTATATTTTCAAAAATACCGCCATTCATTCTTAAACATTTTCTACATCGTCTACCAAAGGTTAATCCTAATTGTTGGACACGCTATATACTGTTCTAGAAAAATTCATCAGGTCCCTAATCGTAGCCTACGCGGTCAACAATTCTGCAAAAATTCAAAATTTGATTTTCCAAGTTCAAACACCTTCATCTATAAAAGTTCACATGCACCCTTCCATCTATCAACAATGTTCACGGTTAAAAACAGCATCATCAAACATCCTCAACAATGCAAGAATGTACGTTGTTCTATTTAAAATAACAAGGTAGACAGCCACTTCCGATATTGCCGGACGTCTTAGGTAATTGAAAATATTTTATTTTAATGGATCATATCGGCTTTAATATGTTATCAAGTTTTTCAATGTTTACTCTTTCATATGTCGATGGACGCAGTTCCTTTTAGATAGAGTTCCTCTTCATTTATTACGGTCTGTTTGGAATGATTTTTAGTTGTAGTATTATCACTACTAGCCAATCATCTAAATAATACTACGTTAAATACTACGTGGTAAATTAAAGATTTTGACATATGGATGCATATGCATGAAGCATTTATCATGACGCTTTATATACACATACGTACCTACGCGCATTAAACATTAATCAATGCGGAATTATTTGATTATGGTGGTTAAATAACTATATAGGACGTTTCACTATTGTATGCGTTTAAAAATAGGAACATGTGCAACTCTATTTTTGCTAGGCTTAACTTTTAATGAAGCATGCACATTGCAAAAGTAATATGTATATGCTGTAAAGCGCATAATTATCTTAACTTAACAAGTAAGAAGTTAAAAAAAAAGGTGCAACAAAATTGTAGAAGTAATGCGACATAATTAAGAACGCTAAAAAAAATTACTAAAAGGTAAGAAACTTTTACTTTTCGTCAGTTAATGCGAAAAAAATATAAAAGCAAACGTTCTTTTTTTAATTTTCCATGTACTTGCCAATGAAAATATTGCCAAATATTGAAAAACTGAGATGGTATCATCTCAGTTTTTGAATATGCCATTCTTTTCTTTTACTTTTCCTTTGTTATCAACCTGCCGTAGCTTTTCTATCAGTTGTACAGAATATTTTACCTCCGAAAGTAAAAATTGTGGATCGTACAAACAGAAATCCGGTAATTAAAGTTCTTTGCCATTTACAACAAAGTTCGTTATTACTATAAATCCGAGTACACGTACTGCCGTTGTAAAGGAAGAATTAATTAAATCCTGTGTAACCGAATTCTTGCAAGACGAAAAACTGCTAAAGGACATTGGACATTGATGAAAAATCATCTAGACAAATTGTCTAAAAAAATAACAAGCGTATATACACGATGAGTTGTGATGAATGGAATAAACTCTAGGAGTGTATTTTCACAGGCGAAAATAATGTAAAAAAACTCAAATGTTGTTATCCGATTATTATTTGTTTTCAAGTTAGCGTAATTAAAATTAAAAAAATTCATATATTAAAGTTTTGGTATTCTATTGTATTATCATTCTTTATAATATATTTTCAATAATACCGCCATTCATTTCTAAACATTTTCCACATCGTCTACCAAGAAAACGTTGGTTTCGTTCCTGATTGCGTCAGGTTGATGTTTAATATTGTCAGCAGGATTCCTAATCCGTTGCATTAGGACATCAGAAGTGTCCACTTTTACTTGATACACTTCATTTTTAAACCAGCCCCGTAAGCAATAATCGAGTGGCGTGAGGTCCGGAGACCTAGGAGGCCAACCAATTTGACTACCACGACCAATCCAATTCCCCTGGAAACCTTTCATCAAATGACGCCTAACCGCACCAACGTAATGTGCAGGCGCTCCATCGTGCTAGCAGAACATTTGGATTCTGATGTTTATGGGAACATGCTCTAACAGTCCGTGCTATTCATTTTCTAGTGATTCTCTAAAATGTAAGGACCAATTAAAAAACCATCGATCAGACCACACCACACGTTTACCGAAAATTTATGTTGAAAGTTACTTTCAACTGTTGTAGTCAGTTGTAGTAGATCGTGACATTAGACGCATTAGACATACAAAACATTCTACATTATTTCTCGACTGCTTTCAATCTCACTACTACGAATATATACATAAACATGATATACTAAATCATTAAACATTTTTTAATTACACTATAACTCGAAAACAAATAAAAATCGGATGACAGCATTTGAGTTTTGTACATTATTTTCACATGTCTAATGCATTTCTAAAGTTTAGTGCATTCCTCACAACTCACCCTGTATATACCGCTTGTCGTTGTGTTTTAGGAAAACAAACACTTTATTTCCACACGGATAAAATTAAATTTTAATAGATAACGCTAAGGGGTTAGTTAACCGTGAGGAATAACAGAAAAGAAGTGTATGAAAATCCTTCCGATATTCTGAAGACTATCAACTTTGGTCTTTAATGGTAGCGATAAACCAACAAAGAGGGATATATAATAAAATCTGCCAGTAAGCAACGAATATTACACGTTAGAAAATTAGAAATCATTTTAGTTTGCTTAAAGGATAGGGGGAAGCAAGGAATGTAGGCGTCTATAGTTAAAATCGTTATTCTTGTTTTATCACTCAATCTGATCTAAAATAGCGAATTGTTAAATGTACCGTGCAAAACGTCAATATTATTATTGAATATGTCGAAAAAGAAGCAAATAGACATCGACGGTAGATGCTCTACACAACATCAACGTAATTAATCTTCGAATCGTACGATAAGTGGAAGTTTCCATGTGTCATCTTCTAGGATGATCTTATCGACACCAACAGGATTTTTGCTCTCGAAAACAACTGTGTTCGGGCGGTATTCTGGTTAAACTGTGCGAATACGTGCAAACCAATATTTAAAGACATTCATATAGTTACCTTATCACCCCTTATACTTACTTGAGCCAGTAGTTTTTGTTGGAAGTCTGTACAATGTTACTATTCGATCGAGATGAAATCTAACGCGAACGAAACACCAGGGCAAAGGTTAACTATCACCTACTTCCTTCGCAACCTCATTTAACGAAAATACAGAGTCAAGACCGTCTGGCAATGTACACTCCGCCAAAAAAGTATCGCATAATTTAGCTTTGAATCATAAAAGTATCGCATAATCTTTGTTTGTAGCATAAAGTTGTATATATACTTTATTGCGCTCTAAGATATAATTTCTATGATTGTTTAAATAAAATACAGGCCAAATAAAAACAAGAACTCATACTTGAGATTTTTATTAAAACAAGAAATTATAATTTTGGAAAGAAAAATGTCATAACAGTAGCTTTTAATACTGAGTATTGCCACCTCTGGCTCTTATGACCGCTCGCATACGGTTTGGCAGAGATTCGATTAACCTCCGTATATAAGCCACGGAGAGCATGTTCTCCCAGTCCATGCAGGTCCGCTGGGGCAACATTTTGGGTTCATGTCCGGACTTACCGCAGGCCAATCTAAAACTGGAATACCAACATCGTTAAGGTATTCCTGGACGATTATTGCAACATGCGGTCGTGCATACATGTTCTTCTAAAATGTCCGTAATATACCTGTGGGCAGTCAGTGTACCTCTGTCTACTGGTAACTAACTCTGTACGACCTGTTAAACAGATGCCTCCCCAAACCATAATAGAGCCACCAGCGAAATTAGGTCTAGGTCTGATATTACACTGCGAATAGCGCTCACCGTCTCGTCTGTACACTGAGATACGCCTATCTGAGGTGTAAAGACCAAATCTTGACTCATCTGTGAAGAGTATATTGGCCCAGTCATTAATGTTCCAATTTACATGTTCTCTGGCAAACCTTAAGCGAGCCACTCGGTGGTTCCTAGTGAGACGAGGGGCTGTTACAGCTACTCTAGCTCTTAATCCACTCTGTCGTAACCTATTCCGAATAGTTTGAGTACTCACACGAGTATTTCTGACTCTAGCCAAGTCGTTCTGCAATTGTCCCGCAGTTACATGTCTTCGACGTAATGCTTGTAGTAGTAAATAGCGGTTATCTTGGCGAGTAGAACATCTTGGACGACCTGGTACAGATCTTCTACTGTAATTGTCTGTTTCCCTATATCTGGCTACGGCTCTAGCAACACTTGACTGATTGATGTTCGTCAAATTAGCAACGTATGCTTGAGATCGTCCATCTTCGATTAAAGCAACTATAGCCGCCACTTGTTCTGAAGTTAAATTGCTCATTTTAGTTTTAAAAGCGTTGGTACAGAACTCTGACTTCGCACTTTAAAATTTGTCCGTATAGGAAGACTTTCAATAAACAACTGAACAAACCTTACACATATGCATTTTTCTAAATGTGTTCTTTTAGAAAAAAAAGTAAAAAAGCTATGTTCCATGATTTTGTTAGTGTTTTTATAGTTCACATACACGAGGCAAACTTTTTGTGAACGTATAAAAATATCTTGGCTTATAAATGCCCTTTTTTAGTTTATGCGATACTTTTTTGGCGGAGTGTATTTAAGTTTTTAATCCTTTTTTTTAGTTTAATCCTTTTAAAAAGTTTTTGATCATTTGCTTCAGTAACTAAAGCAGATGCCAACTGTCGTATATAGAAAACGTTGAGAGTATTTAATCCGCACGCATTTTATAATTTGAATAAGTTTTTTAATTATCCATGTATTCTTGAATTTTAACTCGTTTTTATTATTCTTTTAATTCTTCTGTGTTATTGCATTATGGAATAAACGATTATTATTAAATCAGCGCAATTGTACAACTTCAGTAAGTTGGATCACGATGCATGTACCAACACTAATACACGGATGCAGATGCCTAGGCAACAAGAACTCGATGAGAATGAGAATGAGAAGTATCAGGAGAATATCGAATGTAAGAAAAATTAAACAGAATTGAAAGCATCAGACGAGACAAGGACTAATGATTTATTGGAAACCCTAGAAGAAAAAACTAATAAATTGTCTAGGGCATCCTATTAAAACGAATATTAAAAGGTAATCAAAGATAATGGGAAACAATGAAAGAGGAAGGTCGTGTAAGGAGTGAAAACCCTGTGGAAATAATCATTAGAAAAAGAAAGACGTACGAGAAAACAAAGCAAACAGTAAAAGCCTGAAAGAAGTAGAAAGCCTTTACCAACCTCAAGGTATAAGAGAGACGATCATGTATGTATTAATTTCATTTGAAGCGATTCTTATCCGCAAATCAAGTTAAGTTGGTTAGATGAACTTAGCATCAGAGCAGTTTCCCTTAACAATCTGCAGCCTCTTAAAACGCTGCAGATCTTCAATATAAATGTAAAATTGAGGCTAAGTCGGCTAGAGTTCCCTAAAGAGGGAAAGGCGTGCCGCGTGTACATAACGACACAATATTTAATAATAAATTTCCAAAGTTGCCGACTTTGAATAAAAAATGGTTAGAGTGTCGTGCAGAACTATTGTGCGGTGTTCCATTTAGAAGAAATAGGTCAGTTGTGCTACTTTGTAGATCCTCCGATATTACAAATCTTTATAATTATTATCCCTATGAATGCATGTATCACATTTTTATTTCATCTTTGTTCGGAGAATAGATGAACTTTGCCAAATTATTCAAATTCAAATTAACTTTTAATATCGTTCACACCAAGTTCTATTTAACAAATCAATCTAATGCTAACCACAAAGCACAAACCTGTATAGTAAGATACGTTCCCTTCAACGTACATATATTCTAGTGAACGGGTGAATTCGTTAACCAAACAAACGCGTTTATAAATTCCACAGCGAATTTGCCACCTAAACCGTCCGTCTTATTTGAAATGTTAAAATACAGCTCATTTCCTCCCCAGTTGCTTTTAAAATTTAATATTAATTACGTTTGCATTGTAGTCCTCACGGTAGAGGGATACTAAATGTTAATATGTTGACGGAAACGCAACGAGCTTAATACCAAAAGGCTTACCTCGCGTTCGCGTACGTTTTGAATCCTATTTTACGGGAATTCGTATATCCTTGTTATGTTTACGTCTGGGGGAAAGTTATTTTACGAAAAGGACTAATATGCTAGGAAATTACAAAGCAAGACTAATAAAATCGCGCAATTATGTTTATTATGTTTATGTGATGAAGATTCACTTTAACCGTACTGCAGAAGAGTTTTATTCCTAATTAGCCACCAAAATTTTATATACGCACTTACAACGATGTTAATTAAAAAAACTTGAACCTTCGATGATGTGCGGACATGATGCCTTGCCAAGTTTTCTTATTCGTGATTGTGCTTCTATACTTTGCGAACCACTATGTATCATTTTTAACTTGGCAATTCAAACGTCAACCTTCCCTATATATTGGAAAATTAGTCGAATCTCCCCTGTTTTCAAGAAAGGTGATCAAGGAAACATTCGTAATTGCAGACCTATCAACATTCTGTTTACCTGCGCTAAGGTCTTTAAGCAATTACTTTATGATAGGCTGTGTAATAATGTTAAGCCATTTTTATCTATCCACCAGCATGGTCTTATTAAAGGTCGATCTACTGCTACCAACTTGATCGTACTAACGCAGTACATTAGCGAATGTATTGATAATCGCCAGTAAGTAGACGTAATTTATACTGACTTTAGTATAGCCTTTGATACGATAGATTATGCGATACTTTTATCCAAATTGTCTTCCATTGTATTTTGTCCTAGTGCTGTAGCACCAATTAGTTCTTATATCTGCAACCGCTCCTGCTACGTTCACTACAATGGATCTATTTCCCGACCTTTCATTGCAACAAGTGGCTTACCTCAGGGTTCTAACCTAGGTCCGCTTCTTTTCAATATATACTTAAATGACCTTTTACTATCACTGAAATGCAACATTCTTGCTTATGCCGATGATTTAAAAAATCTTCAATAAAGTCGTGCTTGCATCTGACTCCTTACATCTGTAGAAAATTCTTTCAATTATAAATGAATGGTATTGATGAAACAGAAACTCACATTCACTCGTTCTTCGAACTCCCAAATATTTAACTATTATGTCGCAAATAATACTATCTGAAGGATTAACTTGTTTCGTGATCTTGGTTCGACACCAAAATGATATTTTCGCCGCATATACATGTTATCTGTGTTTCAGCATCTAAATCGCTTAGCTTTTTATTTAGAACGTGCAACAATTTTTTTAATGATAATACGTTGAAGGCTGTATATTTTTCCCTTGTCCGCTCAAAATTGGAATATGCATCTTTGGTTTGGTACCGTCATTATCATTATCTTCAGCTAGAAATTGGTACATACGATGGTACATACCCTCCTCGCGGCACTGATTATGGCAAGCTTGCTCTGTAGACACAATACTGACTCGTTATCTCGTCGGAGAGAGACATCTAGTGCCAAGTTCTTGTTGAGGGTGATGAACAATGCTGTCGATTCGCCGACTTTACTTTCCAAAATTTGCTTTGTAATTCTATAGAACATTCTAATCTATTATATAAAGCACCGTTATCGCACATGTGCAGAAATGTCAACTTCCTGTCTTCTTCTATTCTTTCAGCTTTAGTCTCTTTCCCTTTTTCCTATTATTTTTCTTTTTGTTTGATTACTTTATAATTTAAAGAATACAATATATATACTTTAATTTTCTTTTTTGTTTTATATTGTTATTTTCTTTTTATTTCTTATATATCTCTGCATTTACTCCATTCATATTAGTATTTAGCCCTGTTACTGGAGTTGTATTCTGTTGGGCAATAAAATTTTATTATTATTATTATTATGTTATCTATCATCATAGAGGACGTTTAAGGTAGTAACTGTTGAAGAAACGGCGACATTTCACAACGTTACCACGGTACTCTTTTTCCCATAAGAACGCTCACTCCGCATAGTCGTAATTAATCAACAATGTGGCGAAATATGCTACTTCCATGTGTTTCGACTATACATCTTGAGTTAGAAAATTGATTCTTAAGGTAGTGCTTATTTTATATACTCTAAAGCGGTCATGACTAACAGTCGATGAATAACAGTTAATGGTAACTAATGAATAATTGAAACAAATGATGAAACAAATAATCGTCAATCTCTTGTGACTAACGATTATTCATGGATTGACGAACAACGTTTATTCGTTGACCAAAAGCACTAGGATTAACGGGCATGGTTATTCGTGAATAATGACTAAATTAATAATTGCCAAATTTAGTTAAAAATATAATCCTGACTAAATTTAACGTGAATAATACCCAACTTTGCAACCTCGCGCATGATAATCAAAATTACGAACTTTTATGTTCACAATTATTGACGATCTCTAATGTAATAATGCTCATCTTCAACCGATCCCTTTCCGCTTTTGAACAGCTTATACTCGCACACAGTAGATTTCTTCAAAGCACCATTTCCGTACAAAAATCTAAATTATTCTCGCTACTATTTTGTGTGAATTGGATGTTACCTCTGCGCACTTTACTACATTGCACCAATTGTATTTCAACGTATAGCATTTTTAACGGGACGTTTTTAATAGGTGGCCCACAGTGCAAGGCGGATGCCATGCCTGCTCGTAAATATGGACACCAGTACAACCCCGGGAATTTTTTCACAATACCCCGTATTTTCCTAAAACGCCTTCATAAATAAATGGCGATCAGTAATGGCTCTGTAGAAGTCTCACGTTTCTATTCATGTAGGTTGCGGTCTACTTGTACAATCGATTGAGCTCGCAAAAGGTACTCTGCTGTATTTAATACAAGAAAGTTGGTGACCGCTTCCGGCTAAAGTGCAAGTGTTTCGTAAGTGAAAATATTTTAAATTAATAGGTCCCATTAAGAGGTCCGTTACTCTATTAAGAAGTCCGTCGTTACGTATAACCAACGAGTTTCGTAAAATATCGTGTACATATTTACAGAAATGCGATTGCAACAATAGAAAACATCAACTAATGCCTGGCTAATCTTTTTTGTTGTTTTGATCGGTCAGAAATCGGGAATTATTCATACGTTACGATTAGATTGAATCGTAATGTATGATAACCTCCAAATCCCAACAAGAACTTGGCACTAGATGTCTCTCTTCGACGAGATAACGAGTCAATATGTCTACAGAGTAAGCTATCATAATCAGTGCCGCGAGGAGGGTATGTACCATCGGATTTGAATGAAAAGTATTTCAGAAATCTTTTCTGAACACGTCCAATTTCTAGCTGAAGATGATGATAATGACGGTACCAAACCAAAGATGCATATTCCAATTTTGAGCGGACAAGGGAAAACTACACAGCCTGCAACGCATTATCATTAAAAAAATTGTTGCACGTTCTAAATAAAGAGCTAAGCGATTTAGATGCTGAAATACATATAACATGTATATGCGGCGAAAATATCATTTTAGTGTCGAACCAAGATCACGAAACAAGTTAATCCTTCAGATAGTATTATTTGCGACATAATAGTTAAATATTTGGGAGTTCGAAGAACGAGTGAATGTGAGTTTCTGTTTCTTCAATACCATTCATTTATAATTGAAAGAATTTTCTGCAGATGTAAGGAGTCAGATGGAAGTACGACTTTATTAAAGATTTTTTAAATCATCAGCATAAGCGAGATTGTTGCGATTCAGGGCTAGTAAAAGGGCATTTAAGTGCATATTAAAAAGAAGCGGACCTAGGTTAGAACCCTGAGGTACGCCATTTGTAGCAATGAAAGGTCGGGAAATAGATCCATTGTAATGAACGTAGCAGGAGCGGTTGCAGATATAGGAACTAATTGATGCTACAGCACTAGGACAAAATACAATGGAAGACAATTTGGATAAAAGTATCGCATAATCTATCGTATTAAAGGTTATACTAAAGTCAGTATAAATTACGTCTACTTACTAGCGATTATCAATACATTATCGTGTACATATTTACAAAATGCGATTGCAACAATAGAAAGTATCAACTAATGCCTGGTTAATCTTCTTTGTTGTTTTGATCAGTCAGAAATCGGGAAATATGCATACATTACGATTAGGTTGAATCATAATATATGAATATTTCTTTATTAAGTCTATTCGATTCTTTATTATTCTTTGTTAAGCCTATTCGATTACATGTTATAAAATACGCTCCTGTTCAATCTATACAGCTATCGATATTTATAAATATTCCAATCGTATATGCGAGCAAATTCCAAAAACAATATCGAAGGGAACCAAACGGAAAATATTTGCGTACGCCTTTTCTTCGTCGACCGTTTGGAGCACGAAGCGAAAACAAAAAGGACCCCGGTCGTAAATTCTTTGTTGGAAAATTGGTGACACGTTTTATTGTTTGAGAGCATGCTCTGGAATGTCATCTGCACTATTCAGTTCCGAAGAGATGTAAACAAAAGCAACGATAACTGAGGCGTCTTTCAACTCAAGAAAATGTGCGTTTAACATTGAAAACAATAGTTTAATGTTTATAGGTAATTGTCGCATGTGTATGTATATCATAGCTTCAATGGTTTTATTTAATTTAAACAAAGCGTACTGCGTGCGCTTTGTTTAAAGCGCCGGAATGTAGATATAAATATGACAATTCAGGGTTTGGAAAAAGTGGATTAGATACTTTATTAGGGCTTAGTACGTTAATCTCTAATTAAAATAAATTGCACGCCACTAATCACGACTAAACAATTTTAATCACGAATTAAATTAATTGGTACTTAAACCAAATGCTATGCTACTATGACGTTTGTCGTTAATGTCGTCACCGACCGCACCGATATTTCCTATTTTTAGTAAGGACGACCTACTTTATTAAAATTTGCTCCTGAAAGTAAAGTCTTACATATCCTTGGTGTAGCATGCAACATCCACCTATCTGACTCACAAGGGAAGCTCACGAATTGAGAACGGCGGATTCTGATGAAACTTTATTTATTTACGAGTTTTAGACGACGAGAGATAGACAGTAGAAGACTTCGTCTAATTGTTCCTGATATTTTAGACATTACATTGTATATACAAAATAGCGTCGGATTACGGCGTCAATCTTTAGTCGTCATAAATAAAGCACTATCATTATTAGTATTCGTGTTACGTAGAAAGGAAAAGTAATTATTGAAGATGACAAAGGTAGGTAGAATTATTTCTTTTTTGCAGCGATTAGATAGACTCGTGTCTATTCGCCTCATGAGAATGGATTCGTGTTGCCTACTGGTGACCACGAGAGTCGAGAGAACACGAGTTTTTCTAGTCTCTGCAAAAAAGTAATGATTCCATCCACCTTTGTCCTCTTTAATAATTATTTATTGGGAATATCAGTTTGATATTGATATTGATATTGGTTGAGTTTGTATTGTTTTGCAGATGTGGAGGCAGCCATTCATAAAAGAAAGAGAAACAATCAACTTAAAAAAAATTGAATTTCATCCTTGAACGAATACGTTTCTCAGTTCTACATTCTACATAACCGCTTTTGTATCAGGAATATCTTTCGATATCTTGGAGAGGATAGTTGGTTGTAGACCAAAGATTGTCATCATATACCGTTCGTGCAAATTTTGGTCAATATTGGCAAGCAAAGAATTGATCGAAATCGCTTAACGAAGTTCTTCCATACTCGAAAGCCGTATACATCCAGCGGTTGTGCCAGTCCAGTAATTTCTTTGGGAATCGATGCTGGTTTGTCGACCGGTGCAGAGGTTTGTAAAGTCGGAGGACGGTGACTACATCAAGAATCTAGTAGTGTTCTGGGAACTCGGAGTAAGTACATATCGGTAAACCATTTTTCAAATAGTTAGTTTGCCTAATGATGGTGCTTCAGCTTTAACATTTAAAAGGACCAAATATTAGGTTTTCAATAAAACTGAATTTTTAATTCGTCCATCCAAAAACCGACCGCATACCCGGATGTTCTATTACTGTTGCCTTATTATTATTACTATTATTAACATGTAAAAAATGTAATACACCAAGAAAATATCAGTTATATCGGTAAAAAGTGTAAGAGGTTACACCTAGTTCAATTAGCTGCAGATTATATCCTGAAACTGGTTGCTGCTTTCAGAACCATTTCGAAACTAGTAAACTACAATTTATATTGCCCTTCCAGATACACGTAGCACGTATAAAATAAACAAAACAATTAATATATCGGATCCCAATTGACTAAGAGCTGTAATCCTATTACAAAATTTCAGGCAAATTGAATACATAATTAAATTACCTGATGGGTGGAATACTCGTTGTGAATATAATTCGTTAACACCGATAATTAAATTGAGGATTAACGAATAATATGTTCGCTTTCCTGGCTCGACTGTCGCTGCAATATGATAACGGAGCATCAATTATGGTTAGGATAAACCTCTTAATTTGCACGACATGCATGATTATCGAGATGCAAATTTTGTTTCATTTAGATGTTTATATTTTTCGTTAATAACATTGAATAAAAAGTTGATATGCCAACATATGAAAATAATATTTGATTAAAAAAATGGAAAAAAGTGGTCCAAATCAGACAAAATTTTTTAATAAATAGTTATGGGTTTCTAGTTACGCATCATCCTCAGCTAAGCTGGAAGCCGTCCAAAAAATTACAAGTGTAATAAAAGTTAGTTAATTAATTGCCTATATCTAGAGAAAACATGCTAACTTGGTCCGACATCAATATATTATTTAGCAATTTCATTACAATTTTATGAATAGTTTTCGGCTGACCTGCGCATAGCTCGAAACCGGTATATAATGTAATATGTGTATTAACGGAGGATCAACCATCAACAACATTAACCTATGAGAGGAACAGAATTAGTTTCAAAATTGAATGCTGCGGCTTGCCGACATCGTTATTCAAAAAGAAAAATAAGGTAACGTATAATCTAATGTTTTCCTTGCTGTTAATGGGAACGTACTGTTTACGTTGTGCGAGAAACGAATCAACCACTCCTTGGTATTATTAGTAACATGGAGCTAGGGCACAAATGTCTTTAATCACTACGACCTTGATAAATCTGTTGTAACAAAATACCCTTAATATGTATTAGCACAGATGAAAACTCTTATCATTACTCTAGGATCTTCATCCTTCAGTTCAGTAGGTGTCAGAAATGAATGAATGAATGAAGATGAATGAAATGAAACGTAGAATGGCACAGACGACAGAAGATAGATCTTTAACTTTTGCTAGATTGAATAGGTGATATTATTAGAGCTGCATGATCCTTCCAGTAATCTGAGATCCCCTTTCTTAAGCGAGCCTGTTATCGTGTTTTCCCAATCATTTTCCCAATACGAAGTCTTTTGACTGTCTTCCCATGTTTTGAATACTTGTTTATGTGGCTCATATGTAGGCCACGGAAGCGGTTAGAACTAATGAAGGACAAGGAATATGTATTAGCACAGATGAAAACTCTTATCATTACTCTAGGATCTTCATCCTTCAGTTCAGTAGGTGTGAGAAATGAATGAATGAATGAAGATGAATGAAATGAAACGTAGAATGGCACAGACGACACAAGATAGATCTTTAACTTTTGCTAGATTGAATAGGTGATATTATGAGAGCTGCATGATCCTTCCAGTAATCTAAGATCCCCTGCCTTAAGCGAGCCTGTTATCTTGTTTTTCCCAATCATTTTCCCAATACGAAGTCTTTTGACTGTCTTCCCATGTTTTGAATACTTGTTTATGTGGCTCATATGTAGGCCACGGAAGCGGTTAGAACTAATGAAGGACAAGGAATATGTATTAGCACAGATGAAAACTCTTATCATTACTCTAGGATCTTCATCCTTCAGTTCAGTAGGTGTAAGAAATGAATGAATGAATGAAGATGAATGAAATGAAACGTAGAATGGCACAGACGACACAAGATAGATCTTTAACTTTTGCTAGATTGAATAGGTGATATTATGAGAGCTGCATGATCCTTCCAGTAATCTAAGATCCCCTGCCTTAAGCGAGCCTGTTATCTTGTTTTTCCCAATCATTTTCCCAATACGAAGTCTTTTGACTGTCTTCCTATGTTTTGAATACTTGTTTATGTGGCTCATATGTAGGCCACGGAAGCGGTTAGAACTAATGAAGGACAAGGAATATGTATTAGCACAGATGAAAACTCTTATCATTACTCTAGGATCTTCATCCTTCAGTTCAGTAGGTGTCAGAAATGAAGATGAATGAAATGAAACGTAGAATGGCACAGACGACACAAGATAGATCTTTAACTTTTGCTAGATTGAATAGGTGATATTATGAGAGCTGCATGATCCTTCCAGTAATCTAAGATCCCCTGCCTTAAGCGAGCCTGTTATCTTGTTTTTCCCAATCATTTTCCCAATACGAAGTCTTTTGACTGTCTTCCTATGTTTTGAATACTTGTTTATGTGGCTCATATGTAGGCCACGGAAGCGGTTAGAACTAATGAAGGACAAGGAATATGTATTAGCACAGATGAAAACTCTTATCATTACTCTAGGATCTTCATCCTTCAGTTCAGTAGGTGTGAGAAATGAATGAATGAATGAAGATGAATGAAATGAAACGTAGAATGGCACAGACGACACAAGATAGATCTTTAACTTTTGCTAGATTGAATAGGTGATATTATGAGAGCTGCATGATCCTTCCAGTAATCTAAGATCCCCTGCCTTAAGCGAGCCTGTTATCTTGTTTTTCCCAATCATTTTCCCAATACGAAGTCTTTTGACTGTCTTCCTATGTTTTGAATACTTGTTTATGTGGCTCATATGTAGGCCACGGAAGCGGTTAGAACTAATGAAGGACAAGGAATATGTATTAGCACAGATGAAAACTCTTATCATTACTCTAGGATCTTCATCCTTCAGTTCAGTAGGTGTGAGAAATGAATGAATGAATGAAGATGAATGAAATGAAACGTAGAATGGCACAGACGACACAAGATAGATCTTTAACTTTTGCTAGATTGAATAGGTGATATTATGAGAGCTGCATGATCCTTCCAGTAATCTAAGATCCCCTGCCTTAAGCGAGCCTGTTATCTTGTTTTTCCCAATCATTTTCCCAATACGAAGTCTTTTGACTGTCTTCCCATGTTTTGAATACTTGTTTATGTGGCTCATATGTAGGCCACGGAAGCGGTTAGAACTAATGAAGGACAAGGAATATGTATTAGCACAGATGAAAACTCTTATCATTACTCTAGGATCTTCATCCTTCAGTTCAGTAGGTGTGAGAAATGAAGATGAATGAAATGAAACGTAGAATGGCACAGACGACACAAGATAGATCTTTAACTTTTGCTAGATTGAATAGGTGATATTATGAGAGCTGCATGATCCTTCCAGTAATCTAAGATCCCCTGCCTTAAGCGAGCCTGTTATCTTGTTTTTCCCAATCATTTTCCCAATACGAAGTCTTTTGACTGTCTTCCCATGTTTTGAATACTTGTTTATGTGGCTCATATGTAGGCCACGGAAGCGGTTAGAACTAATGAAGGACAAGGAATATGTATTAGCACAGATGAAAACTCTTATCATTACTCTAGGATCTTCATCCTTCAGTTCAGTAGGTGTGAGAAATGAATGAATGAATGAAGATGAATGAAATGAAACGTAGAATGGCACAGACGACACAAGATAGATCTTTAACTTTTGCTAGATTGAATAGGTGATATTATGAGAGCTGCATGATCCTTCCAGTAATCTAAGATCCCCTGCCTTAAGCGAGCCTGTTATCTTGTTTTTCCCAATCATTTTCCCAATACGAAGTCTTTTGACTGTCTTCCCATGTTTTGAATACTTGTTTATGTGGCTCATATGTAGGCCACGGAAGCGGTTAGAACTAATGAAGGACAAGGAATATGTATTAGCACAGATGAAAACTCTTATCATTACTCTAGGATCTTCATCCTTCAGTTCAGTAGGTGTGAGAAATGAATGAATGAATGAAGATGAATGAAATGAAACGTAGAATGGCACAGACGACACAAGATAGATCTTTAACTTTTGCTAGATTGAATAGGTGATATTATGAGAGCTGCATGATCCTTCCAGTAATCTAAGATCCCCTGCCTTAAGCGAGCCTGTTATCTTGTTTTTCCCAATCATTTTCCCAATACGAAGTCTTTTGACTGTCTTCCCATGTTTTGAATACTTGTTTATGTGGCTCATATGTAGGCCACGGAAGCGGTTAGAACTAATGAAGGACAAGGAATATGTATTAGCACAGATGAAAACTCTTATCATTACTCTAGGATCTTCATCCTTCAGTTCAGTAGGTGTGAGAAATGAATGAATGAATGAAGATGAATGAAATGAAACGTAGAATGGCACAGACGACACAAGATAGATCTTTAACTTTTGCTAGATTGAATAGGTGATATTATGAGAGCTGCATGATCCTTCCAGTAATCTAAGATCCCCTGCCTTAAGCGAGCCTGTTATCTTGTTTTTCCCAATCATTTTCCCAATACGAAGTCTTTTGACTGTCTTCCCATGTTTTGAATACTTGTTTATGTGGCTCATATGTAGGCCACGGAAGCGGTTAGAACTAATGAAGGACAAGGAATATGTATTAGCACAGATGAAAACTCTTATCATTACTCTAGGATCTTCATCCTTCAGTTCAGTAGGTGTGAGAAATGAATGAATGAATGAAGATGAATGAAATGAAACGTAGAATGGCACAGACGACACAAGATAGATCTTTAACTTTTGCTAGATTGAATAGGTGATATTATGAGAGCTGCATGATCCTTCCAGTAATCTAAGATCCCCTGCCTTAAGCGAGCCTGTTATCTTGTTTTTCCCAATCATTTTCCCAATACGAAGTCTTTTGACTGTCTTCCCATGTTTTGAATACTTGTTTATGTGGCTCATATGTAGGCCACGGAAGCGGTTAGAACTAATGAAGGACAAGGAATATGTATTAGCACAGATGAAAACTCTTATCATTACTCTAGGATCTTCATCCTTCAGTTCAGTAGGTGTGAGAAATGAATGAATGAATGAAGATGAATGAAATGAAACGTAGAATGGCACAGACGACACAAGATAGATCTTTAACTTTTGCTAGATTGAATAGGTGATATTATGAGAGCTGCATGATCCTTCCAGTAATCTAAGATCCCCTGCCTTAAGCGAGCCTGTTATCTTGTTTTTCCCAATCATTTTCCCAATACGAAGTCTTTTGACTGTCTTCCCATGTTTTGAATACTTGTTTATGTGGCTCATATGTAGGCCACGGAAGCGGTTAGAACTAATGAAGGACAAGGAATATGTATTAGCACAGATGAAAACTCTTATCATTACTCTAGGATCTTCATCCTTCAGTTCAGTAGGTGTGAGAAATGAATGAATGAATGAAGATGAATGAAATGAAACGTAGAATGGCACAGACGACACAAGATAGATCTTTAACTTTTGCTAGATTGAATAGGTGATATTATGAGAGCTGCATGATCCTTCCAGTAATCTAAGATCCCCTGCCTTAAGCGAGCCTGTTATCTTGTTTTTCCCAATCATTTTCCCAATACGAAGTCTTTTGACTGTCTTCCCATGTTTTGAATACTTGTTTATGTGGCTCATATGTAGGCCACGGAAGCGGTTAGAACTAATGAAGGACAAGAAATATGTATTAGCACAGATGAAAACTCTTATCATTACTCTAGGATCTTCATCCTTCAGTTCAGTAGGTGTCAGAAATGAATGAATGAATGAAGATGAATGAAATGAAACACGGTTAGAACTAATGAAGAACATGTTCGGTGCTTCTCTAGCCAACTTGTCCGCCTTCTCATTACCTTCAAATCTTTGACGGCTTAGGACCCATCGCAAAGTAACGTGTTTTTTGTGCTCCAATTGCCTTAAATTTTGTATACATTCGTGATGCCTGGCTGTTACTGAATATTCTTACGGTTGCGCCTGAAATTCCTATTTCGAGGTTTATAACGAGCTTTATAATGAACAAGTTCAAAACAGAGATCTTCGCTTGAAATATGTCGGTGTGGAGTCCTGTAGGCATTTTGAGGTGGTAGTTAGCCCTATTAGCCGTATGCTATGTTAGAATGTCTTTTTTGCATTGACTCTGTCCAGATGCGTACTCAATGGAAACCAACCAACGCTTAGCAACACTGCAAATCCTATAGTGTTCTCAGAGCCTTACGCACTTGTTTGTGACAAAGAGGTTAAAATTAATCTGGGGATAAGTTGCGGAAAGGGACCACCGACATGTACAACTACAAATACAGACAATCTCACTTTCAGGTGAATATAAATATACTAAAAATTATCACAACAATATCAACAGTCACTGTTTCAAGATTGTTTTGCATCAAATGTTAATAACCTTTCTTTCTGCGAAAATACCTGCTCCAGCCCTAAAAGCTTTCCATAACGTATATCGCAAAAATACTGAATTTCACGATCCCATCAATATATGAAGGTACGTAATAGCTTTACTGCAAATGCATTATTGAAGCTCAGAACAACAATAAGCCGTTGTATCTTTTCGATTCCTCCTCCATTATATCCCGTCTAAGAAGCTATCTCAATCGGGAACGAACGACTTTATTGATCCAAGTACATATAAACAAGACCCTTGAAGATTGCTTTATATCAACCAACATAAAAACGACACAGAAGCGAGATAATCTCTTGCTCTATCCGTGTACTTCCATTGTTTGAAGATAATAATGATTTTTATTCTTATATATTTAGCGCCTATATACGTTATTTTCACTTTACTTTCGTTTTATACAGGCCTACATGTTTCAGATTAATATTTGAGCACGTATTTTCACGCGTGTTGAATAAGCACGTAATTTTCAAGAGGAATGTGAAATAAACATGTGCATTTCTTATTTTTAAACGCATTTTACTTTTTATTTGCGAATTTTTGCCGATAGATCTTAAGAATCAATAATTTCAATACCACTAAATTTATCAACGAAGGCTTGCACACCTTGATTTTGGCTATAATCAAAAACAATGAAATGAAGTCAATATTTTACTTGGATTTCGACGAAAAAGAAACCGAGATAGTATGACAACTCATATCTCTTACTATTTCACCTCCTTCTTTCAAGTTTTCAATGTTAAATTGTTACCATCAAATTTACAAAACATTTCCATTAACAGATACTTGTACAGTAACGTACTTTCGTATTTTATATATAATGTAATTTCTTTATACACTCCGCCAAAAAAGTATCGCATAATTTAGTTTTGAATCATAAAAGTATCGCATAATCTTTGTTTGTAGCATAAAGTTGTAAATATACTTTAATGCGCTCTAAGATATAATTTCTATGATTGTTTAAATAAAATACAGGCCAAATAAAAACAAGAACTCATACTTGAGATTTTTATTAAAACAAGAAATTATAATTTTGGAAAGAAAAATGTCAGTAGCTTTTAATACTGAGTATTGCCACCTCTGGCTCTTATGACCGCTCGCATACGGTTTGGCAGAGATTCGATTAACCTCCGTATATAAGCCTGATCCAAATTCTCCCACTCGTCACGGAGAGCATTTTCTAGTCCATGCAGGTCCGCCGGGGCAACATTTTGGGTTCATGTCCGGACTTACCGCAGGCCAATCTAAAACTGGAATACCAACATCGTTAAGGTATTCGTGGACGATTATCGCAACATGCGGTCGTGCATTATCGTGCATTAACATGAATTCGTTTCCTATAATTGGCGCATATGGCACTACATGTTCTTCTAAAATGTCCGTTGTATACCTGTGGGCAGTCAGTGTACCTCTGTCTACTGGTACTAACTCTGTACGACCTGTTAAACAGATGCCTCCCCAAACCATAATAGAGCCACCAGCGAAATTAGGTCTAGGTCTGATATTACACTGCGAATAGCGCTCACCGTCTCGTCTGTACATTGAGATACACCTATCTGAGGTGTAAAGACCAAATCTTGACTCATCTGTGAAGAGTATATTGGCCCAGTCATTAATGTTCCAATTTACATGTTCTCTGGCAAACCTTAAGCGAGCCACTCGGCGGTTCCTAGTGAGACGAGGGGCTGTTACAGCTACTCTAGCTCTTAATCCACTCTGTCGTAACCTATTCCGAATAGTTTGAGTACTCACACGAGTATTTCTGACTCTAGCCAAGTCGTTCTGCAATTGTCTCGCAGTTACATGTTTTCGACACAATGCTTGTAGTAGTAAATAGCGGTCATCTTAGCGAGTAGAACATCTTGGACGACCTGGTACAGGTCTTCTACTGTAATTGCCTGTTTCCCTATATCTGGCTACGGCTCTAGAAACACTTGACTGATTGATGTTCATCAAATTAGCAACGTATGCTTGAGATCGTCCATCTTCGATTAAAGCAACTATAGCAGCCACTTGTTCTGAAGTTAAATTGCTCATTTTAGTTTTAAAAGCGTTAGTACAGAAGTCTGACTTCGCACTTTAAAATTTGTCCGTATAGGAAGACTTTCAATAAACAACTGAACAAACCTTACACATATGCATTCTTCTAAATGTGTTCTTTTAGAAAAAAAAAAGTAAAAAAGCTATGTTCCATGATTTTGTTAGTGTTTTTATAGTTCACATACACGAGGCAAACTTTTTGTGAACGTATAAAAATATCTTGGTTTATAAATGCCCTTTTTTAGTTTATCCGATACTTTTTTGGCGGAGTGTATTTATCCAATATACGCGGTTCACGTTAAAAAGACTTGCCCGTCATCTATTTATCATTCAGCATGACAAATAGCACTTCACCAAAATTACCATTTTTGTAAGGAATTTTTTCACACTTTTTCTGCCGTACCGTTGCCGCGCTGAAAATCTCTGAAGCAACAATGCCAAATTGTCGGTTGTCATTTTGCGTGCCCTGTCGTTTTATGATCGTTTTGTTTGTTATTTATATTCTTGGTGTTTACTTATTAGTTATCGTTAGTTATCGACAGCTGACAAGTAAGACGAGACACAAACAAATGTTATGACAGCTGCCAATACTGAAAACTGACAACATAGTGTAAATGTCATCTATGACGTGCACGTCTTCTTATCGTGAACGGAGTTTACCAGCTATACTTCTTATGTATTCATAAATACGGGGGATGTTTCCAATTTTGTGGGACTTGTGCTCTAATTAAATTACGCAAAACCTACAGGCTGTGCTGTTGGTTGGTTTACGCAACTCTTTCGATATAGTTCAAACTTAGGACGCCTAGACCCTTTCTCGTAGCATTTAGTTTTTGTAACCATGACGCAGTTAAATCTCAAAGAACAAAAATGTTAATTTTGTGTAAAGAGGGCGTGAAAACTTAAAAAAAAGATGTTTGATGAGTTTGCAGTATCTAAAAGTACCATATATCTGCGGACTGATCGTTTTCGAACTGGTAGAATATTAGAAGGCGATCCAGAATGCATAGTAGTAGTACACGAAATATTACTGGCGTGAAGAACCTATTGAAAGAAGAGAAGCAAATAACTATTCGTCAAATTCGACAACTTCAGGACGTCTTACATAATTATTTGGGTGTGAGCAAGGTTTTAGCTCGCTGGGTGCCAAGACTTTTGGGACCCAAACAGAAACTCAATAGGTCTAACACTTGTTGTCAACTTCAAAAGCTGTTATCCTCTTACGGTGATGAAGTTTAGCAGCGGAGAATAATAAGAAGAATGGCTAAAACCGGAAGAAGAGTCTCCATTTAAGGCGCGCGCAGTTCCGAATGTTGGGAATGGTAATGCTAACTGTATTCTAAAATATCGCGAAGGCAATATTTTTATGAATTTCCTACCGAAAGGTACTACAATTAACATAGAATATTGTTCGAATTTATTATCCGGACCGCTGCGGCAGGCACTTAGAAAACGGAATGGAAACTTGCGTAAACGTCCGTTATTTCAGGAGGATAATACAAGACCCCATACCGCAAGAAAGACAAAGGATGTTTTGAACGATTTACAATGGGAATTGTTTCCGCATCCATCGTACTCACCAGACCTCGCAGCCAGTAATTTTCATCTTTTCCCAGTTTCGAAAAAATCTTTAAGGGATTTTCGATTTAAGTGTTTAACCAAAGTAAAACATGTCATAAATAAACGGACTGCAGACCGATACGGAAAAAATTGTTGGTGATGTACTCAGTTAAACGGAGATTATGTAGGAAAACAGCATTGTAATATGATGAAAATTGATAAAATAAAAAAAATTATAGCTAAATTCCCCGAACTTTGAAAACATCCCTCGCTCATTATTGCGTGATTTATACTATTTAGTCTTATACTGTATGGTTTATTAATATTATTTCTTTCTATTTGCGATGTTGCAATAATATTTACTATAAACAGATACAGCCTTGGACATATGTTTGAGGTACCCCAAAATATTTAAAATAAGGACACATTGCGCGCTATTAAAATAAAACTACATGCATAAACATTCACTAAATAAGTTTTTAGTAATAAATTTAACATTTGGTGGCACCACCATTTGCTTTAATAACAGCATTTAACCGTTTAGGCAGTGACGCTACTAAACGTAAACAAACTTCAGGTGGAAGTGCCTCCCACTTCTGTACAATTTTGTTCCTTAGGTCACTATTGTTACCAAATTTGTAACTGGAAAGGTTTAGCTTCAACATGTGCCACAAATTTTCTATAGACGATAGATCTGGTGACCGCGCCGGCCATTCAAGTAAACGGATGCCGTTCTCACGAAACCATTCCCTGGAGAATCTGGATTTGTGATAGGGCGCGTTATCCTGTTGGAATAAATATTCTGTTTCATCCCTGTGGTACATTTTCAGCACTGATGCTTCTAATACTTCTTCTAGCATCGAGATATACCGCTCGCTGTTCATCCTACCATCACAATCAAACACTTCTCTTACGCCATTTGCGGACGTGCATTCCCAAATTATGACGTTGCCACCGCCATGTTTGACAGTTGGGGTGATACGATAGCACGAAATGCCTTTCCGGGTCTACGCCGAACAGCTCCAGGAGTACCAAATATCTGAATCGGATAATTAACAATAATTACTTTTTTTAATTTGGCAAATTGATGGCATGTTCATAAATTTTTGCAAATTTTGTGTAACAAAGAAACAAAATAGGATTGACCAATCCTCGACAATCCAATCTTTATGTTTTCTTGCCCACAGCAAACGATTTTTCATTTGTTGCCGGCTCAGGTATGGCTTGCGACGCGCTTTCGGGCCCTTCTGTTTTCTGACACATACAGAAACGTCTTGTTCGACCGATAGGTCAGCGGCCAGCTGTTTGGGTGGTTGGAAACGATTTTGTAAAGCTAAACGCTCCAAATAGCGATCCTGTCTCGCAGTGGTTTTGCGTTTTCTCCCACTTTTTCGTTGATTTTCATACTGTCCAGTCTCCCGAAATCGTTTAATGGTTAATTGTATCGCATGTCGCGAACGCTTCATTGTTAATACAGTTCTTTTTTTGCGACATATCCTGCGAATTTAGCAACACTATTTGACTACGTTCTACAACAGTCAACTCCCGTCTCTTAGACATCTTCATACAATCCACCGTACGCAAGTAGAACACAATACACAGCACACTCAAATAATTAATCAACGTATCAATACTGGTTAAATACTTGAAATAAACAATAGACCGATATTTATGTAAATAGGGGATTATAAAACCGAATTCCGCATTTCAACGTCATAAAATGTTATTGCATTTACTAATTATTTACTAATTCTTGTGGAATGCAGGTAACCCCGGTGCGGTAACATACTGAATAAAATCTTTTATGGGTGCCCCAGTCAAATGTCCAAGGCTATAATTACATATAATTATAATACAATATATTAATAAAAATACTTATATCATTTTCTTAATTTATAAATAACCACTGTTCACTTAAAGTTACATTTATTTCACATTGATAATGCGAATCTTACAGCTTCTTTTAAAACATGAGATATGTTATCTAGGGTTAAACATGATTCACAATCAAATAAGTGTATTCTAATAAAAATTAGGTATTATTTATTTATCTTTAAAACTACGATGCGAATAGAGCCTCTTTAATATAAATTTCATGCAATAAAGGAAAAATCGAAGAAAAGAATATCAGATTAAGTTAAAAAAAAAGTAATCTGAGACAGGAGAAAGGTATAGGATTACATGGTTGTAAAACAGATCACACTATACGTACATTCGTGTGTACTTACAGCTTGTAAATGCGTAAAATACAAATATTTCGAATAACAATCGATAATGATAAATAAATGATTTGCTCGATATTTTCTTACAACAATTCTTTTTACTCGCGATAACCATGTTCTGTTGTTTGGAAATACATGTTATAAATGATTAATATTGTATTCTAGAAAAGTTTATAATTCGATGTTTAACCCGTCCTGTTTATTTAAGTGCCACGTTTATGCCCCACATTTCGGAAATATTATTTTTTGCTAAATAGAATTTTTCTGTACGTGTTGGGCGGGTGAAGTTGGATTGCAGATAACTAGCGATGGAAAGGTTATACGACGAAGATGTTCCCGTTTTCCCAGGATCATCGTTAGCTGAGGATATATTTGCTGAACAAAGTGTTATCTTTTTACACCTACATAAAATGTACGTTGCTTATTGTTCATGATGTTTATTGGTAATTCACAGAATTGGGTAATATACTTATTTCTATCGCTATCGTATACTTGATGTTAGCCAACATTTACGCATCATATGCTTCGGTACGTTTATCAGACCCGGGCAAACAACTTTCTAAAACTATCCTTTCAAAATACTATCGAATTTAAAGAAACTTAACACGTTGGTGTATTAAAAATTTTACTGGAATATTACATACTTTTTCGCAGGAAGATGATTTAATTGTTCTTCCACCTTAAAATTTATCAAAAAAAAATATTTTGTTTGAGTATTTTTATTACATCTGAGTCCCTTAAAAGACAAGTAAACAACAATTTTTATCTTCTTTTAGGGTGTTTACTGATCACTTCAAAAATTTACATTACGCCATAATTTTTCATTCTAAACACTTTAGCGTACTGCGAACAGGAAAGCACATTACTTAAAACAAAAATACATTTTCCTAAAACGTAAAGGCTAAGTTGTTGTTAAGAAATCCGAAGCATACCAGATATAAATTTATTTATAGGGCTTATTTCCGTAATATTAAATTCCAATACACTTTTCTTTCCATCATACTTATTGTGAACCCCATCCGTGGACATACTGTGGATGTATCATTCATATCAATTTTTGTATATTGCAATGTAACCAATATCGTAAGGGCCACAATGTATTCTTAGTTTAATTATCATCTATGTGAAAACATTTGTATTGCGATTATGTATGCTGTTATTATAGAGAAAATTCCAAGAGAGTCGTTGAAAAAAAAAAGATGGAGACTGGTCTAGACCATTAGGTCAAATCGAATAGATTCTTTCTCGTAAGCTTTTCCAGACTATGCGAGGGTAATCTTTTTCATTGCAACTATTATAGTAAGCAGTTGCCATGTGTTCCCTTATATTTACAAAAGTCTGCTGTCTAGGAAAATCTGATGATTCTTTTTCCAACAAAGAATTGCTAATAGGATTGTTCGCATAGCAATCGCAAATTACTCAGATGTAATTTGATTGGTAGACGGAAATCCGCAACTAAAATGTAACTGATATCGCGCCATTTGATTGGTTCTTGCCGCTCTGATTAGTTTGGGGTTTACTACTAAGCTTAATAACACAGAACGATTGCAGAAGTAGAGGTACAAAATGCTAATACTCTGATTCGTCTTTCTAATGGAATGAAAAATATAATTAATTACGTTTGATAAATGTCAGAAGGGTCTGATTTTACGGTCAAGATTAGGAAGGACGTACAATTTTCGTTTTAACAATGAATATAAAGGGACAGAGCCCTTATATTAATTCGAATTATACTGAATGACTCATTGTTGCCTAATTTGGAAATTCTACAAGTCTGGTGATGATTAATGAAAATTTAAAATTCGCTCATGAGCTCCAAAGTTAAAAAAAAAAGTGGTTCTATGCACTTTATCTTTCCAAAATAGGGAATCTCGTTGATTTTTATAGACGGAATCTTTTTAAAAATAATTCCTTATTTCCAAAAAAGTTACAAGAAGCAATGTTTAGTCATTCACTATTACAATACGATTTCTAACGCTTATCTTTAATTTAGTTGACGAAGCATTCTTGTCTCTCTGGTGTCGTCTAAGGTTATTCAGATTGCATCATGTTTGCATATAACGTTTTTGTATGACGAATATTTCAGGAACTATGATCAATAAAAAGCATCAAATTCATTCATGAAGAGCTTTTGATGCTTGATTACAGTTATCATTATAACTGCATGTGTCTGGTTAAAGATACAAGAAATCCATCGAAATGTTAAACCATTCAAAATATTATCGCTATGAAATACTCTAGCAGCTTTCCTAAAAATTCCTCAATTCCTCCAGGTTTAAAGAAAATACGTCTAACTGCATCTCTAGATACGTCACCTGGTTCAGCATCCTTATCGTTATAGACATCTGCATCTTCCTCATCAATGGTAATAAAACATTTTAGTCTGTCACTTATTCTGTTTGATTTTTAATGGAATATTTGTATCTATATGTATATATGTACTATATGTACTGCTTTCGTTTGCTAAACATTACAAATGGTTATTCACTTCCTTAATAGCAATTTGCGATCCTTTTGCATTAACATTTCGATATTCTCACATATTAGCTCTCTTGACATCATTCGAGCATGATCACGAAATTTTACTATGGAGCATGTTCCCAGAGTAATCATAATTAGAGATGACAAAGGGGGCTGGAATTGTTGCTCTTTTGCGGTGACTAGACAGACTCATGTTTATTCGTCTCGTCAGAAAGGGTTCGTTCGCCTATTGGTTTCCCCGAGAGTCGACAAAACACGAGTCTATCTCTTCGCTGCAAAAGAATGGTGGTTCCATCAGCCTTTGTCCTCTCTGATTATAATAAATTAGTTTCCTTAATTGTTCGTTGCAAAAATTTGTTAAGTCCTCTTTTACATTGATTAGAATTTCTTTCAATTTGTCATTTTATAAATGTTAAGAAAAAAATATGAAAAAACAGTTTTTTCCAGCTTTAGGGCTCATGAGCGAGTTCTAAAATTGCATCAATCATCACAAAACTTCCTATTTTGTGATTTTTTTTGTAGAATACACTAAATTATTTAAATTAAGCTAGCAATCAATAATTTGAACGCCGAGACATCGTAAATAAAAAATTTGGAGTTAGACAAGGGAATATATTAAGCTACATCAGCGAATGAAGTAACCGAACATGTAAAAATTAAAGCTAAAAGAGGAGCGTTAGGTCATAGAAATTTATATCCTCACATTATATGCATCATCAAACAGTTGAAGATGATACCATGGATGTAGTGGTTAGGATCAGTGATAGAAGAAAAAGAACATATGGACACGTAGATGAATAACTTTATACATAATTCAAATGCTCAACGAAAATGAAAGTTATGATATACAGAGGGAGTCTTGGGAAGGGTGCTAGAAGTATGAAAACGTGACAAAATATGAAATGAACCAATCAGAGAATAACTGGAGTAGAGTCATTGGAACAAAAGGCAGAAAGTAAGCTAGCTAAATTGCTAGGAACATACGATGAGGATGCCGAATGCAAAGACTGCAAAGAAAGTATGGAAGGTTTGAATCAGGAGGAGATGATTAGAAGAGATTGCTAAAGACAGAAAAAAGTTGAAAGAGTTTTGCAAGGAAACCCAAACTTAACTCTCTCAGTCCTCTACATTGGATGGTACAAGAGGATCTGATATGTAACAAGATTATTTTATGGCTATGGATATCCTAGCCATCTATTGTCAATATTCAATACTTAATGCCTTGCCCATTTAAATATTGTATTTGGTAATTCAAGTACTTTTATGGATTAAAGTTTCTGATACATGTTATCTTAAACCACTCCGGCTCAATACTTGGTACTTAATATTTCAAGCACTGTAAAATTAAATATAGAGATTCCATTAAACTTATTTCAATTTATTTAATACAAAATGTTCCATGGAAAGCAATACCAGAAATTTTTTGAGGGAAAAAATGTCAGCAAATATAGATTGGATCTAATTATATATATGTACATTAAATACCGGTTTATATACAAAACAAGAATTTCAAATGGCGAAGTTCCTTTAGTTTTAATGTAATTAAAATACGAATAGAATGAAAACGCAAAACAATTATAAGTAAAAAAGTCAAAAGCGATGTAAAAATGTGAGAAACGTATGCATGCAAGAGAGAATGGATACACGTTTATATATAAATTGTAGAGAACGAAGAATATAAAAAAGTAGGCGATTATCGAAATCTAACTACAGTAGCCCTTAGAAATAGAAAAATTTCATTATATACGTGTAACAAATAATAGTAAAAAATTGAAAAACTCATAAACATGCGCATTGCGCATACCGTCCAACCAGGGCTTGCGACTATCGATTGTTTCTTTCTCTACATCCTGGATCCTTCAGCTTCACACAGGTCTCTGCGCCTACACCAACAGTAACTTTTATTTAACGAACTTACACATTTAAATTTTTATAATGTGTATGCGTGCATATAGATCACATATACATAGGTGTCCCAGATTTTGTTGCACAATCAATTTGGTTATTTGAATAGATAAAAGACTATTCTTTTTTTTTTGAAAGAATCTAAGGTAGGAAATGTGCCTAAAGGTGCATCTTATAATATTAATACAGGGTGATCCGCACAATGAAAACAATTCTCTTTTGAAAGGGTTAGCGCCCATTTTTTTTATCAGATATTGACTTTCTTTCCTTTTCGCTGACAACCATGTGCCATTTATTTATTTACGTTGAGGCGTTTTGAACTTATTTCAATGTTTCTCTCCTTCTGTGACCTTCTTAATTGGACAGCAACAAACATATTTCGTTTGGCTAATAAGGAACTTTTAAACATAAGTAACAACTTTGTCGCAATGTTGTTTTAATAAACTCAGGCCCATTTAACATATAAGGACAGCGTTGTTGATTCTTATTGTATGTCACCTTAGCGCAAGGCAACTCTGATTATATTTGTTATGTTTACATATAATCGTAGGTTTTTTTAGGCAAACTAATTATCCATTATCGCCATAATTCTGAAGATTTAATTCATGAAGCTCGTTGCCGTTTGGTTTAGAAATTATTGCCGACGTATCATCAACTAACCAAAATGGTCGGTTACTCTTAATAAAATGTTTGTGTGTGAACTAAAAACAGAAATTCTCCTAATATTAAGCATTGCCCTACGCGTCTTTCAACCTTTAACCTGTACCTGTGACCGGTAGTAGGTCACCATTGGTGTTTATGCGCGCGTACACATTGCATCTGATTCGTAAGGTACAACTTTATTGAATTATAAACAATCCTCTAAAACCTATTAGCTCCATTACCTAGACTGTCAAAGACTTTTAAAAGATCTAAAGCTACAGCTACTATTGCCATTTTTAGGATGTTGCTTGTTTTATTTTGCTCACAGACGCATAAGTAATTCTGACAGTAGATATAAGCGATTTATTACGTTGTACGGTTTCAGCTTATTTTATTAGTCGTACTAGAAATGCCATTTCTACTATTTTTGCAGTTATCGATATCAATGCGGTAAGCCTGTAATTTGCAATTCAATGTTCCTCGCCAATTTAATTTTATATCATGGGTGTTTTGAGGTTGTCAGGAAATATGCTTGCTTGAAAGCTGAGATTTGTTAACGTAGCTAATAGTGTGAATAGAATATCAGTCTTAATACTATTAAATTAATTTTGTCGGTAGTGCATTCGCCTCCACGACTATCGTTCAATGAAATTATTAAATCGAAATTTTCTGCTGGTTCGGCCTTGTACAAAAATATAGATCTATCACTTCAGTAGACTTCTTGCTGCCATTGCTATGAGTATTGGGTCTATTTAATATAAGCACTTGTTTCTGTTTGCTGTACCCAGTGATATCAATAGCTAGATTTCAAGTCGCTTTAATCTTATTCTAGGATTAAAGGATACGGTTTGTATTATGGTCTCTTGAGTTTGTACATGACATAGTTAAAACGATTACAACATATGCCAATCAACTTATTAGAGTTCGCTTGAGATAATTCTAACTAAAATCTTTTGAATGTTTCCATTGCAGTTTCGAAGGAAGTTTCTTGTGCATAATGGTCAGAGTTGTATATTTTGAGATGTTCTCGAGATGTTCCACGTATTCTGTTCGGCTTAGGTACAATTTGATGCAAGCCAAAAGATAGGTGCAAGTCTATAGGAAGCTTCACCTTTGCATCATCTCTTTTTATTAGGTTCCAATAAAAAAAAATAAATAAATGTTGTCAGAATTCTGCATCGTTTGTCGAATGTGGTAGGTTACCAAAAGGTTTTGGCGTATAAATAAATTGTCTGCTTATGCTATTTGTGCGGTCTCAATAGAATACTCTATTTCAACAGGATCTTGTTTAAAGTATACCACAAGTTTGAGCAACCACGTACAGAAAATTGCAGATTTTTCTTTTGATTCGTACGTAAAAAGTCCCTCGCCTGTTTCCAAAGCAATTAAGCATTACGTTATGAAAGAGGTGAATCAACACTTTTCTTAATTTGCTCCAATGCGAATAAATTTCCCCAAGGAATTGCAACTATCGACACCTGGAAGAATTTATGGATCCTTAGTGGTGCCTAAAATATGTCAACATCTGTAGAGATGTTAAAGAAATGTTTCTTCCGGCTACAATGCAAATCAACGCCTACATACAATGGAACAGCCTGTATATTCATACAATTTCAACCGTTATACAACGTACTAAATAAATGAGCATGTTCATAATTCTGCTATCAAGCGATTGTTGAAAAGCGATGAAACACGTTAATTTGTACACAAAGCATTAGTTCATATTAAATATATTTGTTCATGCCCTATTTTAATTAAGTTAATTTGTAAGTTAATGTGAGTATACGTGTGAACAACTTGCAATAGCTTAAGCATTACAAAGCTACACAATATACTATGGCATTAACTGTCAGGCGTCAGCGATAGAAGGTAGAAATAAAGTATTCTCGAAACCACGCTGATGACGCCCGATAGGCGGAAACATGTCCGTGCGTTAGAGTATTTTTTCTCTCTTTTTGTTGCGTTTGCCGTGAACTATTCCATCAATACTATCAAGAAGCTAAGCTATCTTAGCTATTATTTATTTTTTCTTGGTTATTGTTTCTTAGAAAACAGGTTTAGAAAAACTCATCTAATTTGTGTTATATGGAGGAAAAGTACAACGTTCCCACACGCATAATTCAACTTTACTTTGCATTTCTCATAAATGTTCAATAAATCTGGTGATTAATGCAGCTATATTGTTCGATAATTAAATCTACCTATTTAAGGTATTTGCTCGAAAAAGAAAAAGTCAGAAAACGAGGATGGATCCACGTTCGTTATCGGACGATAGATTGGATCAGATAAAGGCGTCGAATTTAAGATTTCCGATAGCGTATCTAGATCCAAGTTAGCGCATAACAGATCGAGATCAAAGGTTTCAGATGACGAATCCGTACCAGACCGGATCAGATGTTTCAAATAACGGATCCAGATCCGGGGTTGCAGATACTAGATCCGGATAGTACCAAGATCCGGATATCCAAATATTAATTATCCGGATGTAGGTAACAGCTCTAGTGCAAAATCTTTAAAGCAAAACGGATCGAGAGCTATTCACTTTTTCAAATTTCATGCGCGGACATTTCTCGCTTCCTCTTGAGACTTTTTAACATCTATATTCAACTTTCGTTATTTTACTTAAGGTGTGTAAAAACACACCTTAAGTTTAGCATCCGTAAATTATCCTATTGATTTCAATTTAAATTTCTGTTAACATAAACGATCCATTCTCGACCAAGTGTCTACCAAGTTATAGAAAATTGGTACGATATAACTGTTGTTCTAGTCGCATTTCTAAATATCTTGTATTTGCTATTGTCGTACTTCAGTTCGATGAATTAAACGTTCTTAACGTATTTCGTTTCTTTTCGTTGGTGTATAATACTGCGAGTTGTTTTCTCAACCAAATTACCAAATGTTTGTCCACATTACAACAGTTGCGTCGTCCAGAATGTTATGTCACGAAAGCTCATTTACGTGTATGAAAAAGAGCAGAGACCGAATGTTAAATCTTCAGGGACCCTTTTTTCTTCTCTCTAGCTAACTTGAATGTGCTTTCTTCTTCTAACAAAAACATAAGTTAGTTGGTATCAATTTCTAGCGTAATTTAGACGCGATAAATGTGTAAAAATACATAGATACTTTAAGTTAGTCAATTGCATGATGATGGCAGCCGGTTGAACAATTAACAAGTTGACTAATTCTTTAAATTATATTTTTCTGTATGTTTTGTTTAATGTAATAATTCCATAGAAGTGCTTGGCCAGTAAACGTAGTGGCATTTATAAAACGATTTCTAAACAATTCATTTCATTATTTTTGCGATTATCATAATTCTTCCACTAACTCTTAAGGACAACATTTCTCATCGTGGTTCTTAACAATTTCTGATAGGAAGCGGGGTAGTAATGCGAGAACATAGCTTAGCATATTTGCACAACATACATATTATACAGGGTGGCGCAGAGGAACGGGAAATTTTGAACGTTACAGTTGTCAGCACTGTAGAGCCGGCAGTTGTTCGTAACGTCGCACAATTGTTGTGAACGCATAGCCATTTAGTAATCATGGATCGTTGGACTGGTGCGGAACGTGCAGTAGCTGTGAGAGTACACAGAATTTTCGTTATTGGGCCCAGGACAATCCTTGTGAGTTACACCAGCGACCACTACATAACGACAAGGTCGCAATATGGTGTGATGTATCATGTCATGGTGTTATCGGCCCTTATTTTGTTGCACGTGAAGATGGTAGTGCAGCGACAGTAACACTCGCTCGATATGTTGAAATGCTTCAAACATTCTTTACACCGAGACTGTACGAGCTTAATCTTAACATGGAAAACATGTGGTTCCAGCAGGACGGAGCCACGTCACACACTGCTCGACATTCGATGGCAGCAGTTCGTCAATTGTTTGGAAGACGCATTATTTCACGTAACGGTGACATTGAATAGCCTGCGAGATCCCCTGATCTTAGTGTGTGCGACTTCTTCCTGTGGGGGTATCTTAAAGGCAAAGTGTACCGTACACGACCTGCAACGATCCATGAACTGAAGGAGAACATTCGACAAGAAATCACTGCCATTCCCCAAGATTTGCTAAACCGCGCATTCCAGAGTTTTCATAACAGGCTGTTAGAGTGTGAACGCCGAATGGGAGGACATCTTTCCGATGTCACCTTTAAAAAGTAAAGAGACACTTTTGGACATTTCGATTGTAAAAACATAAATGGCATGCTGCATACATGCACTTTCGTTAATAAATTACTAGTTTTATGAATTTATTCGTGGAAATAACGTTATTTCAAAATTTCCCGTTACCCTGCGCCACTCTGTACAATTCAAACTGTATCGAAACAGGTTGCAACAAATTTATGCGTACATGTAGTTCGAGATTTACACATGTAAAAGAAAAACATACAGGATTTACGTAAATCACCAACCGTAAAGTAAAACTAACCCGCCATAAAAACACCGAAGCGCCGAAACGGCATGCAAAGAACTTTTCATCGGTTGTTTCCACGATGCCTTCTTTATACTTTCCGCCAAACGCTCCCCGAGGAAACGTTGGTACCCACTTGATTCTCTTTTTATTTCGTCGTCATTAAATACCGTAAGCAAGCGGTGTATATGCAAAAGAACATCACACAAAGATGACTGCATTTATAAACACAATATGCCTATGACAAAGCGCACAGGCGCCAAAAGCATTATATAGTGAAGAATGAAAAACGCTAACAGCATTTTAGTATGAAAGGAAATGAAACTAAGAAAGAACAGCTTCAAACGTACAAGTAAATCTGCAATACCCCCGCTTTGAAAACTGTCTGTTACTACCTTACAAGAAAAGTAACCTCCATATCCAGAATTTAGTTAAACTTGGATGATGTGTAGACCTTACATAAGGACTATGTAAAATGTCAGTTTCGTTTTTGTTTTTGCTGGAAAACAGTTTTGGGTCGTGAAAATGAGTGTCTCTCTTTCTTGTTACTTAATAATTATGACATGTTAAAAAAAATATTCGTACATGCACACGCTTAAGGCCATTGAAATATACTAAATTTGATACATTTGGGGCTTGATGGACATGGCACCTACCCTCACCCTATGTATGAACTATTCTGCGTTTCAAAAGAAATGAACCACCCCGAAGGAGTAGAAGCAGAACTCATTTTGACGGCCATCTGTCACTAACGATTGAAGTTATTTGTCTGTTAGGACCTGAAATTGCGTGTTGTTGAATAATATTTTTCGGAGTAGTTCGCCGTTTGTTTGTGATTGTTGTTATTGCATTAGTAAAGTTAGTGCCTCAAAAATGCCACGGGTTGGAAGACGTGCAAATTTTCACCATCTTAAGCCCTTTGAAAGAGGACGAATTATCGGGATGCATGAGGCTGGTTTAAGTTTCCGGGAAATTGGCAGATGCATGGGCCGACCTCGCGCTACTATCAGACGGACTTGGATGGATTGGCAGGAAGAACGCTTAGAAGCTCGTCGTAGGGGCAGTGGACATCCTAGAGTGAAGAGCAGCACGCGAAGATCGGCTGTTGAGGTGCAATACAGGACCCAGTAGAACCAACGCGTGCTGTTGCAATCAATTGGGTACGAGCAATTGGTCGTAGAGTGTCTATGAGTACGATTTATCGTCGAATACGCACATTTGGGTTACGTTTATATCGTCCTTATTTTCATCTTCCTATGACTCAACAACATAAACATGTCAGGCTGCAGTGGAGCCAAAACCGACAACATTGGAAACATGAATGGGAAATTATCGTCTTCAGCGACGAATCCTGATTTTGCCAATAGAATTCTGACGGACGTTTACGGATCAGACGACCTAGAGGTCAGGCGCAAAATTTACGGTTTTTTCAACGTCGCCACGCGGCCTCCTTTGCAGGTCTCCTTTGACATTCATTCAAGGTACTCTAAACGCGGGCCGTTACAGTGACACCATTGTGGAACCCGTGTTAGTGTCATTCCTTCAAGATCTTCCAGAGCCCGTTTTCCAACACAATAATGCGCGGCCTCATATTTTTCACGTAACGAGTTCCTAGCACAAAACCATGTTCTGCAATTACCTTGGTCTTCAAGATCCCCCAGACTTAAACACTATTGAACATGGCTGGGATATGATGGACAGAAAATTGCGTCGATTACCCCATCCTTCCGACACTTTAGACGAATTACGTCAACAGCTACAGGTAGTCTGGAATGAGCTGTCATTTGTCATTTGTTTTTGAAAATCGAATCATTTGTTTGAATTTCGAAGTTCTGCGTCTCCTCCTTCGGGGTGGTTCATTTCTTTTGGGACGCAGTGTATTTTTATGATGATTATAATCACTAGGGCATAGAGGGATTCGAATTATTTTTAAACTTTTTGCATAGGTTAAAGAGTCGCGACCAGACAAAGCGTCCCGCTTTTTCTGGTCGTCAGCAATTTTTTTTTATTTTTGTGTATATATTGTATGCTTTAATTGACGAAAAATATTTCATTTATGAGGTAGGCGTGAAATTTCAAACTCTCCAACGTTTCAATCACCATTCGGGATTAATTACAGGAAAATGTAAATGTAAATGGTAAATTGAAAACCAGTGTTTGAGAAGTTTAAGTAAACTTTGTATCTTATTTATAGCAACGAAGAATTACAACAAATGTATAAATTATTCGCGATTTTGAACCGCCTTTGATATCTTCTAGGCAATTTGCAATCTACCTAAAAATTCTTCGATGTTCAGTGGCACAACTGTATAAATATTATTTTGAAGAACTCTCGATAAAAATAATCAAAGAACTTAAATTAAAGGATCTTGCTCACCAGATAACTCCACTATTTCCAATCTAACGGTCAAAATACTTCTGACTTAAGTAATTCCTCGCAATTGCCGCATTTCCTAGTAAATTAAATTTATATGTGCGAGGAAGGCTTACCTTGTCGCCTAATAGTGTCTCTTCATACCAAACGGGTCCCATGGGACGACTTCTGGAAATGCTACATATAATGATGTGATGATTTTCTTGCCCTATTTTGTCTGTGATTCTGTATTGCCCAATAATACTCTGTTTTTACGTTAGAGATTCCAGAATTGGTAAATTTCGATTCCAAAATTTTTGGAATTTTTTTTTCAATTTCTTAAATTACCTCCAGATTATAACTAACATGAATGGTTTAAATTTATTTCGATGCAAAGTTCTCCATACTCGAATTTGGGACTGATCCAACATCACGCGTAGATGTTGAGGGACTTATTTATCTAGAAGATATAAGATTTACATGCGTCGTAAAGTTTGTCAACGTACTCATTTAATTCACCATTTGTAGAATAAAGTTTCATTCAAATTCCGATTTCTATCCAGACCTAAAAGAATGATTCAATGTAACCGTAGGTGTTCACACTTAATGTTTGACAATTTGAAGCTTCGCAACTACCTTATTTAATCTTCGTGCAGTTGAAGTATAATACCGAAAACTTTCGTCAACTTGGTTAAAACACTATTGAAATTCTTTCCGACGATGTCAAAATCCAAAATGGCGCCAACAAGAAATAGATAAGTTGGCGATGATTAACCAAAATGGGAACATTGTATAGATATTTGAAAAATTCTACTAGAAAAGAAGATCGAAGGTAGCTTTGAAAATATATTTTTCGTTTTCTTCTACAAAATAAAATAAAATAAAAAGAAAAAAAGTGAATTTCTCTCGTTGTTCTTTTTCGAATTCGTTCGTCATTCGTTATTTTCTCTGTATATTCACAAAAAAAAAAAAATTTAGTAACTTCGCTAAATTTAAACGTACTCTCCTTATCTCCAGTAATATGTGAAATCCCATCCAATGGTGAAGGTTGAAAATGAATCACCCTGTACACCAAACTATGGGCCGCAAAATCCTTTACTTTTAGCTTCTTGAGTAAGCAATTACCTAATGTAATATTTAAAAATTACGATGCTAATATTCAACAAATCAACCCGATTATTAGATTATTATTTCGAGTGATCCTAGACCTATATCCTGCAATGTAAACAATCGCCACATTGAATACATGACATTACCGTTGCTTATTTGTTCGAACAAGATTGAGCAACATTTTTCTACATAAAATCACTCTAAAAGAAAACTAAACAACTTTGAAATTGACACAACAATATAAAGATACATGAGTTGTTTTGTTTAAAATATCAAAGTTGAAGGTGGCTCCGATTAAATCGGAGCTTTATACCAATACCTGCAATACTGTTGATGGCTCCATAAGTCATTTGAAATTGAATATACGCTTTGTATTGGTCCATCCTGCACCAATTTAATTAACTTTCAAACTATTAACTAATTAAAATATGTTTTCAATACTCACTGAAGGGCCTACTATTTGTTTGAGTGCAAAATTTAGAGAGTTTCCCTTTTATTCTTGGCACCGGACCGTACACTTGAAAAGATCTTCCGAAATTTTTAAAGATGCTGAAGAAAAAGTACTAAAACCTTCGTCTTCTAGAATTTCCTCTAATTGTAACGCATTGGCGTTACGCATTTGTTTGTGTTAATCTACTTTCCTTTCTTACTTAAAATCATCCTTAACATGAACAACCAAATCGTTGCCACCTATTTATCTTTTTAGTTTTACATGTAACCGTTAAGAGAGCACCAACAAAATTAATTTCAATATTCATTCAACTAAAATTTAAACTTTCATTAAGATAGGGTCAGTGATTTAGCTATAGCAAATTTTTAAACTGGGCAAGGTACTCGAGAAATTTAATTGGACAGAGAAAATTTATATACAACCATTTTTTACAACCTTTGGAGCGAATAATCTTATCGAATTGGTTCCAGTATTTGGTAATGTAATACCACATCAGTCAATAATTTCTTACTACCAACTGCCACTTTCAGAATGTGCGCACCTGTCTCAATGATGATTCCACGACAGGATCACCGAAAAACGCAGTCATCAAAATAATTACTGGTGTGCACCAACTGATCAACGAAGATTCAGTTACTTCAATCCCAACAATTCCGCATGATGAATTGGTTTTCAAGAAACTAATTGCATCCCACGTCTTTTAATCGAGAAACAAAAGGCGGGGAAGCATTAATTTATGTCGAAAAATTTTAGCCCGTTTCAACAAAGGAGGTTCAAAGTTATAATATCAAGAGTGGTGACGAACGATGGATTTATTACTAACCCCTAAACCGAACATCAATCCTTTATACAGGTGTCCTAAGATGAAAGGGAACGAATAAAAGTTAAGTAACCAACCCACAACAAATCATTCTACGAGTTCACATACAAATGATCGACGATTATAAAAACGTAGGCTTCCACGGCCGAAGTCTGTTGAAACTAAACGTTTTTCGGGTTCGAACCGTGTCCAACCAACTGCTAAGTTAAGGCAGTTGGTTTTCGCCTCTGGCATGGTTCACATGCTGAGTTACCGTGATCAACTGCTTCCCGCTCAGTTAGTTTCGCCTCTGGCGTGGTTTACACGTTAAGTTACCGTGCTAACTGGTCTTTCTTTTGAAGAAGCCTCATACGATTGTGGGCGAAACGTCGAGTTAATTTTAATTTTAATTTTAACGACATGACACGGTACGAACCCGGAAAACGTTTAGTTTCAACGATCAACGATTATGTTTTGAGAGCAACAAAACGGCTAGTTATTGACTGATCCTCCGTAGTTTCCACCAAATTTTCTAGAGTTAAGAATGGGCTGCGTTGGTCAACGGTTGCAATCGCCAGGAGAAGCGGGCGATGCCAATTTTGAACTGTTGCAACTAATGACTGGCATTAGCAATTAATTTGGAAGAGTGATCGATCTTTATGTAAATTGAAGAACAATAAAGCATTTTAAATCGGACTACACTTGGTTGCTCTTAGGTCTATACGCACAATCAAAAAGACAACCTTGGTATTTGTTAAGGATCAGTACGTAGTGCGGGATAAAGTTGAGTACTTTAGTCTGGGCTACATTTTAGAAAATTAGGCATTTAAAAATACTACCGTCCCCATATCTTGTAAGCAAAAACAGTTTGCTTTATAAATAATTCTGTCAAATAGCGATACTGTAAAGTAACCCTAAATAACAATTAAGTAACAACAATAAATATTTCAAACACGAAAACAGAAAGATACGTAAGAGACGAAAACAAAAAGATAAACAAAAAGATACGTCATTAACTCAAAAAAAGGTAAACAATAACAAGATAGTATACGTACATGCAACAGCTAAGTATCATTTCAAAACCAATATGCATAAACGAAGCGATACACAGAAAAGCTACACATATTTGTACGTACAAGTGCATTAATTGAAATGACGTTCTGATGTGATTAACTCTTGTATGAAGTAGATTATAAATGGAATTGTCATTGTCAACAAATGAATCTGTACATTCAACCAGAGCACAGCGCTAGAAACTGTTTTATATATCCGAGATAATTTGCATATACAAAAGTTTCTTTTTGGTCGTTTCGATGGCTCACGCTACTTTCAAATTGCTGGGAAGCAGTTATAGAACTCTTTAAAACTTTACATAATCCAATTCGTGCAATAACACAAGAACACGGCGACACACAAAACACACATTAACATCCCATACCTCCAGATGACAGATTGTTCCGCCGATCTAGCCTTTGTGATAAGTAAAGTTTTCTCGCCATTTCTGCGTAAATAGAAAAAAGAAAAAGTTAGTATAAAGCAGATAGACAGTAGACAAAAGGAAGTAAGCATTATAGATAAGCAAGATAAGAGCATAAGGAGCGCAATGCATTTCGGTACTGTTGTTAGAGGTACCTGTAAAGTAAAGACAAAAGCATCAAGAGTAAAAAGTATATAATTTAATGTAAATATATTTTGTACTAAAGGCCATTTTGACTAGATACACTGTAACCATAAGTGGTTATTTGTCACTAATGCAGTACTTTTTCATTGTAATTAAAAGAATATAAAAGCTTACTCGGTAATTCAGTACGATAAATATAACATTTTGAATTTCTTAATTTTTATAGTTGTTTACGTTCAATTCACTGCTGTAGCTTTACATATTAGATCTAGCTTACTTAATAAATAAACATATCTGCAAATTACTTTCAAATAATAGTATCTATTTACGGAAGAACATATGTACTTTTTTCAGCACTTTTTTCAGTATTTTAGCATCTTACCTTGCCATGATACCATCTTTACACGTGAACAAAAAGAAGAACATAATAGTATGATATTTTAAATGGTACTCTTTTACTTAGTGTCTTATTAGCTTGTAATATGTATATTATGTATATCCTCAGGGTTCTAACCTAGGCCCGCTTCTTTCTAATATTCACTTAAATGACCTTTTACTATCTCTGAATTGCAACATTCTTGCTTATGCCGACGATTTAGAAATCTTTAATAAAGTCGTACTTCCATCTGATTCTTTACATCTGCAGAAAAATCTTTCAATGGTAAATGAATGGTGGATCCATTTAAACGTTGATAAATGCGCTGTACTCACCTTCACTCGTTCTTCGAACTCACAAACATTTAACTATTATGTCGCAAATAATACTATCTGAAGGATTAACTTGTTTAGTGATCTGGGTTCGACACCAAAATGATATTTTCGCCGCATATACATGTTATCTGTGTTTCAGCATCTAAATCGCTTAGCTCTTTATTTAGAACGTGCAACAAATTTTTTAATGATAATGCGTTGAAGGCTGTGTACTTTTCCCTTGTCCGCTCAAAATTGGAATATGCATCGCTGATTTGGTAACCTCATTATCATTAACTTCGGCTAGAAATTGATCGTGTTCAGGAAAGATTCCTGAAATACCTTCCATTGAAATTCGAATGTACATACCCTCCTCGCGGCACTGATTATGGCAGCTTACTCTGTAGGCACAGCATTGACTCGCTATCTCGTCGGAGAGAGACATCTAGTGCCAAGTTGTTGTTGAGGCTGATGAACAATACTGTCGATTCGCCGACTTTACTTTCCAAAATTTGCTTTGTAATTCTATAGAACATTCTAATCTATTATATAAAGCACCGTTATCGCATCTGTGCAGAAATGTCAACTTCCTGTCTAATGATTCCATTAGACCATTCTTTCAGCATTAGTCCCTTTCCCCTTTCCCCATTTATTTTTATTTTTCTTTGATTACTTTATAATTGTTATTTTTATTTATTTCCGCATTTACTCAATTCATTTTTGTATTTAGCCCTGTTATTGGAGTTGTATTCTGTTGGGCAATAAACATTTATTATTATTATTGTATTTGGGTAACAAAGATACAGTACTTATTGAAGCAAGAAATTACTCTAAGACGTCGTTTAAAGACCTGATTATTATTATTATTAACGATGTCAAATAGCAAACGATACACTAATTTTACGGGGGACGTATACACGGTATTACATGAAGTTCACTAATTAGAACATTTAAATTATTTTAGCGTAAGACACGCTACTTCCAGTTGAACCGGAAAATGATTATCAACTTATTTTAAAAACAATGGTATACTTCTTATTAACGTAATCGATTGCATACATCTAAATAATTTGTATTAGGGCGCCTTATTCCTAAAGTTATCTGTTTTACACAGCTGTTGTTGATGTTTAATATTTGAGAATATCATGAAGATTAAGGCGTTCGCTTTTGTGGAACGAAATGGAAATACCGCACCATGTGATTATGGTTACATTTCGTTTCGCGGAAGTAAATACCTTAATCTTCATAACATTCTCAAATATTTAATTTCAACAGAAGCGATACAAATGCTAAAATTTCAACCAAATGATGGATATCTCGAATCGATTAAATAGATAGATATTTAAATGAATAGGTCTCATGCTGTAACTACCTATTACAAAATTTCAGAGTTGCATTCGTAATATCATTAAAACTTGTAACGAGTTTCATGAAATATTCTGTATGTAGCACATTTCTATTATATTTGTATTTATAAATTTATTAAATTTATTCTTTTTACGTAGTAGTAATAATAAATAGTAATAATAAAATAAAAACGACTTGTATTTCCGTTCATGAAAACAGATAATATAATAATGACGATAAATGTTAAATTTTAGATACGAAGATAACCTCAGGAATACATATCTGTGTTTGGAGACAGATGGCGCTTTGTATCGAAATTTTTACTAAATTGTTTACTAAAGTTTACTAAATTGATACAATTCATTCTGGCTTTAATATATTAAAGGTACGGCTGCTGTTTATTCTTGTTTGTATAATTATAACAGTAATTAAATTACTTTTCAATTCAACTTCAGCAATGGACATTTCCGGAGTTCTTCACGTTGGCATGCACCAAAAATGCAGCTTATAGACACAATATTGGAACAATTTGAGGTACCTTCATTAGTGGGAAAGTAAAATCTACGGCTTCCGCGATAATTTTAGCCGTTTGCTCACCACTTAAAACTGCTGATTTTTTACGGAGAAAGTGACGTCTCTTCTTGTTCTAAGTATGCTACCAGTTTACTATATTTCAATTCGGTAACACTATTATGTATTTTCAGACGTGACCTTTTCAGACTTTTTTGTTCGTAAAATTTCAAAATAATCTAACAAACAATTTCCCGAGTATTTTTTTATATTTTGTATTATAAAGTTCGTACAATTATCAGTTAATAAACGCTAATTATTTGTCCTATTGGTAATGCGATGTCGCCAATAGTAATCTGAATAAACGACCTTTACCCTGAATACCCTGAATTCTAGCAATAGCTATGCGTTGTGTTTACAGAAAGGCATTGTGTAGGGTACACTGTGACGTACGACTAGCAAATAGGCTTGTAAATCTTGATATTTAGTAATGGTGGTAGGCGGTTGCGTTTCAGCTGACGCGTTGACACACGGACCGTTGGCGCCAGGGGACACATTTCCACAATCTACGCACCTAAGAATAAGACAACGGAGAGGACATTAATGCGTTAGAATCCGAACAAGGGCACTTACTAAAATTTTATCCACAAGTATAGATACTTAGACTAAACATTATGTACATACACCGTCCGCTAAAGATGTTTTAATTGCAGTAGAAACCTGTTGCTTTTACAATATCGTTCCTTACCGTTTTGATTGACTGCCATTGAAAAACCCGGCTTGTTATTTTTTGTTTCCTTTTCCTCCTTAATTCAAATTAATTAGTAATTAATGAACACAAAAATCGTTTGATTAATTACATTCAGGGTTCGGTGAGGCAAATAATGCGGCTCGGGTGAATTGATAATTTTAATATTATATATAATTATTTATTTTTTAATTTCACCTTACGTTTTTCTAACTTTTGCGAGTTTTGTTTGGGTTTTAATGTTAATCTTTCAATTTCTCTCTGCCTTCTTACGTAATCGCTATAATTTTTTTTCTGTTTCCCTGGGACTTTCCTGAATTTTTATTCGAAATATTGTTTCTTACTTTTTCAATTTACTCGTGTTATTCAACAATTACGCCGTAATAATTTTTCGATAAATTCCTTTTCTCATGCTTGTTTATTATTTTAAAATATCAAATTATTTGTAAAGGTAAGCAAGCAATGAGTTTTAACGACAGATACGACATAAATGTCTCAGCTTAAAAATTATTGCGATGTAATTGAATAGGAATGCAAAATTTGTTACATAAGAAAATACAATAAAGAGCATTTCAAATAAAAATGGAAGGAAGCGAGAGAGAAAAAGGAAGTATTACACTGAAAGGGCGCCTGAAGAGGTCGACAATACGTAGAACGATACGTAATCAAATAAAACGAAGCCATAAGAAAGGATGTTCCTTTTCTTTCCCCATATGTAAGACCTTAAAACTCAAGAAAATAACAAATTTGATAATAAATAAAATGAAAATTTTCAGTTTTGTTCTGATGCATGTAAATATATGTATTCCAGAAATAAGAATAGTGACCTTCAGTGACTGCCGATAGCAATATATTCGAACATAGAAAAAGTACATAATACACTCCGCCAAAAAAGTATCGCATAATTTAGTTTTGAATAGTAAAAGTATCGCATAATCTTTGTTTGTAGCATAAAGTTGTAAATATACTTTAATGCGCTCTAAGATATAATTTCTATGATTGTTTAAATAAAATACAGGCCAAATAAAAACAAGAACTCATACTTGAGATTTTTATTAAAACAAGAAATTATAATTTTGGAAAGAAAAATGTCATAACAGTAGCTTTTAATACTGAGTATTGCCACCTCTGGTTTCGCAAAATTGTAGTCTACGATCTGGATCATCTTCAGTTAACTCATGGACGGGACACATTTTATAGGCTTTCATTCTTGCTGATTTAAGAATCTTATGAGCAGATTTTTGAGAGATTCATAAATTTGACCTGATTCTGTTGTGGACACGTGATGTTTTTCTTCCACTGTAAGTAACACATACAAACTAGTTTCTTCATCTGTTGCTGTTAATGGACGTCCCCTTCTAGGTAAATCCTTCACCTGACGAAAGACTTCAAACTTTTGAATTGTTCGGTATACCGTACTTTTACTAATGTGACGATCCGGATAAACAGTATTAAACAAAATACGAACTTCTTCAAAAGAACGTTGACGATCACCGTACCCACGCATCATTAATATCTCAATTCATTCTGATTCGGTAAGTTTTACTGCTATTTTCAAATGTGTCAATGTCTAAAATAAGTAAATTTATAGCGATGCAAAAGTTAAAACGCTTTTAAAATTGTCAAATGTGACGGCAAAAAAAATGCAAACACTAAATAACAACTTTTTCAAAGGTATCTTGATTTTTCTGTATTAGGACACTTTTTTAATCTTTTAACTGTTTTCTTGTGAATAAAAATAAACATCTTAATACTTACCGAACGTAGTTTTTTATTTTGCATTCAAAAGTGTTAAAAAAATCTGGGCGTTCCATTAAAAAAAAAAAAGTTAGACGTATTGCCGATTAAACCGGAAGTGAAAAAAATATTAACTGTATTGCATAAAATGCATTTATATTAGCTATACCCCATACCAAATTTCAGAAATCATAATTTTCAAATAACAAAGTTATATGACCGTTCCGGGACTTTTTACTAACGTTGTATACGCGTACTTTGCAAATAGAGGTCTCTGCTTTAAATAACAACAGTCCCTTATCTTCCTTTGTCAAAAATTAACGGAAGAAGTCGGCTCAAACGAGATTTGAAGGAAGAAAGAAGCAGATAATGAATACGGTAGAAAAAATCTTAGTACTGCCAGGACTGAATCCTGCTATATGCGCTGCTTTCTACGAGTTCCCTTCGCGCCTTCAATACGCTTTATTAGTCAACGTTGGTAGTAGTACTATCCACAGTATAATGCTGTTTTCACTAACATCACTCCGATATAGTTAATAATGCTGCTTTTGCAGGACATCGCTTTAACACAGGGGTAAGGAAAGAAGATGTTTTATTGAATATACATGTCAAATGAAGGCACTTGGCAAATAAGCGCGATACTATCAATAAAGAACTAATGAAAATTTCCATCTAGTAATTGTAAGTAATCCAGATGTTTGACATTTTTAACGTTATCTTTACTATCTCCATGGAACTACATTCAAATTAAGCTATTGACGTTGTATTCAATCCAAACACCCGTCATATTCTCTGAAACCTCCAAGAAAATTTCAAATTGCTTTCTCTTGCAAATCGACGACGTATTGGATTTAAACAAAATCTTACAGATAGAGTTGTTGCATTTCGACGTTTCGTTTCGAATAAAATCGCTATAAAATTTACGTGTATTTTTTAAATCCATCTTCTTAATACTTCGCATCGTAATGTGTATACGAATACGCACGCAGAAAACCGCCGCGCGAGTTAAAAGTTCCTCGTTACAGTTTTAATTAAAAATGAGTTGTGCTGTCTACTTCTCATCTCTTCCTAAGCGACTTCTGCCTGTGTGCCCTCGGTGTGCGCAGTTTGTTGATCAACTTTTAATTATCTGGAATGAAATGTGGACGGTTTTTTAACGGCGAGAACCCTATGAATGGCAGCGAATAATGGGGGAAATTATATTTTTTCCTCTGATTCAGCGAGATCTTTACCCGTGCGCTTTTGATGCCCATTTTCGCGTAGTGTTACAAGTTGCGAATTATAATCTTCGAAATTCTATAAGCCGAATTAACGCGTACTTGTTCACAGAACGGAGGCGTGTAATTTCGTGGACGGTGTATTACCTACTCATAAGCTCTTGTCATAAATTGTGTGTACACGTTGGCGTCTAGCGGGAAACTTGAAACTATACCCTTCAAGAATTTTAAATTGAGTATATTTACTCTACTAACCTCTTTTTTTTTATATAGGAGAAATTAGATTGCCACATATAGACAGGGTTACCTAATTTTAAGCAGGAAATTTGAAAAATTAAGAATTTTGACGTCAGGGGGTTATTTTTATATTCACAGATGTAATGGTAAATAGAAATAAGTGTGGACTGTAATATAACTTTAATATCTAGGTTTTACATAACTATGTAAGCTATGTAACAAAGCTGACGCCGTTTTTTATCGTAATTATGTCCTTTTTCCACTGCTCTCTAGCGGTTACGAATTGCACATGCGCGTGAACACTAAGAACCTTAAATATTCGAATTACGCCCTAACAACGGACTTGGCAAGAAAGAAACACGACAACAAGAATAAAAATATATTTTTCAATATAGGCCCTTTAGTTTTAGATATGTGTAGCGTGTTGTGCCATTTCAAAAACATATCTATCCGCTAAAATTCGTTAATTCTCCTTAAATTTTATTTCATCATTGTTTTTGACTATTTTTAATAAAAAAATAATCACAGGGAGCTAGCGACTATAAGTTTCACCTTATAGTCCAACTTATACAAAGCCACATTTAATAACAATAACGTTTGAATGTCTTGGTTTGTGGACTGATGAATTATCGTAGACTTAGAGGATACCTTGCGTCAGTTTTTTCACTTTAATAGAATCTCTGAGGCGGTACATTAAACTTGCATAATCTATCTTGTCTTGATATCATTAACATGTTTTGACAATCCCAAGAAAATGGTTGCCATTATTTTTCCTGCGAAAAGAATGACCCTCAATTTCTTAGGACGACCGGAGCCCTTAATTTACCAGTGCAGCGAATTTTATTTGGGGTCATGGTCAAAACAACAAATGCTGGTTTCATCTCCAGTGACAAGGCGATTGATAACCAAATCTAGTATCTTCCAAAAGCACCAAAGATTGTTTACACGTGCATTTGGAAGGGCGAGAACATTCGCAGAACTCATCTTGAAGTAACTTTCATCATCGCAACGTATACGTGGAAAATTGCAAAAGCCGCGGTTTAAAGCTGCTAATTGTCGCTTCTTTTTTGACCTTGACAACATTTCGTCACGATAATTTTTGGAGATTGTTCTTGTTTTGCTAACAACAGCGATACGCGAGTTTGTTCATTTTGATAGGTGATAACATAAACCAGCAGATATTAGAACTAGTAATGACGCGATTGCTTAGTAAATTGTCAAACACGTTATCAGGGCATGTAATAAATAAACAAAAAAAAAACTTAATTAAAATTGAAAATTGTCTAGTGCCGGAATATAAAAATGACCCCTGCTTTTTGCAATCGAAGCATTTCGTATTCAACACAATGTTCCCTGTGTAGTCAAAAGGTAGACTACTTGCGCAACAGTTTGAAGATATTACCTTATATTGGAAAAAAGTGAAAAATGGAAAAGCTAAGAAAACCAAAGATCTAAATCTAGTATACAACTATTTTTTTTTGTATGCATCTATTTCTAACTTATTTACTAACAAAATGATATGAAAGAAGGAATCCTTGGGGCTTCTTTCTCTTTGTGGGTAAATTTAATAAAGCGGACCAGTTTCAAATTTACCTATAAATAGGTTAACCATAAAAAGAAAAAACAAAGGGCACCACCGAAAAGCATTAAAATTTTTAGTCATTACAGAAAAAGCCAACTCTTTCTTATTTGTTGTCATGGGAAGTCATCGCTACGCAAACAAAATATAACTTAATTTTAGTATCGCGAAATAAATCACCAGTCAGAAGCAGATTCAAACGAGAAAAAAGTGTATGAGGTTATTGAGAGGTCTGTGACAAGAGTAAACTTCAATAAGGAAGAACTTTTTGTCATAAAATCAATAACGAAAGTTTATTCTATGTAGGAAGGTCTTCCCTGGAAAATATCGTAATGTAGTGGAGAGTATATACTTGTCGATTTTTTTTATGTTTACAAAGGAAATATTTCTTCGTCTGAGAAAGAGGATAAATGTGCAGCTTCCCACTTTAACCTGAGCGACGAATTTGATAGGATTTTATATGGTTTTTGAAAAAAGCTACTAACAGCACAACTAACTACTAAGTAATTCTAATAAATAAATAACCTATATTAATATAACATAGGTATTTACTACATTTTATTTTTATAGACAAATATGCATATAATAAAATAATATACACTCCGCCAAAAAAGTATCGCATAAACTAAAAAAGGGCATTTATAAACCAAGATATTTTTATACGTTCACAAAAAGTTTGCCTCGTGTATGTGAACTATAAAAACACTAACAGAATCATGGAACATAGCTTTTTTCCTTTTTTTTTCTAAAAGAACACATTTAGAAAAATGCATACGTGTAAGGTTTGTTCAGTTGTTTATTGAAGGTCTTCCTATACGGACAAATTTTAAAGTGCGAAGTCGGAGTTCTGTACCAACGCTTTTAAAACTAAAATGAGCAATTTAACTTCGGAACAAATGGCAGCTATAGTTGCTTTAATCGAAGATGGACGATCTCAAACATACGTTGCTAATTTGATGAACATCGATCAGTCAAGTGTTTCTAGAGCCGTAGCCAGATATAGGGAAACAGGCAATTACAGTAGAGGACCTGTACCAGGTCGTCCAAGATGTTCTACTCGCTAAGATGACCGCTATTTACTACTACAAGAATTACGTCGAAGACATGTAACTGCGAGACAATTGCAGAACGACTTGACTAGAGTCAGAAATACTCGTGTAAGTACTCAAACTATTCAGAATAGGTAAGATAGAGTGGATTAAGAGCTAGAGTAGCTGTAACAGCCCCTCGTCTCACTAGGAACCACCGAGTGGCTCGCTTAAGGTTTGCCAGAGAACGTGTAAATTGGAACATTAATGACTGGGCCAATATACTCTTCACAGATGAGTCAAAATTTGGTCTTTACACCTCAGATAGGCGTATCTCAGTGTACAGACGAGACGGTGAGCGCTATTCGCAGTGTAATATCAGACCTAGACCTAATTTCGCTGGTGGATCTATTATGGTTTGGGGAGGCATCTATTTAACAGGTCGTACAGAGACTGCCCACAGGTATATAACGGACATTTTAGAAGAATTCATGTTAATGCATGATAATGCACGACCGCATGTTGCAATAATCGTCCAGGAATACCTTAACGATGTTGGTATTCCAGTTTTAGATTGGCCTGCGGTAAGTCCGGACATGAACCCTATCGAGCACGTGTGGGACCTCCTTCACAGACGGATACGAACCCAAAATGTTGCCCCAGCGGACCTGCATGGACTAGAAAATGCTCTCCGTGACGAGTGGGAGAATTTGGATCAGGCTTATATACGGAGGTTAATCGAATCTCTGCCAAACCGTATGCGAGCGGTCATAAGAGCCAGAGGTGGCAATACTCGGTATTAAAAGCTACTGTTATGACATTTTTCTTTCCAAAATTATAATTTCTTGTTTTAATAAAAATCTCATGTATGAGTTCTTGTTTTTATTTGGCCTGCATTTAAACAATCATAGAAATTATATCTTAGAGCGCATTAAAGTATATTTACTTTAATGCGCTACAAACTACACTACGCTACAACTTTACGCTACAAACAAAGATTGTGCGATACTTTTTTATTTAAATAAAGTATTAGAAGCTATTTCATAAGTATTGGTTATTATTCACTCAATGAATATTTAATGTTTAAGTAATTATATAATCGTTCTCTTTGCGATCTCTTTTTTATCCTTTATCCTATTTTGTACACATGTTGTAGTCAAAATAAAGGTTAATATTTTTATATTATTATTAGTAATACATATTCATAAAAAAAGGTACACAGCACCATTTTAACGCGAAAAACTAAATAAAGTAGCTCCTTAACAAAATAAGAAAAAGGAATCGTCGTATAGAAAAAGGAAAGTCGTATAAAGTCTAACTTTCAATCAAGTAATTGTTAAGTAATAAATATTTAAAAATTAAAAGTATAACACCGATTATAATATAATACGTAACAATACAATATTGTTCTAAAACATAACATCTTTGATCGGTAACGGATGCTCTGAAAAGTAGCAGGTCTACCGGAAAGTTCTGTCAGTTTCCATGACAACAATTTTGGACGCGTAAGCACATGTTTATTTGGCGCATGTACGGCTCTGTATTTTTATCGCTTAACGTATACGTACTGACGTAGCAAATTAACTATGTAAAGCAAAGCTGATTCACGTGTGAAGCCATAGTGTAGCCATGGCTACTGATAGAGATCATTTACGCCACTGTATTTTATACGAATTTCAACAAGGAAGAAATGCTAGAGAAGCATGTAGAAATTTATTAAAAGTGTTTGGCGAAGGTTCAGTTTCTGATAGAACATGCAGAAGATGCAGAACAAAAATTTGAAACAGGTGATTTCGACCTTTCTGATAAGCCACGTTCTGGGTGACCATCTTTGATCGACGACGCTGTTGTTAAAAGCATGTTGGAGCAAGATCCTTTTCTGACAACATCGAAGATCGCAGAAAACATTAATTCCGCTCAGCAAACCATTTCGGCCCATATTCGGAAGGTGGGATTGGTGTGGAAATATTCAAGATTTGTAACACACGAATTAAGCCGGAAGAATTTGGATGATCGAATCGTCATATGCATATCTCTGCTTCCTCGGAACAAAATCGAGCCCATCTTGAACCGGATGATAACTGGGGATGAAAAGTGGATTACCTACGAAAACATCGTAAGGAAGAGGGCTATATTGTGAACCCGGAAGATCTAGCCCTTCCACCTCTAAACCAAATTTGACTCTGTATAAAGGAATGTTGTGTGTATATGGTGGGACATTCGAGGTCCAATACACTATGAGCTTTTAAAACCGAACGAAAGTCTCAATTCGGAGAAGTATTGTCAGCAACTGGATAATTTAAAGACAGCAGTCCAAAGAAAGAGACCGACGACGTTCAACAGGAAGGACAGCAGTCTGCATCATGATAATGCCAGGCCACATGCTGCTTTGGGGACTCGTCAAAAAAGTGCAGAACCAGGCTGGGAAATTCTGTCACGTCCACCATATTCTCCGGACTTAGCACCCTCCGACTATCACTTGTTTTTGTCGTTATAAAACTTTTTGAAGGGCAAAAAACTCAAAAATGAAGAAGATATCAAACTAGCACTTATTCAATTTTTCGCATCAAAAAATGAAACATTTTTCAAAAATGGAATATACAAATTGCCCTCACGCTGGCAAGAAGTCATTAATAGTAATGGCAATTATATTGTTTAGTAAAGTTTATTGATGGTAAGAAAAATTTGTGTTTTGTTCTATTCAAAAAACGGACGGAACTTTCCGGTAGACCTAATATAATAATGCGCCTTGACCTAATGTCAAATTTCCAACGCGTTTAACCGGGAAGAGGAAGTTGTTTCTACGTAGAGCTCGCAGGGATGATCACTTTACGAACTTTGGAGGGTTGCCAATTTTATAACGTGTGTTCAATAATCGGTACAGCTTTATAATGGTCATGTGTATTATATACTTAGTCAAACTCTGCTTCTACATAGTTTTCTTATCAAGCAGATAGATCATCAAGCAGCAGCGGCAATATTAGCCACAGATGCGGATAATTCATTATCTAATGAACTGTACCTTGTGATATTGCCACAAATGTTGCCACTGATGCGAAACAAATTAATAAGCCGATCTTCCTACATATACAGCACAATGTCGATTATTACATTAACATGGTCAAAGCATGTACGCGATTAACCACCGAATTATATTGAGTACCGTATTACGTATGGCCTCGAATGAACTAAGCGCAATACATTCAAAATGACCAGATTTTTATAAGTTTCTTAAAGCCGTTAGATTTCCAATCGCCCACCTTTTAGAATGCATTTGCATTTTATAGATCACTCGAGATTATGCCCATAAAGAGAGGAGAGAGAGAGAACATCGCTACTTGTAAGAGAGAGCTTTAAGGAGAGAAGTGTTAAGGACAACATTTTATTCTGTTTTATTTTATAACTTTAACCATTTTTTTTTTATTTTGTAAAAGTAATATTTTGTTTATGTCTACTTTACGATAAATTAAACGTTTCATTTGTTTTGTTTTGTATAAATTCATATGATTCGTATTCAGATCATTTAAATTTAGACGTATACACATTCAATATAAAAATACGTTTATTTTCTTATAAAGTTTGCAAAACATATAAAATTTCCCAATTTTATAATTAAAAAATATCTTTATCACTCACTTGTTATATCTGTTTGATGTCGCTACTGCTATTACGCGTATCAGGTAAAGTGCTCTCCGCCAGTAACTTATATATACGTACAAAGTATCCAAACTTCGTCGGAAGTCGAACGCACGAACTAATAAGACTGCCTGCCGTCGCTCTTTCGCTTGTGAATCACGCAGCGCTCAGATCCGCACTATCGTTGGTTTTTGATTTTTCGGTTTTTAAGAGCAACTAATTATGTGAGTAAACATATAAGCAATTGGTCCTTCCGCCTCACAAGAAAGAGAAGTAATGTAAATAATAAATATAAAAATGATAGTTAAATATTCTATCTTATTTATTTAAAGACTCTTCGTTTATAAATTAAATCATATTTCCATCTTTTCGAATACATTATTTCATTAAAAAATGCTATCGAAGGCCGATTTTTTTCCGCAACTGCTCGCTTATTGATGCACCCGACTCAAAAAATATATAATTTCCGTAGATTTATATACAATTCAACAGATTGGATTTGTGATTGTGATTTAAGTAATGTATGTTATTGCTTCGTGCGTATTTTCGAACAATTCCAAAAGAAAGAAGAATTACTCTGAAATTCAAGATTCCACAACCTAACAAAGAACTCGTACCGTATGAGACTGTCTTTGTTATGAAGTTCTGTAAAATTGTAAGTAAAGCAGAAAATTTGAGCATATTTTGAAAGCTTAAAAAAAAAACTTAACATCCATTAAAAATTAAAAAGTACCGTTAACGAAATCATGGCCTCCTACTTTCTTTGCTTTTCTTTTTTTCTTACTTTTTCATCTGCATTGCCCTTTATGTGTTAGAATGCGAAACAAAACTACTCTTGTTCTGGTTTTATAATTTAACTGTATTATTTTAGGATTTTTGACAGAACGTAAAACTCATGAAAAACGATAGAGACTATATCTATGATGTAACTTCACGCTGCATTATTCTCGAACCAACTTGAGGTTTGTTTATACATCAACATTAATTGAACGTTACCAATATTATGTGCTCCAAATTTACTTAAATAATAATAATTATAAACTTTATTCCGAATGCTCATCCATTAATGAAAGAATGTCAAAATTAAAATTCTTAAAAATAAAATAACACAAAGTGCAAAAACATATTCAAATATAGTAAACGTAATCATAGCAGCAATCAAAATTTTCAACGAGCGACTGAGATCAAAGTACTCATCCTTACTGTATATTGTCCGTTTTAATAAAATCCATTTCATTTTATTTCTGAATCCCTGATGTGCAGCACTCTTACACTGGCCTTTTGATACATGTTGGTCAGGTAACAGTGCGAGTTGTTTATGATTACTTCTTACATTATAGGGTTCTCAAAATGTCTCTTTCCCAGTATGCAAAACATTTCGCATATATAAATCGATGGAATAATAACACTGGCCAACAAATTTCAACTTTTCATTTTGCCATTAAATAATTTATACTAATTTCAATGGGAAACATATAAACATTTATTTGAACAAAAGGTAGATGGTCAAGAAAATGTAGAATCTGCACTTTAAGGGACATATTACAGCCAGCAGCGTGAAATGCTTGTAAAATATCGATTACTAAGGTTTTATAGCTGCCAGCTTCTTTGTTTCCCAAGAAATTCGTGAAAACTTGTACCATGGACAGCCAAGCTGTTTTTTCCTTCGCTGTTAATTTGGTTTCAAAGATTTCATCATTCACTACTTTCGTATCTGAGGTCCAAACAAAATACCTTCTTTCGGTTTCCCTTGCGGTAATTTTGAAAACTTTTCACGAAGTTATTTAAAACCTTCACCTTCGAGATCCAGTGACTTTACAAAGTTTTTCATGAGCCCAAGTTTCACGTGGAGAGGTGGTATTATGATCTTTTCTTTTTCTACTGGAGACTGATGTTGTACATTGTCTTTTCCTGGTATAAACTGTTGTCGTAGTGACCACTATGGTAATGTTTTTCCCAAAGACAAACAAAGCAACAGTATTTGGTGTAACCAGATTGCATACCCAAAACAATTGCAATTACTTTAAAATCTGCACGAATATTTCAGGAATAGTCTTTGTACTTTATCTTTTCTAATAAAATGTTCAGATTTTCGTAAGTTTGTTTCATAGAAACAGCATGACCTATCGGAATAGAAGGATAATGGTTTCCATTTTGCAACAAAACTGCTTTTAGACTGGTCTTTGATGAGTCTATGAATAATCTCCAAGAACTGGGATCGTGATGTATTCCAGAAGCTTCAGAAAGTTTATAAACTTTTTGATATATATAATATATAATTAAATATTATTATTATTATATTAAATGTATATTATATATATACCACAATATCTGAATGGCGAGTGACATAGTTTATCTGCGAAAGTTCCTTCGACAAATTGTCAATAGGATCAGTTCATGTTAAAGCAGCTAAAGGAGTGTCAAGCAAGGAGTGTGAATATCGACACACTCCTTGCTTGGACAATGATGTTGATTATGCGGGTTGTTCTTATTTCTAAATCTAACCATAGCGGATTTTTCTGTATTAGTAAACTTGTTAAGCATTGTGTGACTCTAACTGTATATGTGTTCTCCTCGAAAAATAAATTAATAATATGTGTTCGAGTTTTCTCTAAAATTAATAGATCAGACTTTGAAAACCAACGCCTCGATTTTCGTTTTGTGCACTTAAGATGCTTTCTTTGCGAAACAGAACGGAAATTATATTACTATGTGGTGAGTGAACACTACACGGAGAAAACTTGATGAGGTACCAAGAGTGTTGCGAAAATTTAAAGACGGCGATTATGTTAAAAATACCTGCAAAAGTATATTCCTTCATTTTAAAAAATAAGGGTACTTTATATTTGGCTCCCTTTTCATTTTTAAATCTCGATCTTCTGCATTACTACAATTTTATAAAAGTGTGGTGTGTATTATTTGACATATATTGCACGTATAAGGTAAGACGTTCGTTGACTATGTGAAACATCTGGTTTATAAATTTCACCACGAACCACTAGAGTGATAGACTACAATGACGAACACTGCAATTCTTATTACTGGTTAACTTTGTCATAGCTTTCTACAATTAGTAGTTCCACCTCGGTGTCGTCGAAGCGTAAAAGTAGCAGAAGCATATACAGAAAGGGCAGAAATAAATCGAACTTACACATTGTAGGCGAACTCGGTCTATTTGGTAAATTGTATGTACGATGTAAAAACTTAACAAACAAGAACTATTAAGATCACCAGGGTCGCCTTTATTTCTTTCCTCCTTTCCACTTTTGCAAAATCTTCCAGCAATAAGCATAATAATTTTCGTCCGTCTATTCTGTTAACATTATTTGTTGTTACGTTAACTTGAGAGTTAAAATTAATTAACGGTTTCGGTGAATTAGTTTTCCGTGAAATTGTTAATTTTCGAATGATGCCTTCAACAAAGATTATTTTTCCGAGAAATTCCGTTTAAATTATTAGTTACTTCCGCCTTCGTATAAACTTCCTCCTTTCACTTTCGCTAAACGTTTTGCACACCAGCAGTAATAAGTTCGGCCGGAAAGTTTGTATTTTAATCGAGCGGCACGAAACGATAATACCGGTCCGAATGTGAAATCTAAGAGAATGGTAACATTTAGGCCGCCATAGGAATTATTTACGATCACTAATGCTCTAATTTTACATTTACAATCTAATATATAATAAGTTATGCTATCCGGTTCTAACCCCAATAACAATATATATAATGGTATGAATTAACTCTTATACGCAAAAAATATAGTTCGGAATATTGTTACCGCATAGGAAACTTACAAAAAAATGTGAGAAAATACTAAAAAATAAATTTATTTCCATATGGCCTAACTGCATCTTTTACCTGCAGATTTATTCCAACATATATATATATATCGAACATTCCAACTTATTTTTTATAATAACAAAGTTGGCACTCGATACGGAGCCAAGTATGGATAAGATTTCAAATTATTAATAACAACTATTTCCAGCCTACGAGCTTACGAGTTAAACAAGAATGAAACCAACAGAAAAGGCACACTGATGCATCCAAATTTCCACAGAAGGAGAGGATAGTAGACCTTATCAAATGCCTTCGTACACGGTATATGCACGCCTCTAGTCACATCAATCACATTTATTCACACAAAAATCGGGAATTATACCCGCTATACAAAATGACCGATTAAAGAGTAATGAGAGAGGTAAAAGCAAATAATATCGAAGCGTACCTAAATGTTTCCTACATCAAGATTAAGTTAGTCGCCATCAGATGTAGCAATGAGAAGTTCACTTGTTCTTGCGGCCCTTAATTATAATTATAAGATCACCATTTTTTTCAATTATTCCAATAATTATGGCAATTTGTATTTTCTAATGTACTTACTGCTAAAATTCATTATATTAGCATTTCAAAAAGTACGATATAGCCTGAATGAAGCCTATTTCCACCTGAACGGTTTCGTAAACAAACAAAGATAAAAGTAAACAAAAGAATTTTCGTTATTGGGCCCAGGACAATCCTTGTGAGTTACACCAGCGACCACTACATAGCGACAAGGTCACAATATGGTGTGCTGTATCATGTCATGGTGTTATCGGCCCTTATTTCTTTACACGTGAAGATGGTAGTGCAGCGACAGTAACATCCGCTCGATATGTTGAAATGCTTCAAACATTCTTTACACCGAGACTGTACGAGCTTAATTTTAACATGGAAAACATGCGGTTTCAGCAGGACGGAGCCACGTCACACACTGCTCGACATTCGATAGCAGCAGTTCGTCGATTGTTTGGAAGACGCATTATTTCACGTAACGGTGATATTGAATGGCCTGCAAGATCCCCTGATCTTAGCGTGTGCGACTTCTTCCTGTGGGGGTGCCTTAAAGGCAAGGTGTACCGTACACGACCTGCAACAATCCATGAACTGAAGGAGAACATTCAACAAGAAATCACTGCCATTCCCCAAGATTTGCTACACCGCGCATTCCAGAGTTTTCATAACAGGCTGTTAGAGTGTGAACGCCGAATGGGAGGACATCTTTCCGACGTTTCGATTGTAAAAACATAAATGTCATGCTGCATACATGCACTTTCGTTAATAAATTACTAGTTTATGAATTTATTCGTGGAAATGACGTTATTTCAAGATTTCCCGTTCCCCTGCGCCATCCTGTATGTGCTTCCACAAACATTGAAAAATATGCTAGTTAATTGCAGCAAACAATATTGTTTCACTAATAGTATGCTCCGAGTTAAATAATCATTTTGTAACTTTTACGATATTTTTTAACAAAATCAACTTATGAAGAACTTATCCCTAGAACTTCCAATACAAGCAAATAAAATAAAAGGCATATACAGGAGGTCCCAACTTTGTGAAATGGCTGTTGTATAAATAATAGGAAGCTAAATACGCTGATAGCATCTTTCAAAAATAATTCCGATGAATAAAAGATCGATAAATAGCGATGCAGGCACCTTCTTTGTTATTTTAACTGGAGCGCCCTGCACATTAATACGTCCTCAATTGCGTAAATATAGATACTTTATATTTCTCAAAATATCGGAAATGTAAATATTTTGCACGTCTAAATTACATACTTGGTTTTATCTAAACATGGCATCGCAACCTCTTCAAAACATATCGGTCATTCAGTATTGTTGACAGAACAGAAATACATTAAACCAAATTTCAAAACAAAATTACAACAAAAATAACCTTTAGAAACGCTATGTCTAAACTTAGTAACCAATACCAATATCGTAATTTTTAGCGCAATCATTATTATTACGGATAGAAATCGTTATCTGCTTATCAATAAACGTTCGAATTTCTGCTCTTCCACCGCCATAAATTTGTGTAATTGTTTGTAAAAGCTGTTCTGTATTTTTTTAACACACCGACTGTTGGACTCAAGAATACTTGCATTGATCCTAACTTTATACGTGTTAACACCTTTTTTATGTTTATGTAATTTATTTTGCAAGTAGCTATTCAAGCTTCAAAGTTCGAGTCATCTATTATGATCAACGATGTCTTATAACTAAAGAGGACAAATTCGGAATGAAACCACAGGCGTGACTAACGATCGGACTCCCGCACCCCACATCCCGCATGCGAAAGGTTATTCGGTATGTTGTTCACGGCCACCGTTCGTACACGTATAATAGCAACAGTAAGCGTAACAGTAGCGTACAGCAAAAATACAAACCGCCATCATCAAAATTAGTGAATAGTTTTATTAAGAATTATCCCAGTTTATCTTACAACGGGGTAAATGTAAAATCTTTAGTGTGCAATATATTTATAAGCCATTCAGCACAATCAAATTTGCGACGCCACGTGCATAGCGCAAGACATAAAGATAGCCAAACTGGTGTCGATATAAAATACGAAAATTTCTTATTTCATTTCTATATAATGATGGTTGTGTATAATTTGCCGTTTACTTTGTAACGCAACGATTCGCTTATTTTATATAAAAAAAATCAATGTAAAATTACCGAGCTGCACCCACTTACGAAATTATTTGCTATCTGTGCGTGTAGATTTAGAAGATAAAATTAAGGCTGAACTGAAGAATAAAAAAGTGTGCTTGTGTCTGGATGAAACAACCGATAGCAAAAGAAGATCTGTACTTAACGTAACAGTGCGTAAAATGGAACCAAGTCAAACGCCATCCTCAACTTTATTAATTACCAGACAAATAGAAGAATGTACTGCGTAGGTAATTTAAAAAGTGATGTTAAGTACATTGGAAAAATTTTAAATTTTCAGAGATGGAATCTTAATGTTTGCGATAGATGGTGCCGTAACACATTACATGTTTTTTTATTACATGTATTTTATTACATGTAAAATCCATGCCCTACATCTGTAGCAGAACAGATGTTACCTAGAGGTAGATACATTAATATCGATTACAAAACAGGCATTCATGAAATCGCTAAAATGTATTCGCAAATTTCAGCAATTGCGGCCCAATATCTTCCAACCACCACAACCGATTCTGACACGATGAGAAACATGACGAAAAGCGGCATTTTATTATCATGAATATTTTGAAGATGTAAAAATGGTGGTTTTATTATTGAATCCGAAAAGATGTGCCGCTATCGAAGAAAGTCTGAAAAAAATTAAAGATGGTGAGGTTAAACGTGGTTTACAACAATTACTTCGAAATAATACAAGCAATAGAAAAATTACAAAATTCTCCGCTATCGTTACAGGAACCTATGTATACGCACAGCGTTATTTCATTTTTATTTGTTTATTTCGTTTAAAAAAAACGGTCAATGTAAAATTACCGGGCTGCATCCTCTTACGAAATTATTTGGAATCTGTTTATGTACATTTAAAGGAAAAATAAAAAATTGTTCTTGTGTGTAGATGAAACAACTGATAGCAAAAGAAGATCTGTACTTAATGTTATGATGCGTAAAATGGAACCAAACCAATCGCCACCCTCAATTTTATTAGCTGCCAGACAAATAGAAGAATGTACCGCGTAGGTAATTTAAAAAGTGATGTTTAAGTACATTGGAAAAATTTGAAATTTCCAGAGATCAAATCTTAATGTTTGCGATAGATGGTACCGTAACCATACTTTCTGTAGGTCGATCTCTTAAGCAACAGTGTAACATCCTTTTACGTATTACATGTAAAATCCATGCCCTACATTTTGTAACAGAACAGATCCGTAAATGTTACCCAGAGGTAGATGCATTAATATTTAATAAAAAAACAGTATTCTTGAAATCCCCAAAACTATTCGCGAATCTTAGCAATATGTCCCCATCACCACAACCGATTCTAACACGATGGGAAACATGGCTATAAGCGCCATTTTACTATCAGGAATATTTTGAGGATGTAAAAATGGTGGTTTTATTATTAAATCCGAAAAAATGCGCCGCTATCGAAGAAAATCGGAAAAAAATTTAAAGATAGTCAGATTTAACGTGATTTACAAACTATTCACAACAATTACTTCGGAATAGTGCAAGCAATAGAAAAATTACAAAATTCATCGTTATCGTTACAAGAATCAGTGCTAATTGTGGAAGATGTACACGCATAGCTCTGTTGGATAGAAGACGCAAGATGTGGGCGTGTTTTCATTAAATTTGAAAGTTTTTAGATAAAGATTTAGATAAATTTGTGAAGCTACATCTACAGATGCATTAAGTTGTTTCAAAGATTATTTTAAGTATGCAAATATCACATCACTAGATCTAGAGCGACCGTTTTCATTATACAAGCACATATTTTCCTCACGACGGACGCGTTTGCGAGAAATAACTTTGGAGACGCACCTTATGTTAACAATATTTCATCGCGCTTCTCCTGATTTTCAAGTCACCGAAAACGCTTAATACGGTAAGTTTTTTTTAATCATCTAATTTTATTTTTGATACGTATCATCGAGAACGTTTTTTTTTTAATCTACGAAAACCGTCTCAGTTTTTTTTTTCCTAACATAATAAGATAGTATATCTGTAGATATTAATAATGTTTCGCATGCGGAAGCCCATTCATTACTCACGCCTGCGGTTTCACTCCGAATTTATCCTCTTTACTTATAACGATCTATCAAGAAACCAAAAATCTTCTCAAATGAATACTTAAGACTGTCACTATACAATGGCAAGCAGTGAAATAATGCTGAGCGTATTTGGAAACTGTACAAGGGAAATTTAATAACAAATTACCAGTCATCGAGTTTAAACATATTAAGCGGAATTATTATGGCTATGCGCAATAAGAAGGTGAGATAGATAAGCTATGAATGCTTGGCGTTTTTGCGAAGCGATAGACGAATTTATCTTTGATATAAATTATGTATAATTGTTACCTTGCATTGTCACTTTTACTTGTCACTGACAGATAAGTTTAAGTGTTTATTTACATAAACAGGCATCATTTTCGGTGTATATATCATCAAAGCTCAGACCGGTTATAAAACATATAATTCAATTCATATAATTCTGTGTAAGTCCAAAGCAATTTCAAAAGACATGTTACAAAGTTGAGGCAGTATTATAATTAGATAGATAAGTGACCATTAAGTGAAGAAAATCGCCCGTCAGCCGTTAAAAATAATAATAAATTATTATTACGATTATCTTCATTTCAAAGCCAACATATCACAAGATCTTAACGAATAAGTATCGATATGTATGTATTTACAAACGAAATAATGTAATTATAACGTTTATGTTGAATTACGAAATTAATATAACGTCACGCCATTTCGTCATAGAAATAATTTGTAAACAATTTCGTAAAACGAAATTCCTCCGCTAGCTTCGGTAAAGAAGTCATTTAGATGTTATCGAAACAGAAACCACGACTTAATGCGCTATAAATAGCGATTCATTACTTCGAAGCCGCCTACAGTTACATTATATTCAAAAAATTCATAAACAGAAGCAACAGGTTGAGCTCGCAGGCAATTTGAATCTTTTTACGGTATGTGCACTACTCAACAGGAAATATGACTTAATTATTCTTTTCAAATCCGAGAGACTCGTTTACCTCATCCATACTTGAAGACGTTTGTTTCACTTTGATGAAATTTTTAACGAAGTTTTAATGTATAAAATGGTACTTTTGATGTATGTATAAGCATAGTGTATATACACTCCGCCAAAAAAGTATCGCATAATTTAGTTTTGAATCATAAAAGTATCGCATAATCTTTGTCTGTAGCATAAAGTTGTAAATATACTTTAATGCGCTCTAAGATATAATTTCTATGATTGTTTAAATAAAATACAGGCCAAATAAAAACAAGAACTCATACTTGAGATTTTTATTAAAACAAGAAATTATAATTTTGGAAAGAAAAATGTCATAACAGTAGCTTTTAATACTGAGTATTGCCACCTCTGGCTCTTATGACCGCTCGCATACGGTTTGGCAGAGATTCGATTAACCTCCGTATATAAGCCTGATCCAAATTCTCCCACTCGTCACGGAGAGCATTTTCTAGTCCATGCAGGTCCGCTGTGAAGGAGGTCCCACACGTGCTAGATAGGGTTCATGTCCGGACTTACCGCAGGCCAATCTAAAACTGGAATACCAACATCGTTAAGGTATTCCTGGACGATTATTGCAACATGAGGTCGTGCATTATCGTGCATTAATATGAATTCGTTTCCTATAATTGGCGCATATGGTACTACATGTTCTTCTAAAATGTCCGTTATATACCTGTGGGCAGTCAGTGTACCTCTGTCTACTGGTACTAACTCTGTACGACCTGTTAAACAGATGCCTCCCCAAACCATAATAGAGCCACCAGCGAAATTAGGTCGTCTAGGTCTGATATTACACTGCGAATAGCGCTCACCGTCTCGTCTGTAAATCTTGACTCATCTGTGAAGAGTATATTGGCCCAGTCATTAATGTTCCAATTTACATGTTCTCTGGCAAACCTTAAGCGAGCCACTCGGTGGTTCCTAGTGAGACGAGGGGCTGTTACAGCTACTCTAGCTCTTAATCCACTCTGTCGTAACCTATTCCGAATAGTTTGAGTACTCACACGAGTATTTCTGACTCTAGCCCAGTCGTTCTGCGATTGTCTCGCAGTTACATGTCTTCGACGTAATGCTTGTAGTAGTAAATAGCGGTCATCTTGGCGAGTAGAACATCTTGGACAACCTGGTACAGGTCTTCTACTGTAATTGCCTGTTTCCCTATATCTGGCTACGGCTCTAGAAACACTTGACCGATTGATGTTCATCAAATTAGCAACGTATGCTTGATATCGTCCATCTTCGATTAAAGCAACTATAGCAGCCACTTGTTCTGAAGTTAAATTGCTCATTTTAGTTTTAAAAGCGTTGGTACAGAACTCTGACTTCGCACTTTAAAATTTGTCCGTATAGGAAGACTTTCAATAAACAACTGAACAAACCTTACACATATGCATTTTTCTAAATGTGTTCTTTTAGAAAAAAAAAAAGTAAAAAAGCTATGTTCCATGATTTTGTTAGTGTTTTTATAGTTCACATACACGAGGCAAACTTTTTGTGAACGTATAAAAATATCTTGGTTTATAAATGCCCTTTTTTAGTTTATGCGATACTTTTTTGGCGGAGTGTATTATAAAAACACCAATAATATAAGAAAACTATACTATCGTTAAGTTAAAATTTTCATGGCGTAAGCAATTGAACGGCTTATTTCAGAAATAGGTTATAAATATTCATGTACTTATATTATATGGAATTAGGATCCACAAAGGCAGTCTACAAAAAGTACTCAAAATTCCAACGTTCAAATTTCAAAACGTCGTTATTACTCAAATACATCCTGAAAAAAAATATTTTTTTCAGGATTAATTTTTGGTTAAATTAGCAAATTTAACTAAATCTTAACGGTCGTTGTATTTTTTGTTTCACCTTCCTTTCTTTGTGGTTATTGGCTATTATTTCTGCAAAGAAATATTGGTTTTAGGGGTCTTCCGCCCATTAAAGTAATGCTTTTGGATTTTTATTTTGGATTTAAGGATTGGAAGTCGTTCCAAGTAGGCTTGTCTCGTTGGCAATTTAACGTCCGAAGAAAAACTTCGGATCCGCTGGCTTAAGCATAGTCAAGAACAATCCATGAATAAATTCGTTAGCTTCTACGGTTCCTGAAGTATTAAAGGTATTCACGAAATGATGATATCGAGAAATGCTAAATGCATTCGATGAGACCTTGATAGTGATTGAGTTTCTGTGATGCAAAGATAATATTGATGCCACAACTCCTTAAAGTTTGTAACACCTTTCGCTTCCATTTAAACAAGCAATTCTTTGATATCTGATTACATGGAATTTTCTGTGTAGTCCATCAGAAAAGTACATACCTCGTTTGGACTCATTGCAACCACTCCTTCGTGGTTGCAAAGAGCACACATAAAACACTGCCGTTTTTGTCTTCAAGTTAGTTAGTGATACAAAACACACTCGCAGTTAATTCTATCTTGAACGTGTACTTCGTTGTAAAGTTGTAAATTCTGCATAAAATCAAATGTCGTTGCAGCAACACTCTACGCTTCTTCCTCCTCTGAATCTGGATATTTAACTTAAATAGCTGATACATAATTCTTGTATCTAGGAGTGCATATAAGTACTTATATTCTTTCTTGTGTAATATCTTGGCAGGAAATGACCGAATGTGGTTACTAATTTTTCTAGTTTTGACACCAACGGCATTTGCTTTAACGCTGGTTTCTCTTTTGTCTATCAATATCTCTCCGAAAATTAAAAGATCCTGAGTTCTTTTGAGTCTTTCAGTCCCGATACTATGTAAGCTTAGGAATATTGTTTAATTAAATCACTATTTCTTAACGTGAGGCGATTAATTTCTTAAAATAGGAGGATTACGAGGAAAATTCGCTAATTCGACAAACAACCTGATCTTTTTAAAGGAAGTAAGGATCGGATTTTACCTCGGTTTAAACCGGTATATTTTGGGCGAGAGCTTCCCTTACAATTCAAGATAACCCTTGAAGGTTAGTGTCTATTAACCTGGCACAAAAACTTCGTAAGCCCACCAGCAAACCAATTCCATAGTTTGTTGGTAATTTATTACCCAAGGATTAATTTTGTTGCCTCAACCATTCTCGAGAAACAATGACTACGCTGACTAGCATAAGCACCCGCTGTAATTTGTGAGCCACTGCAAGACACTTAGATCATTCGATCTAACGCTACGCATCCGCTAGTGGAGTGCCATTAGATGGTGACGTGAAGAGAAGCGCCCAGCAGCTCTGCAAAGGCAATTATTGTTAAGCTTGCTACCGTATTTTTGAAAGGTTTTGAAAGGTTTCAAAAAACAGAATGTGATCAAATGGGCTATCGATTTTCCCAGTCCACGAATTGCAAAAACCCGCAAAGAGCGACGAGCAACGAGCGAGCAATAGCTTGCATCGTAAACATCAATCATTTTAATTTTGTAAGAATGTGTTATGTTTCACTAAAAAAACAATAAACAAATTACTTATGTGAATCTACGTAGCATTTCGTAGCCCTTTTGGAACACGCTTCCTTGAATACCCAACATGCTCTAATACAAGCGCTCCCAGTCTTTGTCGGTAAAGTGCCCTGCGTTGTGAGGGCAAAAATCAATGGGAAAATCCAAAATGAAAATTTCGAAGAACAATAGCGGAGTGCCTTTTATTAGACTCGCGTTTTATCGTTCACTGTTAATTAATTAATAAACTACGACAGCTATTTAAACTTTGATTGGAAGATGAAGGAAGAGACAAAGAACAAAAATTCAATACTGGAAAAATACATGAAAGCAGAATCGAGCAAAGACATCGTCACTTCAACATCGTCGAGGATGCGGATCTTTAACGTAGATATTCTTGAAGATGAATTGAACTATAAGTCGAGTGCTGTATGTTAGGGCAGAATTGCAATATGCATTTATTAGGTTGCAACAAATATAGGTATGTCTTTGTCAGGAGCACCATTAACTTTCAATCTGTACCAGAATTCATGCGTATTATTATTAGGTAGAGTAAGTTAAAGTTTAGATGTAGTCAAGTATTAAAATAAGCTATCAATGGAAAAAGATGTAACCATATTTAGTGTATCTTTCTACATAAGTATCAAACTTATGGAATTTGTCATGCAAGTATCGCCTTAAAGTTAACATTAATCTCTCAGCTACAACTAAGAATACGCGACGATATTCAAAACGTTTGGATGAAGAGGAGATTGTTAATTTGAAGCAAAATCGTCAGTTACTTCTTTCGCAATGTATCACAGTTATTAGTAAAGAGTCCAAACGATGTGCCCGACCAGTAGCGTCGATGCGAGAGCAGAGTGGGGTAAACTCCGCTCTCGCATAAGTAGTAAAAATAAACGATGCATTTAGTTGCCGTTCTAACGTGTTAAAGTATACATTGAAAATGTTGCGAGGTCGTAAAAATAATGCGTCAAATCGGTTGTCTGCTACCGTAGTAAATAAATTTATACATCGGTTTCCCGATTTAATATATGACGGTAAGGCAGTGAAATGTTTAGTTCGTGAAACAACTTTATTATCTTGGAAAGCGAGTCAGTGTCAAAGACATATAAATAGTGACAAACATAAATTGAAAAAGATTAGACACAAATCATTTGTAATGAATTTGTGGTTGATTTAACAATGATGCTAATTGGGACCAATATAGCAATACATAAAGTCCAACACCCAATGTTTCGCCAGTTTTGGAATAAATACAATCCTACGTTGAAATTACCATCTAAAAATACGCTACACAATTACGTACCATCAGTGCGTGAAAGAATTGTAAATTTTACGAAAAAAACGGTGAAAAATCAATACCTTTGGTTGACAATGGACGAAACTACAGATATTAAAAAACAGTCCATCCTATCCATTGTCGTAAGGACGCTGACCCCACAAGGATCTTCTGACCCTTATTTACTAGCCTGTAAACGAATGCAAGATTAGTACTACCACGGCGATACGTGGATACGATACGATAGAAACACTACACAAATTTGAAATTTTACCGGAGCAACTGTTAATGTTAGTTACCGATGCTGCCGCGGTTATGTGTTCCACAGCAAAATTACTCAAAACGATTCAACCAAACCTGCTGCACGTCACATGTTTGCTTCACGCTTTACACCTTGTAACAAACATTATACGTACAAGTTATCCTGATTTGGATGAACTAATAGGACAAACGAAAGCGGTTTTTCTTAAATCTCCGAAACGTATTCGCCTATTTCATTCGCAGTGTCCTGACATACCCGAGCCGCCGCAACCAATTCTTATACGATGGGGTACGTGGTTAGAAGCAGCATTCTATTATTATAAACATTTTGAAAAAATTAAATCAGTATAAAAAAGTTACAGAACAGTGCGCTGTCCTTATCGGACTCATTAGCAATTATTGACCACGTAGAATTAGCGCTGCATATCCTTGATGATGAAAAAAGTGTTTGTGTTCGTGAAAAATTTAATAGTGTATTAGATAAAAATGTAGATTTTACAAAATTACGGCAACTTTTTACCAATACTGAAGATACGTTGTACAGATACAAAGAGCACTTTAACTATGCAAATATAACATCTCTCAACGTCGAACAATCCTTTTCAGCATATAAGCATTTATTTACGTCGCTACGTACGAACCTCTCCGAGACTAATACAGAAACATATATGATGGTGCAATTACTTCATCGCGCACATCCGGATATTTCTGCAACAATGTAAACATGTTAGGTAAGTTATTTATGTTTTTTCTTAACGTTTTGTAAAGTGATTCAATATATTTATTTTTAAATAAGCGCACTGTTATTCTGGTAAACTCTCCACGCAACGCCAATGCTCGGACACATCGTTTGGACTCTTTAGTTATTAGGTACTTATCTATACACATTATAAAATATTCAAGCAATAAACCCAAACTACATACAAGTAATGTTTGTGCAACATACAGTACAATCTACGTTGTTTGTTCCTGAATTTTTCATGCACTCATCAGTATTACTAACATTGAAGTACAGTTTTATTAGTAGCTAAATACCAAACATTATTTTTAGCACAGAATCACAAACTAAATACGAAGCAACCTATGTGCCATGCATTCTTTTCACCATTGAAGATTTATATTTTCCTTACAACTGGGACTATTACAAAAAAATTAAACGTTTACCAGAAGTTCTTCAAATTTAATTTTTTATCTAGCCGTCTTTAATTAATGGGGCATTAAAAAAGCTTATGTCAGTAGTATATTGTACTTTATCAAATAAGAAAGTGTTAAAAAAGGAACACATCTTAAAGGAAATTTGCGAAATAATTTGAATCCTTCGTAAACTCAACCTACGCGTCAGCGTTCAATATCCCTGTGCTATTATAAACTTTTGATTTAAAATAACTCAAAAAAAAAAATTGATTTAAAATAAAACAAAGGAGGAAAGAAATCTGAAGGTCGAACTATTTATTGAATCGCACCTTAAAATCCAGCAACCAGGAAACTTCACATTTCAGAAAGAGGTGACACCAGATAATTTCAAGAATTTCTAAGAATTTGCCTATTTGCGCATGACCATCGCCTATCGAACTGATGAACAAGTTAAGAATGAACAGACTGGGGGGAGCGTTGATCGAACACCATTGGTTGAAGAGGGTGCCGCATCAGTAAAGAGTTATTTATTTTCATTTAGCAAATCAAATAATGTTGCGCAGAAATTTGTTCGTCTTATTCGATCTATTTGAAAAATTGTTGGTGAATAGAAAACTTATAAGATTCGTATTTGAATATTTCAAGAATTTTAAATACTGAAAAAATATTGAATTGTTGCGATAGAATTAATTAATGAGAGCTGTTAATGAATATGATTAACAGTGACTTAATTAATATTAAAGTATCAAATTTGAAGTCTTCCTGCTTTGTTTTCTGTAATAATCTCTGCAATTACACACTATGCCAAACAAGTGTTCTATTTTATTATAAAAAGAAAACGGCGTCAATACATGAAAGATAAATATAAACGTTCACTGTTAAAAAAAAAAAAAATGCACGGCATGTTCAGAATTAGATCACCTATTAAGTAAGTAAGTTAAATGTTGATATTATAAATTGCATTTGTCTGAGCTAGAAGCTACTAGAATATAGGCATCTTTATGCCAATCGTGCTCAATATAAAGTGCTTGACGCAGAATTGTCAAAAATAAACCCAAGGCGTTAAACGGAAGCATACAATGTAAAAAGCGGTGCGTGTTCAACATAAAGTATGCATGGTACTACATGTAATAGCACAGTTTTTCCTGTAATAATACGCACCCGTTAGAGGTTATAAGTGATAATGAGACTGACATGCTAGCGAATGTTGGAGGGGATCAAATTGCTGTAACAAGAGAAAGAAATCAAAGTTTTAATTTATAGGGTATAACATTGTATCCAAAAATAACATTTAAATCATTGCACCAATATTAATACATATAATTGATCACAAAGGGGCTCTAGTAGATGCAAAGCGCATATAATATTAATTGCTCTAATTTATATAAATACGTATGTGGAATACAAGTATTGTAAATTGCGCCACCGTTACACATTTGTTATTTACGCGATACTCGGCTTCATGGCACACCAACTTTTAATCCTATCAAATATTATCTCCCCGCAAATCGTTCCGTCAGTACCGCTCTCTGCCAAATTTGAAAGCGAGCTTCAATCAACGTCGACCCCGATATGCCTCGTCTTGCAATGATTATTGATTTACCAAATGCACTTGATAATGTTAACCACGAGATTCTTCTTGATAGAATGAAAATATGCCGATATCGTATCCCTAGATTGGTTTAGAAGTTATTTGAAAAATCGTCGGCAAAAAAATCGCTATCAATCAAACCTGATATTCACCGAAGATCTGCTTTATGCCCCCGTGCCTTTTTCGATTTTCATTACAATGATGTCGCTTGTGTTTTGAATATACGTGACTTACGCTGATAATATTGATACTATATTGGCTTCCAGTAAGGTATCTTTTCCATATTTCTAATGCAGTACATTCTTAACTTTACTGGTTGTTATAAACAATGTATTAATTGATAGTAAAAAAAATAATATCTAGATATTTTATTTCGTAATAAGGTTAAATGCAATGTAAATAACTTCGGCATCATTATTGAGCTTAAATTATTTTCCAAGCTTTTGGGTATCCTGGTTAACGAAGACTTACAATGGAATAATCCACATTACTAACCCTCCTAGTCCGTTATGTTTTGCAGAACTTGAAAATATCTTGCAGTTTAAGTGCTTCAAACACTCTTGACCTTTCTAATTTCTATTCTGAGATGACCGACCAGAAAGCAAGTTGTGTTTTTTCATTGAAGGATAAAGGACTATAAAACTTGCTTTTCATCCTTCTTGGCTGGAGTCCTGTTAATACCACCTTGAGATTACACTGAATGTTAACTTTTATAGAGCCTACATACTAAAACTTCTATGTTTTCATGCTCATTTTACTAGAAATAATAATTATCTTTTACCGGTATCTTATAGAGCTGCTCTATTCTAGAAACCCAAAAAATTACTATTTTCTGTTGTTGACGTTATCTTGCGTACTTATACAGGGTGAATAGGAGTAGGAGTAGAAACTCTGGGAATGTATTCTACAGATGAAAATAATGTAAAAATAACTCAAATATTTTTTTACATATTTATAAATGTGTCAATGCTGTAGAAAATGTTTAGAAATGAATGGCGGTATTTTTCAAAATATATTATAATATATATAACAATAATACCAATAGAGTAGCAAAACTTTAATGTATTAAATTTTATTTATTTTTAATTACGCTATAACTGGAAAACAAATAAAAATCGAATAACAACATTTGAGTTTTTTTACATTATTTTTGCTTATAGAATACACTCTTAGAGTTTAGTCCATTCTTCACGACTCACCCTGTATATACGTCGAAATAAAAGATGTAGCTTTTTTAATATTATAAAATAAAAAATAGGGATTTCTACAATTTTCAGTTCATCACAAAGCTTTAAAGGATTAACATCACTAAGACTGCATTGATGCATATGTCTTCAATCAATTTAAAGACCTTGTTTCTTATAACTTATAATTGCCGATGTACTTCGGACATTGAAATTGACAAACAATGGAAATTAGGAACTACTATTAATTTCTTATTCTTACGGCGGGCACATATATCCGACCCAAGTAAACGACTAATACTAAAAAACTACCAACATCCAAAACGACATTGTTAGGTTACCACACCTCAACGAAAAAAAGATATTTTTTGGTTGCAGTATGTTATCAATGTTATCATTTACTGAGTACCGCTTACAATGTATATTTTTTAACCATATGCTGTGTTCCGTGACTGTTTTGCAATTATAAAGCTACAATGAACATTGAAATGGAATAGATCCTACAAAAGTTTTGTGGACGGTTACTGGTAGTAGCTCTCGACTGCCCCGACTCTCGTCGAGTGGTAGGACCGTGGCGATGAAGAAATTAAATTAAAGAAAATGAATAAATGATGCCGGGTTACTTAGAGATAAATCGAACGGATAAAATTAATTTCAACGTATAAAGAATAAGTCAAAAACAGCTCTTTATTTCAGGTATTTCACGTTTCTTCTTGCGAATAAAAAAAAAATTCTCTATACACTCCGCCAAAAAAGTATCGCATAATCTAAAAAAGGGCATTTATAAACCAAGATATTTTTATACGTTCACAAAAAATTTGCCTCGTGTATGTGAACTATAACAACACTAACAAAATCATGGAACATAGCTTTTTTACTTTTTTTTTTTTCTAAAAGAACACATTTAGAAAAATGCATATGTGTAAGGTTTGTTCAGTTGCTTATTGAAAGTCTTCCTATACGGACAAATTTTAAAGTGCGAAGTCAGAGTTCTGTACCAACGCTTTTAAAACTAAAATGAGCAATTTAACTTCAGAACAAGTGGCTGCTATAGTTGCTTCAATCGAAGATGGACGATCTCAAGCATACGTTGCTAATTTGATGAACATCAATCAGTCAAGTGTTTCTAGAGCCGTAGCCAGATATAGGGAAACAGGCAATTACAGTAGAAGACCTGTACCAGGTCGTCCAAGATGTTCTACTCGCCAAGATGACCGCTATTTACTACTACAAGCATTACGTCGAAGACATGTAACTGCGAGACAATCGCAGAACGACTTGGCTAGAGTCAGAAATACTCGTGTGAGTACTCAAATTATTCGGAATAGGTTACGACAGAGTGGATTAAGAGCTAGAGTAGCTGTAACAGCCCCTCGTCTCACTAGGAACCACCGAGTGGCTCGCTTAAGGTTTGCCAGAGAACATGTAAATTAGAACATTAATGATTGGGCCAATATACTCTTCACAGATGAGTCAAGATTTGGTCTTTACACCTCAGATAGGCGTATCTCAGTGTACAGACGAGACGGTGTAGCGCTATTCGCAGTGTAATATCAGACCTAGACCTAATTTCGCTGGTGGCTCTATTATGGTTTGGGGAGGCATCTGTTTAACAGGTCGTACAGAGTTAGTACCAGTAGACAGAGGTACACTGACTGCCCAGAGTTATATAACGGACATTTTAGAAGAACATGTAGTACCATATGCGCCAATTATAGGAAACGAATTCATGTTAATGCACGATAATGCACGACCGCATGTTGCAATAATCGTCCAGGAATGCCTTAACGATGTTGGTATTCCAGTTTTAGATTGGCCTGCGGTAAGTCCGGACATGAACCCTATCGAGCACGTGTGGGACCTCCTTCACAGACGGACCTGCATGGACTAGAAAATGCTCTCCGTGACGAGTGGGAGAATTTGGATGAGGCTTATATACGGAGGTTAATCGAATCTCTGCCAAACCGTATGCGAGCGGTCATAAGAGCCAGAGGTGGCAATACTCAGTATTAAAAGCTACTGTCATGACATTTTTCTTCCCAAAATTATAATTTCTTGTTTTAATAAAAATCTCAAGTATGAGTTCTTGTTTTTATTTAAACAATTATAGAAATTATATCTTAGAGCGCATTATTAACTATATTTACAACTTTATGCTACAAACAAAGATTATGCGATACTTTTATGATTCAAAACTAAATTATGCGATACTTTTTTGGCGGAGTGTAGTATACAATATACAACATAATTATAATAGAAAATTCTTAATGATAACAATCATACTAAGAATATAAACAAAATTACAAAAAAGTGGTTTATTAGGTTTATCTTGTTTACTATTGTCATCTTACTTTTAACAAGTTTTCCGAACCAACATCACAAATTGTAGTTGCACGAAACATCAGCTTCAACTAACACCTAACGAAGTTTGATGTACACTACCGACCATTGAAGTTAGAGCAACTAGTAAATTACTGTTAACTAAATAAAAAAAACGGCAACAATTCAAAAGAAAATAGAAATGTATTCGGAAAAATAAAAATATTAACAAATACTAAGAAAAATAAGAGATGAAACAAAACATTCTCAATTGCACCAGGACTATATTAGGACCGCTCGGGACATATGTTCTGTTAATTTGGCTAGAGTTTCCCCGGAAATATTATTCCATTCGGTTCGGAAGATTCGCCGCCGGAGTTCTTTCAAAGTTTGGCAGACTTGTCTTAATCGTCTGTCCAGCTCGTCTCGCAGAAATTCGATGGGGATCAAATCCGAACTCTGCGAGAACTAGGGCATGATCTGCTTGAGGCAAGAGGTAATCTTTGCAGATCCGTGCCATATATTTGTTATTATATGCAAACACTCAATCAATCGCAATCATGATGTTACAGCATTCTTCTCCCGTATGTGTTTACAATTTCCTTCCCCAAACTATTACTGAATCATCATCTCATCTTATAAAAACTCTTCGCTTCTGTCCAAAGATTTGGGCGATTCCAGTCTTCCAATGTTCCGGTGTCGCGATATAGCGGCGAATAGTATAATGTTGTTACCTGCAATCACACGCGCAGAATGTCCTTATTGATGCAATGTGAAAATAATAGATCGCTTTTTAACAATTATCGACTTTGCTTTCGGCATTTTTTAATTATTTTCACAAACACCACAACTGAATAACCGTATCAAATCTAGTTTTCTAACAGAATGGTTCACAGCGAGTACGATCAAGAACTACTCGGTATATAACCAGAAATAAATAATATTTTACGACCCCGTAGACCCAACCCCTCGTTGTAATCATGTTTATTGGCCATTAATCTTTAATAATCAATTATTAATTATCTATTAATTAATGATTAATTAATAATTAATCATTAATAATTAGCATCGTTTCTAAGCAGGATTTTTTATCTTAAAATTCGTTGAACATGGAAAAGTTTGATTTTTTTTAACTCTAATAGCTGTCCTAACTTCAATACGGTGGTGTATATGTATTTAGGGTTGATTTGCACTAAATTAATCACAAATTTGGATTATATATTAAAGAAACAAATATATTTAAGTTATATCAATTTTACCATCACACATCACAGTCTACTCAAATGTAAAAAGAAAAAAGCAATTTTGCATCGGCCGGGAATCGAACCCGGGCCGCCCGCGTGGCAGGCGAGCATTCTACCACTGAACCACCGATGCTACGTTTTTGATTATTTTATATATTTGTATTCAAATATAATCATTCTCACATTATAAAATAAAATTAATTTAAAATGTATGGATCTATTATTTATTGGATCTATTATTTATTTTCTTCATATATTTCTTAATCTAAATAATCTTAATTCAATTACCTATTTAAAAATATGACAGTAAGTTTTTTTGAAGTATTCATCACCAAATAAAACGTGAAAAAAAGACTTGGCGGGCTCGTCCGGGATTTGAACCCGGGACCTCTCGCACCCTAAGCGAAAATCATACCCCTAGACCAACGAGCCCTGCGCAAATAACTTTCTTATAGAAGTTATAAGTCGTGCAGTTTGAAAGGGATCTTTGAATCTATTATTACTGTGAATATAAATTATATTTCCCAATTGCATTGTATAAATAAATGTAAGCCTCGCCCGCTTAAATTTTGTCAGGGCGAAAAATAACACACTACGTTCATTAACGTTCACTTTATTTCTTGTTGTCACAACTGAATATATGAAAGTAACTATATGGCATTGCCAACGGTACATATAACATTGAAAGTATCTATAGGGCATTACAAACTGTGTAAATATAACTTGTTAAGCTTACAATACCTACATATAATAAACTCAAAATGATGGCTTTTGTTTGACATAGTACCTACGACAATATCAACGACGATATATTATTGTGTATATAATAATGTTTTCTATAATTGTGATAGTGCAACTATCGACTTTATTCAATACAACCAACATCAAACTATTCCTCGTCCTTACACGGGCTATACGAAATGTGTATATGATGTATCATCCGTAATTGTCTATAATTGGTAAACTTGACATATTCAATATAAGGATAATCTTTTCACCAATTTCTTTAAGCGAGTAATAAGTTGTAGTAGTTTAAATGGGTAACTAGATTGCGCAGTTAATTACGAGGTGAATCTCAAAAATATCCGGAATTAACTACTTGCCCTATATTTCGATTTAATTTGAAATACACTCCGCCAAAAAAGTATCGCATAATTTAGTTTTGAATCATAAAAGTATCGCATAATCTTTGTTTGTAGCATAAAGTTGTAAATATACTTTAATGCGCTCTAAGATATAATTTCTATGATTGTTTAAATAAAATACAGGCCAAATAAAAACAAGAACTCATACTTGAGATTTTTTATTAAAACAAGAAATTATAATTTTGGAAAGAAAAATGTCATAACAGTAGCTTTTAATACTGAGTATTGCCACTTCTGGCTCTTATGACCGCTCGCATACGGTTTGGCAGAGATTCGATTAACCTCCGTATATAAGCCTGATCCAAATTCTCCCGTTCGTCACGGAGAGCATTTTCTAGTCCATGCAGGTCCGCTGGAGCAACATTTTGGGTTCGTATCCGTCTGTGAAGGAGGTCCCACACGTGCTCGATAGGGTTCATGTCCGGACTTACCGCAGGCCAATCTAAAACTGGAATACCAACATCGTTAAGGACGATTATTGCAACATGCGGTCGTGCATTATCGTGCATTAACATGAATTCGTTTCCTATAATTGGCGCATACGGTACTACATGTTCTTCTAAAATGTCCGTTATATACCTGTGGGCAGTCAGTGTACCTCTGTCCACTGGTACTAACTCTGTACGACCTGTTAAACAGATGCCTCCCCAAACCATAATAGAGCCACCAGCGAAATTAGGTCTAGGTCTGATATTACACTGCGAATAGCGCTCACCGTCTCGTCTGTACACTGAGATACGCCTATCTGAGGTGTAAAGACCAAATCTTGACTCATCTGTGAAGAGTATATTGGCCCAGTCATTAATGTTCCAATTTACATGTTCTCTGGCAAACCTTAAGCGAGCCACTCGGTGGTTCCTAGTGAGGCGAGGGGCTGTTACAGCTACTCTAGCTCTTAATCCACTCTGTCGTAACCTATTCCGAATAGTTTGAGTACTCACACGAGTATTTTTGACTCTAGCCAAGTCGTTCTGCGATTGTCTCGCAGTTACATGTCTTCGACGTAATGCTTGTAGTAGTAAATAGCGGTCATCTTGGCGAGTAGAACATCTTGGACGACCTGGTACAGGTCTTCTACTGTAATTGCCTGTTTCCCTATATCTGGCTACGGCTCTAAAAACACTTGACTGATTGATGTTCATCAAATTAGCAACGTATGCTTGAGATCGTCCATCTTCGATTAAACCAACTATAGCAGCCACTTGTTCTGAAGTTAAATTGCTCATTTTAGTTTTAAAAGCGTTGGTACAGAACTCTGACTTCGCACTTTAAAATTTGTCCGTATAGGAGGACTTTCAATAAACAACTGAACAAACCTTACACATATGCATTTTTCTAAATGTGTTCTTTTAGAAAAAAAAAAGTAAAAAAGCTATGTTCCATGATTTTGTTAGTGTTTTTATAGTTCACATACACGAGGCAAACTTTTTGTGGACGTATAAAAATATCTTGGTTTATAAATGCCCTTTTTTATACTTTTTTGGCGGAGTGTATAAATACCGTTGACTAAGAAACACTCGGCCGCGTAGTGCGACTTCATTGTGCTTTTGGTAATGAAGTATTTTAATTCAATCGTAATGCTTCTACATATACAGTATCGTAATAGGTGACGAAATCTAAATATATTCATAAGAACTAGAAACAAAACAGCAATCTACTGTTTGTATGTTTCAAAGTGAACCAAAGCCAACAAGAGTTGTTCGTTCATGAAGCGCTTTAAAAAGAGTTATTGCTCTTTTCTACCAAAACTGGTTCTATTGCTATCGTTGCTCTTGAAGATCGAAAAAGAGTAAACGCCGATTGGTATATGGCAATTTATTTGTCTTAAGTCTTCGACGAAATCGGAAGAAGCAGCACACATCGAAACCTTATCCTTCACCAAGACAACGCCAGCTCCCACATAACACACCGCACAGTCGATTATTTAAAGGAGAATAACATTAAATTAATGACTCATCGTTCCTATTCGCCTGACTTCTTCACCAAATACCTACTTCCTGTTCTCTTTTGTCAAAAACAAATTACGTAGTCAGCGGTTTTCGACATCGAAAGAGATCTTTGAGGTATTTAAAAGGCAGGAAGATTCCTTCGAATGCAAAAGTACCAAGTAAAATTTGATTAACAAAAGATGATTTCTATTATTAAGAAATTATTTCAGTGCGCTGTATCAATTTCTACGACAAATACAAAGAAAACAGCGCCCCAAACACACCGCACACAAACAACTCGTGGTTGCTCGGGGAGATCAGAACTGAGAAAATGACGCTGCTATAAGCCTGGTAAAGATAAATGTGACAATCTCAAATGCGCCGTTAAATAAGTTTAAAATTAAGCATATCGAGATCCACCAAATAGAAATATCATTTACTATATCAAACAGGACCGGGCGAAAATAATTCGACAACAAATAACACAGTTAGCAGAAGTCGAGGAATTATTCTGCACACAGCGTATCCGATGATATCAATTTATTATGTTTTCTAATTCATTAACTGATTCCTTTAAACGCGTTTTTCTTTTTTCTTTTTTTTTCTTTTTTCGTTTTTCTTTTTCCTTTTTTCTTTTTTTCTTTTGTATTTATTTAGCATTCTTTTCCTATTTTTTTTTTACGCGCGCGCGCAATAATGCAATGCTAAAGAAATACAAAAGCAAAAATGTTTATTTTGGATTTTGATTATTTACAGAAATGGTACCTACTTGTGGTAATAACAATTGGATATATTAGATAATATCGCGTACAGCTACCGCCAGCTACGACGGTGAAGTATCCTCACTTTATTGGGCACTAATTTAATTAAACTGTTGATAAAAGGATGAAGAATGTTTTGCCGAATGTCTCGCAAGGCATTGGCAATCTGCTACACTGTCTGAACTATATGCATTAACCGTCTTGAGATTTCAACCCAGACATGTTCAATGTAATTCATATCTAGATAACAAGTTGGCCAACGCATTCGGTTAATTCTACGATGTTCTATGCGGTCGTTTACTATCCTAGCACGGGGAAATCGAAGATTATTATCCATTAAAGTAAAACTTCCATCGATAACGGCAACATACAGTGCAATAATTGGTTCTAGAATTATGTAACGATACCTTACCGATGTCATGGCTGCTCCAGGCAGGCAGATGTCTCCTCAAACACAAACTAATTTCTTTCGGGCTTTGTCGTGTAATTAATGTTTTTCTTAACGTTTCGCAGACTATGCTCTATCGACTTCTTCAGAAATCTTTAGAAATCTTCTGAAGAAGCTGACAGCATAGTCAGCAAAACGTCAAGAAAAATATTAATTACACGACAAAACACGAAAGAAATTTCTCCAATGGATTTCGGTCGTGAAAGCCTACGCTCAAATTTGGACTTATCATGATTTCCATCTCTCAGAGCCCAATGATTTCTTAGCGCTCGCTGTTCCCTAATCGATAAGTAATGGATCTTTCTTATTGGTTGGCTAAAAATTATTCTTCCAATATCTTATAGAAAGAGGGGATTCCTTCATACTCTAAGGACCAAAAGACGATCTCCAGCAACTCTTTTTTTCCCCGCCACAACGAATATATGCAGCACTCCCTATACTTATGTGTCGTACTAAGCACAATTTGGAAAACATTCTACCGGTTAGAATCTTCTTGTTGCGTTAAAAAATTATTAGGGCGCAACAAGTCGATTGCCTAACAGTAGACTTGCCACGCCGATTTAACCGAAATGAACGTATGCGCTATTTAGAACAAAAAAACAATAAGAGAATTTATGAAAACGCAAACGTAAAATAGTAAACAACTTATCGAATATGCTTAGATGGCCGAAAACAAATCCGAAAGTGAGGCCTTCCCTGTATTACAGCGTACGTTTGTACAATAGTGTCTTTGAGACCCGTCCATTGCGGCGTATACAATATTGCGTACGCTAATACGGATATATACGGAACGAAGAATGGGAACATGACTGTCACAGTAACATCACAAGCCTGACCACAAGTGCGTCGTTCGATGTGCACTCACCACTCCTATTTCCCTTCCTGTATATGTGTATCCGTAGCCATCTGAACATTATTGTGTATCTGCTTATACGCAGAAAACGATTGTTTTACATCTAGCGCTGTAATATTCGCGTTCTTAAAGTGGTCTTTAAATAACGGATCTTCTGCACCACTATTGTGAAAAAAAAAAAATGGTGCATTTTACTTAATATAATTTTAAGCTCTGTCCAAAACACTTTTTTTCGTCTAAAATATACAGCATTATTTGTACGTGCTCAACAATTTCAGAAGAATCCCAGCAGCGAAGTATTTTGCAATTTTGTCATTGCGTCAACTACTGAAATCCATATAATTGTCGTTAATAGGTTTTTAATCAGCTGCAACTTGAGAATTTTTGTTAAAAATAGTGGCACAATAACTTAAGTGTTTTAACACTTTATAAGTTGGTACTAAAAATAGATATATAGTTGGTAATAAGAAAAATAGGTTAATTAAAAATTAAGTTAGAAAGTAAGTTTGTCCCCTTTTTTAGTTACATGTTGATTAAGGAACTAAGTTTTGTGTAAAGTGCTAATTTTTATTTACAATCGCGTATATACAACAAAACCAACAGGTTATGGGCCCAGTTGCGTTGAATAAAAAAAAACTTTATTAAAAGCTTGCTTCTAAAATATACGTGGTTGGTTGTTAATACATTTATTTAATAAGAATAAACATGGAATTGGTAGAATTTAAGAAAATGGTTTCTTTGAATGGGAATGGCTCAAATTATCAGGCATAGCAATTTCAATTAATTATTATATCAAAGACCGCCGGAATATTCGACGTGGTTGATGGTAGCAGACCACACCTGAAGGAAGAAGATAAGAAATGGGAGGAAGACGATCTAAAAGCGTAGAGAACGATAATAACGTTAGTGCAAGAGAAGGTAATAACACATTTAATTGCATGTAAAAGTGCACATGAAATATGGGCAAGAATAGAGACACTGTATGGTAAAACAACAGAAGCAAATGTGCATTCTTTGCAACAAAGATTTTATGCCTGTACATATAAAAATGAAGGTGTTGCTCAACACATTGCAGATTTTGAGAAATTATCTGACGAATTAAAAACGTGCGGAGAACAAATCAGTGAAAATATGTTGATAAATAAGATATTGATGACATTACCTGAAGAATTTAAACATTTTCATTCTGTATGGGATAACTGTTCTGACAAAACGTTAAACAAATTGACATCAAGGCTTTTGGCAGAAGAAGAAAGATTAAAATCAAGAAATGGCAGATACGATGTTGCAGATGGATTAGCCGCACTTAAGGTAAGTGAAAACAAACTGAAACGAAGAAGCAATTAAGGAAGAATATAACCTGTCATTTTTATAAAAAAACAAGGTCACAAACAATTATGCACTCATAAGTAAAACTGAAGGAAGCAGAGGTTTCGAATGGTGCTTAGATAGTGGAGCTAGTCATCACATGACAGCAAATGAAGGTTGGTTTAGTAAATATGAAAAGTTAGCAAACAATCAATTTGTTATAATAGGAGATGGTACTAGACTAGAAGCAGTAGGTAAACGGACAATAGAAGTGGACATTAAAAACAGAACCCGTAAGAAATTACCTAGGAATGGAGATTGTAAAGTGTGAGAATGGCGGAATAATTATCAAACAAGAAAATTATATTAACAAACTTTTAGAAAAATTAAATATGGTTAATTGCAAACCAGCTTCGACGCTTATTCCAACAAAAAAATCTTGATGATGAAAATAGTCCATTATGTAAAGCACCATATCGTGAAGCAATAGGTGGTTTGCTGTTTCTATCTTCTGTTAGCAGACCAGATATTACCTTTGCTGTAAATAAACTTAGCAGATATATGGAAGCTCCACGTTTAGTTCATTGGGAGGGAGTTAAGAGAATTCTTCGATATTTAAGTGGGACTAAAGAACACGGTTTCAATTTTGAGCATTGCTGCAAAGAAAAGTTCCTGATGAGCTAAAGAAAAGTTCCTGATGAGCTACTCTGACGCTGACTATGCCGGAGACATAACTACCCGAAAATCAACATCAGGATATGTCATGATGCTCTGTGATGCAGCTATTGATTGGTATGCAAGACGCCAAGGAGTAGTTGCCCTTTCGACTGCCGAGGCCGAATATGTTGCAGCTACAGAAGCAGTCAAAGAAATTATATCAATTGTGAATATATATGAGGAACTTAACTTTTGTGCGCGTCCGGCAGTAGACTTAGACAATCAGAGTCTAGATTGACTATTCAGTGATGAAACAGCACGCAAGCATACAAAGCACATAGACGTTCGCTTTCATTTTTTAAAGGACAGGTTTAATAAGGACTTTTTGTTGAAATATGTTACTAGTGAAAATCAGCTAAGAGACATCTTTACAAAAGGTTTACCTAAAAGTCGATTTGACTTTATTAGAAGTAAAATGTTAAAAGAAGGGAGTGTTAAAAATAGTGACACAATAACTTAAGTGTTTTAACATTTTGTAAGTTGGTAGTAAAAATAGATATATAGTTGGTAATAAGAAAAATAGGTTAATTAAAAATTAAGCTAGAAAGTAAGTTTGTTCCCCTTTTTTAGTTACATGTTGATTAAGGAACTAAGTTTTGTGTAAGGTGATAATTTTTATTTACTATCGCGTACATAATTTTGAAATTGAATTTGACTTTGTCCTTTTACAACTTTTGTTACTTTAGCGCTCAGTTGTGAAATCACTAATTTAATCTTTTCGAAATATTTAAAATAATAGAACGCTGCTTTTAACCGTGTACCCCATCGTGTGAGAATTGACTGTGATGTCTGGACATTGTGAATAAAATAGCCAAATATGTTTCGCGTTCCGGTGATTTAAGGAAAACCTCTTTCGTCTGTGCTATTAGTTGATACACGTCGGGGTATAGTGTCTGCATAGCGTCTGCCGTTTTTCCGGTTTTTACGAACCCGTAGAAATTCTTAAACCGTTTCCTTCCGGTTTCCTTAAATTTGCAAGTTGTGCTATTTACATGGCTCCTAAACTGCGTTCACGCTAAGAAGACGTGCATGTCATGGATGACATTTACACTATGTTGTCAGTTTTCCGTATTGGCAGCTGTTATAATACTAAATAATGTAAATATAGGTCATATAACAGATTTGTTTGTGCCTAATCCTACTTATTAGCTGTCGATAACTAACGATAACTAATAAATAAAAACCAAGAATAACAAACAAAACGATCATAAAACAACAGGACACGCAAAATGACAACTGACAATTTGGCTATATCTATCTATATATATATAGATATATATGTATACACATATATATACTGCCGACATGTAACGAAGCAACTCTGTTTCCCCCAGCCTTTAACGGTTAAACACCACTGGAAGGCAAACGAAAGTGTTGCGTTCTACTAATTGCTCAAGTTAGACGGCTTCTAAACGGATTTTAAAGCAATGAGATTTAAGTCACGCCTGATAATAATTAGTAGAAAATTAGTTAAACATCCCACATCGTATATGTAGAAACGAACAAAGCATATTAAAAATGGTAGAAAAAAAATATTTATTTGGCCAAAAAGACATTCTTTGTGTTTATAATTGTTTGAAACAAGTAGATAAATTTAGAAAAATCCAAACAACAGAAAAAAAGATAATAACAATAACGTGTAACAATAACAATTCATATCAAACGCCCTCTTCAAATTTTCTGTATTGTAATTTAAAAAAAAAAAAAATCTGGTGTGAAATTAGGAATAGATTTCGGCAATAGATGTTTTTTGGGGGAAATCGAATGTAATATAATCAGGATATGTAAACAACATTTGTTCGGAGATCATTCCACCTGTGTCTAGAACAGACGATATTATTATAAACTATTGTTAAATAAGAAAACCAAAGTTTAGTGTATATTTGTTTTATATGTGGCAATACTGTAATGGGTATATATAGGTTACGTTGGCAATAAGAGATAAGGTAGCAGTTAATAAACTAAAATAACAAAATAATAAAACAAAAAAAGTAAAGAAATAACAAAACTATGTACTTATTTACATAGTTTTGTTATTTCTTTACTATTCAACACACGAAAACTATCATTAAGTTATCTGCCGAAATTTATTTGTTTTTAGGACGTTTGCATGATTTTAGTCCAAATTTTTTTTTACAACAATGTTCGGAGATCATTCGGAGATGTCTTTATAACAGTTTCTATAACCAATCAAAGTTGACCGTCCGAATTACACGGGCGCGCTACAGTCAACTATATTTGTTTTGATAATGGTTCATTGATTTTAATCAAAATAGTAAAATTTAAATACAAACGCCGTCGAAGCGGATAAAGTTCGGCGACTTGCTTAATTACTAGAAGTGATAGGGAAGGAAGGAGGGATTGGATTGTTTATAAACATATTATCAGTGCTAGATTCTACTGGAATGATCTCCGAACTTATTTTATGTACATAACGCGATTATGTTAGATTTGAAATGGATTTCCCAAAAAAAATTATATTCGTGAAATCTATAGCTAACTTCACACCGATAGAAAATATAGGTTTGGTCATAAAATATGACACTACAACCTTTACCAATCTTGCAAGTTTTCATGTTGTTCGTTTGTTCATTGCCGTTTATGTGCTTGCTATAATTAAATTGTTATGAAGGTATGGAAATTTACGAAAATAAACGTATTTAACTAGATTCAGACTTAAGATCCCTAAATTTCAATCTTTACTCCTTCTTAAGACATGCATGACCGCGTATTTGCTCGCTATGGTATACCATGTAGCTAGCTTAGATTCTTAATTCAGTTTTATTGCTGTAGATGATAGCGTTGCTATCGAAGCACGTCCTGCGTTAATGAGAGGGAAGTGAACTGTTTCAGTGTTCCAACGCTGTCGTGTTCGAATACGTTACTAATGATTATGATAGTAAACTTTTTGAAACAAACATTGAAGCTAATAGGTTGCATGTATACATGTACAAAAGTTACTTGTACACAAACGAAAATAAAATTAGTTTCCCAAACATTGAACCGTTACACAAATATAGTTTGCGGTTCTATATTAATTGATGTATTTAAATGTCACTGGAAGAGACATTGAATAATTTTGCGGTTAATTCAAAACAATACCGCACGTACCTCACGCCAATAGTGCCAGAATATTCCGCATTAATGAAACCAATTTGGTTCCCAAAATTCGAATATCTTTAAAGTACGTACGAATTTTAGAGATACATACGAAGCAGTGAAAGATTATATGAAATCGTATACATGACTATACGAAGATAGTCTGAAAAGTTTCAAGCCTTAACAGGAAGATAGCTCGTCAAATATATTCTGCCAACATAATTGCGCTTGCGTTAAAAAATACATTTACATCAGTCAACGTTAGTGTTTTTGTAAAGTGGAAAAAGATCTCGGAAGGTAGAGGTTTCCATCGAATGGTACTTGTAAATGCCCATTTTGCAGAACAAAATGCCAACTATTTGCACGGATTAAAAAGATTAGAGAAAAAGTACTTGTTTCTGGACAGGAAGCTTTTGAATAGCTTTATTTTAAAACTACAGGGTGGTGCAGGGGAACGGGAAATTTTGAACGTTACAGTTGTCAGCACTGTTGAGCCGGCAGTTGTTCGTAACGTCGCGCAATTGTTGTGAACGCATTGCCATTTAGTAATCATGGATCGTTGGACTGGTACGGAACGTGCAGTAGCTGTGAGAGCGTTTTATAAAAATGGTGATAGTGCGACTGCCGTGCAGAGAATATTTCGACAGCATTATCAGCTTCGACGTCATGGACGTGTCCCATCTGCGCATGCGATTACAACGTGGGTGCGTAATTTTGAAGAAACAGGATCTGTCTTGAAAAAGAAAGCTCCGGGTGAACATTGAGGCTGTTAGAGCTGCAATCGAGAGAAGTCCTCGCCGCTCCGTTCGACAGCATGCATCTACGCTAGGGAGTAAGCGACGAAGCTTACAAAGAATACTGCACGAATTACATTTCCATCGCTATAAGTTGCAGATTGTGCAACAATTACATGAACCAGACCCAGCGTCACGTATGGAGTTTAGTAGGCAGATATCGGCTAAAATTAACGAGGACGCGAATTTCGTTGGTAACATATGGATATCAGATGAAGCCTATTTCCACCTGAACGGTTTCGTAAACAAACAGAATTTTCATTATTGGGCCCAGGACAATCCTTGTGAGTTACACCAGCGACCACTACATAGCGACAAGGTCACAATATGGTGTGATGTATCATGTCATGGTGTTATCGGCCCTTATTTTTTTGCACGTGAGGATGGTAGTGCAGCGACAGTAACATCCGCTCGATATATTGAAATGCTTCAAACATTCTTTACACCGAGACTGTACGAGCTTAATCTTAACATGGAAAACATGTGTTTTCAGCAGGATGGAGCCACGTCACTGTTGGTGTGTACCATTTGTTGTGTACACTGTTGTACATGGTCGGTTGACTTGGTTGACGTGTGTGGCGCTAGAAGCACGAGTTTTTTCGTTTTTTCACTGTATTCACAAAGTTCGCTGTATTACGACATAAATGTAAGCTGCTGTGTTTATTAAACTTATTATTATTGTTTGTACACCGAGAGTTGTTATTACAATATAAGTAGTTCCATCAGGTTATGGGCCCAGTGGAGCCGTGAGTAGCTAGTAATAGACACAAGACAAATTTATTTTGTGTAATAGCGTTATCGTAACCTGTAAAAATGGCGGGAAACAACGTGAACCTGGTGAATGCAAATTTACCGTTGCTGAATGATGTAAATTTTTCAAATTGGTTGTTCAGAGTTAGCTGTATTTTGGAAGAAAAAGGCTGTAACGACGTAGTGGTGAATCCTGTATCTGCAGAGAGACTAAATGAATTATCAACAAAGGAAAAAGAAATTTACAATAATAAGGATGCTAAGGCACGTTCGATTATTGTCCAGTGCATATCAGACCGACACATAGAATACGTCAAAGATTCAAAAACATCCAGTGAAATGATAAAGGCATTAAAAAACATATTTGAGAGGAAAAGTACCTTGTCAAAGTTGTATATAAGATGTCAATTATTAACTTTGAAACACGAAGACAAAAATCTCCAAAATCATTTCGTAAAATTTGACAGCTTAATAAGGGATTTGGAAGCAACTGGTGCTAAATTAGATGAGGATGATAAGGTATGTCACTTGTTATTAACTATGACACGAAAATACGAAACAGTAATAACTGTATTGGAAACCTCATTAGCTACACTCACATTAGATTTTGTGAAAAGTAAATTGTTAGACGCTGAACTGAAACTGAAAAATGTTAAGCCAAATGTGCCATATGGAAGTGAAGAATGTTCATTTGTAAGTGACGAAAAACCTAGATGTTTTAATTGTGGTAGTAAAGAACACTTCATAGCAAAATGTCCAAAGCCAAAGAAAAACTTTAGAGGTGGATATCAAAGAAGAGGAAAGAAATTTCAGGAAAAACGCAAGGAAAGTGGCAAAATTAATGATTCTAAGGTCAATATTGCACAAAAGGAGCAAATATCTTTCGTTGCTATGACAGCTTCTCAGCAAGAAGAAAATAATTCGACAATCAAATTTATTTTAGATTCTGGGGCTACGCAACATTTAGTAAATGAAGCAACAAAAAGGTATATGCATAACGTAACTGATATTTCTCCTGTAAAAATAAAAGTGGCAAATGGTGAAATAATGTCAGCAAATCAAAAGGGTTTTCTTAAGGTAGAATGCATGCAATCAAATTTGAAGTTAAGTATTAAAATTGAGGCATTAATAATTCAAAATCTTTCTCATAACCTGTTATCTGTTCAGAGAATTAATAAAGCTGGTTTTAGAGTCATATTTGCTAATGAAGGTGCCAGGATTGTTGCAAATAAGAAAGCTATACTTTGTAAATGTAGTAAAGGACTGTATTTTGTAGAATTTAAAATTAATGCAGCCACTATCAGTAGCATGTTAGTAACAAACGAAATAAGTCAAAATAATATATGGCATTTAAGGTTAGGTTATATTAATAGAAGGGGATTGCAATTGATGAATTTGCCTTGGACACAAGATGTATGTGTTTCTTGTAAGAAGGGAAAGGCAACCCGCTTACCTTTCAAAGCCTCATCAAAACCTCGTTCAAAATGTATTGGTAATTTGTTGCATAGTGATGTTTGAGGTCCAACAAATATACCAACAGAAAATGGCGAACAATTCTATTTAACAGTCATAGATGACTTTTCCCATTTTAGTTGCGTATATCTTTTAAAAACATAGGGTGAAGCCGAAGAGAGACTGATTGAGCATATAAATAAATTGAAAGCATCCGACATAACAGTAAGCAGAATACGAACCGACAATGGTGGTGAATTCACATCAACCAATTTTAAGAAGTTTTGCATAAGGAATGGAATTCAGCAGGAGTATACCTGTAAATATACACCTCAACAAAATGGTGTCTCGGAGAGGTTAAACAGAACCATACTTGATAAGGTAAGATGCATGTTTGTTGATACTGAATTACCAAAGTACCTTTGGGGAGAAGCAGTTCGTACTGCTGTTTACCAAATAAACCGATCTCCCACGAAAGCATTGGATGGTAAGATTCCAGCTGAAGTATATTTGGACAAATGTGATTTGAACAAACTAAAAGTATTTGGTTGTAAATCATGGGTCTTAAAACTTCCTAAAGAAAATAAATTGGAACCACGAGCTGTGGAAATGCGAATGGTAGGTTATGCTGGATCGGGCTATAGATTATGGAATCCCATTACAAATGAAATTGTCATTTCGCGTGATGTAACATTTGATGAGTTGAACTATAAATTTAAAGAAACAAGTACGTGTGGAAAATTACAACATACTTCGATTAAAGACGATCAGGACGAGAATGAAATAAGACTTGAAGACCATGAGGAAGAGATAGAGAATAATGGAAGTGATGATGGCGAAGAAAGAGTGACAGTTAATGATCAGACTTCTCGAAAACGTTGTGTTAAAATGCCCTCAAAATACGATGATTACCAACTTTATACTGCCTACTGCTTACTTTCTTCAGAAAATGGTGATCCAGAAACCTATGAAGATGCCATAAAATGTAAGGAATGGAAGAAGGCAGTTGAGAGTGAAGTCAAATCACTTAAAAGGTTTGATACTTTTACCCTTGTGGATCTGTCAGAAGACTCCAAAGCTATTGATACAAGATGGGTTTTTAGAACCAAAAGTGACGGTACCAAAAAGGCAAGACTGGTAGCCAAAGGATATCAAGAGTACTCGACAGCGCATGTATATGCTCCAGTCGCAAAGATGTCAACAATAAGAATGTTCTTAACACATGCCTTGCACAATAACTTTAAGATTAGACAGCTTGACATACCGACTGCGTTTCTAAATGGAAATTTGAAAAATGAAGTTTTTATCAATATTCCTGAAGGATTTAACATGAATATGGAGAGCTTGCACATGGAAAAGTCTTAAAGGTAAACAAGGCACTGTATGGACTGCAAGAATCACCGAAATGTTGGAATGAACACTTCAATAAGTTCACAACAAAACAAGGACTTGCAAGATCATCGCATGATGTCTGCTTGTATATTGGTAAAGATATTTGGATAGTTCTTTTTGTAGATGATGTTCTAATTACTGGAAAACAAGAAAATATCGAGCATCTTGTTATTCAATTACAGAAAAAATTTAATGCAAAAGACTGGCGACATAAAAGACTTTTTAGGAGCTAAAATAGATGTAAATCCTGATTTTATAAAAATTTCACAAGAGAAACTTATTGAGAAAATTCTGAATAAATTCAATATATCAGAATGTAAAGGAATACGAACTCCCATGGAGACAAACTTTCAAACAGGTAGTATGGACGAGGTATTATGTAATGTACCTTACAGAGAGCTAATTGGCAGCTTGAATTATTTGGCAATGATATCAAGACCAGATATATGCTATAGTGTATCCTATTTGGGAAGATTTCTCGAGAAGCCAACCGATTCTGTATGGAAAGCAGCCAAACGCGTGCTCAGATACATCAAAGACACTCAAGATTTATGTTTGACAATTAAACGAAACTCTACAGACGAAAGTTTAGTGGCGTATAGAGATTCCGATTGAGCCGGTGACACTAAGGACCGAAAAAGTGTTAGTGGAATGGTAGTGTACTATCGAGGAAACTTAGTGTCGTGGCATTCTAAAAAGCAAGACATAGTATCATTCTCAAGTGCTGAAGCAGAGTATATAGCATCAGCAGCCTGTGTAGCAGAATTGTTATATCTAAAAGGTCTAGCGGAAGACTTTATGGGTAGTACGGTAAAGACAGAGTTAAAATTAGATAGTCAAAGTGCAATTGCAATGATCAATAACTATGAAAATACGAAACGATCAAAGCATATAGACATTAAAGTGCATTTTATTAGAGACATTGTATCAAAAGGCATTATCTCTGTAGAATATGTACCTTCTAATAACAATGTAGCAGATATACAGTCTTATTCGGATATAGTACGAAGAAAAAAATTAGGTGAAAGAAACGCATGAGTAATGCCTAAATACAAAATATTATGGTTCTATGTGCACGTAGTAACGAGAAAATGATTTTTCTTTATTCGAGTCCGACTCTGTCTTAGTTAACATATGGGAATCTCCGGCAGTCGCTGAAGCAGCGTTCGGATATCCATTTAGTATGCACATAGCATTCACCGTCATTAGTCATTACACGCAATTGCAATGGCATCCTATACGAATATCGAATACACCGATATGATTTTGATTTATGGCGAAACAGGACAAAATAGTCCCAATCGGCGGCATCCATCATCCGAGACAATTGTGAGAACCGTGTATCGACTTCGAGAAACAGGATCAGTAATTCCACGTTTCGAAGGTCGTGGCCGTCATATATCACGTAGAGTTCAGCAAGCAGAAGAGCATATTTTAAACATCGTTGAGGCGGAACCAGGCATAAGTACTACAACTTTAGCCCAGCAAGTAAATGTGTCCCAAACGACGGTGCATCGAATTTTAAAAAATAATTTACTTCATCCGTATCACATCCAGCGCATGCAAATATTAACGGAATTAGATTATCCTCGCCGTCTTGCCTTCTGTGAATGCAGCTCAACGCATTCGCGAAGACATGGTAAATTTTACTCGTGTGCATAATAACTTTCGTCGCCGAATTGATGCCTGTATTAGAGCTCACGGTGGACATTTCGAACATTTTTTACATTAATAAATTATTTTGTCCTGTTTCGCCTAGATCGGTCCTTGTTAGGACCACCACAAATTTCATAAAAAGAAAAAGAATGTATAACTACAAATAACTCAAAACCCGACATTTCGGATGCATTAACTTTAAACATTAAGAACGCAAATCATATGGTTATCGGCATATTCAATGTAAACACATAAACACTTCGACATCAGCTGTACGACAGACTAATGCATTTCAATAGACTATTCACTATTCATAGCATCTACAATGCTTTATCGCTTTTTATTTGCATCTGGGTTAACTTTGATTCATCAGCGGTATTTGTATAATATAGGAGAAACAAAGATATGGACCGGCTTTACCTGCATTTTGGGCCCTAAAATTTCAACAAAATGTATATGTTACAAATAAATTTCTTTTTAAATTTTCAGTAACACATTGATAGGTAGTCTTCAGATTTCGGTAGCTTAAGTGCTATTTACAGGTAACCCTGTATATACCAAAGCCTTATGTTACGAAAAATTTAGAATATTTAGAAACATGTTAAATTTAGAATAGGCTATGTTATATTTAACCTTTTTGTGCCCTATGTATTATTAACTTATTATAGACAAAGCAATTTCAAGTAATGTCTACTTGAACTTGAGAGGTGGTGTTGGTGTGTACCATTTGTTGTGTACACTGTTGTACATGGTCGGTTGACTTGGTTGGCGTGTGTGGCGCTAGAAGCACGAGTTTTTTCGTTTTTTCACTGTATTCACAAAGTTCGCTGTATTACGACATAAATGTAAGCTGCTGTGTTTATTAAACTTATTATTATTGTTTGTACACCGAGAGTTGTTATTACAATATAAGTAGTTCCATCAGTCACACACTGCTCGACATTCGATGGCAGCAATTCGTCAATTGTTTGGAAGACGCATTATTTCACGTAACGGTGACATCGAATGGCCTGCGAGATTCCCTGATCTTAGTGTGTGCGACTTCTTCCTGTGGGGGTATCTAAAAGGCAAGGTACAACGGCAAAGTACAAGGTACACGACCTGCAACAATCCATGAACTGAAGGAGAACATTCGACAAGAAATCACTGCCATTCCCCAAGATTTGCTACACCGCGCATTCCAGAGTTTTCATAACAGGCTGTTAGAGTGTGAACGCCGAATGGGAGGACATCTTTCCGATGTCATCTTTAAAAAGTAAAGAGGCACTTTTGGACATTTCAATTGTAAAAACATAAATGGCATGCTGCATACATGTACTTTCGTTAATAAATTACTAGTTTTATGAATTTATTCGTGGAAATTACGTTATTTCAAAATTTCCCGTTCTCCTGCGCCACCCTGTAGTTTATTTTACTTTATTTAAAACTTTATTTTAAAACTAGTTTTATGTCACTATTATTAAAAAAAAAGAAAAAAACGTTTCTAATTGCGAGTTTTTCTTTTCATACGAACGAAAAATTAACAGTAACGTAGAGTGTTACTGTTGCTAAAGTTACTAAGTCCTGCTTAATATCTTTATTATTACCGGTATCTTGAAAACAAAAGCATTTCAATAAAAACAAACTGTTTCAGCTCATTTTGTAAGTTAATTGAGTGAGCTATGCTTTTTTGTCTCTTTTTCTCATAATATATGTATAACAGGTAAGTACGCAATAAATATTTCACACGTGCAGAGTCAATCTAACTTTTTATTAAAAAGAACGGTTCCAAGTATACTTTCGCTTATACTCTCATATAACGAAACTTGTTAGAAAAAAGCTTATGGAAACCTCTCGCCGATCGAGAACTTTATTTATTTGGGAAGATTTCGGGTCACGGCAGAAGCGCGATCGCCGGGACTTAAAGGATTTAAGCCAAAAAATAGCGATTCATTTCTAGGTAACAAAACGAAATAGCGAACAGAATATACACTGGCTGCAATTAGAATTGCGATCAGAAATATTTTATCATGTATTATGAAGTGTAACGAGCGTTTCATTTAATTTGGAGCTTCGCTTAAAATTAATTTCACAGAAGAAATATGTTACGTTTAAAAAGAATAATAGACAAAAAAAACATATTTTTTTTAATTTGGAATTGTTTTGTCAGCTAAACGTTTTTGGTGAATCTTTCATACTAAGCATAAACTATGTAGGGAAGTTCCATTGAACCTAGGAACACTAGAACATCGCTTGAAACACCATTGGAAATTGTAGCAAAAATAAACACGTATTTTTTACAACTAATGTACCAACAAAATGTATACTTATATCTTAGAAAAATTTTAAAAAGATTTTCTAATAAAAGATAAACAACAATATGCATAAGAAGCACGTATCACATATTAAAAGATAATAAGCTTATTAACATGATGTTAATAGTTGTGTTATGTTAACTCATTTTTATTATTTAGATTCTGTTACGAGCGAGAGTACGATAAATAGCCTTGGCTTTCTTTAGCGCCGGTTGGTCACGAAAAACCCATTGCTTGGACTGCTCTTTAGTGTCTTGTGTGCTATACTGCGATGAATTTAGATTTCGTCAATCTTTCATTAACGATTTTTGCCGTCGGTTCATATCGACGTAAAAAATCCTTCGAATTGCGCTTTAAATCGCCAAACACGTCTTTGAAGTTGACACACATGTGCATTTATAGTCAATTACAGCGTCCATCTTGCGGAAAGCTTCTTTATGTGCGAATGCGTTGTTAAAATGTTTTGATGTGGTGACCTCATTTGGACGTCCCGGACGTCCTCCATGGAAGACGCTTGCACGGCTGTGCGTTTAAATTCAGCCGTCTAATATTTTATTTTAACGAAGGTGCAATGTTCCCGTAAAGTGTTAAATCACAAAAGTTGTTCGCTTTAAATGACTCCCAATCGCAAACTAACTAACGTATGTTTTTGAAAACTTGTCGAAGGTTACTCTAACAAACAATAGAAACTAGGTAATGAATTATCTATTTGCTTGAATATACATTTTAACCATTAAATTATTTAGCCGATAATGTTTAAATAAAAATATTTTTATTAGATCGCAGAAACTACTAAAGACCGTGATCATAACGTTATCTCCGAATCTGAGTGAAAGTGTAGACAAGTAGCTGTATTTTGCTACAATCTATACATTCTGAACAAAAACCAAGGAATACATTTTTTCAATGCTTAACTTTGTGCACAAAAACAAAATGAACAGATACGTTACCGGAATAAATTAAAATGTAGTTTAAAACGAAAAGACTGGCTTTTTAAGTTAAAAGGGCGAGTTTTTTAGTGTAAAATTTGAATTAATCAGACTCAATGTATTAGGTGATCTGCGCAACATTTGCCTACTCTCTCTACCTGAGCTAATAAAGTAAATTAAACAGTTTTACCATTAGCTAACAAATAAATGTATATATATCTAAATATATATGGCGTTAATTTTTTAATGACTGAAGCTAGTTGGTTCTTGTTTCTTGTGTGCTGACTTCTCGTAACAACAATTTAGTTCCATTTCTGATGTTATTTATATGCTTTTACATTTATATATTTTTTTTTAAGTTTCTAGAAAGGTAATACAAATAATCCAATTTTAGGGCATATGTTACATTTTAAATTAAAAGAAAACACAATATGCAACATACATATAGCTCTTTCGATAATCTCGGTTCTTCATAGCGTTATTTTCCTTGGACGGATTTCGCCGATTACGCTAGCATTCAGATATGGCTGCGCCCATGGAGCATTTTAAAATGTTCAAATTTAATATCAGCATCATCAGTGTGGTTTCGAGGATACTTTTTATCTCTACCTTCTGTCACTGTTGCCTCACAGTTAATCCCACAACTTTCAAAACGACAAACTCGACATTTCTTGACGCCCTCTAGTGCCAAAGAAACGTCTACCTGCCGTTCAGGAAGCAGCGACATAAACCGGGTACTGTTCCCCAAGTCATCCCTCGAGCAGTTCTCTGACTGCTTAACAACACGATAGCGGTACTTATATTTTTTGGGTTATCGTCTCTAGACATTTTCTGATGTGTTCTGTCAGTAACATATTTCCCTATTCAATATTGCCCTAAATAAAGCTATTGTTTCGTAGATGTGTAAGATAATTACATCTCGACTGGTATGCACGAGCACGCTTACGTTGCGTATTTCATAAACTGAAGAGATGTAAATTATAAGAAAGTATGTAAGTGAAATATTCATGTTCATAGGAAAACTGCCACGATCACCGCAAGCACTCAAAAATGTGCCACGACTTGAAATTAGGTCATCTAAGTTTAAGTGAAATCAATATATTAGCCTAATATATTGATATCAATATTTGTCATCAGAATTATTTAACTTCTTTCTTGGGAAAACATTTCCGTTTAGATTAACCTAGTCCGCCGTAAACAACACATAAGTGTCGGCACCTTTGTGTTGTTTACCGTATTATGCCACAGTTTATGCTATCGTTACTAATCCACCGTGTCGCCGCGTCGGTTTCATCACAACCAAAATATGTAGTAAAGTTAAAAAATACATAATCACAACTTGCTGATAGACCTATCTCAGATGGTTTTTCCTGCCTTCTATTATTATGTATTACATATACCTATGTATGTTGCCTATCTATCTGTCGGTTGCTTTTCGTGGGTGGCTGAAGAGAAAGATCGTTTCCGAACCGCTGAGGCGGACAGTCTTTTTTGCGCGGTCACCTTGATGGAATAACACATAAGGTATGGGCGGAAAATTAAAATGGATAAGTGCACTCAAACTATAGCATTGGAAATGACAGAAGCAATAAGAGAATTACAAAATAAGAAGGGAAAATGAGGATACTAAGAATAACTGAATAACTGAAATGGTAACGTAAGATAAGCTAGAAGAAGAAAGGAGAAGGAATAATATACACTCCGCCAAAAAAGTATCGCATAATTTAGTTTTGAATCGTAAAAGTATCGCATAATCTTTGTTTGTAGCATAAAGTTGTAAATATACTTTAATGCGCTCTAAGATATAATTTCTATGATTGTTTAAATAAAAACAAGAACTCATACTTGAGATTTTTACTAAAACAAGAAATTATAATTTTGGAAAGAAAAATGTCATAACAGTAGCTTTTAATACTGAGTATTGCCACCTCTGGCTCTTATGACCGCTCGCATACGGTTTGGCAGAGATTCGATTAACCTCCGTATATAAGCCTGATCCAAATTCTCCCACTCGTCACGGAGAGCATTTTCTAGTCCATGCAGGTCCGCTGGGGCAACATTTTGGGTTCGTATCCGTCTGTGAAGGAGGTCCCACACGTGCTCGATAGGGTTCATGTCCGGACTTACCACAGGCCAATCTAAAACTGGAATGCCAACATCGTTAAGGTATTCCTGGACGATTATTGCAACATGCGGTCGTTCATTATCGTGCATTAACATGAATTCGTTTCCTATAATTGGCGCATATGGTACTACATGTTCTTCTAAAATGTCCGTTATATACCTGTGGGCAGTCGGTGTACCTCTGTCTACTGGTACTAACTCTGTACGACCTGTTAAACAGATGCCTCCCCAAACCATAATAGAGCCACCAGCGAAATTAAGTCTAGATCTGATATTACACTGCGAATAGCGCTCACCGTCTCGTCTGTACACTGAGATACGCCTATCTGAGGTGTAAAGACCAAATCTTGACTCATCTGTGAAGAGTATATTGGCCCAGTCATTAATGTTCCAATTTACATGTTCTCTGGCAAACCTTAAGCGAGCCACTCGGTGGTTCCTAGTGAGACGAGGGGCTGTTACAGCTACTCTAGCTCTTAATCCACTCTGTCGTAACCTATTCCGAATAGTTTGAGTATTCACACGAGTATTTCCGACACTAGCCAAGTCGTTCTGCAATTGTCTCGCAGTTACATGTCTTCGACGTAATGCTTGTAGTAGTAAATAACGGTCATCTTGGCGAGTAGAACATCTTGGACGACCTGGTACAGGTCTTCTACTGTAATTGCTTGTTTCCCTATATCTGGCTACGGCTCTAGAAACACTTGACCGATTGATGTTCATCAAATTAGCAACGTATGCTTGAGATCGTCCATCTTCGATTAAAGCAACTATAGCAGCCGCTTGTTCTGAAGTTAAATTGCTCATTTTAGTTTTAAAAGCGTTGGTACAGAACTCTGACTTCGCACTTTAAAATTTGTCCGTATAGGAAGACTTTCAATAAACAACTGAACAAACCTTACACATATGCATTTTTCTAAATGTGTTCTTTTAGAAAAAAAAAGTAAAAAAGCTATGTTCCATGATTTTGTTAGTGTTTTTACAGTTCACATACACGAGGCAAACTTTTTCTGAACGTATAAAAATATCTTGGTTTATAAATGCCCTTTTTTAATTTATGCGATACTTTTTTGGCGGAGTGTAGTTGCGATACGACTAAAGTTGGATACTAATAAGAAAAAAAAAATGATTTGAAGAGAGTATTCAAGAATTTATAAGGAGGAAAATAAAGATAAGCCCCAGTTCACCAATATAAGAAGAAGAATATGCCGACATTATTTTAGTTTACGGCTTTTACGAAACAATGCGTTGGGAATATCGAAGGAGATGGCAATAATCTTGTTTGTACACTTTCAACAAACAGAAAGGAATTATATAAAGCACTAATATCTTCAAACTAATATAAAATTATGAATTATGAAAATTATGTAGAGGTTCAAAATTACAGAAGGAGTGAGACAGGAAGATCCATTGTCACTTATCCTCTTCAGTATGGTGTTAGAAAAATCCGTAAAACAGGGCTTATATACCACAAAAAGACGCCTTTGTAGATGACCTGGTTCTTATAACAAGAAATAAAGATGTAAAAAACGTCGTGAGGAGAGGCAGCTGTTTAAAAATAATAACGGAAAGGACCTACCATCTGATGATAATCGATGCATGGGAGCACTTAACAGGGTATTAAACAACAAAAATATCTCCAGAGAATCTAAAATTCATTTGTACAAAACAACAGCCAGACCCAGAATGATGTATCCAAGTAAGTCGTGGATCTTAAATAGAACAGAACAGTCAAAAGATTGGAAGAGGAACAAAAGATATTTGATTTTGAAAGGATAGAGCCGAAAAAAGTTATGAAATCGCAACGATTACATTGGATAGGGCGTATTGAGTGAAATACCTAAACAGCTAATGACAAACGGTGGTGGAATGAAAAGAAAGCAACGATCGAAAACAAACCTACAAAAAGACATGAAACATTTAAAGATTACATGGAAGGAAACGACGAACGGGAGGAATCACTTATCAAGTCATGAGTCTACCAGACTCGCAGAGTTAATTACTATAATTTCGGGTTAGCCACATTATCAGTGATGTAAGATATTTTATATCATTAACACTTCACTTGCGTTGGACGCACGTTTCAATAGCCAAGTTGTCATTACCCGCAGTAAAGGTGAACTAACAAGCTAAGCGAAAAGCTTACCCAGCATACTGATTTTAAATTCGGAAAATCGAAAGACATGCAAAACTAAATCACGCAAATGAACAAAGGATAATGGCTGGAATTTAATGAATACAAAAAATTTTATCGACATATCTAATCCATGCCCCAGGAAATTTCCAATTTACCCATTAAAGAAGTTAGCCATGAATCTGAATACACTGTTACTTGCCGTTCGTTGATAAAAATTTTGAAATAAATATTGTTCCATACAAAGTCCTGAGAAACCCAGTTGGTTGCCTAACAAAAGCTTTTGTAAATATTTAAAAATTAACTCGACGAGAACGCTAGAAAACAGTGATCTTACGTGAAATTAAACAAAATTTCCTCATTACTAAGCTGAATCTCCTTAATTTTTTCAATGAACCCCTAAGAATTTTTAATAGCTAAATGGGCAATCTGTACCGACAATTCAGCCAGTTACTTTCAGTACGTTAGGCTGCTGATATTCAAAACGATGAGTCTTCAGGCTTATGTATCTTACCTATCTACTGAGTTTGATACCGGTACTCTAAATCAATTATTTATTATCATGTTAATTGGTTATTTCAGTTTTACTGCTGATGACGGTAGCTGAAGTATTGAAACGTCCAGTGGAAGTGAAGTGTGGTAAGGGTTCTAGTGAAGCGTTTCGGTAAAAAACGCAATATTCTAAGGATCATCAAACTCGAGATTGTTACTTTGGGTAGATAACAGGTATTACCACGTAGTTCTGGATAATAGCCGATTTTCGCTAATGCTATTATTCACACAGTTTCAAGTATCCAGCAAAGCATAGTTTAATCTGTTTAGTTTTGAACAAACAACGTAAATGATTTTGAAACATCTCGATGTATCATTAATTTATTATTGATCTCGGATTAATGTGAGACATCAACTAAAAGCTATCATAAAAAGCGACATAAAATTTAAAAAAAATAAATAAATAAAAATAAAATCTACACTTGCTTCATCCATAACGCAATAATTTAAGTTAAATAAAACTTGGCATCTTTTGTCTGTATAAAAGACAAAAGACGGTTTCGAAAACGATCGGTGATCGAGGTAGGTGTATCCTTAACAGCAAACTTCACAAGTAATTTCATCGTGTTTCAAAGGCTCGTCGGTAAAGTTGCATGTGCAATAACTTCAGTCTGACACGCTTGATAAACGAAGAATTGGGCCAAGGCCACCTTACTTTCTTCGACAAGCAAAATGCAAAACAGGGAAAAATGGAAGGGCGTTAATCAGGCCCATTCAAACGCTAAATTGAGCTGGAATAAACGTAGCGTATGGATGTTGTTCGGAAAGGTGCCGCTCCGGTTGCAATGAATAACCAATGGATGGTGGTGATATATTGAGTCTTGTAAGGAAACGCCTATAAACGGCGTTACCTTCGCCCGTAGACGCGATCAGAACCAACTTCTGATGGTAATCAAATCGGAATTGGTAAACATTCCAGAAGTTATATGGATCGTAAAATTTAACATTGGATTTAACTGAGAAATGGAAGAAATATGTAGCTACTGAAATTAGAAAAAATAATCGTAACAAATGAATTTTAAACACAAGGTTGTAAACAACTTTGTTTATTGTGCATTTGTTTTTTTTAGCGTGTGAAGTAAATATACCGTCATCCATGTTACAGTGTATTAGCTAACAGTGGCTATTAGCTAACTGAGTATCTGTTGACATGAAAGAAAACACGATGAGATACTTAAATATTGCTGTGAGTAGACTATGATCGTGTTTACACGCATGCATTACGTGCATTACGAATCCACTAGTTAATTTTTATACATAATTTAGGCATATATTTAGTTTTATCTCTAACATTATCACGACGAAGTTAATGTATTATTTAAGTACAATAATATAATGAATAAGAATAATATTAAGGCTGATATTAAATTATGGTCATCCATTCTATTTTATATTTTAATGTACATTAAGCTGTAAAATTTATTTAGAAATACACACTAAAATTATCTGTATTCCTGGTATTACATACGACAATATTCGCGAATAATGTAATAGGAAATATTAGTCTTCATTATGAAATACAACGAAGACTAATGTTTGGAACGCAGTTACGTATATAGCAATCTCGAATTCGACATATTGTTTTTCAGTTTCCGCTTGAATTTTTTCTGTATCCGCGTTATCTAATATAAATGAATATCCAAATCGATTTTTAAATGTTACTAACGTTCATATGTAATACACAATTACAACATTACACATATACAGAATCGCCAGAAAATAAAGAAAATTGTTTATTTATTTTATTATTATTTTTAATTTTTATGGGAAAATTTTAATGGCACTAATTCGTATTTGTCTAATTGTAAGCGTCTATCTGAGTCAAGTAATGATTAGTTATTCAAAAAAATTGGCCTTTTGAAAGTTGTTAAACGGTCAAAAGCTAGGCAAGGTATCAATTGGATTTTCTTGGTGCGTGTTAAAGTTAGCTACGTTAACCATCTGAAGGTTAAAAAAGATTTCTTTTAGCTTCCGCAAAATTGAATCTTTAATTTTTTGAATTTTCAGAATTTCAGGTACCAAGATTTTTTTGAAAATTCCATTTTTCAAGTTTAAACACGCGGTCGAAAAATCCAAAATCCCGCTTATTTTTTGAAAAGTATCGCTCTTATACATAAAAAATTCAGCTTTTTAATGACTCGAATAGCATATGGAGTCTAACAGTATTGTTCACTTGTTATTCTTACAAAACTGTTATAACAACCAAAAGCATTCTGCAGTCCAGGCAAACCGTTAATTACCTTATTTATGGCCTTTAAATGCTGTACGAGAAGCAATACATTTTTTACTCATACAACTGTATAGCATAATTAATTATCTCGTATCTTTTATACCGAGCATATAAATCCTTAGAATAATAAGTACAGCTACGGTCAATAACGTTTCTAGTAAAGCTTAAAAAGGGAAGGAAATACATAACGAAAACCTCAAAGGGGAAGGGGCGGCGGTTAATATTGACAATTTTGCTGAATGAGCTATCAGAAATCAGAAAAGTCTGCAAACATCACTTTGGAAATTCATTGGTTTCCTTATAATAAGGATGATCCTGATGGTGTTACCGCACTTTGATTTAAAATACCTAAAACATGATTTTATTTTCACCAATGAATCCTGGAATTTCTAGAATGGTTCTGTACCATGATCTTGGCAAGATGACGATATAAGAAGTACAGAGTACAAGTACACTACAACAAATGTTGGTGGGAGAAAGTGTTAAATATTTATTTTTATCAGTATCATCTCTTATCGACAATTATTCCACATTAGTTGTATTATATACTGGATTCTGACAGCTTATTAATGCCACCGAACTAGTATTTTTATCGGTAACCACTACTAATGATTACCATGAAGAAACGAACAGAATGAACTGCTATGAGCTGAACGTCGGCTACTCCACTGATACAGAAGTTGTTATGTATGATGTTTTCGGTCGCCAATGTACAGATACTCGAGTGCACCAGTGTACAATAGAAGCGATGAGCGTCGGTGCTGCCTCTGGTGGTGGCAATCATATAGTTAATAAAACTACTATCAGCTGTTTTAAATATGTTTCTATTATTTAATTGTTGTTAGTACTTTTTCCCTTTTGTTGTCATTATTAAAGTACGCTGCGTATTGTGAAGTGTTTGTTTCTCTGCAATACCCTATAACAGAAGTCCCATCTGTAACAGTTTCCGTATCATACAGTACTTTTCAACCAACCACCTACTGCATCATATACTTAAAGCAGGAGTTCAGGAGCGGCTTATAAAAAAAGACATAAACTGCAGCGCGGATATGCTAAATAATCAATTACCTGATTTAGATTTGATTTAAGTAAATATAACATATGTTTACCAGACTACTTTAGAGGAATAAATCTGAACACGTTGATGAAGTTGACCAACTTGCAGAGAAATATAGTCATAAAGCCACCATATCGTTGTATTGAAGAATACCTAGGTAACAGAGAATTCATACAACTGACTTTTCAAAACGATGTACGTGGATGTACGACATCTAATATCATCTGATATCAGGGAACTGAACGATCAAAGAAAAAGAAAATACAAAACGTCTAATGACTTCCTGAGTACATCCTTGAAATGAATTTAATCATATTTATTTTTTCGTCTTTACTATAAATAGACGGCATGGTAACTAAATGGAGATTTATTGAGTCATTGCTAACGTCAGAACTGACATTTAATACTACCCTTTCCTACGGACATGACTTGGCATCGTTGGGTATAACCTACACTGGGCTCCGTTCAACGTGCATATGTGCGGATTCTTCCAAATAAAATATGTGAGGTTTGTATAGCTGTAAAACAATATAAAGGAAGCTATAATTGTTCCTTTGTTTTTGTACAAATAGAAATCTTCTCGCGAGAAATTGACTATTATTACTAACGACAATATACGAAGAATTAACTAAGCCATCTAGCAACGTTATATACGATCTACATAAACACAGTACTTCCTTCTGAAAGTAGAATAGTTCACGGTCGATCATGGCAGTATGTTTAATAAATAAAGTTTCTATTTTATCCATTTTCTGGCGCAGACGCTTGCTAAGGACTATAGCCGCATAGATTTGGCTATTTTCTCCAAGTAGCTTTATACAGAGTGAGTCGTGAGGAATGGTCTAAACTCTAGGAGTGTATTTTACAGGTGAAAATAATGTAAAAACACTTAAATGTTATTATCAGATTTCTATTTATTTTCGAGAGTAGAACACACTTATAGAGTTTAGTTCAATCTTTTATAAATTTGAAACGTAGCATACTTTAATTTTAATTTAAAGATGTCGAGTAAATGATTGTCGAAAAGAAAAAAAAATCATCTTTTATGCTAGCCTGTCCATCATATTTTTTTAGTTCGTATTATGTTCGTTCTACAGTAGTTGTCAATAGCGATTGTGTATAATTTGTTAATTAGTACAGCTTCAATGTTAGTTTTTTAATTTATTCTCCTTGCGTAGCCCTGGAACATCATGCAAGCAATCGGTTCTTTTTTTAGAGTATCCATAGCAAGTAGCTTAGTATTCCAATAGTAACCGAGGAGAAACGGGTATAAATTATATAAGTCCATGTTCAAGGTGCAATTGATGCCTCTGTAAATTGCCTAAAATCACAGTGATAATCGTAACGTCACACTATTGTTTTCCTTTCTTACCGGTTTTATCGGACACGCAACCTTCGGTCGTAGGCAATGTATCACTGGACTATAAAATTCAGTGTTGACGTTTATTACTCGGCAAGGGGCTTTTAGGTTTAAACGTGCAAAATTTTCACAAGTGTCCGGCGCTTCTCTGTTAGCACATCGCTCAAGTTCGATATGGGCGATAGCATTCCGCAAGTGTAGTTCGGATATTACATTTACTGTGTACTGAATATACACTACTTTTCCATCTTTGTTCGGATGCATTTTGAATTCGGTCAGCTGCAGCGGCAAATTTTTGTTCTTGTATTCTGGACAGGTAAAATCCGCTCTGTTTACGAAAAAAGCTAAGCTTGCCTAAAAGAAATAATTGCTAATTACAAAAGAAGCCAAAACCAGCAGCAGCAATTTTAGTTTCCTCTAAAGATAGGTTCCTAAGAAAATTCATCTTGTTAGAGATATTACCTGATTGGACAAGACAACATTTAAACTAAAAACAACAATAATGAACGGGATAGTGTTCGTTGTCATCGTATCACTGAAGGATAGTAAAACGTAATAAAAGGGTATTTGCTATTGCATTTTGCTATAAACATTTGCATTTTCTGGTTGCATTTTAGAATAATCTATATTTTTTCTCAATTTCCGTTCATTTTCTCCATCATTATTCATAACGTATCCGCGTTATCTTTTATATCAACGTCCAAATTGTTTTTTAAATGCTACCAACATACACTATTGACCATTGAAGTTAGGACAACTAGTAAAGTACTGCTAACTAAATATAACGAATAATAAGAAGGAATGAAAAATAAAACAAAACTTTCACGTTAAAATATTCCGTCACGATTATATTTTGTGTTCGCTATTAATATTGCCCGAACCACTTAGGAAATGCGCTCTGTTAATTTGGTTCGAGTTTCCCTTTAAATATTGTTCCATTTAGATTAGATATCTCGTCAGAGGTGTTCTTTCGAAATTAAGCAGACTTGCTTTAATCGTCTGTCCAGCTTACTCCAAAATGGAATACGGATTCTGCGAAAACCATAGCATGATCTGCAAGACATTGTCCTCTGCCTACAAATCCGTGGCGTATATTTGCAGTCGTTATCATGCGCAAACAGAAAGTTCTCTCTAATAAACCGCAATCTTGATGTTACAACATGTGTCTATAATTTTCTTTGCGCACGATTCTGTCGATTTTCACGAAATCTTCAGTGCACGTACTGTCAGAGCAATCCCGAACCACCACCGTGTTTTGATGTGAGAACGGCACAATCTTTTGTGCGTCTCACAAAAACTCACCGCTTCCAGCCAAATACCTCAAACTTGGATTCCTCAATCCAAAGAACATTTTAAAAATTTTCTACAGTCCAGTTTCTAGACATGTGCAAGTGTACTCACTTTTGGCGATTCCAACACCTCTCTTACGCAATACGGCCTTAAGCGGCGTTTAACTGTAGTTACAGAAACTAGTCGCTCACGTCCCCCATTCATTTCCGCTGTGATTTCGAACACCGTCAATCGCCGATTTGGTTTACTTACCGCCGTAAGGCGACCATTCTTTTTTTATATTATTTTCGCAAACACTTCAATTGAACAACCGTGTCGAACCTGGTTTACTAACTCAATGATTCACAGCGAGTGTGATAACTAAAGAGGACAAATTCGGAATGAAACCAGAGGCGTGACAAACGATTGGGTTCCCGTACCCCGTATTCCACATACAAAAGGTTATTCGGTATGTTGTTCATGGCCACCATTCGTACACGTATAATAGCAACTGAAAAGTGTGTATCTAGTAATGTGAAAGGGGCGTACAGTAAAAAAAACCGCTATCATCAAAATTAGTGAATGGGTTTATTAAGAATTACTCCAGTTTGTCTTACAACGGGGAAAGTGTTTAGTGCGTAATATATTTATAAACCATTCAACACAATCAAATTTGCGATGACACGTGCATAGTGCAAGACATAAAGATAGAGAAACTGGTGTCGATATAAAATACGAAAATTTCTTTTTTCATTTGAGTACAATAATGATTGTGTATAATTTGCCGTTTACTTTGTAACACAACGATTCGCTTATTTCATTTTTTAGAAAATACGTCAATGTAAAATTACCGAGCTTGTCTATATTTAGAAAATAAAATTAAGGCTGAACTAAACAGTAAAAAAGTGTGCTTGTGTATGGATGAAACAATTGATAGCAAAAAAAAGATCTGTACTTAATGTATGGTGCGTCAAATGGAACCAAACCAATCGCCATCCTCAATTTTATTAGCTGCCAGACAAATAGAGGAATGCACCGCGCAGGTAATTTCAAAGGTGATGCTAAGTATATTGGAAAAACTTTAAATTTTCAAAGATCAAATCTTATTATCCACAAGTAGATGTATTAATATTGCATACAAAAGCAGTATTTCTAAAATTCCCAAAACGTATTCGCAAATTTCAGCAATTGTGTCGCAATATTTCCCTACCACCACAACCAATTCTGACACGATAGAGAAGACGGTTAAAAGCGGCATTTGGTAAAAATTGTGGTTTTATTATTAAACTCGAAAGAATGCGCCGCTATCGAAGAAAATCGGAAAAAATGTAAAGATAAGTCAGGTTAAACGTGATTTACAAACTATTCACAACAATTACTTCGGAATAGTGCAAGCAATAGAAATATTAAAAAAATTTTCGCTATCCTTACAGAAATCAGTTCTAATTGTGAAAGATGTAATTCCACAGCTTTGTTCGATAGAAGACGCAAGAATTGAGTTTAAGTTTGAAAGTATTTTAGATAAAGATTTAGATTTTGCCACGCTTGACATTTGTGAAGGTACATCTACGGATATGTTAAATTGTTTCAAAGATTATTTTAGGTATGCAAATACCAAATCACTAGTTGTAAAGTGGTCGTTTTCTTTATACAAACGCATATTTTCCTCACGGCGGACGCGTTTGCGAAAAATAACTGGTTTGTAAAAAAAACAAAACTGAATCGCGCGCCAAAAAGGGACAGTAGAAAGAGAGAGACAGTAGAGTTAAGAGTGTGTGATTAATGAGAGTAATGCACGAGTAATCAATGTATTTGCTGTAATTGTCTAATGTAAAACCAACCTTGTAAAAATACAACAAAATAAAACAATAACTTTGGACGTTATGTTAATATTTCATCGCGCTTCTCCTGATTTTCAAGTCAAGGAAAACGCTTAAGACGGTAAGTTTTTTTAGCATTTAATTACATACACTCTAGATTTTATTTTTTTTATACATGCCATCCAGAAGCTTTTATAATCTACAATAACCGTCTCAAATTCTTTTTGTATCTAACATAATAACATGGCAATAGTATATTTGTAGATATTAATGTTTCGCATGCGGAAGGGAGCCCTCCATTTTCACTCTGTTTCACTCAAGTTTCACTCCGAATTTAGTGATATGAATTACTCTGTATTACATGCGGAGACAGACAGGTAACATTTTACGACCCCGTAGACGCATCTTCTCTATTGTAAACATTTTTATTGGCCATTTAGTAAATATCGTTTATAATGATTTTATTACCCACCATTAAAAAAAACTCTCTTCATTCCGAAGAGAATTCCCATCTTAAATACTTTGTCGTTATCCTAACTTTATGGTACATTCGCTGTACAGTAATACCAAAAGTGCTGAATATTGAGAAGGTTGATTTTTTAAAATTCTAGTAACTGTTCAACTTCAATTGACGGTAGTGTATATCCTACATACTACATATACTACTTTTCAAATAAAAACACGTATTTCATTATATTCTAGAGCCAACAATTTAGCTCATGTCTAACTATAGATTTGTATAAATCGATCTCAAAAAGTTTTAAGATAAGTTTTCGATTATTTTCACTAAAATTCTATGGCTAGGCATCAATAATTAAGTTGTTTTTCTTTAGTTACTGATGGATTAAGTTTTTCCTGTTTTTTCTTCTTTCTACACATGGAACCTTCTTGTTACTTTTATATGAACTAGCAGATTAAGTACAGGGAACTTCTAGATTAAAAGGGTACAAACATCTACATTGCATTTATTTAATACAGTACAATTCATTCAAAAGAAGTACAGCACACGGTAGGTGTTAAATGTATAAATAATAATAATAATAATAACAATAATTTTCATCCGAATGAAGATAACTAACTCAGTGATAAAGAGAACTTGCCATTAAATGTTGCTGATACTTTCCACGTTTTTCTTCTGGCAGTACTTTGTAATATTTGTAAATATTTACAAATTGTAAATAATATTTGTTTCGTACACAGTCCAATATACCTTTTTCATAATTAGGTAAATTACAATCTTTCAGATTGGATAGCTCAAAAATATCAAAAATCCAACAGACGATTATTTTCATTCTTGTAAAAGTTGCTATCTTATCGCTACAGACACCAATAGCGAAAAATAATAATCCAAATATATATTCTTCTTTAGAAATACGATGTTGGATATAAAATAAGTAACTTCTACAAACATATTGTTTGCTTCTGATTCTTTAATGTTTTAACGATGCTAAATGTATAATAATAACAAAAAAAACCATTGCACATTACTATTTTTCTATGTACGTTTATTCAATATTTATATTATTCAATTGCAACAATAGATATGAACATGTGTTTATTACTTAATACACTCCGCCAAAAAAGTATCGCATAAACTAAAAAAGGGCATTTATAAACCAAGATATTTTTATACGTTTACAAAAAGTTTGCCTTGTGTATGTGAACTATAAAAACACTAACAAAATCATGGAACATAGCTTTTTTACTTTTTTTTTTTTTTCTAAAAGAACACATTTAGTAAAATGCATATGTGTAAGGTTTGTTCAGTTGTTTATTGAAACTCTTCCTATACGGACAAATTTTAAAGTGGGAAGTCAGAGTTCTGTACCAACGCTTTTAAAACTAAAATGAGCAATTTAACTTCAGAACAAGTGGCTGCTATAGTTGCTTTAATCGAAGATGGACGATCTCAAGCATACGTTGCTCATTTGATGAACATCAATCAGTCAAGTGTTTCTAGAGCCGTAGCCAGATATAGGGAAACAGGCAATTACAGTAGAAGACCTGTACCAGGTCGTCCAAGATGTTCTACTCGCCAAGATGACCGCTATTTACTACTACAAGCATTACGTCGAAGACATGTAACTGCGAGACAATTGCAGAACGACTTGGCTAGAGTCAGAAATACTCGTGTGAGTACTCAAACTATTCGGAATAGGTTACGACAGAGTGGATTAAGAGCTAGAGTAGCTGGAACAGCCCCTCGTCTCACTAGGAACCACCGAGTGGCTCGCTTAAGGTTTGCCAGAGAACATGTAAATTGGAACATTAACGACTGGGCCAATATACTCTTCACAGATGAGTCAAGATTTGGTCTTTACACCTCAGATAGGCGTATCTCAGTGTACAGACGAGACGGTGAGCGCTATTCGCAGTGTACTATCAGATCTAGACCTAATTTCGCTGGTGGCTCTATTATGGTTTGGGGAGGCATCTATTTAACAGGTCGTACAGAGTTAGTACCAGTAGACAGAGGTACACTGACTGCCCATAGGTATATAACGGACATTTTAGAAGAACATGTAGTACCATATGCGCCAATTATAGGAAACGAATTCATGTTAATGCACGATAATGCACGACCGCATGTTGCAATAATCGTCCAGGAATACCTTAACGATGTTGGTATTCCAGTTTTAGATTGGCCTGCGGTAAGTCCGGACATGAACCCAAAATGTTGCCTCAGCGGACCTGCATGGACGAGTGGGAGAATTTGGATCAGGCTTATATACGGAGGTTAATCGAATCTCTGCTAAACCGTATGCAAGCGGTCATAAGAGCCAGAGGTGGCAATACTCAGTATTAAAAGCTACTGTTATGACATTTTTCTTTCCAAAATTATAATTTCTTGTTTTAATAAAAATCTCAAGTATGAGTTCTTGTTTTTATTTGGCCTGTATTTTATTTAAACAATCATAGAAATTATATCTTAGAGCGCATTAAAGTATATTTACAACTTTATGCTACAAACAAAGATTATGCGATACTTTTATGATTCAAAACTACATTATGCGATACTTTTTTGGCGGAGTGTATATTCAAGATGACTTTAATCACTTCAAAATGACAGAATGCATCTTTCGTACGACAAGAACATATGTATGTCTTCACTAGAGACGATTCTCCCAACCCTCTCAAATCTTTTTAGCTTAGCTGCCTGGTGAGTTTCTATTTGATCTCTACTTCTTGTCTATGATGCATGTACATTAAGAAACTAAACATTGTTATTACTACTATTGTTAGTATAAGATCATAATCAAAATATATAGATCAAATTTATAACTTTAAACGATGTCCCGATATTAATTCGCGAAATTTATATCGTATAAGGACACCTTATATAATTCTGGACAAAATACCTCAAGAAACCGAGGTCCACAAGTATGCCATTTCTGAATTATAAACAAAAACAAAATGCTATCGCCCCATTAAAACTGTTAAATTTATGGTAAATGGTGTAAATCATTGCAGATCTTTAATAGTTTTTAATTAATTTAAATTTGATAAATTCCTCTCACAGGAATCTTCTACCAATTCTAGAAACAATTTCAAAAATCTAAAACTAGCGAATCGTTCAAAAGATGTGCTGATTGCTTTTAAAGAAGAGCCTGTCTCTGACGCTCCCTTATAAAAAGCAGCAAATATAAATGCAGTTATTCGTGTAAGTTTGCCGATAGTTAAATATTTGTCTTGACAACCTCGAACAAAAAAACAAGTTTCTTTCACCAAACTCTTCATTCTGACGATATGTCGTTATCCTCCATTTTCTTTTGCAAATATCAAATTTCCCAAATGGCGAGTGAGTGTCACTACTACATTACTCTCTTCCCAGCTTCGCGAATTCGCTCAAAGAGTTCATCGTGTGTGTAGCATATACGTGACCATTCATGGGCCCGTTTAGAAATCCGTAGGCGTCAAATATGGTGATCGTAGTGGCCATGAGGTAGATCGATTGCGACCAATCTATCAGGGAAAGTGTTTGTCAAACCAATACCGTTCAATCATGTTGATAGACAATGCGATTTCGTAAACATACGAAACACTGTTGACAACAACACTAATCTATTATAATAGCTCATTTAGTAATATTAGTTATTATTAGCATAAAGTCGATGTAAAAAAAAAAAAGAAGGGAACCGGTAAAGATATTACTAATAATTCTAGCCCACATTAACATAATACTCAAATTGGGATTCTGCTTATTCTTTGCCGAATTAAGCTGCATCAGCGCAACAGACAGGCGGTAGATAAAGGCAATACGGTACAATTCCCAATTACATATCACCAACATTAGTTAAAATACTCAAGTTTTATATTTTGATTGCAAGTAACTTACTTATTGCTTCTAGTACTTTTTAATATTTTTTACTTGAAGCTAAAGTAATATCTGAGCGTTTTGTGCTAGTTGCTGGAGGTACTTTTCCTTACAACTTGCTAATATAAACGAACAATCTAAACAAGATAGTCAATAGAAAAATATAAATTTGGTAAGTGAGGCACATCGAACTGGATTCTTCAATTCTTATTAATATTACTAATTCTATTTAAAATTCCGCTACCCAGCATCACGATCAACAGCAGCAAAATTTCGACGTATTCTACATACATCGAAAAAGAAATATAAAATCTCGTAATTAGAAATACCGGGACTTAACCATGTTCTTGTATATAAGATAACGTTGCAATCCACTGCGACACTAACAGCAAATGGATCGTCAAGTTTTGTGTGAAAACCCCGGATATTCTGATAGCAGCCGCGAAGCACTTCCGCCGCGCGAATTTAGCTTCCCCCCCCCCCGGTCTCCAGATGACACGATGGACGTAATATTACCCACAATCCTCCTAGTTAGCATCAGCAGTTCTTAATTACAACTGTTTCTTCGCGAGTTTTATGTAAAAGGGTTCTGCACTCGGCAATGGAAATTGACGCCGAATTAACCTAACCTCCATTCAATTCGTTCGTAAATCGATTAGAAAAGTTTGTACTCATATTTAGGTATATAACTAATCTGGCTAGGCTTCCGTTAGAATAAAAGTTTACGTACACGTATTTTCCAACCTGCATACCAAATTGTTATTTTCGCAACGTTGCCTTCTCCGTGATCAATAGGACTACCGCCCTGTCGTACTCCTCCTCCGATTTTACATACACAACGAACCTAATAAAATTCAAGTACTGCCCCGGTTGTTCTCTACACTTTGAAGACAATTCCCGTTCATGTATTATGTATACAATAAACATCATCTGATAACGTGTGTGCTAACGAAAAAACATCGTAAAATATTGCATACCGATGTGCATACATTCGCAGCAACGCGAAATCATTGTGTACGTACATACACAATGTTCTAATTTTCTAGAATTGCAAAATTGCACCTACTGTGTAAATAGTAAGAAGCTTACAACTATTTTCCAAAAATATTTACGTATGCACAGGTTAATCGATAAGTAGTTATTTTAAGCGGCTAGTATATTATTATATTTCTGGTTTATCCATCTCAAATAAGCTTACGTGATACATTTTTATATGTCTACTTATGCAAGGTAAGTCATCTCTGCGGTTTTAAAAAAAAATTGTATCTTTATGAAAAATATGTTTTCAAAACGATTTAACTGTAGACGCACGTATTTTCAAAGGATATTGAAACCTACAGTCTTAAATGGCGCACGATATACAGGATATCACACGTTAGCCGTACATTAGAAACTAAACAGAAATTTGTAAATTTGCCGACCTGTTCTATTCGAGAGAGCTAAATTTTAAAGAATATGGGCACTTCTATCCAACTTCCGCACACACTTATTTCTTTTTTAATGGACTGCCTTAATTTTTAAGTAACATTTGAACGTTTACGTTGTGTTCAAATGTTTCATGTATTTTGATAGGTCCAAACAATACAGTTTTAAAGATATCGTGGTTTTTATGAAGATTTCAGTACAATCATCGTTTAAGAGAGGTTGAAATTTAACACATTTGAAAGATAAATACGGACATCCTGTATAGTGCTAGTACAAACATGGAAATACTCTTGAATAACCTATATTTATAGCTTACTAACTCGTAAGAATCATTAACCGACACTTTAGCATACTGCATAAAGTGGTTATTTTACTAAAATATTCATAAAAAACAGCATAGCTGTAAGACTGTTGAAATACACCGATTTTAGATCAAATTAATTGCTGAATTCAAATGTTTTATATCAATTAGAACAATCTATTTAAGAAAATTGAGTGCATTTTACTTTTGGTAAAACCGAAAGTTGAACAAGCCTGAGTAAATACTCAGGTTTATTCATAAATTTCTAAATAGAAATATTATATATTCGTAAATTCGTAAATTCGTAAATTTTTACGAATTTGCGAATTTGCGAATTTGCGAATTTACGAATTTACGAATTTACGAATTTACGAATTTACGAATTTACGAATTTACGAATTTACGAATTTACGAATTTACGAATTTACGAATTTACGAATTTACGAATTTACGAATTTACGAATTCACGAATTTACGCAACAAACTGCCACTATTTTTCTTAAATTCCCAATTGTTTAGAATTGACTGCCAACCATTCAAGTTCACCTTCTAAATAAATGGCTTCAGTATCGACAACATTTGTTCTAAAGACGAAAGCATTTCCCCGCTTCTTCGACACTTTCACTTTCCTTTATGGACTACATCCTACCCAAAAGAATTAGCAACTAGCATTTCCAAACGCGCTATTGCACAAAAATATTGTAATTGGTACAAATTATTCTATTTACGCAGTTGCAACAGATTTAAGGTTTATTGATTTAGAAAGGATTAATATTATTATTGCTTCCATATAGTTTAGATAATCTAACCCACGTTAAAAGCTAAACAACGTAATTTGAAAAAACTAACCAGTTAAGTGCAGTTTCTAATATGTGTGGTTTGTATAGCTGTAAAACAATATAAAGGAAGTTATTATTGTTCCTTTGTTTTTATGCAAATAGAAATCTTCTCGCGAGAAATTGACTATTACTACTAACGACAATATACGAAGAATTAACTAAGCCATCTAGCAACGTTATACACGATCTACATAAACACAGTACTTCCTTCTGAAAGTAGAATAGTTCACGGTCGATCATGGCAGTATGTTTAATAAATAAAGTTTCTATTTTATCCATTTTCTGGCGCAGACGCTTGCTAAGGACTATAGCCGCATAGATCTGGCTATTTTCTCCAAGTAGCTTTATACAGAGTGAGTCGTGAGGAATGGACTAAACTCTAGGAGTATATTTTACAGGTGAAAATAATGTAAAAACACTCAAATGTTGTTATCCGATTTCTATTTGTTTTCGAGAGTAGAATACACTTATAGAGTTTAGTCTAATCTTTTATAGATTTGAAACTTAGCAAACTTTAATTTTAATTTAAAGATATCAAGTAAATGATTGTTGAAAAGAATTAAAAAAAAACATCTTTTATGCTAACATGTGCGTTATATTTTTTGAGTTCGTACTATGTTCGTTCTACAGTAGTTGTCAATAGCGATTGTCTATAATTTGTTAACGATCCCAGGCGCGCACCAAGTAAAACAAAAGATAAGTAAATACTTTAATATTGCGTATTAATTTATATGTTTCATGGCAGATGCCAGCATTTGTTTCTTGCCGAAACGCCAATTATTAGTACAGCCTCAATGTTAGTTTTTTAATTTATTCTCCTTGCGTAGCCCTGGAACATCGAGCAACCAATCGGTTCTTTTTTTAGGGTATCCATACCAAGAACCTTAGTATTCCAATAGTAACCGAGGAGAAACGGGTATAAATTATATAAGTCCATGTTCAAGGTGCAATTGATGCCTCTGTAAATTGCCTAAAATCACAGTGATAATCGTAACGTCACACTATTGTTTTCCTTTCTTACCGGTTTTATCGGACACGTAACCTTCGGTCGTAGGCAATGTATCACTGGACTATAAAATTCAGTGTTGACGTTTATTACTCGGCAAAGGGCTTTTAGGTTTAAACGTGCAAAATTTTCACAAGTGTCCGGCGCTTCTCTGTTAGCACATCGCTCAAGTTCGATATGGGTGATAGCATTCCACAAGTGTAGTTCGGATATTACATTTACTGTGTACTGAATATACACTACTTTTCCATCTTTGTTCGGATGCGTTTTGAATTCGGTCAGCTGCAGCGGCAAATTTTTGTTCTTGTATTCTGGACAGGTAAAATCCGCTCTGTTTACGAAAAAAGCTAAGCTTGCCTAAAAGAAATAATTGCTAATTACAAAAGAAGCCAAACCCAGCAGCAGCAATTTTAGTTTGCTCTAAAGATAGGTTCCTAAGAAAATTCATCTTGTTAGAGATATTACCTGATTGGACACGACAACATTTAAACTAAAAACAATAATAATAAACGGCATAGTATTCGTTGCCATCGTATCACTTAAGGATAGTAAAACGTAATAAAAGGGTATTTGCTATCGCATTTTGCTATAAACATTTGCATTTTATGGTTGCATTTTAGAATAATCTATATTTTTTCTCAATTTCCGTTCATTTTCTCCATCATTATTCATAACGTATCCTCGTTATCTTTTATATCAACATCAAAATTGTTTTTTAAATGCTACCAACATATACTATTGACCATTGAAGTCAGCACAACTAGTAAAGTACTGCTAACTAAATATAACGAATAATAAGCAAGAATTAAAAATAAAACAAAACTTTCACCTTAAAATATTCTGTCACGATTATATTTTGTGTTCGCTATTAATATTGGCCGGATCACTTAGGAAATGCGCTCTGTTAATTTGGTCCGAGTTTCCCGTTAAATATTTTCCATTTAGATTAGATATCTCGTCAGAGGTGTTCTTTCGAAATTAAGCAGACTTGCTTTAATCGTCTGTCCAGCTTACCCCAAAATGGAATACGGATTCTGCGAAAACCATAGCATGATCTGCAAGACATTGTCCTCTGCCTACAAATCCGTGGCGTATATTCGCAGTCGTTATCATGCGCAAACTGAAAGTTCTCTCTAATAAACCGCAATCTTGATGTTACAACATGTGCCTATAATTTTCTTTGCGCACGATTCTGTCGATTTTCACGAAATCTTCAGTGCACGTACTGCTAGAGTAATCTCGAACCACCACCGTGTTTTGATGTGAGAACGGCACAATCTTTTGTGCGTCTCACAAAAACTCACCGCTTCTATCCAAATACTTCAAACTTGGATTCCTCAATCCAAACAACATTTTAAAAATTTTCTACAGTCCAGTTTCTAGACATGTGCAAGTGTACTCACTTTTGGCGGTTCCAACAGCTCTCTTACGCAATACGGCCTTAAGCGGCGTTTAACTGTAGTTACAGAAACTAGTCGCTCACGTCCCCCATTCATTTCCGCTGTGATTTCGAACACCGTCAATCGCCGATTTGGTTTACTTACCGCCGTAAGGCGACCATTCTTTTTTTATATTATTTTCGCAAACACTTCAATTGAACAACCGTGTCGAACCTGGTTTACTAACTCAATGATTCACAGCGAGTGTGATAACTAAAGAGAACAAATTCGGAATGAAACCAGAGGCGTGACAAACGATTGGGTTCCCGTACCCCGTATTCCACATACAAAAGGTTATTCGGTATGTTGTTCATGGCCACCATTCGTACACGTATAATAGCAACTGAAAAGTGTGTATCTAATAATGTGAAAGGGGCGTACAGTAAAGAAACCGCTATCATCAAAATTAGTGAATGGATTTATTAAGAATTACTCCAGTTTATCTTACAACGGGGTAAATGTAATATGTTTAGTGCGGAATATATTTATAAACCATTCAACACAATCAAATTTGCGACGACACGTGCATAGTGCAAGACATAAAGATAGAGAAACTGGTGTCGATACAAAATACGAAAATTTCTTTTTTTATTTGAGTACAATAATGATTGTGTATAATTTGCTGTTTACTTTGTAACGCAACGACTTTGTATTTTTCTATTTTTCATCGACTCAGTGAAACTGGATGACATGCAGTTAATGACGTAACAGAAAATAACGTAAACGACGAAGAAAATGTAGTTTTTGCAGTGTTGAACAATCCCATTCTGAGCACTAGATATATTGCAGCGTAGTTTTTCTTAAAACTTTTTTTGGCGAACAGTTTCGCCCCTATTACATTCATAGCGTTCAAGCTTTATTACGATCAGCTTGTAGAGTTCTGTACTTGTCTGCTACGAATAGTTCTCGAGAATCCGATATTTTTAACTGGAACATTACGAATAGATGAGGCCCAATTTAGTAGAGAAAACATTGATAGCACTCACAATTGCTATTTATGGTATCTTCGATATCCGCGTGCTATTTGACAATCGCGATTTCAACACAGTTTTAGTGAGAATATTTGGATTGGTATCTTTAACGGAGAACTGGGTAAGTGAAAAGTTTTATCGCGCAGACGAAATACATAAGGTTCTCTAACTTTTCTAAATGAAACGTCTTTTAAGAACATCGAATATACTGCGCTTCAATTATCAACAAATGTGATTTCTACACGATGGCGCTTCAACTGACTATTATAGACACGTAATTCAATGGTTGTATGCAAATTTTTTTAATCTTAGATTAGTCAATAATCTAAGATTTAAAAGATCAATAATTTTATACCGTTGACAACGGAATATAAGATACTACTATTATTGATAACAAAAAATAGAAGCTGTCATTAAAAAAATATTTCGTGACGTCATAACTTAAAAAAAAAACACGCTCTATAATATTGAAATTAAACTTAAATTTAAAAAAGTTAAAGGATTTCATCTTTCGTGGAAATCAAAGCCATACAGTAGTAGCTTTTTCAAGAAGGAGGAAGAATATTTTCAGAAACGTAATACATATGTGCCAATTTTACACACTCCGCCAAAAAAGTATCGCATAATTTAGTTTTGAATCATAAAAGTATCGCATGATCTTTGTTTGTAGCATAAAGTTGTAAATATACTTTAATGCGCTCTAAGATATAATTTCTATGATTGTTTAAATAAAATACAGGCCAAATAAAAACAAGAACTCATACTTGAGATTTTTATTAAAACAAGAAATTATAATTTTGGAAAGAAAAATGTCATAACAGTAGCTTTTAATACTGAGTATTGCCACCTCTGGCTCTTATGACCGCTCGCATACGGTTTGGCAGAGATTCGATTAACCTCCGTATATAAGCCTGATCCAAATTCTCCCACTCGTCACGGAGAGCATTTTCTAGTCCATGCAGGTCCGCTGGGGCAACATTTTGGGTTCATGTCCGGACCTACCGCAGGCCAATCTAAAACTGGAATACCAACATCGTTAAGGTATTCCTGGACGATTATTGCAACATGCGGTCGTGCATTATCGTGCATTAACATGAATTCGTTTCCTATAATTGGCGTATATGGTACTACATGTTCTTCTAAAATGTCCGTTATATACCTGTCGGCAGTCAGTGTACCTCTGTCTACTGGTACTAACTCTGTACGACCTGTTACACAGATGCCTCCCCAAACCATAATAGAGCCACCAGCGAAATTAGGTCTAGGTGTGATATTACACTGCGAATAGCGCTCACCGTCTCGTCTCTACACTGAGATACGCCTATCTGAGGTGTAAAGACCAAATCTCGACTCATCTGTGAAGAGTATATTGGCCCAGTCATTAATGTTCCAATTTACATGTTCTCTGGCAAACCTTAAGCGAGCCACTCGGTGGTTCCTAGTGAGACGAGGGGCTGTTACAGCTACTCTAGCTCTTAATCCACTCTGTCGTAACCTATTCCGAATAGTTTGAGTACTCACATGAGTATTTCTGACTCTAGCCAAGTCGTTCTGCAATTGTCTCGCAGTTACATGTCTTCGACGTAATGCTTGTAGTAGTAAATAGCGGTCATCTTGGCGAGTAGAACATCTTGGACGACCTGGTACAGGTCTTCTACTGTATAATTGCCTGTTTCCCTATATCTGGCTACGACTCTAGAAACACTTGACTGATTAATGTTCATCAAATTTGCAACGTATGCTTGAGATCGTCCATCTTCGATTAAAGCAGCTATAGCAGCCACTTGTTCTGAAGTTAAATTGCTCATTTTAGTTTTAAAAGCGTTGGTACAGAACTCTGACTTCGCACTTTAAAATTTGTCCGTATAGGAAGACTTTCAATAAACAACTGAACAAACCTTACACATATGCATTTTTCTAAATGTGTTCCTTTAGAAAAAAAAAAAGTAAAAAAGCTATGTTCCATCATTTTGTTAGTGTTTTTATAAACTTTTTGTGAACGTATAAAACATCTTGGTTTATAAATGCCTTTTTTTAGTTTATGGGATACTTTTTTGGCGAAGTGTATTAAGTAATAATGTTTTTATAGTTCACATACACGAGGCAAACTTTTTGTGAACGTGTGAAAATATTTTATATATATTTTTTATTTTATATAGTTTATAAATGCCCTTTTTTAGTCTATGCGATACTTTTTTGGCGGTGTGTAAAAAAAAATAAACAGAAAATTCTACATACAGTAAAACTAAATTAAATTAAGTGTGACCGATTAAAAGAAAAATTCAAAATTAAAGCATTATCAGTTCTCATAGTCTGCTTATTTCATTAAAGAAAAATAAACGAATAACTTCAAATATTCTCGCAATTTTTTAATATAGCTCTTAGATTCCCATCAGGAGGTCCCATCGTATCTAAGCCAGACATAGTAAATCTAAATAATGAGAGAGTATATTGTCTGCAGATTTCTTCACGTAACCTTTCAAGCTTAATATAGTATTTTTTAGAATATGTTCCACAAGACATGAAGGACAACATAAATATGTTGGATAGCGAAAAGAACATTCTTAGAATTATATCATTTTTATTATGAATAACGTAAAAGCTGTTCATTTATATTCGTCGAATTGAAAGTATACCGTTGTTAATATTTTATGTCGCTATGAGTGTACATTGTTAATAATTAAATACGAATTCAGGCGGACTTCATTACTTAGTGTTACTTGTTTCTTTTTCATTTCAATAAAATGTATGTAATTATTGGGCTGAACTTAGCTCGAGCGAAGGGACTTAGTACGTAAACATTTGAGGGAATGAACAAATGAAAAGTAATCATTATGGTGCTCGATTGTAATTCACAATATAAAATCATCACATAGAAGTCCAAAAGTAATCCATTTACTATTCTTTAAATAATTCATTATTATTTAAATAATCGACAGCGACTCTGTGTGAGGTATTCATATCGAATTTTTCACACAACGTCCTTATACACATTGAACAGAGTTAAAGAATTTTATATACATATATATAAACAGAACACATCAGAAAATGCGTAGAAACAATATCAACAAAAAATGCTTTTTCAAATTGTAGCTTTAACTGTGAGGTAACAGCGGTACAAGGCAGAATTGAAATACTCTCGGAACCACGTTAATGTCCTCCGAATAGGCAAAAACATGTCCGTGGATAGTGCATTTCTTCTCTCCTTGCGTTGCGTTTGCCGTAAATGATTCAATGATCAATACCAAACAGAGCTAGTTTGTCATTAATTTTTTTGTTCTCTAAATGGAGCTCTCAATCACTAGACTTTATTTCGAAAGTCACTGGACGAGATGCTTGCGTGGTGTTGATGGCAGATAACCTCTGAAAAGCTAGTTGTAACATAACAGTAGATGCAGCATATCGGATTCTTTTAATGATTACTTTTAAGAACATAAAAAATGTATACGGGGCTCACTTCCGGTAACAAAGGAAACATAAATGTCGACAATGTTAAAAATTGGAAAAACATAAAAATTAACCTATTTTTTCCAATTTTTAACGCTTTGAGACCACATTGTATAACCTAATTTGTTTTAGGGCCTGTGAATGTAAGAGTAGATGTTAACGATCACCATGTTTACCTCCTTTATGGAATTTCGTTCGAATTTGCTTCCATATAGAGAACTATGAATGCGATTTAATGGGGATCATTTCGTCATCGAGTAGATCTGCTGAAATATATTTGATAAATTGCACGATTGCTTGTACCGCTATATTTTACAGTTGTAGTAAAATAAATGAAAAAAGCTCTCTAAGAGCACGTACGTATGTAGATCTCGAATAAATGTGCGGACTTACGAGAAAAAACCCAGTTCCGCCTTTGGCGGCGGGAAAAATTTTCCAAGAGGTTAATTTATAAAAGGGAATTTGTCGGAGATTTTCTCCGAGCGTAGACAGTTTATCGGTTCAAGAGGTTTCATGAAGAGGCCTACCTTCTTTCAGTGACATCGGGATAGACAAATTTGTTTTTTAACTGCTCTCTTCGCGGAAGAAGTAGATTTACTGCACGCCCACAATTACACTAGTCAACGTTAAAAATGCAAACAGCATCCTTTTTTGGTATTGTTACTTTTTTTGGGGCGTATAATCTCAATTGAATTAGCATATTTAACGGTGTACCGAAGTTGGCATGTTAGGGATCTCCAATAACTTTCAGCATCTGAAATGCGTCGTTTATCCTTTTTAGGGTTCGCTAATTTTTCAGTTTTAAATGCATTGAAAATTTTGACTAGCAACATGACAATTCCTTATTTAATCTCATGTATCACCCACCGAAATGAGATAAAGGTAAAATGATTTATCATATTAAAATAGACAAGAATGGAATAGATCAAGGACTCGGAGAATTAATTCGAAACACTATGCCAGAAGGTGGATATTATATTTACATGACTAATTAAATTTATTAAATACGTAAAACCAACATTGAACACTTCTAATAAAGAAACAAAAAACTACAGGTGTACAAGAAGAGCGCAAATAGTAGAAAACCCAGAAGAAAAAACCTGAAACCTGAAACTCTGAAAAACACACAGAGGTTTGAACGAAACGATCTTTCAAATTAAAAATTTTTTTGGAAACAAATAAAGGTAGATGTTGCGAACTCTATTTAAAAATGTGTAACCTATCAAAGAAGTAAATACAACAAAAATCCTTCAAAAGTTCCTTTCCAAATTACTGAACATGTTGATAAACCTTTCGATGAATACTATTTCCATTGATTCTCAATATTTTCTTACTATTAACGATGCTTTCGTAAAACATGCACAAGCTTACCGCTTAACTAATAAAACAGCGATAGAGGTTGTTGACAAATTAAATGTTTTGGTGTCAAACAAAATTATTATGGACAAAGGTTTAGGATAACGTTGCTCTGCGAGAATTATTAAAATTGTGCGCAAAATTAATATCCTCATAAAATGCACAAATTGAAAGATCACCAGTAACACTTCTAGAACATATTAGAATGATCATATACAGGATGAGTCGTGAGAAATGGACTAAACTCTAGGAGTCTATTCTACAGGTGAAAATAATGAAAAAAAAAAAAAACTCAAATGTTGTTATCCGATTTTTATTAGTTTTCGAGTTATTGTGTAATTAAAAATGCCGATTTAGTATATCATGTTTATGATATGTATGATATTATGTTTATGTTTTAGAAAATAAATCACACGGACTGTTAGAGGATGTTCCCATAAACATCCTCTCGGTCCAAATGTTAGCTCGGTCAGGAAACATTTGGATGAAAGGTTTCCAGGAAATTGGATAGGTCGTGGTAGTCAAATTGGTAGATCTCCAGACTTCACGCCACTCGATTATTGCTTATGGGTTTGGTTAAAAAGTGAAATGCATCAAGTAGAAGTGGACACTCCTGATGTACTAATTCAACAGATTAGGGATGCTGCTGACAATATGAAACATCAACCTAACGAAATCAGGAACACAACCAGCGCCCTTGGTAGACGATGTAGACGTGAATGGCGATATTTTTGAAAATATATTATAAAAAACTACAATACAAATAGAATACCAAAAATTTAATGCATGAAATTTTGTTTATTTTTAGTTACGTTATAACTCGAAGACAAATGAAAATCGGATAACAACATTTGAATTTTTTTACATTATCTTCGTCCGTAGAATACACTCCTAGAGTTTAGTCCATTCCTCGCGACTCACCCTGTATATACGCGAGAACAGCTAGATTTGTATTACAACATGTACCTGCAACAACACGTAGAGCGAACGAAACAACCTTACAAATATTATACATAGGAAACAAAAGAGCTCGTGAGCAGTGCTTTTCGGAGACTAGCATATACATCCAATAATGGTATCATTGCATGTATTATTATGTAACATTAAGAATATTCGATAAAAAGAATAGAGAATGTATTAATAGATTAAGTAAATTATTATGTATTATTGTACAAAAGTACCAAAATCAACTCTGTTTTCATATTATTATATTATCTGTAACCATGGTAAAGAAGAAACCATTTCAATATTACTTAGCAGCTTTGCCCGTACAATACTTTTAATTAAACAAATCAAATATGTAGGATTAAAATGAAATCTTGCCAAATTTGTGTGCTTCTATATCAAAACAATATTATTTATGTAAAAACGAGTTAGGAAATTATACTTCAGAAAATTCTTTGTGTAAAGTCCATATACTAACCATGGATAATAAATAAGTTGCCAAAAGTGAGAACACTTTCCGTGCCCTTCACGAAATTAGCAGCGACTAGACAGACTCGTGTTTTATTTACTCTCGGGGAAAGCGGGCAACACGAACCCATTCTCATGAGACGAATAAACACGAACCTTTTGTTTAGTGTCTTATGCGTAACTCGTTTCTACAGACTTATTAATAATAAATATAAAAATTGTACGTACCAAATGTTTGACGTAATTAAGAAATTCGGTCAGATACTAACCGAAGAAACTAAAATAACAAGTCTATAGCAAGCGCTTTTCTGCCAACAAATTAAGCATTAATGAGGAGAAGATAAACTTCTTGATTTTTCGTACCCACCAGCGCACACGAAATATACATGCTTCGGTAGCTATTCACGGTAAATTCAGGACAATTTTCACTGGAATGTTCATTGTGACCATTTAGTAAAAGTGTTACATACTAAGATGTTTCTATTCCGTAGCTTGAAGGACCAACTACCTTTACGCATGTTGCTATCTGTACATCATACGGAAATTGGATCGCGGCCGGGCGCGGGATACTCCTCTCTGGATACGCGTCTATGACTTTTAGGATCTTTGTGGCACAGAAGAAACTTGTTAGAATATTGGGCACAGAGTCATGTAAATCACTTTTTAAAGGGCTGTCTATTCTAATTCTTCCGTCTGTATACATCCTTGAAGCGGTCTGCTACTACCATAGTCACAAGGAAGAATATACAGTCGTAAAAGACATACAAACCTACGAAACCAGACGAAGAAGTGATCTTCACATCTCTAGATGTGCATTGCAGATTACGGATAAAGGATTTACGAGAATTGGAAAAAGTTATATAATATATTACCTCGTGAAATAAGAGTTAGACCCAAATTTAAGCAATCCACAAATATGTATTTAAACGAACAAAGTCTCTATAGTTTAGAAGAATTTCTCAACCACAGCAATTAATCTACAGGGTTAAGCCACCCCTTCGGTACGTTACTGCGTTTGTGTTTAGTATAATGTCATATTTTGTTTTTGTTTTGTTTCTTTTCTTGTCTCATTTATTCATCTTTTTTTGTATTTTCTTATTTCTTTTATTATTTCTTTCTCCGAATTTTTCTTTCATTTTTGCATCTGACTATTGATTTATTATTCATCTGGATACAAATGATCAATAAAGTATTATTATTATTAATATTGTAAGATTATTAAAGAAACATGGATATTCCATAATTTAAACAAGTTATTAAAAATTACAAAACTATGTTAAAATCAGGTTATTTAGATATAACGCAAAAATCATAAGAGTATTAATACTGTAAACTTAATTCATCCCTCAATGCATACGATCGCTAAAGAAATCAATTAAAAAGAACATTTCAGATTCGGTAACCTATGCACAAAATGTTTTTTGAGTTGATAATTATATTATTTATCATGTTTTCGCATTAATGATTACCACTTCGTAGTATCGTGGTCGTTGTCGTAGTTATGTTGAAGAAATTAAAAATAAAAAGAAATGTAACTAATAAAGTTCTAACCGTCATTTTACGTCTGAAATGGGAGAAGTTATCCGCCGTTAAACAATGTTAACCACAGATATTAGATCTTGATAAATGTTATCTTATTCTCTGTATTCTCTGTATTACTGTATGAGATACTGTGAAAGATCTAAGAATATGTTTCTTCTTAGTAGCACTATTCACCACTTCTTAGAATTATGTATTCCTACAGTACTCTTTTATGTTTTCTCACATTGAAACTTGAATTGAAGTAATTATCCTTTTGTCTGAAGTAGTGGAAAGAAAATATGTTTGTGCATTTTCTTTTAATATCTAACTGAAGATATAATTTCATCCCTGCGAATAGTACACCAAAAGAATAGAACAGAAAGAACAAATTATATTAATAAGAAATTGAATAATATTATAAAATTGTGTTCATGGATATAATAAATAGTCGCCTATTGAAGTGATAAACTCGTTCCTTCCCCGGACTTTGTTTTTTATTGTATTTATAGTAGCGAGCAAATGAATAGGGACACTAATCATATATTTAAGATTTCGTGTTTTTCTACAATTTAAAACCAAGCAAAAGAATTTTTTTATATAAAATTTTATATTATATTTTTTAGAATTTTATATAAAATAAAATTCTTAGAAATGAATAAAAGTATATGCCTTAGACATCACTAGAGCTCCTCAACCGCGTGGCGCACCATAGGCGTCGATAAGGAACATAAGTAAAGTACATAAAAACAAAAGAAATAAAGAATTTTAAAACGCTTACTTTTGTAATTAGCCGTATCCAATATAGTGGGTGTTAATGCACAAGGAAAATAGTATTAGTCAGCACACGAGGAGGTAGGCACATTAAAACTGTTACCGTAAGCGCAATCCGATTTCTCAAACATCTGAAGCATTAGGAATGTTTCCACAGTCGTTTCTTTCAAGGATGTTCGTCGTTCTGAAAAAATGTTTTTATATCTTGAAAATGAACGCTCGACGTCTAATGATGTAATACACGCGTAATTAAAATAATCTTTGAATTTAGTCACCGGATCAGTAGAGTTACCTTCCCAAACTTGTCTTAACCTGCTAAAATTTGTATCTTTCTTCATAACACTTTCAAAATTTCTTGTAACGATATCATTTTTTTTTGTTATTTATACAGTGTAGGAGTGTATTAACGTCATCTAATATTTGTACTGACTCCGTCAGGGACAGTGCACTATTTTGTAATTTATTTATTGCCTCAAGTACTTCTCTATAATTGTTGTAAACGGTTTGTAAATCTGCTTCAACGAAAATATCTTGGAATTTATCCTGGCTTTCCTTAATAGCTGCAGATTCGTTGGGATTGAATTGTAAGACGACTGATTTTATTTGCCGGAAGTATTTAAAATAATAAAACGCTGCCTTCAGGCATGTCCCCCAACGCGTAAGAATCGGCTCTGGTGGTTCGGGAATACCGGGACACTGTTTATGAAATTCACTGGTACGTTTGGGAGATTTGAGAAACACTCGTTTCGTATTTGTTATTAATGCATTTACCTCAGGGAAATTTGCACGAATAGTTTCAGCCACAATATGCAGAGCATGAAGTTTACAAGTAATATGTAACATCATCCCATAATGTTGTTGAAGAGAACGACCTACACAACGCATTGTCGCGGCACCATCGGTCATGAAAATTAATACTTGAGTAGTGGCAATTTCAAATGTTTGTAAAGTATCAACGACTACGTTCTCGATAGCGTCGGCAGTACACGATTTTAGTCTTTTACTAGCTAATAAAATTCCCTTTGTAGGTTGACGAGGTTCCAGTATACGTACAATCGCATTCAAAATAGAATGTTTTTTACGGTCTGTCGTTTCGTCAATACATAACCACAGTAGCTTATTTTTTATTGCAGATCTGATCCTGTTTTCATTTTCGGTACGTACACTTGGCACACATCTCCTTAAGCTTGTTTCCGACCGTAACTCAAAGTCTGGATTATATTTATTCCAAAATTCACGGAATGGTTTCTTCCTGAGTAAGGAAAACGGTAAATTACACGCAGTCAGCATATAAAATAAATCAATTATAAATTGAGTTGCCTCAGTCGGTGATACGCCCAGTTTTTTATTTTTGTGTTGCTGACTATTTACATGTCTTCTACAGCCATATTTATCATTGCACATCAGAGGTATATTACAAATTTTACATATAATCTTACTTCCATTATATATTAAGTCAGGAAATTCTCCACAGAACTTTTTCACTTTGTCGGCCTGTGGGCGTTTCTTACTACGCGCGTCCGCCATACCGTCACAACCCGATCGCATACGGTAATAAACTACCGAAATGCGATGCGAGTTATTTGCTTATATATTACATTACATATCCCCCCGGCCACGCCCGGCGGTACGCCTTCTGACTTGCCACGCACTTTGGGGAGCTCTAGACATCACACCTGCATTTCTCGGAAGTATTAAAATGTTATGTTTGCATTTGTCACGATCGGTCTCATGCAAACGACCATTTAAATAGGGACAGTTGTCATAACATAATCCTTTATTTAGTCTTCTTTAAGTTCTTTTAGAAATAACTTAATATTATATTATTAAAACCCAATTACACAAAATAGATTTTTGTATATTAAACCCATAATAATTAATTCTCACTGTAGCACATACTAAATTATTTAAAAAATGGGTCGTGGAACTGGTGGGTATCTGTATCGAAAAATATGATTGGTAATCGAATAAAATATTTCCAAAAATACGGAACCTACGAAAAAATTCCTAAACAGGGAAGAACTAAGAAAAGGATGGTTCGCATTAAAAACAGCGGCAGATATACACAAAGAGCTAATTACAGAGATTGATAGACCAATTAGTGTATGGACAGTCAGACGAAGATTACAAGAAGCCGGATTACATGGTAGGATTGCTAGACACAAACCGCTTATAAGCAAAACAAAAAGAATGAAATGATTACAGTTTGCCAGAAATCATTTGCATTGGACTGCAGATCAGTGGAAATTTGTATTGTTTAGTGACGAGTCAAAATTTAATGGAATGGGATCGGATGGCGGAAGATATGTACGGCGAGGCCCCAATGAAGCGATGAATCCTAAGCATACAATAAAAACAGTAAAAGGGTTTGGAGGAAATGTGTTGGTCTGGGGTTGTATGTCTTATATAGAAGTTGGTCCGTTGCACAAAATTAATGGAATAATGGATCGACATGCGTATGTTGATATTTTATCCAACGTTATGCTGCCATATGCGGAGGATTTGTCCGTACTTTGGAAGTACCAACAAGACGATGATCCCAAGCGCTCAGCTAAGATTGCAAAGGACTAGTTTCGACAAAATCATGTAGATCTTCTTGGTTGGCCTTCTTGTAGTCCCGATTTAAACCCAATCGAAAATTTGCGGCAAGATGTGAAACTTCGTGTTCGGGATAAAAATATTTCAAACCTCGAAGAACTGTTTCGATGTGTTGAGGAGGTCTGGAACAATATTCCCGTGGAACGATGTCGGCATCTCATCGATTCCATGCCTAGGAGATGTGCCGCAGTCATTAAAGCAAAGGGGTATCCCACCAAATCGAAATTCCGGTGTACCTATTTCAATGCTCGCATTTTACATATGGAATAATTTGTATTAGCATGTGTTTTTGTATCATACAGTATATTTTGCAATTTATTGCTATGTATCAATTGTCCGTAGTTTGCAGTATATAGCTTCCTATTTTAAACTTTTGTTTATTCGAAAATACAAATAAATAAATACTTTCTTTCACAATTGCATTAGTGTCCCTATTCATTTGCTCGCAACTGTACGTATCTTTTTCATTCAGTGTAATTTTAAAAATTATCTTTTTTTGGAAGCGAAATTAACTACTTGCAAGGTTTCTTAATAAGAATAAGAGTAGAAGAATAAGAAGAAAGAATAAGAAAATAATGTTAATATTTGATTAACATTATTACAATAACTGATTCGCCCACTTTCAAAAAGCGCTCGGTATGTAACTTCAACGCACGTTTAGACAAACTATGTTTTGAGACAAATGTTAATGTTGTTTTTATATGAAATAACATTTAAGACATGTATGTAGAGCTTGTTTCCAAAATGTAAGATGTCAAATCTTCATTCGAAATATATAAAAAAAGAAAGGATGGCTAGGCTAGTTTAATATGACTCACTGTAGATATGAACATGTATGCTGCAATGTTTTCACTCTTCTAAGAATATTGACATTAGTTTATATTATGAAATGATATCGATGATTATGAAATAAATAATTTTGCGATAGATACACGTACTTCTTGAGGTTTATCAATTTCCCGAATCCAAATTAGTCCTGCGGTTAGACAAATTAGTTGACCTTCACCGTTCACAAATATGTCATTAACTAATTAACACCCCTAGTGCTTCTGTGATAAATTTAGAAGTCCGTGACATATGTTTATGTGAGTATCTGTTCATCCGGTTGTCGGTCAAACTGAGGATACCATTAATTTATATGACGTGATTTAACCGCCCGAATAATTTCTATATTAAATGTCTATTCATTACAATGGGCATATATACAAGGCGAGTCAACGATTCGGTGAAGCCCGCTTCTTTAAAGTAAAACTAGATTAAATTTCACATGTACGGGAAGAATCCCATGAGTGTATTCTAGACATGAAAATAATGTAAAAAGTTCGTATGTTCTTATCAGATTTTCATTTTTTTGTAATTGATTACAAAAAAAAATTAAATGACATCCTTATAAATCGTTAAAACTGTTGTTTTATCTGTCTCAAATAAAATAGAAATATGGTTACATTAACTATTCATCTAACACAAAAAGTCAGGTATATTCTACCTTAAAGGTTTATTCACTATTTATCATCAGTTCAATAATTTTGTTGTTAACTTATCGAGACAACAGACACAAGTCTGCACCTTAATAAAAGAATTCTTTATGTTTAGAAATAGGTTGACATAATCGCTATTAATCTTCACTGAGGATTAATGATTAATTAATGAAAAATGAACAATTATGACTGCTCTTTTAACAATATTTTGTTTCGTTACTTGTGGAATACATTGTAGCACGAATTCATACATTTTGCATAGTTTTTATCGCATTATATGCTTTATCATTTTGTTCCCCGTTATAGTTTTCCTAGTTTCTCTTGCTAGATTTCTCGCTCTCTTCTTTTTGGGTCGTGCTAAAGCACGCATGTATTAGATCACTCGAACCTTCACCTATTGTTCTATATTAATTCCCAATTTATTCAGACTTTCCATTCTTTTTAATAATAAGTTCAATTTCTTGTAGTTTGCAAGTCTCAACCACCCCGTTGTATGCAAAAACTATATTTTTATCTGAAGCCATCCACTTTACATACTATATTTTATCTTAACATCTATCTTATTTTCCTAAAATATTATCTTTCATTTTTATTTACCGAAACATTATTTTTATTGATAATTTGTCGCTGCTGAATTAAGGTTTTACTACATGAAAGATTGCCTGAAATTCTGAGGAATTCACCTAGATTATCCACATTCAACATTGGTTATCGTTAGTCTCACTATTGAAGTACGAAATTTCAAGGATAAGTCTGTTGCAATTTATTTAATTATCTCAAGCAATCATCGTAACGATCGCCCGTCATTTTTTTCCGTATTTTCATAAATTTTAGTGTTTTCAATTATTATTTTTTTTTACACTACAACTAACCTGAATTCTCAAAGCCGATTAATATTTCAACTTTCTTTTATTGTAACCTTTCAGAGTAAACTAATTACATTCTTTTTTACTGATTTTACTGGTAACCATTTAACTTCCTCGTTAATTTTGTTTTATTTTGGTTAAACAAATTACAGCCTTTTTTTCTTTATTTTATGGCGACTACGTAAACGTTTTCGAAACCATCTAGAAAAGCCAACTAACCACCTAGAGGATCCAAGCAACCTCCGGTGAAAGCCAACTACACGTAATTGAAAAGCAAACCCATATCTTGATCCAGGATTTCATTCGACATTTCACCCCAAAACAAGTATTCACGATCACCAAATTTAAAATCAATATTTTTTGACATCACCATTTACTATCAAATAATAAATGGTAATCAATAATAAATCAAATAAATCAATCAAAAAATATGACTCAATTATCAGTTTGGTGTTCTTTTGTCTCTGATCAATTGTGCTGCGGTTCTTTGAAACAACCACATTTGATATTTTCCTTTAAAATATCCGGGTGCTTTTCTTATTTTGATGAATGTTATATCTTTGCTTCGTGTAGCTCTCCCCTTGATAAATAATTTCCTTGCTTTCCCCAAATGCAACTTTAACGATTCTATATTTGATTTTTTTTCCATTATTGTTACAAAAGTAATTAACTCTATATAGCTCTACATTTACAAATTAACGACGTACCTGTTTAAAAACTTGGTAGGACTTTTGTCAAAAGTTACTTCAACAAAGAATAAAGCTCTTTCAAAGCTAGCAGGACGGAGTACGAGACGAGTTCGATAATGACCTAATTATCGAACTCCTCTTTTGAGTTTTCCAGAATCAAAAGCAATAACGAAGTAGATTTCCTTGGAAAATTGCTATAATTTAATTATTTGTGCCTATTGTTCTATTTCTGTCGAATTTTAACGTTACTCTGTTGGAATACTGAACGAATATTTTGTAGGTCTAAATATATGTATAACTGAAATAAAAAGAAATAAGGAATTTGCTGAAAGTTTGATTTGTTCAATAACGGCAATTGTTACACTACAACGAATATGTGCAAGTTGGGAAGAGATAGATACATAGAGATCTAGGTCACTGATATAAGACTGCCAAGTTTCGGGTGTCTCATATTGTTGGTACAAATACCTGCATTGTGGTGTCCGTGTTATTGTATTGATCATGAACTCTAATATAATGATTTGAAAACTGCGAACCATTCTACTTATTTAGTTTCTATTTTTATATTGTTTAATTAATGAAGATTCATTTGAACAAAGTGAACTTTTATGCCAGATCTTAACTACTACAACTAACTTAATTATTAAACTTAATTAATTTGAAATGTAATTCATCTCACTTATGAATATTGCCCTTACTTATTATTTTACAAAGTTTTAGTTACAGAAAAGGTAAACCGTTAGATTTTTAAAGATAAATCTCTTTCTGTTGATGTTTCAAGCTTGATTAAATAAACCTGTCGAAAGACGATTGTTTCTCAAAACCAATACATGATAATTTCAAACGTATAAAATTATACGTTTGAAATTATCTAAAATTAGATATTGACGAGGTAGGGTGAAATCAATTTACGTAATCAAGATATTAAAAACTAAAATATTTCATTTTATAATACTCGTGAATAGCGAAGTTACATAAAATTCCATTTGCTTAGATAAATGTTTATTTAAATGGATGGAAAATCTCAATTTAGAACTTACATTTGGAAAAATTTACTAATTTAATCGTTTTCACACAACGTGTCCACCGAAGCATGGACGGAAGATAATTGCTACTGTATTGTTAGATAGGAGGGAAAAGTTTTGGAATTATTGATTTTTTCAAATTAATTAATTAAATTATGGGAGTAGGGAATATATCAAAGATACTCTTTCCACAAATTAAAATTAAATTAAAATTGAAATATGAAACGAGTGAAATATGAAACAATTAAAGTATAAATCTATTTCTCGTTTACTTTTAATAAGTAGAGCTCCCCAAAGTGCGTGGCAAGTCAGAAGGCGTACCGCCGGGCGTGGCCGGGGGGATATGTAATGTAATATATAAGCAAATAACTCGCATCGCATTTCGGTAGTTTATTACCGTATGCGATCGGGTTGTGACGGTATGGCGGACGCGCGTAGTAAGAAACGCCCACAGGCCGACAAAGTGAAAAAGTTCTGTGGAGAATTTCCTGACTTAATATATAATGGAAGTAAGATTATATGTAAAATTTGTAATATACCTCTGATGTGCAATGATAAATATGGCTGTAGAAGACATGTAAATAGTCAGCAACACAAAAATAAAAAACTGGGTGTATCACCGACTGAGGCAACTCAATTTATAATTGATTTATTTTATATGCTGACTGCGTGTAATTTACCGTTTTCCTTACTCAGGAAGAAACCATTCCGTGAATTTTGGAATAAATATAATCCAGACTTTGAGTTACCGTCGGAAACAAGCTTAAGGAGATGTGTGCCAAGTGTACGTACCGAAATTGAAAACAGGATCAGATCTGCAATAAAAAATAAACTACTGTGGTTATGTATTGACGAAACGACAGACCGTAAAAAACATTCTATTTTGAATGTGATTGTACGTATACTGGAACCTCGTCAACCTACAAAGGGAATTTTATTAGCTAGTAAAAGACTAAAATCGTGTACTGCCGACGCTATCGAGAGCGTAGTCGTTGATACTTTACAAACATTTGAAATTGCCACTACTCAAGTATTAATTTTCATGACCGATGGTGCCGCGACAATGCGTTGTGTAGGTCGTTCTCTTCAAGAACATTATGGGATGATGTTACATATTACTTGTAAACTTCATGCTCTGCATATTGCGGCTGAAACTATTCGTGCAAATTTCCCTGAGGTAAATGCATTAATAACAAATACGAAACGAGTGTTTCTCAAATCTCCCAAACGTACCAGTGAATTTCATAAACAGTGTCCCGGTATTCCCGAACCACCAGAGCCGATTCTTACGCGTTGGGGGACATGGCTGAAGGCAGCGTTTTATTATTTTAAATACTTCCGGCAAATAAAATCAGTCGTCTTACAATTCAATCCCAACGAATCTGCGGCTATTAAGGAAAGCCAGGATAAATTCCAAGATATTTCCGTTGAAGCAGATTTACAAACCGTTTACAACAATTATAGAGAAGTACTTGAGGCAATAAATAAATTACAAAATAGTGCACTGTCCCTGACGGAGTCAGTACAAATATTAGATGACGTTAATACACTCCTACACTGTATAAATAACAAAAAAAATGATATCGTTACAAGAAATTTTGAAAGTGTTATGAAGAAAGATACAAATTTTAGCAGGTTAAGACAAGTTTGGGAAGGTAACTCTACTGATCCGGTGACTAAATTCAAAGATTATTTTAATTACGCGTGTATTACATCATTAGACGTCGAGCGTTCATTTTCAAGATATAAAAACATTTTTTCAGAACGACGAACATCCTTGAAAGAAACGACTGTGGAAACATTCCTAATGCTTCAGATGTTTGAGAAATCGGATTGCGCTTACGGTAACAGTTTTAATGTGCCTACCTCCTCGTGTGCTGACTAATACTATTTTCCTTGTGCATTAACACCCACTATATTGGATACGGCTAATTACAAAAGTAAGCGTTTTAAAATTCTTTATTTCTTTTGTTTTTATGTACTTTATTAATAAGCAAAACTCCCTTTACACCACACCAAAAAAGAAATAATCACAAATGTACGTTCCACATTTTACAAAAATCAATACACAATCTATACAAGCAGCTTCAACTTCTTTTTGATCTCTTTTCGATCTGTTTTTGTCCTCGAACGAAGTACGTCAATGGAAGTTCGATCTCGAATCGTTAGGGAGGTTCTCTGAAAAATAATTTCCGGAAAAGTAAGAAATACGTTTCCTATACATGGTTATCAGAAGATATTGAACTGAATCAATGCTTTGGTAGCGCAGCTACATCGATTATTGTTTTCAAATTTGTTATATTTTTAAGTAGTTTGAACGATTTACGTGAGCAAAGCAACAGCTATTAATATAGAACAAATGGCACTATAAAACTCTCTAGTTCGCAGCACTCCCTCGGTATATAAGTAGCAGTTCTTAATCTGTTAACTTCTTAACCACATTTCCACAGCGAGAAACAAGATCGAGTTAGATGACGCGTGAAAAATTAGGAATGTTATCTTTTTCTCTGGATTAGTCTAACACTCATAATTACCTTCAACCGGTAATGTTAAAGCAAAATACAAGAATCCTCTTTACTCAAATTCCTCTTCATAACGCGATCTGACCATTTGCGCTAATAAGTTCCATAACTTTCTATCTTGACAGCGGACTCTTCAGTCAATTAAGATTTTACTTCTCCACATACTTTCCGGTTTTTCCCTAAAGCGGTTTCCATTTAGTAATTCTTTTAATACAGCATTTAGACAATACCGCGGAATTATGGGAAGAACATGTAACCCTCATGCGTGGATTTACATTGCAACTATTAGACTAATGCTAATATACATGTAGCACAATTACTTGAAAGTCCAAAGTGGTAAACAATCTAAAGACTAGTGCGGATACTAATCGCTGCTTGCCTGAGTGTCGCGAGTACGTAAACGTTTACACCAATGGCAACCATGTTTTGCTCGCCATCTTTAGCAGAGGGGACGTTAGCGTTCTTTAGCAAAGGGGACGTAATCCAGTTACTTATGCAACAGTACAAATGATGACAAAGTCATAATAAACAATAGGCTCCGCAGAAATGCTTACAAAAAGAATTGTCGACTTGTGAAAGTCGGAATATCTCAGGCCTATTGGTTTTTCACACGTGAATGAGTTCTACAGATAAACGTAACTAGTTATTTCGAATTTTTAAAGCTGTTACAATAATAGAGGTACAGGATTTTTTTCGGCGCAGATAATTGCTATAATCTAATACGTCAATTATTATTCTCTTGAAAAACAGAGCCGAACACTCAATTTTTGATATTTATTCCCAGGCAACCAACAAAAATATCAAACATGAAGCAGCTAAAATCGGAAAAAATTGGTAAAGTATAAAGCAAATAATTCTAATTCGTAAAAATTGCGCACTGTGCTACATATTAACATCCATAGCATTAAAATTTTACATTCTTCGTTTGTAAACGTATAAAAAACAAACATTTCATTGTCAAAATACAGATCAAATGCTATTTCTAAAAATATCCGTGTACGCATATGTACGATAAAAACTCAAAGGATAACATCAAACGGTTACATCAAACGATATCGCCTCGATGTGACATTGTTTAAAACAACGTAGAAAGAGAAACAAAGCGAATTCTACAATATACATTTCAATAAAAGTCCACACAAAGTACGCATAACCTAGGCTTTTACCAAAGCAAAAGTGTTGTATACAAGCACATTACATTGGGTATACAGGAGGTAATTGGCTAAGACTTCGTTATTTTAATTAATTCCCCTTTAAACTCTATTTTTTCAAATAATATACATAATATACATGTTTCTTCAACTTCTAATGAAGTTTTATGTGCTTTAACAAAAATTCGATGATGTGTGGACAGAATGTCTTGCCAAGTTTTATTATTCGTGATCGTGGTTCTATACTTTGCGAACCACTATGTATTTTTTTTAACTAGCCAATTCAAACGTCAACTTTCCCTATTTATTGAAAAATTAGTCGAATCTCGCCTGTTTTCAAGAAAGGTAACCGAGAGAACATAATTTTTTTCGTAATTCGTAATCAGACCTATCAACATTCTGTCTAACTGCGCTAAGATCTTTAAGCAGTTACTTCATGATAGGCTGTACAACAATGTTAAGCCATTTTTATCTATCCACCAGCATGATTTTATTAAAGGTCGATCTACTGCTACCAACTTGATCGTACTAACGGAGTACATTAGCGAATGTATTGATAATCGCCGGTAAGTAGACGTAATTTATACTGACTTTAGTATAGCCTTTGATACGATAGATCATGCGATACTTTTGTCCAAACTGTCTTCCATTGTATTTTGTCCTAGTGCTGTAGCACTAATTAGTTCTTATCTCTGCAACCGCTCGTGCTACGTTCATTACAATGGATGTATTTCCCGACCTTCCACTGTAACAAGTGGCGTACCTCAGGATTCTAACCTAGGTCCGCTTCTTTTTAATATTTACTTAAATTACCTTTTACTATCTCTGAATTGCAACATTCTTGCTTATGCCGATGATTAAAATAATCTTTAATAAAGTCATGCTTCCATCTGACTCCTTACATCTGCAGAAAATTCTTTCAATTAGAAATGATTGTGTTGTAAAAACATTTGTTGTTGTGTTGTAAAAACAACAACAAAACAAACAAAAAAAACAAAAACAAAAAAACCTCTGTAGGGTTAATTTGTTTAGTGATCTTGGTGTACTGTTCGACCCCAAACTGACATTTTCACCGCATATACATGCTATCTGCTCTTGAGCATCTAAATCGCTTTGTTTTTTATTTAGAACATGCAAATATTTTTCCAACGATAATGAGTTGAAGACTGTATACTTTTCCCTTGTCCGTTCAAAATTGGAATATGTATCGTTGATTTGGCACCTTCATTATCATTATCTTCAGCTAGAAATTGAACGTGTTCAGAAAAGATTTCTGCAATACCTTTCATTCAAATCCGATGGTACATACCCTCCTCGCGGCAATGATTATGACAGCTTGCTCTGTGGACACAGTAGTGACTCGCTATCTCGTCGGAGAGAGACATCTAGTGCCAAGTTCTTGTTGAGGCTGATGAACAATGCTGTCGATTCGCCGGGCTCACTTTTCAAAATTTGCTTTGTAATTCCCCGATACAACCATAGATTTACTAACACTTTTGAAACCCTATGGCACATTCTAATCTATTATACAAAGCACCGTTATCGCTTCCTGTTTAATGATCCATTCTTTCAGCTTTAGTCCCTTTCCTTTTTTCCTACTATTTTTATTTTTCATTGATTACTTTATAATTTAAGGAATACACTTTATACCTTCATTTTCTTTTTTTGTTTTATATTGTTATTTTTTATACATCTCTGCATTTACCCCATTCAGCTTTGTATTTAGCCCTATTACTAGTGTTGTATTCCGTTGAGCAATAAAGATTTATTATTATTATTATTAACACAAGTTGCACACCAATATTCAACTTTTATGATGAGTTACTTAGGGCTGATGCCCTGTATATTACTGTATTTTTGAATGTCTTCCTTTAAGTCATGTTAACTTTCTTCAATATATTTCTTAGCTGTAGCAATAAATGACCATTTTGTAAAGTGCAAAACACATTTTTATAAACAGTTTTTTCCGGTTGTAAACTGTTGTAATACAAGTCGGGTAGAAATTTCAGAAACGTAATTGAATCCATAGTCTGCATTACACTTCCTGAAAGCAATTTTTCATTGATATTAATATCTCTAAATACCAATGGTGGTAGGTGGAGAAAAGCACACTCGGAACCACACTGATGACGTCGAGTAGCATGTCCGTAGGCTAGTGTTTCCTTTCTCTTCTCTTATTGTTGTGGTGATGGCATATCATTCGTATCATGTGATTTGCTTTTAAAGAAGCTATGCACAGAGTTCATAACATACTGAGTGTTTCATTTGAAATGAACACCTTTATATCCATTCTCAATTTTTCAAAATCGCTGTACTATCCCTACTTTCGAGAAAAATATTATTATAAGTACATTTTAAAACTAAGTCCGCTAAGGAAGAGCCTCTTGTCATTGTAGTATGAAACATAAAACATATGCAACTTTATCCCAATAAATTAAACAGAACTGAGTACGACAACGGTCCGTTCTTTTTATTCATCAAATTTGCGTTGCTTTTTATGTAAATAATTTCGTGCGCGTTTAATTCCCGCGTTTTTTATCAATTTCAAGGTTTCTTTAATATTAACAATTTAATATTATCTCCAGTTTTGTTTATTAACGATTTTAATCTACCAAATCGATAAGACCTGATGCATTCCTTGGATCTGATGACTATAACTTTTTCCGCTTGACTAATATAGGCTCTGTCACTTCTACTACATGCGATTTTATAAATTCCCGACGCTTCCTCCACGTTGGATTTATCTTTCGGATTGCCAAGAAGATTTTTGAGTATATTACGCGAATTGAAACATACGTCCATATCTTCACCTCTAAAAACTACTAAATTTTAGTTCACTTACCATAAAAGGCAACACAAATTTGATGAAAGCAAAACAAAATGAACAAATTTAATATGAATAAAGCTGCGTGTGTTTTATGTTTCTTAATACAATAACAAGAGACTCTCCCGTCTTATCTTTCCATACTTTTTCGCATATCTGTATGTAGGCGATACTTCTAGATAATGTTTTTCTCGCAAGTAGGGATAGGTCAGATATGTTAGGTTTAGAGGTTTCTCATATAATTTGGTCACCGGTCGAGAATGAGGGTCCCACGCATCTCTGAAACGGATTGACTAATTAAACTTGTGTGGTTCGGAATATGCTGCTACTTTTGCGTCGCTTGCCATACTACGCCACAGTTCAAACTATTATCATTTTCAAAATTGATATTTTTCTTATTTTAATCACTCTTAGAGGTAGATATAATAGACCACGCATCGTGATGAATGACAAAATCGTGGAATCTCCAACGACTTAATACTAATTGCAATGTGAATATGAGCATGGTTTAAGTCTCCATGCAACCTGTAAAAGAAAATATTTAAACTACTCACAATAAGACCAAAAAATTTATTATGTACGTATGTACGTCACTAATCTTTTTCGCTAACAACGCTCCAAATTTGAGCAACGACGGCGTTAATTGGACGAACGAACCGCTTCGGTGAAAATTTATCGCACTCGATAAAATTCAATCCTCAACTGCTACCATCTGGGCGACTAAGGTAATAAAAAAAAGAGAGACTGCTCTGAAAAAATTATACCGACAATAGCTCGCGACGAGAGTTCCTACCGACATGCAAACGTTTCATCAACTTAGACCGAGCAATAAAACGCACACATGTTCGCAGATGTTCATTAAAATTTTATCGAAAAATTTGTTGGAAAACACCGAGTTTTTGCTCTTCGTAAGGCATACACGAACGAGTTGACTCTCTCGTGAAGCTGACAACAAGGGGTGACGCTATTTACGCGTAACACCCCGTTTGTTATCTTTTTTGCTTCACTTGATTAGAAAATACTGTTAATTCGTTAAGAAATCCCCATTATACCCAACATGAATACTAAAAGCGGAAGAATTTGTAGTGATAACAGGAGCTGTCGTTTATCTCTGATAAAACCTAAAACTGCCCAGTCCTTTTCAGCGGTAGTTTTTTTTTTTTTGTAGGAGAGTCGAGTTCCAATCTTCCTTCGTAAGGATACCTCGTTTTTCCTTCATTTTTTTACATATGCGGGGGTATCATTCTTATGCACCATCTTCTACGTTTGCAATAATGCGTACTTTATCAAATATTGTTGGTTTCTCCTCATAATTTGGTGATAATTTAACATTTGAAATTTTGAAATTTGACAAGCAATATAAGTATCAATAATAATTTTGAATCCAATTCGTAACCAAAAATAATTTTATTCTAGATTTATTTGAATGTGAATGTATATATACGCGAGCTGTTATCTTTTTCAAGCAGGCTACTTAAATAAATTCTTTTTATAGTAAATTTTCATTAAATCAACGCCATAGATTGTTCAAAGTTATCAGACATTTGTTATTGTTACAGCTACGATATTGGTTAAGTCACCAAAGATGTGTTTATTCCGCTAATTACAAGGGTGCATATCGCGTTTCGGTGTTTATATTTTCAACTGAACATTCTATGTATTTTTTAATTATTCAATAGGAAATAAAACTTTACATAAAATAAAATAAAAATAAGAGATAGGATGAAATTCACGTTTATTTTTTTTTAGTGTGGTGGCGGTCCAACGGGGAGTGTACGCTTTTTTAAACTTACTAATAGTTGCAACAATGTTTCTATGTTGTTGCCTATACATGGTGTTCTTTAGGAAGCCCGATAAGAATCCGTGTGTGATAAATCTGGAGAACGCTCCGTCCAATTAACTGGTCCAAGCGTTCCAATCCACTTATTGCAGATTTCAGTTAAAGATTCTGTGGTTTCTAAAAAATTACGCACAGAAGCATTAAATTTGAATCTCTCTTCCCTCAATTCCAAATTTAATTTGTTTAAAAATTCTTCTAGCACATAACGTAGGATTGGACATACACTCCGCCAAAAAAGTATCGCATAATTTAGTTTTGAATCATAAAAGTATCGCATAATCTTTGTTTGTAGTATAAAGTTGTAAATATACTTTAATGCGCTCTAAGATATAATTTCTATGATTGTTTAAATAAAATACAGGCCAAATAAAAACAAGAACTCATACTTGAGATTTTTATTAAAACAAGAAATTATAATTTTGGAAAGAAAAATGTCATAACAGTAGCTTTTAATACTGAGTATTGCCACCTCTGGCTCTTATGACCGCTCGCATACGGTTTGGCAGAGATTCGATTAACCTCCGTATATAAGCCTGATCCAAATTCTCCCACTCGTCACGGAGAGCATTTTCTAGTCCATGCAGGTCCGCTGGGGCAACATTTTGGGTTCGTATCCGTCTGTGAAGGAGGTCCCACACGTGCTCGATAGGGTTCATGTCCGGACTTACCGCACGCCAATCTAAAACTGGAATACCAACATCGTTAAGGTATTCCTGGACGATTATGGCAACATGCGGTCGTGCATTATCGTGCATTAACATGAATTCGTTTCCTATAATTGGCGCATATGGTACTACATGTTCTTCTAAAATGTCCGTTATGTACCTGTGGGCAGTCAGTGTACCTCTGTCTACTGGTACTAACTCTGTACGACCTGTTAAACAGATGCCAGCGAAATTAGGTCTAGGTCTGATATTACACTGCGAATAGCGCTCACCGTCTCGTCTGTACACTGAGATACGCCTATCTGAGGTGTAAAGACCAAATCTTGACTCATCTGTGAAGAGTATATTGGCCCAGTCATTAATGTTCCAATTTACATGTTCTCTGGCAAACCTTAAGCGAGCCACTCGGTGGTTCCTAGTGAGACGAGGGTTCGAATAGTTTGAGTACTCACACGAGTATTTCTGACTCTAGCCAAGTCGTTCTGCAATTGTCTCGCAGTTACATGTCTTCGACGTAATGCTTGTAGTAGTAAATAGCGGTCATCTTGGCGAGTAGAACATCTTGGACGACCTGGTACAGGTCTTCTACTGTGATTGCCTGTTTCCCTATATCTGGCTACGGCTCTAGAAACACTTGACTGATTGATGTTCATCAAATTAGCAACGTATGCTTGAGATCGTCCATCTTCGATTAAAGCAACTATAGCAGCCACTTGTTCTGAAGTTAAATTGCTCATTTTAGTTTTAAAAGCGTTGGTACAGAACTCTGACTTCGCACTTTAAAATTTGTCCGTATAGGAAGACTTTCAATAAACAACTGAACAAACCTTACACATATGCATTTTTCTAAATGTGTTCTTTTAGAAAAAAAAAGGTAAAAAAGCTATGTTCCATGATTTTGTTAGTGTTTTTATAGTTCACATACACGAGGCAAACTTTTTGTGAACGTATAAAAATATCTTGGTTTATAAATGCCCTTTTGTAGTTTATGCGATACCTTTTTGGCGGAGTGTACATAGTTCTCCTGAATGAGCGCTTCCGTAAAAATATAGACTAAATAGGTTTTGTAAATACCGCACCAAATCTTCAAAATAAAATCCGTTAGTAAGAACGTTAGCACTGACCTACATTCAAAAGATACGTATTTGTGTCTTTTCAGAATTGCGCGAGTAGTCTTTATACAAATCCTTACTCCTTGCAGTAGTTCACGAATGAAACTGGTGAGATTAGATGCAAAGTAGGATAGAACGTCCACCTCCTCTTCTCCATTTTCTTTTTCATTTATTTCATTCGCCACATTTATAAAAATAATACATATCCAAATATATAAGCAATAGCAATTTGTGCCTATGTATAGGTACAAGAAATGAAACCACAAAGCCAGATCTATACCTTGGAAATGACAGTGAACATACATACACACACAAAAACTAAACGCCTGTAATTAATTTAATCTAGATTCTATGTGGCTGATCGAACAGAACTACCTGATTACAAAGGTAGTCATACCATGTCGCTGGTTATCAAAGATAAACCGGTGTAAATGTGAAAGACAAATCCTTGAATTCGTCGAGGATAGCGTTATATGTTTTATATATGTTAAATGAAAAGGAGCGCTCGGACAAAGACGAGCAGTGCAGTGGCTGTGTAATTACCCCCCATGATCCGATATTTATGTTATGAACGTCGGTCCGAAATGTTATTTTACCGTAAAGATGAAGGAGACCTGGTACTAATGATTTCATTCGCACATAACGCTCTCAATAAAATACGGTTTCTCATATTTGGCCATTTGCAATAGTTCAAGGTACGTGAAATACGATCGTATTTCCTCGGGCAATTTGCAAATTGCAAACAAGAGTTTGCGTTAGACTGTTTAGATTTGAAGTTGTTCTCGTTCCTGCGAAATCTTCGGATGAGCCGTAGAAAGTAAGTTTTACTAGACAACAACCTATCCGTAAATGTTTCGCTGTAACGCGGCAAGACTCTTCGCAGTTTCTATTTTACGCAAAATATGCCTCAAGCATATTTAGTCACCCACAGTAAGAATAATAACAATCGTAAAAGTCAAAAGGAAAAACAAAAACCGGTGGAGGAACGCAATTATCCCATCCAGTGAATTCTCTAAGCGATCGCAATGTCGAACGAGATTTGTAAACAACGCTTGCTTTGTTTTGATTCAGATTTTAAATCTGTCATTTTAAAATTATCAGACCTATTTCCTCTCAAATTTTTTCTAAGAGCTTCAATTGTCCATTGTAAATTTCATCGTATCTCCTTTATTTCTCATTTTGGTGCTATAGGTGCTATAGCTAAATAGTGTTAAATTTGAAAACTATGTCAGCGCTGTAATGCCATACGCAACTGTCTTGTCCTTTTCTTAACATCATGTGATTTTTTAACCGACATCGTAACTACAAGAGCACAAGAAAATTAGCAACAGTAGTCCGATAATTTCTATACGAGGTGTTTGATCAGGAGCTGCACCAATTTATATATAAGATAATATACATTGAAAAATGTTGAAATTTCGACAATACTCTAAAATCGATGCATACTATTAAACCAAAATATTTTTAAGAAGCTGCCACTTCTAGTTATAGTGGAACCGGGTGTTAATTTCGTTATTTTCCTCCTCCATCCTCTATATTATTACAATTTTGAATACATTGTTCAATTTTAATGTTCGTTCTATCAAACATTTTGCTGTGTTGCTATGTTACTATTTCTTACCATATTCAAAATATTTACATTCTTTGAAAAATTTGACAGATGGACGAATGTATGTGAACTTCTACAACTTTAATCATGTTAGACTTGGAAAAGTACAACTTTGCAGAACTGTTAACCCTACAAGGTAATATTACTAACCGAATTAATTTTTCCAAAACATTATACAGCGCACGCTTAAGCTTTCAAATGGGCAAAGTATCAAAAGTAAAACTACCTATTTTTCTCTTTCTTATCAAATTTCTCTTGCAAAGAAGAAAAGTTATATATTCAAAAAAAAGGTATATTGCAACACAATTTTCTTTAAAAAAAAGGGTAGCTAGAAACGAGAATGCAGTTTATGCAGTTTTTCAAAATATTCAATTAACTTTGGAAATATCCAAAATAATCATAACTATTAAAAATAATCCAGCATTGCCGAAACGTTGAATTTTTCCAGTAATCAGAATAGTGCTTGTTTGGCAGTACTTTTCTTATAAACTTGGAAATTTCAACATTCCAAGTTAAACTTTTTCACAGTTATATATAAAGAATAGTTGTCAACTTTGTTGACAGTTTTTCCGATATAACCGGAAGTGGCAGATTATTAAAGGTATTTGAATTCAATAGCACAGTATATTACTAAGTTTCTAAAATTTTCCAATATATTCTTTGGTATCAATCGATGCAGTCCCCGGTGAAACAGCCTGTGTAGGTACTCGATATATCAATCAAATCTAATTTAGTAGCAACGTATGTACCGGGTGGGGCAAATACAATACCATTAATAGGAAAGTTATGTTTCTAAAGGAATTAGACAAAAACTAACCTAAGCTTCCGGAGCGCGATTTTAAAGAGAAATCCTAGCGATTTAAAGAGAAATTCCTAATTTTGGATCTTCCTTAATGTAAGAGATACTGAGCGTTTTCTTAAAATGTGCAATTTTTAAAATTGCCCTTGTAACTGACGCAGAATCCTACGCTCTATTTTCTTTCTTTTTTAAAACTCATACTTTTTTACGATATTATCAAGACTTGTTTTTTTATATGGAACACACTGTATATTTTGATACCTTTGAAAAACAATATAAAATACCTTTAGAATGATATAACACGTGATATTTTATTTAAACAACTTTTAAATTATTTGTTTTTCTTCGTTTGACATTATTTTAAGATGGCTATGGATGGTAACTAACCAATACACGTATGTATTTTATATTGTCTAAATGTTCCGAAATGTCTGTTTTCATTAATATTACTGGTGTTTTCATTATCTAAGACTTCAAAAATGTATGAAAACTATGAAAAATACGACATGTCAAAGTGTTTTATAGAAGCAGGTGAAAATAAGGAAGCTGCATGTAACATTTACTATGAGCGATATCCTGAAAGGCAACAACCGTTCAGAGACATTTTCTCAAGGTTAAAGAAAAATGTAATAGATTTTGAATCCTTTCAAAAGTCAAGGCCTAAAAATTATGTGGCTCAAAATAGAAACAAACAATTAAAGGAAATTGCTGTTTTGCAAATTGCCAAAGTGCACATACAACAGGTTTAGCAGAAACATCGGCAAGGCGCATTTAAAAAAAAAGCATAAAATAAAACCCTATCGGACAAGAAAAGTGTATTACCTTCTGGCCGCGGATTTGGAGCATCGTATGGTGTATTGTCAATGGCTTTTGGGAAAATGATGAATGTAACGTAAGCAGTGCGGAAATTTTTAACAGATTTAATTCTTATACTTGGTCGCGTGAAACTCCTAATGTTACTATTAGGAACACAAACCAAGGACGATATAGTTTCAATATGTGGATAGGAATTTTCCATGCCAGGATAATTAGACTCCACATTTATTGAACCTTTCGTAGATGAAATACCTTTAAATCTATTGGAATTCGTTTACTTCCAGGATAACGGAGCACTGGCCAGATTAATGAGTTTCTAAACCAATAATTCGATAACAATTGGATCGGGAATCAAGGACCGATACTTTGGCCGGCAAGATCACCCGACCTAAACCACATTGAATATTTTCCTTTGGGAAAGAATTGAAAATCTTACATTTTAACGTTCCCCCAATTCAAGGCAGGAATTAGAAGCTGCAGTTTTGCAAGCGTTCAACTCTCTATCTCCGTTCAAGTTGATAAATTCATCTCAGAGTCTAAGAAATCGGTGTCGATTATGTTTACAACAGAACGGCGGACATTTCGAACACTTGCTATAATGTATCGTGTTTACGCATTTTTTAGTAACAAAGGTGTCTGTAAATATTTCATTTAAATATATCGGTGAGAATTTTAGAAACCAAACTTATTTTAGTTCAAGTCATGATTAATTTCAAATTTTCAATACATCACGAATAAACCCTCTTAATTCCTTACCAGTAATACTCTTTATTAATTGTTCCCTTAGTTTAGTTTGTGTGAATTGTTATTTATAACATTTAATATTATTAAATTTTACTGCCTTGTCGAAATCTTTTATTTGTTTATTTACCACCATCCATAGCCATCTTAAAATAATGTCAAATGATGAAAAACAAATAATTTAAAGACAACTTAAAGTTTAAATGTTTAAATAAAATATCAAGTGTGTTCTAAAGGTATTTTATATGGTTTTCAAAAGTGTTAAAAATATACAGGTGTTCCATATAAAAGAAAACCAAGTATTTTAGTTTTATATAATTCAAGTATTTTCACAAAAAAAGAGTTACAAAGGTTTTCAAAAATTGCACATTTTAAGGAAACGCTCTGTATCTCTTATATTAAGGAAGATATAAAAATTATTTTTTATATCTTATTTAAAATCGAGCTCCAGAAGCTTGGGTCAGTTTTTGTCTAATTCCTTTAGAAATATAAGTTTCCTATTAATGGTGTCGAAATTGCCCCACACTGCACACATGTTGCTATTAAATTAGATTTGATTGATATATCGAGTAGCTATACAGGCTGCTTCACGAGGAACTGCATCGATTGATACGAAAGAATATACTGGAAAATTTTAGAAATTTTTGTGCTTATTGAATTCAAATATTTTTCATAATCTGATACTTTCGGTTATATCCTAAATAGCTCGAATATCTAAAAAATCCCGAACGCGAATTAAGTTGGTAATCCGGATTTTATTTATCTACAGTTGGTGAAATCCAGTGGCGTGGTACAAAACCACGACAAGATCATATTGTTCTGAATAATGACAAGCAATAAATCAGAATGAGGTTATATTTTTACAGACTTGTTATTAAAAACACTATTATTCAATGAAAATAACGCTGATGAGTAGAAAATACGTTTATTTATAAAAACTGTTGAAAATGTTCTCCATTTGCTTCTAAACACAATGCTATTCTTCGCTTCATGTTTTCAAATACATGGCCGAGCTGTTCTTGTGTTATATTTTGAATTTCTTGCCTAATTGCTTCTTGAAGTTCGTTCAAATTATGCAATCGGTTTTTATAGACATGATTCTTCAGCTGTCCAAAAAGAAAATATATATATATATATATATATATATATATATATATATATATATATATATATATATATATATATATATATATATATATATATTATATATCTGTGAAAAAGTTCTAATTCCTTTAGAAATATAAGTTTCCTATTAAAAGTATCGAATTTGTCCCACATTATACGTGTCTATTGAAGAATATGAATTTACCATTTGGGGGATACCAATTATTATCTCCACTACAAACATCCTCTTCTATTTACTTATTTATTAATTTAATAACTATGTACTTATCAGACATAGTTATTAAATTAGTTTTAGTTGGCAACCCGTAATATTTAACTAATAAAAGTAGCTATATACTTAGTAAATCAAAAATACAGAAATAAAAGTCTGATCTTAATAGCGCAAATTCATAAAATAAAGCAGCAAAAAGTTTATTTCTCTACCATTATAAATTCTAAATCGGATTTCATAAGACATTTCGCTATAGTTTGTGCTGCCAGATAATTTCAATAGTCAATCTGTAAAATCAGTTCATTTTCATTCAATTCTAAAGTTCATACTAATGTTTAATTCATAAACTCGGACGATTAGTCTTCGTTACGATAGCGGGACAAGCTATATTTAGCCCATTTGAATGTTTCAAGAACGGGTAGTAGATTAATATATTTTTAGTTTCATTGATTTTTTTCGCCACCTAGGCCCTGTCCTTGCAGGACAGTCTTTGCTCGTCTAAAATAACACTACACACAATAAAGAATAGGTTGCTAAGATATAACGATTACACACACACGCTTTCCTTACCCTTCCTTTCGTTTCGCCAGAGTCTCACCTTTCGGTGGGGACCCCTAAAACTTCTACGATTTTCGCAATAAATTTGTACAATTTATTGCGAATAATAATATATATCGAACTAGCGAAAATGTGATTTTTTTGTCGCTCTTACTAGTATTCCTACGCTCTCTTACAAAGTGGACGTTAAACAAAATAAGTCAAAGTATACACACAAGTGTTTGATCACATCTGCTTTAATTAAATTGTTGTAATATTTACACATATAATAAATATATAATAAATAAAATAACAACTGTTTCCTTAGTATTTCGCATTTTCTAAATTAGTATTAACTGAAAATTGGTTTAATTCCTGATTGGCTAATTTGGAATTGAAATGAAATTTAAGTCCATCAAACAACAGAGAAATTTGGTAACATGTGTTAATGACCATATTTGGATGATTCTATTCTATTTTAAATAAATTTGTGTTCAATTTATGTAAATAACGTCTATTTCCACGATTTACATTAATATTCATACGTATTGCAATACACTATTGATACATATTACGTACAATATTAAATTAATAATTATTCCTGTTAATTCGTGATTAATTATTTAATTAACTTTCAGTAAACGAGCGATAAATACGAAGAAATAGATTATTTCAGTGCAAAACAGAGCACAATTAGTATCAAAAGGTCAACTCCGTTCCATCAATTACAATTTGCCTATAGGACATCTATTTGGTGGGAACTTAGAGAGATAGAGAGAAGGCGCATGTTAATCGACGATCAATTTTCAATTGTACGAGATATTCCTTAATACGTAACGCCTATCGATTACATCCAATATGCAAGAGAGGCCATCTATCATGATCATAAATATTTATTAGTCTTGTAAAAGGATCTCCGATGCAGCTCTTACGTAAAACTATAGCATCCGACTTTTTTTTGTCTGGGAATGTATGAAATACGTAAAAGTTCTTTTATATTGTATTACCTATATTATTGCAGTTTTAGTGAAAAGGTGAAGACTCGAACCGCTGATGGAGAAGCATTCGAAATAGCAAAGTACTTGCTGAACAGTCTATACAACATTTATAAACGACAAAATCCAACCGTACACCTTCACCGTTTGAACTCACAGCAAACTAACACTCAGATTGTGCTTCATTACCAGATATTCCACTCTTAAACGTTGCTGTTCTATACTGTTAAATACGGCTGACGGTGGATGAAACAACGGATGTAAGAAAGGATCGTGTTAGTGCACACTTTAGAAAGCAATGCGGCACCCGTGCCTCTTCTTTTGCGCAGTACAATATTACAGAAAACGAACGCAGAAACTATAATAAATACTTTAAAAAAACTTTATAATGGTAACAAATCAGGGCTCAAAGATGGTTAAAGCTGGAAAGTTACTAGAACAATATAATTTTCAATCGCTTTATGTAACCTGCTTGCCCCATGCATGTCATTTGGTAACTGAATTTATTAAAAACAGTTATCCAAAAGCAGATCAATTAATAATTTGCAAAAAGCATTTGCGAGTTTAAGCAGGTGTGCTCGGGCACAACAACCTGTATTGGCGAGATGGGGAAGGTGCCTTAAAGCTGTTTTATATTATGAGCAATTTTTACACGTCATTAAACGTTGTATCGTAAATTTAAATCCGCAAGAAGCCAGCGGCTAGTTTCAAATAATGAAATCCATACTCGAATAGAGTAAATTTCCGAAAATTATTTGGTTCTTTTAGATACTATTTCCAAATTACAGAACACCAAGCTTTCATTACATGAAGCGCTAAATACAGTAGATAAAGCTAAAAGCCCCGTTAAGAAATCTACCAAATAATATAGGAAGGTTAACAACTGATAAATTAAGTGAGGGATAATGGTCCAAGTGAAAACCAAGAGTGCGAACGACCTTTTTAAATTCACGAACATCACATCATTAGACATAGAACGTTCATAGTCCAAATATACCAAGATATTTTCACCAGGCCGAAGGAGTGTGACTAAATCAACTTAGCTTAGCTGCTTAGCAGTTGGTTTTCGTCTCTGGCATGGTTCACATGCTGAGTTACCGTGATCAACTGCTTCCCGCTCAGTTAGTTTCGCCTCTGGCGTGGTTTACACGTTGAGTTACCGTGCTAACTGGTGCCTACCTTTCTCCTGAAGAAACCCGGAAAACGTTTAGTTTCAATACTTTTCGTTTTATTATTTAATACGTTTTCCTTATACAAGCACACATTTTCCTCGCGCGAGACGCATCTTATATTAACAATATTTCATCGCGCTTTTCCTGATTTTCAAGTCACGGAAAACGCTTAAGACGGTAAGTTGTACTCTATATTTTATATACTCATATAAAATATAGAGTATATAAAATACTCTAGATTTTATTTTTTATACGTATCATCGAGGACGTTTTATAATTTACAAAAACTGTCTCAATTTTTTTGTATCTAACATAATAACAGAGCCGTTCACGATAATATATCTGTTGATATTAATAATGTTTCGCTTGCGGGAGCCCATTCATTAGTCACGCTTGCGATTTCACTCCGATTTTGTCCTCTTTACTAATAATACAATACTGCAGCAAATTTTCGCGTCAGTCTACAACAACAACACAATCAAACTAAAATAATATGTAATTACATACATTGTTTTTAATATTGATAGTGATCGAGCCATATGCTACTGCGAAAGCGTTCGTTTTTGCATGCATCACAATCACATACTTTTTTCCTAATATTCAACTAAGGTATTCCTACCTTAGGTACTTTAGGCACCTAAGGTAATACATTTTTTTAATACCAAATTAACATTCGTTTTTTTTCTCTTTGTCTCCCATTCTTCTCAATTTTTTTAAATATTGTTCTTTGTTTTTCCCTATGTAATAAATTTAACTTTCATATTCAACATTTACGTAACAGTTCTATATAAATTCCATTTCTAAAGCTTTATTTATATTAACATTTAGATCATTTTACCTGTAAGTTAGGAGTTAAGAACGTTTAAAAAACTTTTAAGAGATTCGCGCCAAAGAAAAACATCGTGTCACGTTTGTCTTTCAATATACATATTTGTTTACGTACTTTTACAAAATAATTTAGTATTCTAAACTAATAAACAAAACTTTACAAATAGGGTTTACAGCAAAATTATTAAATAAGAAATTAAATTTTTTGTATAGGAAAAAAAAAAAATCAGGAACTCAAATAAAAATGGTGGAGTATAGTAGAGGAAGAAAGAAAATTACGTTGTACGCTTAAAAGAACAGAAAGAAAATCAAAAAGTAATAACAATAAAAAAAAACAAATTAAATGGAATATTTTAGAATACTTTTAATATGTAACCTTTTCCGGAATGGCTGAAGAGGTTGACAACACGTGCGACAAGATATAGCTAAATAAAGCGAAACCAAAAGGAAGAAAGCTCGTATGTGGCCTCATATATAACACTTTAAAAGGAAAACTAAACTTGCAAAATGTAAAAAGATAAGATGAAGTTAAAAAACAAAGAAAAAAAAACAATATGAATAATATTTAAATAACAATCCTTATTTATGATATCGTTGGGTATTTAATAGATTATTTAATATTAAATAATATTTCAATTTATTCAATAGATGAATATCTAATATTTAATAGATGAATAAAGAAAGACAAAACATAAACAAAGAGGTAAGAGGTAAGGGAGGTAAAAGAAAGGTATATTGTTCAACATTTGTCAATGGTACAACGTTATTTTTAATTGTTAGAGTCAGAAATAGTCTGACGTTTTCGAGAGAATTCATGTTTGTAGATCAGGTGTTACAATAGTTAGTTGTTACAGTATCAGGTTTAAATGAAAGCCTCGGTGCAAGGAATGCTTTACACGACCGTAACAGAGCGATTTACGCTTCTAATGGCTACGACACCGCAAAGTACATACCACTTGACAGCACATGGGTGCTTTGCAAGTGTCAATCGCGACGCGGCATGAACGTATTGAATGACGAGCATTTATTGCCCAATAATTACTTGGCAAGAACAACAATATTGTTCTTGCCAAATACACTGGATGATTTAGCATTGTACCCACCTAACAAACGCAAGGAAGAATCAAATAGTTCTCGTATATGATTCCTTTAATAGCTTTAAGACGCAAACACACTCACCTACAATTGTATATTTCACTTATCTTTTCTTTGAAATTCTTATAATTTCTGCTGCTAAATTTAATTTAAATTTTGTACACTCGAGAACTTTAGTTACTAATGGTTAAATAAAGTACATATTGCAGATTTACACAAATTCGTCGAGAAATTACACTGGCCAACAAAGTTTTTACCCTCAGTTAGTAACTGATGAAATTGAACAGCATATATAAAGTAAAAATGATTCGAAAAGCGGCAACATTGGCTTAGCTCTGGTCACAGAGAAAATGCCTTTATAGTATGGCCGGTAATCTGGTCTACTGCAATAATGTTTATAAACTTTCTGAAGCTTTTGGAATACATCATGATCCCAGTTCTTGGAGATTATTCATAGACCCATCGAAGATCAGCTTAAAAGTAGTTTTGTTGTGTAATGGAAACCATTATCCTTCTATTCCGATTGGTCATGCCGTTTCTAGGAAAGAAACTTACGAAAATCTGAAAATTTTATTAGAAAAGATAAAGTGCAAAGACTATTCCTGGAATATTTGTGCAGATTTTAAAGTAATTGCAATTATTTTAGGTATGCAATCTGGTTACATCAAATACTGTTGCTTTTTATGTCTTCTGGAGAAACATTACCATAAGCAAGAGTGGCCACTACGACAGCAGTTTATAGCAGGAAAAGACAATGTACACATCAGCCTCCAGTAGAAAAAGAAAAGATCATAATACCACTTCTCCACGTGAAACTTGGACACATGGAAAACTTTCTAAAGGCACTGGATCTCGAAAGTGAAGGTTTTAAATACCTTCGTAAAAAGTATCCAAAATTAACACAAGGGAAACCGAAAGTAGGTATTTTTGTTGGACCTCAGATACGAAAAATAGTAAATGATGAAATCTGTGAAACCAAATTAACAGCGAAGGAAAAAACAGCTTGGCTCTCCATGGTACAAGTCTTCACGAGTTTCTTGGGAAACAAAAAACCTGACAACTATAAAACTTTAGTAATGGATATGTTACAAGCATTTCACGCTGCTGGCTGTAATATGTCCCTTAAAGTGCACATTCTACATTCTCACTTAGATTTTTGTCTGGAAAATATGGGCGACGTTAGGAATGAACACGGTGAGCGCCTCCACCAAGACATCCTGGGAATGGAAAAACGGTGTCAAGGGCAATGAAATCCTATTATGTTAGCAGATTACTGTTGGATGTTAAGAAAAGATGCTGTAGATATTGTTTATAAGAGACGGAACAGTATTACTTGACATTTCTAATTATAATAATATGAAATATACATTAAATCATGATCTAATCTAAAAAACCTTTTCATTGAAAGTCGAGCTAACCTGACCTTCTACCTTTTATTAAAATAAATGTTTATATGTTTTCTATTGAAGTTAAGCATAAATTATTTTATGGCAAAATCAAAAGATGAAATTTGTTGGCCAGTGTTATTAATAGTTAAATAAAGTGCATATTACAGATTTACACAAATCCGTCGAGAAATTATTAAAACAGCTTGTTTTTGTTATTTCTTTTTTTTGTAGTAAAAATACCCAGCATCTTCCTAAATACACTGCGAAGAAAACCTTTAATTCAGCAATTGAACTGCTGGATTTCATTCTGCAAAAAAAAAAAAGATCCCATAGACGTTCTATTAGATTTGCATCAGGACTATTGGCTATCTACTCAATTGCCGCAATCCCATTATCCTCTAGGTAGACTCCAGCATTATCGTACATTAGCACAAAATTATCTTAGCCAAAAAAGCGGGCATATGGTGAAACATATACTTCGAGGATGTCATGCATGTATCAGTCAGCATCAACCTCAATGACTCTTCCAAACAATGCCGTCTTATAACATAATGGAACCGCCGCCAAAGATAAAATTTCGTGCAACATACTAGAGAACGTTCTCCTCTCCCCCTATAAACACGGCTTCGTCTATCAGGCTTCCATAATTGTATTCTTGTTTGATGTTAATGTTTATTTCAGTTAGTATGTGCTCTTGCGGATTCTATACGTCAAATTTTGTGATGTGAGAAGACTCCAGGAACCGTGGCAGAACGTTTTAGATTTGGATCGACCTCCTTAGGTTCCCTTATTGCTGCTTTTACAAGTATAGAGCTATTATTTTATATTTAATAATTCTGTCCTAAGATGCAGTGGTGTAGGTGTGCGATTTGCTAAAGATTGTAGTCTCAAATATTGATCAATATCCAGGACGCGAGCTTCTTTTATGTCCATGACTAGCTGGTGAAGGTCCTTACGCTTTTATATTTCCCAGTCTCATTGTATCTACACAAGAGACAATCGACTGATGAATATTCTACGTGCAATATCTTCTTGGCTACGTCCCTTATTCGCTAAACAAACAATTTTAACACTTAAACGAGGCATCTCGCTTAACCGAAACTATGCACTTCAACAATAAAGCTCATTCTGACAGGATCAAATAAAATTCATCATTGTTTTGGTCTCTAAGACAGACTGTATATAACTTTTCGTCATTAGCACTTATTCACTTATAAAGCACATCGAAGCATTATTTTATCTGTAATAAATTGCAAAATATGTAAAAACACTCCAAGGAATAAAAATTACAAGAATTTTAAAGAACAAAATAATACTTTTGTTTTTGAGCGTACAAAGACGGAAATTGAAAACGAAAACGGAATCTTCAAGATGTTGTCCGGAGACTTGTTCAAAATAAGCAAGCTTATGTATATGTAGATATCAAAGAAAAAGCACTTTCGATGACGGTCATCATGTGAATTTAAGCATGGCTCAACATCCACCTTTGATGAGGAGAGGCCAAGCTCTTCCGTTGAGATGACTACGAACAATATCATAAATAAAGTACACGATATCATATCGCAGTGATAACATGCGAAACATATAAACATTTATTTTAATAAAAAGTAGAAGGTCAAGTCAGCTCGATTTTTTTTTTTATATTTCAATGAAAAGGTTTTTTAGATTAGATCATAATTTAATGTATATTTCAAATTATTATAATTAGAAATGTGAAGTAAGACTGTTCCGTCTCTTATAAACAATAGCTACAGCATCTCTTCTTAACATCCAACAGTAATCTGCTAACATAACAGGATTCCATTGCCCCTGATACCGTTTTTTCATTCGCATGATGTCTTGGTGGAAGCGCTCACCGTGTTCATCGCTAACGTCGTCCATATTTTCCGGACAAAAATCCAAGTGAGAATGTAGACTGTGCACTTTAAGGGACATATTACAGCCAACAGCGTGAAATGCTTGTAACATATCCATTACTAAAGTTTTATAGTTGTCAGTTTTTTTGTTTCCCAAGAAATTTGTGAAAACTTGTATCATGCAGAGCCAAGCTGCTTTTTCCTCCGCTGTTAATTTGGTTTCAAAGATTTCATCATTTACTATTTCGCGTATCTGAAGTCCAACAAAAATACCTTCTTTCAGTTTCCCTTGTGTTAATTTCGGAAACTTTTCACGAAAGTATTTAAAACCTTCACCTTCGAGATCCGGTGCCTTTCAAAGTCTTTCATGAGCCCAAGTTTCACGTGGAGAGATGGTATTATGATCTTTTCTTTTTCTACTGGAGGCTGATGTTGTACATTGTCTTTTCCTGGTATAAACTGTTGTCGTAGCGGCCACGCTTGCTTATGGTAATGTTTTTCGTAAAGACATAAAAAGTAACAGTATTTGGTGCACATCCAAAATAATTGCAATTACTTTAAAATCTGCACAGATATTCCAGAAATAGTCTTTGTACTTTATCTTTTCTAATAAAATGTTCAAATTTTCTTTCATAGAAACAGCATGACCTATCGGAATAGAAGGATAATGGTTTCCATTATGCAACAAAACTGCTTTTAGGCTGGTCTTTGATGAGTCTATGAATAATCTCCAAGAACTGGGATCATGATGTATTCCAAAAGTTTCAGAAAGTTTATAAACATTATTGCAGTAGACCAGATTACCGACCATACTATAAAGGCATTTTCTCTGTAACCAGAGCTAAGCCAATGTTGCCGCTTTTCGAATCATTTTTACTTTGTATATGCTGTTCAATTTCATCAGTTACTAACTTAGGTTGAAAACCTTGTTGGTCAGTGTTATTGGAGCAATTTCAAGTGTGGTATAAAAGTGCGCTAATGTGAGTACATCGATTCATGAACACAGTCCATTTAGTATATTATAATGTTACAAATAAACGTCCGTGAGGTATTTCTATCATCAGCGGCACACCTCTGTTCTTGTCATTTCAGTTTGTCTACCGTGATTAGAGGTACCTCCAGTAGTAGAAAGCCCCACCTTGTGTTTCGATATATCCAGTTAAAAGGTGGTTATTTAAACATTCTGGATTAGATTGCAGAAGTGAGTTACTGTAAATTAATCTGAAATAACTGAGATACATAAACATAGGATTTATAAAGTGGAATATCGAAAATTACGATTACTTATTAGAAGGAGCAAAAAGAATTACTCAGTTTCTTTTTTTATTTTTCATTTTTGGGAACGTTTCTACAATGAAAAAAAGAATAATTTAGCAATATATAAATAAGGAAGCTTCAAATGTATAAAAATACAATTCGGTAATCAGAACGATGCGCTATCTTATATTATTTATCCAAGTCTAATACTGAATTGTGAGCACCTTTATATCTTATCCGAAAACCAGGAACGAACGGCTATGTTTCCGACCCTTAATTATAAATAATGCTCAGGACATTTTAGAGAGTATGTTTTATGTTAAGGTGAACACAAACTGTGATATTTTTTACATACATAGATTTCAGCGGGTCAGCAAAATTGAACTGGCAACATTAGCAGTGTAAGCGTTAAAACTTCACGAGAATTGTTCCTCGATTTATGCATCGCACAGTTGGCTCTATGAGGCAAACCGAACAGTTTTATTTGATAGTCGATCTTAAATTATGTATATTTTCATTGTGGATGTATATATGTATGACGATTTCCTGGTACTAAAATCAAATCTAAGACATCATAATAAACAATGCATTATAATAATAAAGAGATACTTTTTTAAAACGACATACATTGTCTTGTAGTATCAGAGACAAAGCCCGAAGTGAAACAATAGTTGAATTTTTTTAATTTACATAGGTTCTTTCTGTTGCGAGGAATCACCACGTTGTTGTTAAGTCTTTCATTAGGTCAAATAGAATCTCTTAAATTCTGAAATCTTCTTAAATTTTAAACGGTAAAAACCTTGTTGGTCAGTGTAATTATACGAACGGACAGATATAATTCTGCGATTTTAAATACAAATATATCATTTTGATCCGTAAATTTCTAAACTGTCATCAAAAATGTAAATAATTAACTATTTCCGTATAACCGTGCTGATGGCGGTTATGGATAGCTTTATTATAATCGTTACTAATGAGTTATACAGTGAAGTCCGAAAGTATCTCACCAGTAAATAATTTTTGAAGAGGCCAACATTTTTAGAAAAATGACGATTTCCATTTTTTTGCGAACCAACTTCAACGAAATCGTAACGATTGCCGAACTGTTGAATCAATTACGGTAGGTTTGTTTAAATTTGTTAGCTTTTGGTAGACAATGTATTCATTTGTTAGTCTTTTATGTTCCTACTTTTACAATGGACTACCTACCATAAACTTGGATTATTTTTAGTATTCGTTGAATTTGACAAATATATCCAGATAATGGAACGCTGGCGTTGTACAGCCGGAAATATTTGAACTTTGTACTAACAATAAGTAAGGTAGATAGGATAAGATCGTTCGAACTGCTACGAAATTTTCGCATGGTTCGTGTCAAAGCGATCGCGAAATTAAAAAACCAAAACATCACGTTTCCTACGAAGAAACCGATAAATTTAAAGGAACATCTGATAGTTAATTAAATTCAGCGAATTTCGTTAACACGAGGAAAAAGCGATTAATAAAACGAGTGAAAGTATTGACAAACAGCAACGAGAGCGAAGAACAGAGATGTAAAAAATGTAAAACACAGTAATGATAAATATTAAAAGTAATCATTGTAATTACATTGCTTACCAGCGAAAACTTTGGATCAACCTAGCATCACAGAAAACAAGTTAACACCTTTTCTTAGCCAACTTCGTATAACAACAAAAATGGATTACCAAAACCTTTATTGCTGCGTATCTTAGCTAATATGATATCGTTAAGTTCGTCTTTCGATTATCTCTTGAAAAACGTAAAACTATATCGGCAGTTCCATTTAAAATAGCTTGAAAATTTTTATTTATAAAAAATAGGTATCTACCCACTTCTTTTAAAAACGCACAGTCGTATGGTTCTGAAGCTTGTATGGGTTAAGGGGTACTTTGTATACATATTTAGATAGCTTCAAATACTGCATGTTAATAGTTGAAACACCCCAATTTTCAAGAGAACATTTGATCAGTTTAATTTATTTCGTCTGTTGTTCTCTTAACATAACAATGATATACCAACAAATCTCTGACGTGAAATATTAATCTATTAATTTGGTTAAACCCAAACGATTACAAATCAAGCTATCAGTAAATAATCAGTAAGCAATAAACGGGTTTTAACAATTGCCGTGGTTTAAGAACAATATATATGTAGATCAGCAAAGAATTCAACAAAAGATTAAAAAAAAAGTCTAAAGTCTCTTTAATAGTCTATTAAATCTAGCAAAAAAGATAAAGTTGCTTTTAACGAAATTCCTGGGAATTTCCCCTGTATAAACTTTCTGTTTATGGTTAGCTTCATTATCCTTACACGGACCGTTTTATTATGCGATATAAAGAAAATCAAGGGAGTATCGAAAGGTTAATTTAATTTTGAAATTTATGTTTAACCATAAATGTTATGAATTTTGGAATTATCGTTAATAAACCATCAATACTGACAATCACTGAGGTAAGCCAAAGATCAAGTCTTTACAAGCGAACGCGTTACTAAAGGATTTCAACATTTATATTTACAACTTAATTAACTCTTTATAAGAATTTGAAATAATTTACTGTCCCGTTAAGAAAAACTTAAGCTTGTGCAACAATCGCAAGTTACGTAATATAATGCCTGGCAACTAAAATTTCAATAATTTCAAATTATGAGAGTCTGTATAGGCACTAAGTTCTCTTTTCTTTAATAAGTAGTGTGTATATTGATTATTATTAAATAAAAAATCTTCCTTCGATTGGAGCTTCTATGCACACATGGTGTGGGTGGAATAAAACAGGATAGAAGATTCCAATCGAAAAGAACGGCACAGGAAACGTTAAACTCTTATCGATAAACTGTTTAGGTTATTATATAACATGCCACAAAGATGTGCTTTATCTATTCCCTCTTAACTTGGGACCCTCTCTATTTTCTGAACAGCATCAGGAGGGACCAGTTGAAGGTCCTTCCTTCGTCGTCAACATTTCTGTTGTATAACTTACTGATTGTGAAAATGTTGTACATATCCACCGGGACCAGACACCCGGCGCTGAAGGCTTCTGACAGACATAGGTCAGATTTAACTAGCAGCATCGCCTCGCTGTCACTGATGCTTCCACATAGTAATAATAATAACGTTCGAACATCACGCGAGGGGTTCCAGTTGCGACCCCGGTCCGTCGCTTACTGAAGCTATATACGGGGCGACTTTTACACACCGGCGCATGCTCCATTGGCAGAACACTCCTCCAACAGAATCCGAAGTATAGTGTGGACATAGAGGAACCTGTACATGTGCGCGTCTGTGTGTGTGAGTACATCTTCATCGGGAACAGAAAATCCCACTCGCGGCCTTCTCGCGGCACTTAATGTTTTCCTATTGCTCGACGGAGTCACCACGTTCACCATGCATAACCCTTTTGCAATTTTAATTATAGCTTAATATTCAAACAAAGCCACTTTCCAAATACCAACATCTGTAGTCCGTTACGCAGGCACTTGTTTTTCACGTATACATTTTACGTTGTAATGCCCAATTATTGCCCGTATTTTCTTCGTACTAAACCCATTATGTTTATTATTTTTAGTCTCCGCTTTAGTTTGGAAACTTCATTGGATAAAGAACGCCCAATTAAAATAGACACAAGATTAAAGAAAGTGACTCGTATTAAATTCATAAATGATGTATTTTGGGAAAAGAAGAACATTTTTACTAAACACATTAATTTCATCGCCGTTTAATTCGTTGGCATTGCATCCTCGATTCGACGAATCCTAATCCTCGGGGGTGGCTCAATGACTTTCTTTAACAACGGCTGGTTGCTGGTCCTATCGTGAAGATATTATTAGGTTAAGATTTTGTTCTTGAGATCTAACAGGGTGTTATGATTAGAGATGGCCAAGGCAGGTGAAATTATTACTTTTTTTGGCAGCGGCTAGTCTCGTGTCTAGTCTGATTTCTCCGAGAGTCGACAAAACACGAAATAATGATTTACCTGCCTTTGTCACATCTAGTTATGATATAACAATGAGAAAAACATACTTCTTGCGATGTGGTATTGCGATTTTGAAAGTTGTTCGTTGCACACTGAAGTCTTTCATTTCATCACCGTTTAAAGGGACTCAAATTTTCTATTTATTTATTCCTTTAATTTGGATCACTTTTTGGCGCTTAAAATCGTTAAATCGCCGACCTGTTAATAGGTAAGTTAACACATCGTGAAAAAGTATTTATTGATTCAACCACATATATACATAGTTCACTCATCTAATTTTTGTATTTGAAGATGCTCAAATCACGCGAATGTTTTAATCAATTACGTAAAATAAAAGCCCACCAGTAGTATTTTTGAGACAAATTTTAGCACTTTTAGCTTTTTTGGAATAGTAATTTGCACGAATTTAAACTATTTAATCGATGTTTTTGCATTGAGGGATAGCATCTATCCCCAAGATATGTAACATATTTTACGTTGACTCTTTGCTTTTGCGAAACAAATTATCACGATGTAATGTAAAAGGAGTAACGGATTTTCTCATAACTGAGACAGCGGAAACCTTACACGAGGATGAGAAGTGTTGATGGCCTAGACTCTGTAATCCCGCCACATTCGTGGCGTTGTCGATATTGCATTCAGTGTACCACAAAGGTCCATGTTGAAACCGCTCTTGTTTGTCATGTTTATTAACAATCTGCCAAGTTTTGCGACTTCATACGATAACGACGGAAATGTGGTTGCGACCGGCAATGGTAGACGTGAACTTCTCGTGAATCATGGAAATGCTCTTTCTTAATTTCAAATGAATTTCAAATTATAGTTTTCTGGGCACTACTTTCAGTAATAAACTAAAATTAAGTCTTTATTGTTCCAAAATTAGATATAATCCTTTTTGTACTAGCTAGGATAACAAAAAAAATGTGTACTATCGAAGCTCTGAGATGTATATACTTTACGCAGGTTTTTGCGTTAGGAACGGAAATAATTTTTGAATTGTTTTCAGTTTTACTTGCGTAGAAATGGGCTCTACGAATTACAAAAGACGTGCATTTCCCCAGCTCCTGAAGAGATTACCTTATATCACAATTTGTACATATGAATTGCAACAAACTAAACTGTTGTTCAATTGAAGTAGCTCACTACCGTAAAATCGCTAAGTAATAAAGAAAAGTTTTTGTAATTTATAATTACTTTAAGTTTGCGTTATTAATTAATTTTAACTTATTATAAATTATTAAAAATTTGAATAATTATTGGAGTATTTCACCTAAAATTAAAGGTTTTGCCATTTCATTGTTGAGTAAAAGTTAAAATGCTAAAAATACCAGCTTAGTGAAGATATCGTGAACAACGGTTTCAAATTAATACTAAATGGATATTCTGCCATAGAAGTCGCTAAGATCTACAATATATCTCACAAAAGTAAATATCTGACAGTAGCAGTAAGAAGTAAGTACAAGCAGTAAGACGACAGACAGCAAAGAAGAACAGATTTGGTCTGAAGGCTAAAAAGACGACCATATGCCCGGTGGCAAAATTGCTAGGAAGCAGTAGGCTGCAAATCGCTTATCATAGGTGGCCCGTAACTGGAAAAGGTACCTTTCCTTTGACGAGTCTAGATTCACTGTATATCATTCTAATAGCAAAATCTTGATATGAAGAAAGATATCTTTAAAGAAACATGGCTTCGCGTGTGCAATTTGGAAGTGGGGTGTTACAGTTTGGGTCAGCATATCTTCAAACAATCACACCGAGCTGGTAGCTTAAAGAAACCTATAAACGCAGAGAACCGTAAAGTTTGTCTATTCTGAGGACCGTTGTGAAATTTTGGAAAAAATGTTGTATTTATAAACGGTAATACTCGTTCTCACTCTCATATCGTGACAACGTCTTTCTTATCAATAATATCGAAAGAATTATATGGCCTAACTTCCTCAAACTGCCCTGACCTTGTTCTCGTCACTGAGATAATAACTGCCCGGCTCACAAAAATCTGCAACTTGGGCCTGGCAGAATTTGAACTCGCAACATCTAATTTTGCCACGGACAGACGCAGATCATCTGTTGCCAGCACCATTTATTGTTACAATTATTTGATTGTTTATATACGTTTTCGTTAGAGATACTAAAGAAAAAACGTTGTGTGATAGAATAACTAGAAATGAGAGTATAATAACTAAGGTGGAGGTCTTCGAAATCTCCCGATTCGCTACATGTGCTAAAGTTAACTCGTGATTACCAGAATACAATAAATGCAGCCGTAATGTACGATCTCGAATAATCTAATTGACTAACTGCTTTGTGATATCTGGTCTGATAATCAAACAATAATAAGTAAACTACAGAATATGTGAGTGGGTGCAAGAATCATCCAGATTACAATAAGCAAAACTAGACAGGCAAAATTTTATCAAGTTACTTATTGAAGTATAATATCAAACCTTCATTTAGTGTTCCAGAATACCGAAAATATTAAAGGTAGTTTTATTTATCTCTCTATTCTTTATTTATCTCTTTTCCGGCACAAATTGTTTTTGGCCAAATAAAAACAAGAACTCATACTTGAGATTTTTATTAAAACAAGAAATTATAATTTTGGAAAGAAAAATATCATAACAGTAGCTTTTAATACTGAGTATTGCCACCTCTGGCTCTTATGACCGCTCGCATACGGTTTGGCAGAGATTCGATTAACCTCCGTATATAAGCCTGATCCAAATTCTCCCGCTCGTCACGGAGAGCATTTTCTAGTCCATGCAGGTCCGCTGGGGTAACATTTTGGGTTCGTATCCGTCTGTGAAGGAGGCCCCACACGTGCTCGATAGGGTTCATGTCCGGACTTACCGCAGGCCAATCTAAAACGGGAATACCAACATCGTTAAGGTATTCCTGGACGATTATTGCAACATGCGGTCGTGCATTATCGTGCATTAACATGAATTCGTTTCCTATAATTGGCGCATATGGTACTACATGTTCTTCTAAAATGTCCGTTATATACCTGTGGGCAGTCAGTGTACCTCTGTCTACTGGTACTAACTCTGTACGACCTGTTAAACAGATGCCTCCCCAAACCATAATAGAGCCACCAGCGAAATTAGGTCTAGGTCTGATATTACACTGCGAATAGCGCTCACCATCTCGTCTGTACACTGAGATACGCCTATCTGAGGTGTAAAGACCAAATCTTGACTCATCTGTGAAGAGTATATTGGCCCGGTCATTAATGTTCCAATTTACACGTTCTCTGGCAAACCTTAAGCGAGCCACTCGGTGGTTCCTAGTGAGACGAGGGGCTGTTACAGCTACTCTAGCTCTTAATCCACTCTATCGTAACCTATTCCGAATAGTTTGAGTACTCACACGAGTATTTCTGACTCTAGCCAAGTCGTTCTGCAATTGTCTCGCAGTTACATGTCTTCGATGTAATGCCTGTAGTAGTAAATAGCGGTCATCTTGGCGAGTAGAACATCTTGGACGACCTGGTACAGGTCTTCTACTGTAATTGCCTGTTTCCCTATATCTGGCTACGGCTCTAGAAACACTTGACCGATTGATGTTCATCAAATTAGCAACGTATGCTTGAGATCGTCCATCTTCGATTAAAGCAACTATAGCAGCCACTTGTTCTGAAGTTAAATTGCTCATTTTAGTTTTAAAAGTGTTGGTACAGAACTCTGACTTCGCACTTTAAAATTTGTCCGTATAGGAAGACTTTCAATAAACAACTGAACAAACCTTACACATATGCATTTTTCTAAATGTGTTCTTTTAGAAAAAAAAAAGTAAAAAAGCTATGTTCCATGATTTTGTTAGTGTTTTTATAGTTCACATACACGAGGCAAACTATTTGTGAACGTATAAAAATATCTTGGTTTGTAAATGCCCATTTTTTAATATATATATATATATATATATATATATATATATATATATATATATAGCTACCCCTTAGAATTAGATAGGTACTTACATAGGTATAACGCAATTAAATTTTCAGGAATAATTTAAAAAATTAAACAAAAATAAGGAAAAGGGAAGCACGTCTGAAGAGATCTTACGTGTTTGAGTGTTTCTAGCGCAGAGGATTCTGTATACATTTGCTCCTAGTTCATTACCGCCTACGCTTTTCTTACGCTTTCTTTTGCACCTGCTATTGTTATCATGCTTCACTGTTATCGGCCGCCTTCACTTTACTGTTACATTAGGAGAGCACTTAGGTAGTTAGCGTTTATTCCAAGACGACATGCAACACCCTCGACATAAATACCACGTGGCATCCAACGTGCTTTTAGAGTTTATTAATTAAAGAAAAGAAAATTTCATTATCAATTATAACTTGCATTAAATAAAAAAAAACTTGTCTCGCTTGTTTCATTAGTACTTTTATTTCAAGAGTAAATATACAATCTGGATAGCGTTTAATAGTAAAACACGCATGTATTATTAAAAATCTCTTAGGACTATGTAAATTTCAAATAAACAATAATGAACAAAATGTCGATACTTTTTGTTCGATTCGATGCTTCGATTTTTTCGATCGATTTTTGTCGATAGTTTTGTAGATGTTGGTATGAGAGTTATAGAGAGATTGATCTGTGTTAGTTGAAAATAAAGACCATCTTTTGTAAAGCGTATTAAAAAAAAATACAGCAAGAAAATGAAGAGGATTAACAAGTAGTGTACGGCACTTCAGATGGAAATTTCCTACAGCTTTCGCCAATTACAGTAAGATATTAGCCGGCCATGACAATATTCGCACTGTAGTAATATGTGTTCACCCTACCAAGCTTTCGCCAAAATTTGAAAAACAGTCAAGTAATACTTGAGAAACCCTTAGAGAATTACGAATTTATAAAACTTCAATTGATAGCTTAACGAATTAGCTACTTACTCCATTAATTATCATCTTCAAGGACATAGGTTCCTCTATTATCCCTTTATTCGTCCTGTATGTAGCCTACAAGCAAGCTATCCCGTGGTTAGATCATTCCCAGAGTTGTCTATGTACCATTTAGTTCCCCTCAGCGTCGTTAGCATTGCAATCTTCGATTCGACGAATCCTAATCCTCGGGGGTGGCTCGATGGCTTTCTTTACCAACGGATGGTCGCTATCTTCCGCGGGTTGTATTGCGTTCCGTACGAGCTGTTTTACATAACTATTTCAATGATGAAATCTGAAGATCCGAATGTATTTTTTCTGATAAACCACGGTTCCGCTTCTCCTCCAATTCTCCTAACATGTACGCAAAGAACGTGTTATAATCAGACGTATCGTGAAGGTATTATTAAGGCTAAGATTTTGTTCTTGAGATTTAACAGGGTATTATGACTAGAGATGGCCAAGATAGCAAGTGAAGTTATTACTTTTTTGAAGCGCCTAGACTCGTGTCTATTCTGGTTTCTCCGAGTGTCAACAAAACACGAGCCTGTCACGAGTCGCTGCAAAAGAAATAAGGATGCTTGCCTTTGTCGTCTCTAGTTATGACGTAACAATGAGAAAAGTATACTCCTTGCGATGGTGATCTTCTATGGTGTGCCTCTATCGTTTGTTAGATTTATCGCAGGTACTTGTTCAATTTTGAAAGTTGTCCGTTGCATACTGAAATCTTTGCACAAACAAACAAAAAAATGAACATTCTAGAACTTGTTGAGTACTCTCTCGTGATACAAAACTAGCGGTCTCGCAAATAACTGTATATAAAACGAACGATGTTAGCGTTGATTCTTAATACTTACAGCTAATCCATAAGAACCGCCTGGACAGTACTGTTGTTCAGCAGCACATTCCTGAGACCGACTCTGTGACGCTAAAAAACAGCAACTCCCTTAAATGTCGGCTCGCTAGAAGGTAGAACAAATCATAGCTTCGGCCTCGATAAGCTTTTTTGTACATTATTGAGAGATGTAAATCAACGAAATAGTATTTTTTTTTAATTAAATGTTACATTTTCACGTGTTATTTTAGCTAGAATTTCATCAGGTGTTGTGTACCTTATTTCAGTTATGTATTTTTAAAATGTTAATTTTTTTCATTAACATAACCTAAGCTGCAATAATTAATAATGTTGTTCGTAATCTATAGGTTAGGGTAGGATTTTTCTTTCGGATAGAGTGAAATAGAAAACACTTAGTTTCATCGAAATTTAGTGAAAGCCCGTTTGCACAACCAGCTGTACATTCGTGCTGCTCATTACCAGTACCCAGTACACTTGTACAGTCCTCATAACACGCTATAGCGTAATCACCCAAAAAATCAGCAATGTTTCTCGGTAAAAGAGAGGATCTGATCTTGTGTTTCAATAAACTGTATTCAATTATGAAGATAGGAAACGATCTATTTAGCCACATTTACCCTGAATGTTAAGCTTATGTATATAGTCTATATTAATTGTGTTTAGCAAAATTGGAGTGTTTAGTTAGATCGTCTAGGGTATGACGTACTCTCCATACTGCGAATTATGTTAGTACGCATATCTAATACAAGGACAAAATTTATAACATTTTTTATTTAAACATAACGCATTCACAGAGCTTCGAATAGGGCAATGGATCTGAAATTTGAGATGTTATCATCTTCCTTTTTAGGGACAGGTGTTATAGTCCTTTATTAAAAGACCCATTAATTAGATGAACCTTAGGAGTTACAATTTCATGTTTGCGTTCTTTTGAGATGCGGATACTCTCAGAAACACAGGTAAATGTATTTTTGTGTTGTGATAATTTGAAATTCAAAATGAGGAAGTAAGTACGTTGAATCTGCTTAATGTGATCGTTGGGGATTGAAATATTAGCAACAGAACCTGCGATAACACATAGGGCACTTATAGTGTAATTGTCATTTCTTAAAAATGTTCCATGCGGTGACACTTTTATTGTCAGATTTTAGAATTCTAGACGTTGAAAAAGTTATGTTTAGAAAATCGGATTAATTCTTCGTGCTGAATAATAGATAAGCTTCAGAGTTGGGTAAGTATTAAGCTAGATTTCTTCACATTTTATCTAATTTCTATTTTCGTTGGTGATATAGCGTCTTTTGTATTTAAAAAATATATCGAAATAGTAAGAAGAAATGTTGAAAAGGATTGCAAATAAATATCATTCCAAGGCTCATTGCGTAAATAATTGGAAAATATTGCACAGTCCGCGTTTATTTCAGACTTTATTTTATTATTATTATTTTATTGTTTATTTATCTCAGACTGAAGATAAAATTGCTGAAGATAATGTCAGTAGTCGTAGAAGCAACTCTAATAGGGTTAAATAAAGACTTTTTATGATAAACTAAAAGAATGTAATGTATTTAATTAGCTTTATCCTAAGCGGATTGGACATTTATCACCAGAAGAAAGAGCTATAAATTTAACACGTCGTTTTCTAAAACCTGTCAAATTCAACAAAAATATATCAAATTTACCACTAGGTAATCTATATATGTTGATAACTAGAATATTTATACAATTTTATATTTATAACACATAATTCACATTGACTACATGCCGATGCTAACGTAATATTTTGGCCTCACCTAGCTTCATGTCATTATACAAGAGTAACGAGTAAATATAATGCAAACAAAATAAACTTTGTTCCTAAACTGGAATGTACGTCATGTTCGGTCAACGCAAGACTTTTGGTGAATATTGACCTGACAATTATACGATAATGGATGACAAACTGTAAATTAAGACCAAGTAAGCTGTTGCATTAAAGAAATTAAGGAATTCGACTCTTTTATTGTCTAGAGGATGAAAGGATAAGTCAAGAAAGATAAGAACCATGTTCACTATCAGTTATTTGCATATTAAATATTTTTTGTTATATTTATCTTCCTAACCGCCCCAATACACGTACACAAATAGAGTCCTTAATTGACATAGTCTTGACGCAGATATGTACCGTTAAAAAGACAACAATTAAATATTAAAATATATAAAATAAACAATTAAAACAAAGATTGCTATAAAATGTCCTTTAATACTGGTAAATGACATTAGAATTTCCTTACAATGTACAACATAAACATTATCAATATAAATTAAAAATAAGTACTTAACAGATTTGGCACATATATGTGCTACATTATAATATACATAATACATAATTATTCATTTTACACGTGTATGCACACTTTCTTTACATTTTATACCAAGTGTATTCCAAAATTTAACAGCATCATCACTTAAAAATCTAGAAAGACCAAAACGAATACAAAAATACATTTAGTCAATTCTTGAAGTTTCATAATATTCAAACAAATTCATTTAACTTGAAATATATCAATTTAATGTTGTTTTTTTAAATGGTTGTTTTTGATAGACTACGAAAATAATTATTCCTCTTTTTATATTGAAAATTACAAGCGTACCTTTGAATGTCAGAACAGTTCTAGCGCGTACTTTCAATTAATTTAGTTAAGACAAGCATCAACGAAGCCAAAGGTATTTTCGGTAATGTAATTCTGCAGAAGATTCTATTAAATAAAATTATATATCTATATATAATGAGCAACCACTCTCTGTCAGAGTTACTTACTCTAGAGTAATTTTGCAGAATACTTAACAAAAAATTGGCAAAAATATTTTTAATCTCCCCTCGTATGCAAATATATTATGTAGTGGAAACAGGTTGTAGAGATGCTGCCGTACGTAACAGCTACGAAATTTTACAAACGGGCGGTTGCATTTGTTTAAAAACAATGTTGCCTAAACAGCTACTCATGGTATTGATGAAAACACTCGCGACAAGAACAACGTGGAGAAGTGAAACGTTAACGAACGAACACGTTTCTACTTACCCGGCGTCATTAGCGTTATTCCGAATGTATTCGCCACCTTACAACATTATTTTCCTCTCGGTTTATATCACTCTCCTTCGAAGCAGCGAACCGGCTACATTTGTTGGGGCAATTTAGTACCGAGACTAGATAACGCCAAGAAATGCACCTGGCTCGTCTTTTCGAAAGAGGGTGATATAAGCCGAGAGCCAAATAACATTGTGAGAATACGCTCGGAGCAACACAACAAAATTGGGATAAATTAAATTCGAGCATTAATATGAATATCAAATTGAAGACCATAAAACCGTAATTTGGTATAAACAAAAAACAGTCGAGTTATAATTAAACAAGTGCGAAAACAATAATTAGGACGAGTAGATTATGCAGCGTATCTACCTAGTGCATAGGCAGAAGAAAGTTCCTTTTTTGAATGATATAGAAAAAAGTTTCCAAATAAAAGATATACGAAGACACACAGGGCGTTTAGTTCCATTCGGTTTTTAAACGAAGCATCATGGACACGATTTCTTTTTTCAATATTACCTCTGCCGATCTATCTGAATGGTTGAGATGCTAGTCGATATAATTTTAGATTTTTGCAAAATTCTTCCGTTGTCCCCGGGCTGCATCCGGCGCACCACCGTTCTTAATCCGACCACGGTGAAAATAAAAATGTGATGTCTCGAGAGATTTTCAATAACTAATTTCCTTAAAAATAATTTCCCGGTGTATAAGTACATCTAGCCAAAAAAAAAAAAAAAACCTAAATTGAGATATTAGCAGAAGCTTTCGAACAATAATATATGCCTGGTTTGCTAGCTCTAAAATCAAGAAACTTTTCCAATGAGGTAACACACGTTAAACATATTAAAAATACAACTATCATTCCAATTAAAGGAAGAGTGAGTGTCATTGCTGGTTCGATGTGGGTCTTTTGGAAACCATAGAGGAAGTTAAGGCGTTGCTTCTTTGGCTAGCTTATCAAAGAACTGAATGTTTGCTTTATATACTCCTCTTCTACGCTAAAAACCACGTTCATTACCTCGAAAGGCGAACGGCGAAAGGCAATATGCAAGATTTTGTTGATATTTGATAACCAAAAATACATAAAGCTAAGATAGCTTAGCTCTCTCACGGTATTGATGGAATAATTCACGGCGAACGCAACAAAAGGAGAGAAAAAAGAAGTACATTAACACGCGGACATGTTTCTGTCTACCCGACCTCATCAGGTTTTTTTTAATTGAAATATTTATTATTCTTACGTGGCATTAATGATACAATAGTATAGATTGTTTTGTGTTTATAATATTTAAGCTTTCCTTAATGATACATGGCACATTTTTTCAACTTAAATTTTATGTCTTTTACTTTCGCAGTTTATTTCTTATTTGTTCGGTGAACTGGATACACATATAAATAACCGAGGCAATATGCCCACTTTTCACCACTCACTGCCGTTGCATCCTTGATGTTTGCTGCTGCTTGGAGGAAAAATTTGTAAACACCTCTTTCGTCTTCGATGATCTTGATCTCCACCTCTTCTCGCTGTTGCCTCACAGTTTAATACCACAACTCCCAAAACGACAAACTCGACATCTACCGTCCAAGAAGCGGCGACATAAACCGGGTACTCGAGCAATTCTCTGACTGCGCAACAGTCACGAGATGGCGGCAATGATAGTGCTTGGGAAACCGCCCATGCGAATATTCCAACAATATAAGCTTACCAGTACCCGGTACGCTCGAAGCCGCTCTGATGACGCCAGGTAGACAGAAACATGTCCGCGTGCTAGTGTACTTTTTTCTCTCCTTTTGTTGGGTTCGCCGTGAATTATTCCATCAATACCATGAGAGAGTTAAGCTATCTTAGCATCATATATTTTTGGTTGTTGTGAATAATAACTTAGTAATCTGCTGCTTTCATATCGTATGCCTTCTCATATAGCATTATAACAATCCAAAGAACTTCGTTGTGACAAGAGAATTTAATTATTCTGCAAATCTTGCGCTAAAGTATCGATTGCGCCGTACATGTTTTGTAGGTACAAAGATCATTACAATACGTTAATTTATTACGATTTGAATACTAAAAATAATAGAGTGGAGTAGATAATCAAGACTTTACAGAAATATTTAAATAGCATATAGCATAAATAATAAATCGTATAAAATCGGTTCGTATAAAATCAAATCTATGTACACAGATATATTATGTCTGTATACCACCTTAATTTTTTAAAAGAAATATGCATATTCCAATCTGCACAACTTTTCTTTTAAATAGTTTATATAACTGCTTTTTTATTGAAAAAACAAATCTGAAATAATAATAAACAAATAATTTAAATAATTTTGTCGTTCTCTACGTATATACATTAAACGAAATGTTATTAAACGGACTCATATTCAACCTAAAATATATTAAAGCCATAGGTACCCTCTAATATAAGGATTGCTACATACATATGTCTAAGTTGTTCACTAAATAAAATAATAATTCATTGGGTTGTATTACAAAGGAAGACTAAAAATGCACGCTCTTACAATATGCTACAAACAGAAAACGGGCAACATGAAAACTTTCTATAAATTGTCTGTGGCGGAACAAGGTGTAAATCTTCTTCTTCCTCTTCGTCGCCAGATATGCTCATCTCCTCTATACTAAACGTGTCGGTTAATTCCTGATGTACTCGGGATTCCTTTCGCGACAATGGAAAAAAATTGACTATATCCTCCTCACTACGGGTAAGTATTAGAAAACGATTTTAATCTAAAAAGAAAATCTTACCTATCATCGGTATCCCACTGGACTAAAGGTTGATGATCTTTAGCACCAGGTATCGGTAGTCTTTGTATTGGAATAAGACCGGGTGTAGCATGGTATTCCTGATGAATTCTTCTAGCATGTTCTATTCGGCTTTCTAGCCTACGTTGGAGCTGCCTGGATGTAGGGACCGGTGGAGCTCTTATGGGTGACCTGCTGCTGTCAGCACTGGAACTATCGCTCCCCTGAAGCAAAGGTTTCCGATTATTCGAAAGCAAGTCAATAAATAAAATCAGTTTTCACGACAAGCATAATTTCTTTTATGTATGACGATTTTTGGACGAATATCGAAGTATATGACGAAGTATTTAAATAGTTATGTACAAAGTTATGAAATACTTTGTTATTGTCGTAAAGAGTAAAATGTAGCAAAGCATTCCCCAATATTCAAATAATAATCTGAGTAATTTTCTACTTGATCCTGACAATATTCACAGCGCTTAACCACTTAACTTAGCATTGGACCATAAAGCCGTATTATTAATAATATTGATCAGTTAACTACTTCGTTGAATTTATTATTTATTATTATTATTAATCCATATTAAAAACTAGACGGAACGGCTGCGCCTGATTGGGCAGAGTTAGCTGCTGTGATAAAATTTTGCTGCGTTAAGTGCGCTTCACCTTTCATGACGAGGGGCTGGTAATAACAAAGCTTATGTACCCCGTTGGACCGTCACCACAACAGAATACAATAACTACATTTGTTTGAGGAAAATTAATAGGAATGCATAAATGAACGACTGAATCTCACAAATATCTTTAATTAAATTTGGCGATCTCTCAATCTAAAATATTTGGCCTGAAGTTGTAAGTATAATTTAAACGTACCAAACCGATCGCCAAATTTAATTAACGATATTCGTGAGATTTACTCTTTCGTTTGTGCACCGAATCACCAATTTCGATCTGCAGAAAATTAATTTTGTTACCGCAGCAGTATTGGTATCCGAGTCGATTTCAAATCAAGGTGCTCGCGCTTTTAACTAAATTATCTATAGGCTGTCGCATATTAATTTTCTAATGTTACAAGGTTACAATTTTATCGAAAAGAAGACTGTTTTCGCGGATTTTATAAAATTTCAGCGACCGTATACTTAACGTTGTTCTTAGACGCAAAGGTTTATTTTAACCTTAATAAGATTCTTATTTTGAATAAATTCTAATAATACCTAGATATACGATACAATGCTCTAGCTAAATCTACCTCCTTTGGAGTATCGCATCATTTAAGATTACTACACTTCCTTGATTACCCTAAATTGACGGTTCAAGATTGATTGAAAACCTTCAAAATTCAATTCTTTCTTCAAGAAATCGAAAATATGCATAAAAAAGTTGGACAAGCTGCTTGAAGATTGTTTATTTTTTAACATGTTAAAAAAAATATTTTGAAAAAATTTTAAACAGTTTCCTTTTGGCCCAAGTTAGTTGATAAGTATTTAAATAAGTAATGACTGTTATCTACAAAATTGTACTGTGATATCAGTAAATGCAAATACCAGAAAAAGATAATTAGGCAATTCAAAGAGATAGATAGCAAAGCATCGGATAAAGGTAAACTCTTATTTAATCGCTACCAAAAGACATTAATTTTTTTTACAGATTTTTCCTTTATCCTTTTTCGTCTCTCTTACCTTTCATATGTTTTCTAAGACAATGGAAAATATTTACCATCGATTTTGGAAATTATAAATCTATAAATAACTGAGTTTCATTACTTGTTTACTCAGAAATATGTGTGGTAGAAGTTGCTCGAAAATCTAGTGAAATTATAGCAAGGACTGTGACGTAGGATGGTAAACAACACAAAGCCTCGATAACCACCGCACCACACCGAATTCGGTCACGGGGACCAGACGTGTCCTCGAAACGACCGTCCCGGATTAATTAATTAAACTTGTATGATGCAAAGGTTGCCCAGTGTCCCATCGGAAACTGCGTCGATCAATATTTAAAAGAGTATACATTGATAAGCTCTGAAAACTTGGCAGTACTTTAATACCGACATGTACTGCTGAACTGAAATAATTTTAATAATTGACACTTCCGGTTATTAGCTCCCAACTTTGTCATCTTATAAAAGACCTAATATATTATTGCAATACAAATTGCTCTTGAACGCGAAAAAAAAATGTATTAGTTACATTATTATTCGTAGAATGTAAGAATGTAGCTTACGCAGTTTCTTAAGGTATCATTCAGCTTTGGTAGAATAAGTTAGTGACGACCATTATGAAAAAATTCGGCATTGATGAATTACAAGCAATGGCGACAGTTTAAATTATAGGAACTAGTACTATATAGAAAGGTGGTATAATTAATACTTATGTAAGGAAGACAAAACAATTGTCTTACATTTAGGCAAATATAGTGCATGGGGCACTAATTTGTACCGTAACTGGACTAGTATTGTCACAACTACCTATCACTAGACCACGATGGTAAAGAACCTTTTTCTTCATTAAGGAAGGCGTTTTGCTTTTTAGTTTAGTGATGAATAGGTTCAATACATAATCATGGTACTGACTCATGATTAAAAAATTAATTAAATCAAAGCCCTGTAAATTCTAATAAATTGTCGCCATAACTATCCTAAATGGCGCAGAATCTCATACTTAAACATATCCAATCCACACTACTCCGAATTTGATCAACTGTCAGCCGGCTAGGCGCATTAAATTTTACATACAATTAGTTGAAATATTTAAAAAAATTAGTAAACTCCCTAATCTTCAGCCAGTCTGATAACACGATATCGTGCACTTTATTGATCGTACCATCCGTAGTGACCGATGGTGCTTTCTTTGTAAGCTACGTGCACGAATATCACAAAACTCAGAGCGACACTAGATAATGCAGTTGTCCTAAATGTTCCTAACTAAACAAAGTAACTGCTGCCTTGCATTTGACATTTTTTGTTCTTAGTTTTGAAAAACATAAGTTGCTAAGATTGCTGCCCATGCTACAACATGACCACTAAAACTCAGAAGAATATTCATCAGTGATCAGCGGCGTCGAAAATATACGCGCTGTAATCGTGTCTTAGGAAAATGAGGAACTACACAAATGTGTCGACATATTCCGCATCACACAAGCTTAATTGGTTAATTTAATTCGGGACAGCTGTTTCGAGAATACGTCGATTTCGATACGTTCATCTTCAAGGTGAGTACATTAATTAATCCAAGTATTCCCGTCACTCATTAGTATCTAGAAATATGCACAGCCGCCAAAATTGTATTTAAGTAATCGCTTGTTTAAAATGTCACGGTTTTTGTGTTTCCTAAAAAATTAGGGAGCTAGAGTTGCCAGGTTTTCTGATTAAACCAACAAAATATGTATTTTTATCAACTAAGAAAATAGTGCTGAAATTTTTTTTTTTAAGAAAACCTCAATTGTTTTGTGAATAGTTAAAACAGTAATTGTTGTGAGGATGATTTGCAAAGGTAAAGCAGAGCAAGGGATGTTATAAAAGCGGAATTTTGCTTACAATATTACTGCGATTTCACTAAATTATTTTAGTACAACTTTTTATGAATATCATAATCATAAAATATCATAAAAATGATACATGGTTCTCCCTAATAGTGTTTAACATCTTGTTTGTAAATGATAGCAAATAATCTGGCTACGTGACTAAATAACATTTTATGGTAAGCAAAGGAGAACATAAGTCTGTATTCGTGGTTTAGGGATGAAAGCGGTTGTTCTATGCCATAATAAAAAAACAGACGAATAAAGACACCATAAGAAACAAAATTCCAATCATACCAAATCCATATGTAATATATTAATTCTCCAATTTAGATTTAATTAATTATTATTTTCTTTTATTCATCTATCCATGTTTCTGATTCAGTAGCAATATTTTCTTTATGTTATAATTTATCAAAGTATATAGATTTAAATACGAGCACACAAATGTCAATTAAACTGACATTATATAAACATAGCACTATTTCTCTCTCAATGAGTCAAAAAAAAAAAAAACATATGTTTAGACCTTTTAAGGGGGGCGTGATGAAATAGGGTTGAGGAGTTAAAGCAATATCTCACATGAAATATATCACCATTCTGAGACGCTTTCGTATTATCACCATTATGATCACCGCTATCAATTCCACTATCTTCCATAATTCACATATCTTTTTGGGTTGCACCTTTATTTACATTACAAGAGGTGTAATTTCGGCACTCAAAGGCGCACTACGGCACGGCGATCGTCTTACAATTAGAAACGAAACGAACATTATTAGTAAAGAAGGTATCGTCGGGCGAAATAAATTAGAGGTATCGTTATCATAACGGTGTTAACGGTATCCGGCGAAACCTTCATAGTAGTGGTACGACTAGCGCCATTTTGAAATTGGAAAAATCAATATCTCGATTGAGCCGAGCAAGCGACATCCTTTAGAAGTAAAGTCAATTTGGCTAATAAATTGAAATTAATTCTTTCTTCTTTTGGGGCACGTTTTGATTTCATTGCTGCATGATTCCTCTTAAGAAATTAGTTTTCAAATAAAAACAAATTATTGCGTGTGGCATACATGTCCTACTCTATAACAATTATATATACAATAGAATTTGTGTATTAGACATACATTATTGTGTTTTTAGGATATCGGGACAGATATCCTAAATTATTTCTTTTAGTTCCGTAGATAGCTTCAGTAGCAGTACAAATGCTGCGCAAATAAAATTTGTTTTAAAGAGCGAAAAACGTGTAATGCTAACTTTATAAAAAATAATGGGGGAATAAAGTTAAAGTAAAATATATAACTGTCACTATTGAGTTTAGAAGAAAATATTTAAAAAATCGGCAAATATATGGAAACAAAAATCTGAAATGCAATTACGTTTGGGTACTATCAATAGTACATACGCAGGTGTAAAAACTAACATTTTCCTTCAAAAACAAAGCTGTAATACGAATATAAAGACTTGTACACCTTGGAGGTACGGTAGAAAACAGTATTTAAAACTCGCGATCTTTTATATTAAAAAAATAATTTTATTTGTTAATGAAAATTCTAAATTCACTGTCCAAAATCCTCTTCTCGATTTTATCAATTTATACCTCATCTGGTAAGTCGTACGTACAATTTACAAGATCTAATGTTGCGGGAAATGCATTTCTAAGCACAATGTGGCCCGAAGCATCGATTCTCATTACCCCCATTCATTTATCTCGTTTACTTTTTCAGCTACATCCCTCGAAACATGTCGAAAAGGGATGAAATTTTATTTATGAAACAAAAAGTGGAATAAGGATGAATAATATTTTAACATTACATAGTTACTATGTACTAACCATTGCTTGTAAATAAAATGGTGATATATGCAATCAGCGCAATATACGAATTCGTTTCACTTGTATCAGCCCAACAAAAATGTTTAAATTTAAATTTTGAATCTTTTTTAAAGTACGCGTTTATTTAAGTAATGAGATTAATTAATTAAGATACCATATACAGTCTTATTCGGATATAGTACGAAAAAAAAAAATTAGGTGAAAGAAACGCATGAGTAATGCCTAAATACAAAATATTATGGTTTTATGTGCACGTAGTAACGAGAAAATGATTTTTCTTTATTCGAGTCCGACTCTGTCTTAGTTAACATATGGGAATCACCGGCAGTCGCTGAAGCAGCGTTCGGATATCCATTTAGTATGCACATAGCATTCACCGTCATTACACGCAATTGCAATGGCATCCTATACGAATATCGAATACACCGATATGATTTTGATTTATGGCGAAACAGGACAAAATAGTCTTGCGGCAGAAAATTTGTACGCGGAACGGTTTCTCAATCGGCGGCATCCATCATCCGAGACAATTGTGAGAACCGTGTATCGACTTCGAGAAACAGGATCAGTAATTCCACTTTTCGAAGGTCGTGGCCGTCATACATCACGTAGAGTTCAGCAAGCAGAAGAGCATATTTTAAACATCGTTGAGGCGGAACCAGGCATAAGTACTATAACTTTAGCCCAGCAAGTAAATGTGTCCCAAACGACGGTGCATCGAATTTTGAAAAATAATTTACTTCATCCGTATCACATCCAGCGCGTGCAAAGATTAACGGAATTAGATTATCCTCGCCGTCTTGCCTTCTGCGAGTGGTTTCAACGTACCGAAGTTCGTCAACCACGTCTTGCGTCAGTAATTCTCTTTACCGACGAATCCTCGTTTACAAGAGATGGTATTTTGAATTACCATAATATTCACCACTGGGCAGACGAAAACCCACACGAGATACACCAAGGCGCCTCGCAAGTTAGGATATCTGTCAATGTTTGGGCGGGTTTAGTAGGCGATCACCTACTACAGAATCCTATTTACAGTTCCTCCGAAATGAATTACCCGAGTATTTGGATGAGATACCACTAGTGATACGGCAACAATTGTGGTTTATGCATGACGGAGCACCCGCGCATAGTAGTCGAGTAATTCAAGCATTTTTGAACCAAAGATTTCCACAATGGATTGGACGTGGAAGTCGTACTCCATGGTCACCTCGTAGTCCCGATCTAAATCCATTAGACTTTTTTCTGTGGGGATACATGAAAAGCTTGGTATATGATCGTCGCCCTGATATTGAAAATGTCGAAGATCTGCGAAATCGCATTTATGTTGGAGCCCAACGCATTCGCGAAGACATGGTAAATTTTACTCGTGTGCATAATAACTTTCGTCGACGAATTGATGCCTGTATTAGAGCTCACGGTGGACATTTCGAACATTTTTTACATTAATAAATTATTTTGTCCTGTTTCGCCTAGATCGGTCCTTGTTAGGACCACCACAAATTTCATAAAAAGAAAAAGAATGTATAACTACAAATAACTCAAAACCCGACATTTCGGATGCATTAACTTTAAACATTAAGAACGCAAATCATATGGTTATCGGCATATTCAATGTAAACATATAAACACTTCGACATCAGCTGTACGACAGACTAATGCATTTCAATAGACTATTCACTATTCATAGCATCTACAATGCTTTATCGATTTTTATTTGCATCTGGGTTAACTTTGATTCATCAGCGGTATTTGTATAATATAGGAGAAACAAAAATATGGACCGGCTTTATCTGCATTTTGGGCCCTAAAATTTGAACAAAATCTATATGTTACAAATAAATTTCTTTTTAAATTTTCAGTAACACATTGATAGGTAGTCTTCAGATTTCGGTAGCTTGCGTGCTATTTACAGGTAACCCTGTATATCTTAGATATTATATGGTAATTAAGATACCACCAGATGATTTCTACGCAAAATGAATAATTTTGGAATTTTTAATAAATTCCAACGTAAAACCAAAACTTGAATTTCTCGCATTTTACTCTAAATTCCCTTGAGGACTTCTTAGCTCAATATAAAGGCTTCAGTTACCTGTTTTTGAGTAAAATTGGACTCGGATTCTCATCACTCTCATTTATCTATCTCGTTTATTTTTCAAATTACACCCCCCAAAAATGCTAAAGATAGAGGTCAAAGTTTCCCAACATTCTAAAACTTATAATTCGCTTACTTAGTGAATTACGTGACACCACATCATCATTCAATCGTTTTTATTTTTTCATTATTCCCTAATACTTTCAACATTTCAGTAAACGTAACAATTTCAGAGTCTGCAGCAACTCAGCGTTTTCTTTGTTTATTTGGCAAATCTTTTTACTATACAGTTAAGGATATTATCTCTAAGGATATTGATATTGTTAGTGAAATCTCGATATTGGAGGCTTGTTTCTCTTTAGAATAACGTAAAATTGCACGAATCTCTTAAGTTAACACTTAGCAATTGAGGAGCTGATAGATAGTTGACGATGACTAATGTGCTTTCTTTGCTAACCCAGCTCATGGTGATATCCCCACTGAATTTAATCCAAGTTTTTGCAAAATTTGTCACTTAGATAACTACAGTTTAGTCCTACTTATATTTTAAAGTCCAACGACTGCACTTGCCGAATAAAAATTTTTAAATTACCCAAAGGATGTTCAGCCAGATCGAGCGAAACATATGTACAGTGACTGTCGTACGATATCGTTTGAAGAGGAAAATTTATCGAATAAAAGTTCTTCAATAATTTATTTCTTATTTTATAGTTTAAAAACATAACAAGGTTGGCTCCCAACGAATACACAAATCAATAAATATTTATTTCCGCACACCATCTTTTTTGTTATTTTTTGATTTTATTATTCCTATTTATAAAAATGTAAATTTTTCTTTAAAATCTTTTGGAGTACGCCAGTTGTATTGTTTGAATAAAACTCTTATTTCATTGCGTTTCAAAATTTCTATTGAATATTTTTTTATGCTGGAAAATTAAAACATTCAATTAACATACATGATCTCCTCTTTTTGGTTGAATCCTTATAAGTTTTGTTCAACACAACCAGGATACCCCAAAAAGAGGCTAAATATTTGCACGAAAACCGGTTAAAAAGAAAAAAAATGTTACGCTTATGAATGTTTTCGTTTAACGCAAGGTGAAGCCATTAATGAGCAATATACAAATTTCAAAGATGTCGGCAGCATATTGACTATGGATACTGAAACTTTAATTAAAGTTAATAGTGTTAGCCAAGAATAATCGTGTATCGCGTTTCTGAGCTAACTTGCATTACACATTACCGTGGTTTTCTGCATAGCTTGATATTGTGTATTATTCAAGTTCGCTGTTACATTTTTATTATACACATCCGCAACGTAAGTAACTTTAGTTCTACAGTTCTTTTGTACATCCTTATCTTACACGTTAAGTTGAGTTCACCCTTCAGAAGAGAACCTTCGATAGAGGTCGAGGTAACGTGAGCCAGTTTAACGCGAGGCAAGGTAAGCTAATTTATTCACATATTTGATACGCGACCGAAAGCTGTCTGCCATTAGCCTTCCTGAGGCAGCCTCGCCAACGAAGCAAAAACCATCCACCTCCAGGCATTCCTCGCAAAAGGTGAACTCAGATTAATTACATAATTATATTTCAAAAAAGACAATAGACGAAGAAATCGAAATTGTGCGTGTGTCTTTAATAAAGGTTGTTAGATGAATTTAATGATTGTGTATCTACACTCCGCCAAACAAGTATCGCATAAACTAAAAAAGGGCATTTATAAACCAAGATATTTTTATACGTTCACAAAAAGTTTGCCTCGTGTATGTGAACTATAAAAACACTAACAAAATCATGGAACATAGCTTTTTTACTTTTTTTTTCTAAAAGAACACATTTAGAAGAATGCATATGTGTAAGGTTTGTTCAGTTGTTTATCGAAAGTCTTCCTATACGGACAAATTTTAAAGTGCGAAGTCAGAGTTCTGTACCAACGCTTTTAAAACTAAAATGAGCAACTTAACTTCAGAACAAGTGGCTGCTATAGTTGCTTTAATCGAAGATGGACGATCTCAAGCATACGTTGCTAATTTGATGAACATCAATCAGTCAAGTGTTTCTAGAGCCGTAGCCAGATATAGGGAAACAGGCAATTACAGTAGAAGACCTGTACCAGGTCGTCCAAGATGTTCTACTCGCCAAGATGACCGCTATTTACTACTACAAGCATTACGCCGAAGACATGTAACTGCGAGACAATTGCAGAACGACTTGGCTAGAGTCAGAAATACTCGTGTGAGTACTCAAACTATTCGGAATAGGTTACGACAGAGTGGATTAAGAGCTAGAGTAGCTGTAACAGCCCCTCGTCTCACTAGGAACCACCGAGTGGCTCGCTTAAGGTTTGCCAGAGAACATGTAAATTGGAACATTAATGACTGGGCCAATATACTCTTCACAGATGAGTCAAGATTTGGTCTTTACACCTCAGATAGGCGTATCTCAGTGTACAGACGAGACGGTGAGCGCTATTCGCAGTGTAATATCAGACCTAGACCTAATTTCGCTGATGGCTCTATTATAGTTTGGGAGGCATCTGTTTAACAGGTCGTACAGAGTTAGTACCAGTAGACAGAGGTACACTGACTGCCCACAGGTATATAACGGACATTTTAGAAGAACATGTAGTACCATATGCGCCAATTATAGGAAACGAATTCATGTTAATGCACGATAATGCACGACCGCATGTTGCGATAATCGTCCAGGAATACCTTAACGATGTTGGTATTCCAGTTTTAGATTGGCCTGCGGTAAGTCCGGACATGAACCCAAAATGTTGCCCCAGCGGACCTGCATGGACTAGAAAATGCTCTCCGTGACGAGTAGGAGAATTTGGATCAGGCTTATATACGGAGGTTAATCGAATCTCTGCCAAACCGTATGCGAGCGGTCATAAGAGCCAGAGGTGGCAATACTCAGTATTACAAGCTACTGTTATGACATTTTCTTTCCAAAATTATAATTTCTTGTTTTAATAAAAATCTCAAGTATGAGTTCTTGTTTTTATTTGGCCTGTATTTTATTTAAACAATCATAGAAATTATATCTTAGAGCGCATTAAAGTATATTTACAACTTTATGCTACAAACAAAGATTATGCGATACTTTTATGATTCAAAACTAAATTATGCGATACTTTTTTGGCGGAGTGTATTTCTACACATACTCTACTCATATACATTATGGCAGACGCTAAATTATGAATTATTGTCGTATAACAGGACTAACCTGTTCCTTTATGGATACGCGAACATTTTCGAAAACTAACTAGCTAGATTTTTAGTGTTAGTTACCCAGCCAGAGCTTAATCTAAATTATAAATGTACATTAAATTTTGACGCAAGCTAAAGAAATGTTTTAACTGAAATATATCTTTCAGGATTAATGTTGTGTTTTATTATTCATATATTCATACGTACAAAAGTATGTATTACACGTTTCTGTAGAATTAGAAATTTAATTTACGACGAGAACGAATTAATTTTGAAGAGCTTACACAGAATCCTCATGCTAGCAGATCTAAAACATTTTCTTTTCCATTTGAAAGATACTATGTACTATAGTATTAGTACATAGTATAGTCAATTGTTTAATATTTGAAAATGACTACTTATACAATTAAAAATATTTGGTTATCGGGCAAGGACTATTTTAGGAGAACATTAACATTTTTCTATTTTTCACTTGCGGTAAATTTGCTGAAAAGCACTCAATTTTTCTTTTTTTTACAGTGCTTTTGCAGTATTATAAAATTCCACTACCAATTCTCATTTGTTTGGTATTTTTCCAATGAGAGAGCTAATTTAGCTAAATTTATCATTACAATTTTTTAACATCCAACGTTTGGCTTTAAAATATTTTAATAGCGATACCTTTTTACTACTACCTACTTTATAGCGATTACCTCAAATATTTATATTGCAGTATACCTACAATGAAAAACAAAATTTTAGTGAATTCGTGGTTGGAAGAAAGCATCTCTTTTTACTTTTAACGAAATAGGGATCCTACGCATAGTTCCGCCAACATGGCAAAAATATTAACACAAATTTATGGGAGCAGATGAATTGGTATTAGTGTTGCAATTATTGGTCAATACGATTTCCGTTGGATTTTCCTTTAGTTCATATTTAAAGAATTCTATATATGTATACATAGAAATATAAAATGTAATAGAAACCCTAAAAAAATTAAGGAAATATTGCAAAATTAGATTTTACGCGTTTCCGTAACAAATTATACCAAGTATAAGGATCCTGTGCTAAATTTATTGTAGCTCCTTCGTTTTTAATTTCAGGAGCACGTCATAATAGAACTTATTTGTTCAAAACTTTGTCTTCTTTCAATTGATGCTTAACCATATACAAAACTGTACTAATAGTATAAGACACTGTAATCAACGAATCAAGTAGTACAAAATAACTGAACTTAAAATAACAGAAAGAATAAATTAAAACCAGTTGTAAATAAGCACCTTAAGCTCTTAAACATTTGCGCTGTAAGTTTTATTTTCACCAAAATATGTATTAAAACGTTAGAAAAAAGGAACCGAAATAAAAAATAAGCAAATTGTGTATCTATTTATACAGGACGAGTCGTGAGAAATGGACTAAACTCTAAGAGTGTATCCTACGGGCGAAGATAATGTAAAAAAATTCAAACGTTGTTATCCGATTTTTATTTGTTTTCGAGTCGATTTAGTATATCATGTTTACGTATATATTCGTAGTAGTGAGATTGGAACCAGTCGAAAAATAGTGTAGAGCGTTTCGTATGTTTAATGCGTCTAATGTCACTACCTCTAGGTCATTATTGACATAGTGAGGGCGCTGCCATCTTAAAAAAAGAATACCTATACTTGGAGTAACTTATAACATTGTTATGCGGGTATTGTGATATTGACTTGACATTTGTGCGACTAAAGTGTAACAAACTTAAAACTTGTTTATGGATGTTGTAATGGAAATGCTACAGCTGCTGCTAATGAATATCGTCAACGGTTTCCACATCATAGACATCCTAATAAAAATGCGTTTATTAGTGTATTCAACAAATTGTGCGAGACCGGAAAGCTGCCCAACAATTACAAGAAGACACGAAGAATTAGTATTCGGTTGGGCATTCCACAAACAAGGGTGATAAAAATACCCCACGAACAAGGCCTACGTCCGTACCATATGCAAAGAGTACAGCACCTACAGCCAAATGATTATCGTAAACGTATGGAATTTTGTCGATGGATAAATGATAATTGTTTTGTATCGTGTATACTATTTATGGATGAAGCAACATTCACCCGTGACGATATTAATAATTGTCGTAACCATCATGTGTGATCGACGGTTTTTAAATTCGTTTTTGCATTTTTGAGAATCGCCTCACGGGAGACACCTATATACATTTATTAGAAAATGAACTGCACGGACTGCTAGAGGACGTTCCCATAAACATTAGAATGCGAATGTTCCACCAGCACGATGGAGCGTCTGCACATTACGCTCGCGCGGTCAGGCAACATTTGGATGAAAGGTTTCCAGGGAATTGGATTGATCGTGGTTGACCTCGTAGGTCTCCAGATCTCACGCCACTCGATTATTGCTTATGGGGCTGGTTAAAAAAAATAAAGCGTATCAAGTAAAGGTGGACACTCCTGATGTAGTAATTCAACGGATTACGAATGCCGCTGACATCAAACATCAACTTGACGCAATCAGGAACGCAAGCAGCGCCCTCGGTAGACGATGTAGAAAATGAATGGCGGTATTTTTGAAAATATATTATAAAGAACCAATAGAGAGAGGACAAATACCAATAGAGTACCAAAACGATTATTGCGCTATAACTCGAAAACAAAGAAAAATCGGATAACAACATTTGAGTTTTTTTACATTTTTTTTCACTTGTAGAATACACTCCTAGAGTCTAGTCCATTCCTCACGATTCACCCTGTATATAACTATATAATTCATAGTCAGAGGAGAAATGATTTCGACACCCAATCAATCAACTTATTAAGCAATTTACCATCTTATATCGTTCTCCTATTTAAGAAAACTCTCAATTACAGCCGAACAAGATCCGCACAACAAACACCCATATAAAATAGAGATTGGAAGTCACCAAAGTAAATTATTTCCAAACTATGTCAACTAAGATGTCCGATTTTCAAAATTACTTGATCAAGTTTTACTTTTAGGTCTTGACAATGATCTTCCCATTTTACATTATAAGTAAAAGCTGGTCTACTTTCATTCGCTAAAAATTGCTAAAATATTATTGAATGTACTCCTTTCGTGGTAAATGTAGTGTATTTCTTAATTATTTCTATAAAACCTTTGATCTTGTTTCTTCTTGTCATTTATTTCATTTCCGCCATTCTAAGCAATGAAAATGTAACGAATTACTGAAGGACTTCGTTATATCGGAGATAAATTTTGTTACGTTCTGATTCGCTTCATCGGAACAAAGACGACGTGAAAGATCACAAAGTGCAGGTATTTTTGCACGCATTAAAATTTAACATCTCCCAAATTGGGGAGAATTTACCCGCATAAACGAGATTTTCACCGGCGCTACTATGAACGAGAAATGAAAAAGAATAAAACAGAAGAGTGAAGTGGAGCTATAGTACCTTCATTATAGAAGGAGTTTATAAAGACTTTATTTTCACTTGTAGAATACAATCTTAGAGTTTAGTCCATTCCTTACGACTCACCCTGTATTTCTTGAAACAGTTAAGCATTCTTTTCCGCCATATCATAGAAATAGAACATCACCCTTCTCCTAATAGCATTCCCGTAGCAACGAATAAACAAAGACGTCACGATGACAGTTTTCTATGTCGAATACTAAAATCCATTACAAAATTCATCAACCAGTAGTGTTCAGTTTTTAGTTTGCTTGCGGATTATCTAAAATGCCCCCTACTGCGGCGGTCAAGAAGGCCCTTGTACAGGGAAAAACTGCAGTAAGTTTTTGACATATTCCGATCGATTCCTTTAACAAAACTACCTTTACAAGTAGACGTATGAGATTAACATAGAACACGAAAACATAGACACATGAGACTTCAAGGAACCAAAATATCACAGGGAAGAATTATCGTGCTTCAATTCCCTATGATATTAATACTGCAAAATATTACACTCTGTCCAACCAGCACACAAACTCATCCAAGGAAAACACACGAGCTGTTAGCATGCGCAAATAACATTGTACTTCAAATTCAACAATCGCAACACGAACTACTCAGAATGGAATCTTTCAATAATTCTTGCATATTTTTCCTTGCTGCCTCTTCTAGTTAGCAAATATTCCCTGGCTAAAAAACGTACGTATCCTATCACTTGTTAGTAAAGTCTTATAAAAATTACGTAGAAATACACACTGCCTAATTTTTAACACTATAACACTACGAATGTTCTTATTTATTTTTTCAATAGTTAGTTTCTTGTTACCAGCGGCCGTGATGTGTTAATGGATGGGCGCGGACAGCGTTTCGATTTCCTCGTGTCTTTTCCCGGCACATCGTTTACGTTGTGTTAGGCAACGGAAATATATGAAGAAGTCGAATCGTTGTACGCGCTCTTCCGTTTAGGCCATCGCCCACCGCTGCTGCTTGTTACATATCTATCTTCTCGTTTAATGAAAATTGAATGGTGTATAATTAAAGAAACGGGCAAAAACCAGTGCTCAACGTCTAGAGCAAGAGGATGATCTTGAAGAATGGAAAAAATCTAAACAACTGGCAAAACCCAAGGACCAACTAGAATTAACAGATGCTGTGAGTATTTAAACGCTAATAAAACGCTACGTAAGTAATCGCTTTTCTTTACTTTTCTTTCAGGACTTAAAAGAAACAATTGCAAGGGTTCTGACAACCACCAACCCGCAACTACCTGATTCTCTTGTAGAATACAATCACAATTCTGGAGAATTTGTTTCATTACCCGCAACTGGAAATCTTGTGGTGGTATATGAAAGAATTGGAACGTACATCCATAAAGATACGGATGAAGCTAGAGAACAGTTAATTGCCCAAGGCATTGATCGTAAGTAAAACAGTATTCCTCCTGACATAACAGAATTCTAACACTGGTGATGGTATATTATCCGTACGACAAATATTTTCTTCAAGCTGCAACCTTTGATCAGAGAGAAGGCGAGGATGAAATTTCAACTCAAATGGAAACTATTGGCGAAATCGAAACTACCGATGAGGAGAAGCACGATGAAGAAGGCGAAGAGAAAGAGGGGCATGACGACGAGGAAGAGGAAGGTCATGGAGAAGGCGCTGACGCTGGCGAAGGTGAAGCAGAACACGAAGCGGAGGAAGGCAAAGGCGAGGAAGGAGAAGAAGCTGGTGCCGCAAAAGGAACGCAAAAGAAACTCACCAATCAATTCAATTTTAGCGAAAGAGCAGCCTTAACGTACAATAATCCAGTCAGGGTAAGGCACTACCTTTTCAAATATTATTTTCTTCCAATTTATTAGTCCAATATTAACTGTCTACACTAAGAAAATTTATTTATTCGCAGACAATTTAACATTTTAAACAAATACGAGATATTTAATAAGACGAGTTCATCAACCTCTATTCGTCGAACATTAATTCGGAGATCGTACTACTAACGAAGAGTTAAGGCAAAACTTATGCAAGATTACGTAACCCGTGTAACCCCATAATTTTTTGATAAACTAAGCTTTTACTACTTCTTTATATTAACTGTGATCAATTTTGGAAACTAAAATTAGTTTTGATGAAATGTTCTTGGACATTGTTATTCAAAAACAAATATGATGTACACGGTTAGCGAAAATGAAAATTTTTATTGGACTCATCCTGCGAGTAACCATTTAGACCTATTTCATTATAATAGTCGTACTCTAGTGTCAAGAAACCCAAACAACGCCACCCCCTATGGCCACGTTTTCCGCCAACGTCTTGCAGTGGGTAATTTACGATGCCTATCAAGAAGATTATGCAGCTCAAGAGTTAGAAAAATTAAGAGAACGCGAAAGGAAAGAGAAAGAGAAAGTACCTGTTGCAAAACATTCAGCCGGCCAACCCAAGAAACCAACTGGAAGAGCTCAACTAAGCGAAGCCGTCCAAGGGCGGGTGTTGGAATGTTGGAAGGTGCTCGAGAGAATGCTAAATCAAAATACATACGATGAAATCGCTAAAGGTAATAAAATTATAATAAAAATAAAAGATTATGTCTACATAGGAAACAACCCTTCTAATCATTTAAACGAGCCAGAATTGTACAGCTATTTTGACAACTTACAAAATCCATCCTACTGTTTGTACAATGTTGACCTTTTTAATGGGAAAATTTCTGCGATACTAAACAGCTAAACCTTTCCATACACAGCGAAACACGTGAAGTTTAAAGAATCTGAAATCAATTGTAATAATTTTTGAAGTCCTCTCGCATTTATCCGTTACAAAGTGAAGGTGAGGAATTATCATCCTTGTTGTTAGTTCTGTCCTTTGGGAGTTCCAGCTCTCTTCGAGGATGATATATCGAATTTAGAACAAAAGAATGTTTTTATTCGCATCGGAATATTACATAAAAAGAACCAAAACAACTAAAGATAACCAATAATTTAACAATCATTAGTCGTAACGTTGTTGTTAATAAATAATTATTTATAAAACAAGAGACGGAAGTGTAGTTTTGCGGTTACCATTTACAAAAACCATTTACAATCTCAGCGACATACAATATTTTTCCAGATTTTCGAAGAAATCAGTATTTTACATCTGCTTGTATTCTTTTATAATTATTAATGTTCTCGACTGTTGTTTTATATTGGCATTTTTTGCTGTATTAATTATTACCTATGTCACTAGGGCATAAAATTCCATTAGATCCGACTATCAACGGCACAAGCAGAAAATCCTTTCTTGCATTTGGATCTCGCATTAAGATTAACATTTTCTTTCGTTGGACTTTAGTTGATGCTAATGCTTAGTTATAATTTTTAGCCTTGAGACGCATTCCATTTCAATCCAAAGTGTAGGCATTAAATTCAAAAATTTTATCCTATTATATGTAATGTGTGGAAGCGATACCTACCGCTATTAATTTTTCAGCATCCTCCACCTGAGCAAAAACTTCCGTAAGCAAAAAAATAGAACGTCCTTAAAACAATATTTTCTCCTTTTCAGATGAATTGCAATACAATATTTACTACGCGTATAGTTTATCACATGCTTTGCTGAAACGTCTTAACTGTAGAGATTACTTTTTCTTATTGGTATGAAATTATTTAAATTTTTTTTTTCATTGGTTAGATTTTGTTGTTCACTAGCAAATCTAAAAGGATTCGTACCGTACCGCTAGCGCTATTAAATTTTGGGCAAAAAGCCAAGCAGAATTGTTTCGTACGTGTTTAATGAAGTCACTTTAACTTTGAATATTGAAGAACGAGAGAATATAAGACTAGGCTAATTTTTGGTTAGTTCTAAGGTTAGGGCTTTGGTTAGGGCTAATAGTTGGTTAGTATAGTTCACTGAATACATATAATTATACACTCCGCCAAAAAAGTATCGCATAATTTAGTTTTGAATCATAGAAGTATCGCATAATCTTTGTTTGTAGCATAAAGTTGTAAATATACTTTAATGCGCTCTAAGATATATTTTCTATGATTGTTTAAATAAAATACAGGCCAAATAAAAACAAGAACTCATACTTGAGACTTTTATTAAAACAAGAAATTATAATTTTCGAAAGAAAAATGTCATAACAGTAGCTTTTAATACTGAGTATTGCCACCTCTGGCTCTTATGACCGCTCGCATACGGTTTGGCAGAGATTCGATTAACCTCCGTATATAAGCCTCGTCCACTCCACTAGGTCTGATATTACACTGCGAATAGCGCTCACCATCTCGTCTGTACACTGAGATACGCCTATCTGAGGTGTAAAGACCAAATCTTGACTCATCTGTGAAGAGTATATTGGCCCAGTCATTATGTCATTAATATTCCAATTTACATGTTCTCTGGCAAACCTTAAGCGAGCCACTCGGTGGTTCCTAGTGAGACGAGGGGCTGTTACAGCTACTCTAGCTCTTAATCCACTCTGTCGTAACCTATTCCGAATAGTTTGAGTACTCACACGAGTATTTCTGACTCTAGCCCAGTCGTTCTGCGATTGTCTCGCAGTTACATGTCTTCGACGTAATGCTTGTAGTAGTAAATAGCGGTCATCTTGGCGAGTAGAACGTCTTGGACGACCTGGTACAGGTCTTCTACTGTAATTGCCTGTTTTCCTATATCTGGCTACGGCTCTAGAAACACTTGACTGATTGATGTTCATCAAATTAGCAGCGTATGCTTGAGATCGTCCATCTTCGATTAAAGCAACTATAGCAGCCACTTGTTCTGAAGTTAAATTGCTCATTTTAGTTTTAAAAGCGTTGGTACAGAACTCTGACTTCGCACTTTAAAATTTGTCCGTATAGAAAGACTTTCAATAAACAACTGAACAAACCTTACACATATGCATTTTTATAAATGTGTTCTTTTAGAAAAAAAAAAAAGTAAGAAAAGCTATGTTCCGTGGTTTTGTTAGTGTTTTTATAGTTCACATACACGAGGCAAACTTTTTGTGAACGTATAAAAATATCTTGGTTTATAAATGCCCTTTTTTAGTTTATGCGATACTTTTTTGACGGAGTGTAGTAGAATGTAATATCTACAGTGAAATTCATATCATTTAATGAAATAACCGTCTCAATATCGCAGGCATTTTCCCATATGTTGATTGCTCAGGTGTCTAAATTATTAGCAATGGAATTTCAATCTGTAATTGATGTCTCATCATAAAAAACAATTACATGTTATACTGAAGTTTAATAATTCTACGGCTGTCGCAGAATGAGCCTACGTCGATCGTATATCAGAAACTAAACGGAAACCAAAATTTATAAATTTGCAAACTTGTTTTGTTCGTCGAGGCTAACCTTTGGAAGATATCGGCACGTTTATTCAACATTCGGTTTTACCAGAAGTGAATTAAGTATACTTAATTTTTTTTAACGGATTCCCCTAATTTTTATTTAAAACATTTCGATTCAGCAATTATCTTGTAAAACCGATTATTTTAATGGGTCTATAAGTTACCGTTTTAAAGCTAAGTAGATTCCTATTAAAGTAACAATAAAATCATCGTAGCACCTTACCGCTTGTTCATTAATATGCAAAGGTGTTGCTCAATAATTATTACTAATTGCTAAAAATATGCGCTATTGAAAAGTACTTCCATTTTTTTATTGATTAGACTTCAAACCTGTATATCAAATTCTTAATTAAATGGTATTACATTTCTCTATACCTAAAAGGAATACCTGGGCAAGTATTCTCAATTAATGTTATTGGATTCAAAAATTTCAAAAATTCAAATTTGGTATGAACATTCGTCACCGATTTAACGTATACAAATTTATTTTTTTTTAATTAATTAAAATTCAAATTTACGCCAATTACCGTTTAAACGTGTAGTTGGACATTAATTAAAAATTGTTTAAAATATGCAGAATTTAGGCCAAAAATTAGAAAAAGTAAATTAACTAATGACCAAGTTGTTGAGATTGGTATTATGAAACATTTGTATATCAACCCGACAGTATTTCTTCGAGAAGCAACAGCATTAGAAATCTGACGAACATCGATTGAATATGTTAAAAAAGAAAACACAAATGAAGGCCTTCTTTCATACCAACAAGTATACAACGCTTGCATTCATAGGATTTTCTCGACAGGATGCAGTGAATTTTCCACATTTCAGCAGAAAGAAGATTGACAAAAAGCATACACGGGCAAAAATCAATAATTTCAATAGACACTACCTCATGTAAGTAGATAGAGAGCATTTCAAAGAAAGTTAATTTGCCCAATTAAAATTAAACGCAGTTTTACCAACACTTTTATAACGAAAATTTAAATGGCCGATTTATACGTTTATTACGCATTATTGCTAAAGAAAAACTTTATCATTGCCTCTTGTTTAGTCTGCTACCGCTCGTTATCAAATAGATGATGTACCGGGTCAAAACACAAGAAATACACATCTTTGGAGAGGCTAAATCAAAGATAAAGTTTTTCAATACTCCGCTAACAATTGTCGATGACGCCAAAAAAAAAAGAATACGAGTAACACTGAATCTCCTAACAGAAACGCAAATACGAAAAGTCACTAGTGGTCAAGTATTAAAAGAAATCAATAAACGCTTAAAAAGAAATGATGTAAATTTGAACACGTATTGAAGTAGTTCATTGTTAATATTTTATCTATTTTACGTAAAATTAAACGTCAAGGAGCACAAGGACGCTAAAAGAACGGCACATCGAAACAATTTTAATTAATTTTTTTATTCCCCAAATTAATTCTTACGTTAATCTTAACAGTGACACTGCAAGAAGTAATTCTGTTAAGGTAAAAATATTGGAATCTTGCTATATCAAATTTGCTAAACATTTAACATAGATCCTTTGCATATTTTCGATTTGTTGCTCATCTTTCGAATTTTGCAAAAAAATTGTTTATATAGTTGCGCACAATTGCCCAAGTATGCATTCTAGGTGATTATTCATTAAACAATTCAGTATGCCATCATCTACGCGCTGATATTATCCAAAAGATAGCCCCGTCGGACAAAATAAGTTCGCAAATTTGCAAGCTTGGAAACTGTTCAGTTTCTGACAAACGTTATCGTAGGCTCATCACGGGACATCCTGTACAAATTATGGCATTTTAAAATGGTAAACTATGGAATCTATATGTAGATAGGTGAACACAGAGCGTTTTGTGTTATTTATTGAATCATTTTCATTAAGTAGCCATCAATTATAATTTAAATTACAACATTTACGAAGAAAAAACGTGTACACGTTTTTGTTGATTAATATATAAATTGTTTTAAATATAATATTTTATTAAATTTAGACTATCGATACTGGGAGGACCCTTCAGATGAATTTCGTGATGAAGAAGGCACCCTTCTACCGTTATGGAAATTCATTTATGAGAAAACCAAGAAGAATACCGTTACAGATATTTGCTGGAATCCATGGTACTACGACTTATTCGCAGTATGTTTCGGATTTCGTAAGACATAAAAAGCTTGGAAAAACTAGTAGAAAAGCACCTTTATATTCCAGTGGATTTTATGAAACCATCAACCGAGGGCGCCGTCTGCCTTTTCACCATAAAAAATCCGTCATTTCCAGAACATATCTGTATGACCGACTCCGGTGTCATGTGTGTTGATATTCATCCCAAGTATCCGTACATGGTAGTTGTCGGCCAATTTGACGGCAACGTTGTGGTTTTTAACGTTCAAGCAACGTGTAAGAAACCCGCCTTTAAAAGTAACGCCGTCCTCAATAAGCACGCAGGAATTATTTGGGAGGTTGCGTCTAGAATTAGGATCGACTTTCGTCTAAATTACATTTTAAATGGTACATTTCACATTTTAGGTGAAATGGGCCCCAGATTTACCGGATGGCGAAATGAATTTTTACTCTGCAGGAGCTGATGGTAATATCAATAATTGGGTGCTGATGCAAAATGAGCTCTCTGTGACAACTATCACTACTTTATATCTTAATAAAGATCCGGTACCCGGTCCGGACGGTACATTCGTAAAAGTAAGAGGTAATTACTTGGAAAAGTCAAATAAAATCGCCATTGACCTACCATCTCGTTAAGGTTCCGCTTCTTGTATTGCATTTCATCCGAAGCAAAAGCTAATTTACCTCGTTGGAACTGAAATGGGGATGATTTACAAATGCAGTACCAACTACAGCTCGATGTATCTCATGACTTACAGGGCCCACCATATGCCAATCTACAGAATAGATTTCAACAAATACAACGATGATATATTTATCTCGTGCAGTGGTGATTGGAGAATTAAGATTTGGGAAGACAATCGCCCGTACGTATGTCGGTCTTCATTTATAGGCCTTGGCGGCCCAGCGGTAAGAGGGCCTACGTTCAAGTCCCGCTAAGATTAAACTGTCTTAGTGACCCTAAAAAGTTACGATTCGCCGTTCGCGTGTTGGGCGCTCCCTTTTTTCGGACACAACTAACATAAAAAAATCACAACGTTTAGCAAGCTATCCCGTTTGACCGTCACTCGTCACTTTAGCGATATGTTATTAACTTTTAGCAATATAAGTCGCTATTTTTTTCGTTATTCAATTCAGGTCAATTAAGGTTTGCCACTCCGCCAAAAAAGTATCGCATAATTTAGTTTTGAATCATAAAAGTATCGCATAATCTTTGTTTGTAGCATAAAGTTGTAAATATACTTTAATGCGCTCTAAGATATAATTTCTATGATTGTTTAAATAAAATACAGGCCAAATAAAAACAAGAACTCATACTTGAGATTTTTATTAAAACAAGAAATTATAATTTCGGAAAGAAAAATGTCATAACAGTAGCTTTTAATACTGAGTATTGCCACCTCTGGCTCTTATGACCGCTCGCATACGGTTTGGCAGAGATTCGATTAACCTCCGTATATAAGCCTGATCCAAATTCTCCCACTCGTCACGGAGAGCATTTTCTAGTCCATGCAGGTCCGCTGGGGCAACATTTTGGGTTCATGTCCGGACTTACCGCAGGCCAATCTAAAACTGGAATATCAACATCGTTAAGGTATTCCTGGACGATTATTGCAACATGCGGTCGTGCATTAACATGAATTCGTTTCCTATAATTGGCGCATATGGCACTACATGTTCTTCTAAAATGTCCGTTATATACCTGTGGGCAGTCAGTGTACCTCTGTCTACTGGTACTAACTCTGTACGACCTGTTAAACAGATGCCTCCCCAAACTATAATAGAGCCACCAGCGAAATTAGGTCTAGGTCTGATATTACACTACGAATAGCGCTCACCGTCTCGTCTGTACACTGAGATACGCCTATCTGAGGTGTAAAGACCAAATCTTGACTCATCTGTGAAGAGTATATTGGCCCAGTCGTTAATGTTCCAATTTACATGTTCTCTGGCAAACCTTAAGCGAGCCACTCGGTGGTTCCTAGTGAGACGAGGGGCTGTTACAGCTACTCTAGCTCTTAATCCACTCTGTCGTAACCTATTCCGAATAGTTTGAGTACTCACACGAGTATTTCTGACTCTAGCCAAGTCGTTCTGCAATTGTCTCGCAGTTACATGTCTTCGACGTAATGCTTGTAGTAGTAAATAGCGGTCATCTTGGCGAGTAGAACATCTTGGACGACCTGGTACAGGTCCTCTGCTGTAATTGCCTGTTTCCCTATATCTGGCTACGGCTCTAGAAACACTTGACTGATTGATGTTCATCAAATTAGCAACGTATGCTTGAGATCGTCCATCTTCGATTAAAGCAGTTATAGCAGCCACTTGTTCTGAAGTTAAATTGCTCATTTTAGTTTTAAAAGCGTCGATACAGAACTCTAACTTCGCACTTTAAAATTTGTCCGTATAGGAAGACTTTCAATAAACAACTGAACAAACCTTACACATATGCATTTTTCTAAATGTGTTCTTTTAGAAAAAAAAAGTAAAAAAGCTATGTTCCATGATTTTGTTAGTGTTCACATACACGAGGCGAACTTTTTGTGAACGTATAAAAATATCTTGGTTTATAAATGCCTTTTTTTAGTTTATGCGATACTTTTTTGGCGGAGTGTAGATCAACCTACATATTATTGATTTCTTTACGCAACTTTTCTTAAATATAAGATAAACAATATTAAGGGTATGGGATGTACCAGATGCCAGCATTTTTTTTTTAACTTGAATAGATGCAAATTTCAATTTAAACGTCAACAGCTCTTTGAGAAATGCTAAACCAATGCTAATCACTCTTGAGATTCTTATGAATTCTTCGTTTCCGAATTATTCCAATGACCGATCTCGATTCTAAAAAAAAAAGTCACGATACAAAGTAAGCTTTGTCTTCTATATGACAAAAAAAATAAAGATAACACCAAAAGTACTGGGCGTTATTCTCAATATGATGCATATTCCGCTACCCATTTCTCTTTGATTTGTGGTTTATACTACTTCAATTGCTTATTTCTACAGATAATAATGAACGCTCAACGCTTTCATGATAATTTATGAACGAATTTCTAGATCGATTGAAAAGATTACAACGTACTAGTTCACTCTTTAAACTAATTAAATAGATGTTTACTCGGAGTAGTGTATAAAATTAGGTAACTTGACATAGAAATTATTAGTGACCAAACCAAATTGTTGGAAGCAAAATGCAAAATAGTACAGTCACCTTTCAAAAGTTTAAAAATGGTTCTTTGGTTTATTCATCAATTCGTCAAACAGGACTTCTTTGAAAACCCAGATGGATTTTCTCGTACGGCGGTATTATTCCCGGATCGCCGGATAAGCCAAAAAATTCGGACATGTCAGGGGAAATTGTCAGTTGTCTGGTAATGTCATTCGTTCATAAGAACCCTTACTACATCATACCAAAGAAAGGTTGCTGAGGTTTAAGCCGAAATTTGCACTTATGAAATTAAAAAAAAATAAATTCTCAAAATTGGCCCCTAATAAAAGTTGTTACATTTTGATTAAGCTATAATCCTTTTATTTAGCATTTATTTCCTGTTGTTATTTGTTCATTAACATTCACCATTTACGTTTGATAGTACGTTCCTTCCAATTAAAACCGCAAATAATAGAAAGAAACAACAGTTGTATTTTGAGTAATACTTGTAATTTTGTTAAAAATAGTGACACAATAACTTAAGTGTTTTAACATTTTGTAAGTTGGTATTAAAAATAGATATATAGTTGGTAATAAGAAAAATAGGTTAATTAAAAATTTAGCTAGAAAGTAAGCTAGTTCCCCTTTTAGTTACATGTTGATTAAAGAACTAAGTTTTGTGTAAAGTGCTAATTTTAATTTACAATCGCGTATATACAACAAAACCAACAAATTTAAACAATAATTACTCTAATGTACAGCTATTCAGTGGCGGAGTTGTCTATGGCGCCGCCTCTAGGCACGATTCGGCCGGCCGCTGGTGTTTCGCGAATAAAAAAAACGTCTCAACGTAATAGGCGATTTTTGATTTTTCCTCATTGACACGCTTTTATTCACGCCTTTTTCCAAGAAAGGCATGACGAAATATATTATCTAGAATTTTAGAAAAAAAAAAATTACCCTTTGGGCGAGAGTGGGTATGAATAAATTAATCACCGGATGTGAGAAATCTCAGCTATCGCCCTTCAAAGTCTGCGCCCCTAGGCACATGCCTAGTTGTGCCTAATGGAAAGTCCGCCAATGCAAGTATTGTTTTTTTTTTATTATATGTACTATTTATTAATAATACTGCTGCGTGTGAATGTCAATTTGTAAGCACATGTTAACTAGTAATTAGCTTGATTAATTTATCAAAAAATTAATTGGGCATTAGTAAAGGGCCCCCTAAAATAGTATAAATATTATTGGTCTTATCACTTCGCCGATTAGACACGATCCTCAATTTTTTGCGCAATATCGCACAATAATATTCCTAGTTTAAAGGCCGTTTGAAAATCCAAAGAACAGTATCAAATGATCAACTTGTGCATTATACTATCCGCAATACCGATATATTGGCCCATTAGCTCAGTTGGTTAGAGCGTCGTGCTAATAACGCGAAGGTCGTGGGTTCGATCCCCCCATGGGCCACTTTTTTGATCTTTAAAAAAAGTACACATTCGGACAGAAATTTAAGAAAACATCATTCACTATTTTAGAGAACCGTTATTTGTATTTGATGTCGGACACTGCGTCGGTGATGTTAAATGGGCTCCGTATTCGTCTACAGTTTTTGCAGCAGTAACTACAGAAGGAAAGGTCTATGTTTTCGATCTAAACGTGAACAAATATAAGCCTATATGCGTGCAAGCTGTAGTTTCAAAGCGAAGAAATAAATTGACGAGGATCGCTTTTAATCACAAACTACCGATTATTATCGTTGGTGACGATAAGTAAGTGCTTAGGCTTGGACAACTTCAGCAATTGACACTGACACTGCTTTATTCTTGTTGTAGAGGATGCGTCACAACGCTAAAACTATCTCCAAATTTAAGGATTCCGTGTAAAGCGCCGAAGAAACAGCAACATCTGGATCAATGGACATTGCAATGTATGAAATTGGAAAAATTGTTGTCCCTCGTTCGAGAACCAAGTACTTTAACGATACCAAGCGATTCTGCTAGCTCACAGGCCTCTTAACAATAATAAATTATACAGAATTTTACAATAAAAGGAAGTAAAATAAGAAGTCCATTGTATAATTTCTATTATATTCTATATTAACATTGAATAAATACAATTTCTCTAACAGTAGTAAATATGTTATTTACAAGCTTTATAATTTGGCACATATTTTAAAAATATAATATTGGATAATTATTAGTAATTTATCTTTAGTATAAAAACTAAAATTACAGCTGCAGGATATCGTGTCTAAGTTAGAGATGTAAAATAAAGTAAATATTACCGAGTGTTCCTTTCTAGCCGAAATGACAATACCTTCCAATTTTCCAAGTATGATTTTTTAAACAGAAAAAAAATCTACTATTTTTACTAAAATTTGGAAAACTTTTCAAAAAATTTAGCAGCGAGAAAATGTATAAAATCGAATGATTTTTTTTCATTTATCGACAATTTTAAGTAGGAACGGAAAGTAAAAATTAGTAAAAACAGCAAAATATCTAAAGGAATACCAGTTTTGATCCTAATCGTCATTTTGATGGGAATCGCACTCGAAGTAACTTCGTCGCATACCGACGCGTTAAATAAGAAATAAACTGGCGTTATATTTGATGCAATGTGCTCGAAAAGTGGTCACCATATTCCTCACTCCTAAACCCAATGAGATGTACTATTGTTGAGTAAAAGTAACGGTAAAGGTTTCGTTTATTTCAGAAAGTATCCACATTCATTGTACTGAATCCAACCAGATTCGTTCGGCATGAAACCGCTAAAAAATTGATGGGGTACTCTCAATGGACACCATCTGGATGTTTTTTTTTTTTTTCCAAGATTAAATTGGGGACAACGAACTTCCACGCACATTAACAGCCATTGAGTCGTGTCATTGGGCCATGTTCCCGCGATGTCCAACTCAAAAGTACCAAAAGTATCACAAGTCCTAGACTTTCAAACTGCAATTGAAGAGAGCGGTACTACTTTTAGATAAGATTTCTATTGATTAACAAAAAAACAAAACTAAAATAGCACATTGCTATCCTAGAGTCACACTAAAAATGTCGATGATTAATGAAAAAAGCTTCTGTCATTATTTTTCTAATACAATGTCCGAGACAACTATAAGTGCGCGTCTTGCCAAGTACAAACGAAAAGTGACTAATCCAAAGAAAAATTACTTCGACACGCGAAACTTAGTATCCTGTGATTGTACCTATTAACTGTGTGTACCTATACTACATGTTAGAAACGAATACAAAATAACGCATACAAACGCTGATTTTTGGTTCAAATATCGAAGGGTAACGAAATTTTACATCTCTAGTTCAAACACTTTTCAGTATTAATATCAAACAGAAATCTTCAAGCTAAAATGTATTTTCAATCCAAGATAGTTTATTTTAAAAATATCCGTCAACTTCGACGAAAAAATCCTCAGGCCAAATTGCAAGACGAGGATCGAAATTAAAATTGGCGATAAAAATTTTTCACGTATTTGTGTATATAGAGATTAAAAAAAATATATGTGTAGGTACACATATATTTTATGCCGCAAATATGTTAAGAGTATGTCCATTATACAGAATATGCATTCAAAACAGAAACGTGTAAAAACTATTCCATCCTACATATTATGGATACCAATTTAAGTAACTTCATCTGTTTCTTCAAGTTATTGTTAAACAATAACTTTTTAAAATACAAATTAGCTCAAATTTGTAAAATAGAAGTTAGGTAACCGTATTAAATGTCATAGACTCTTCTAAAAAGCAAAAAATATTTATTTATGTTTTATAAAAGACTGAATTCTATCTTAAATAAGACATTTTATTTTTATTAGTGTTATGGTAAAAATCCCATTGTCACATTTGTAAGGGCAAAGATACACTCAGAAATATACAATGTCTTGGAGGGGGTATATTCTCGTAAATTTAATTTTTTTTAATTTTTTTGAAAAATCATTTCTGATCAATTGTTTCTTATTTTGTAATGTTGAATATGGCGCTCGAACGTAAAATATGAAATCAATTTCACACAGCTTCATCATTAATCCTATTTTTTATCGAGCGTCACTTAAAATGAGATTTTTATTTTAAAATTTAAAAATGTTTAATGCACAAAATTTAATAATATCCATAATTATTGTTATTAAATTATGTCGAGTTTCTCAAGGGTTGTATATTTATTTATTTCCGTGGAACAATTAAAATCTTTCAACACGGTAATTAAACTTTTCCAGAACATTTATAACTTAACAATAGCTATGAATTTCACATATTTTTTTTTATTTAAAGCCACGAATTTAAACAATACATTCAACATCTCAAAATAAGCAAATAATGATTAACATTGATAAAAAAAAATAACAAAAGTCACTAAGGTAAGATACCCCATCTGGGGACATATTATGTATTGGGACTCGCATGGGCGCTTATATTGCACACAGTGGCTGCAGCCCTGAAGATGACCCATAACACTGTGAACGAAACGCGGACAGAAGCTCCGAGAAGGACGCCCGTATAAAACTTTACAAAACCAAATCTTCCAGGCAAATCAGAAAAGTTAACCAAAAACATAACATCCTTTTTCTCAAATTAATCCTACACGTTTACTATATTTACGGAATACATTTCAGAGTATTAACTAACAATTTATAGATGTGATTAATTTATTTTTTTTAGATATATATTTAGTCGGTAGCTAGGCTATTCCATAATGTCTAAGTAAAATAAAAAACAAATCCGCATTAGACGGAAAAAAGTTGAAAATACACTCAATAACACAAAGTAAATGTAACTGTACGAATTTAAATTCATACAAAACGGTATAAATTTCTGCTATTGCAAATATTCATGCCGATTGCCATAATTATTGGTCTAGCAGAGACGGTGAGCGATGACGCAATAAAGGGCCACGCACAACACCTGGAGCTCCTGGTACATCAAAATACCCGGGAAAGCGTGCACGGCTCTGCCACCATCCACCGCCGTTGCTTGTAGGCCATTTTCAGCTACATGTTAATATACAAAGTAATAGTGGTTTGCTGAATCCTAAATAAAAACACCACTTAACAGATAGACTTAACAGATCTATATACTGTAGATGTTAATGATATAAACTAAATTTTTATCAAAAACTCTTATATTTTGGCACCTTATTTGGCATAGTTGCTTTTATGTTTTTATATATATTATCTAATAATAATAATTTGTGCTTTGCACATAAATATACTTTACTAATAGTTCCATCCCTCTTCCTACTGAATCTATAGAATTATCACAGCAATGACTAAAAGAAAAAATATCACATCTAACAAGAAGTTACAAGTATGATCATGGAAATCTAATGGATGGATCAGGGTATCGAGGATTTTCGATTGAACCTTTCCCAAACTTCATTTCTAAGAAGTCCCTAATATTATTTGGGCTTGGTACATGTCTGCCAATAAATTCAATACTGGACATGGGATGCAAAAAATGGTCTGGGAATTCCATATTATTATGACTAGTAAACCATGAATCCTTGGTCATAGTTCCATTTTTTGAGTAAAACGGAAATAAATTAATATGGATACGATTCTTTCTGCTAAAGTAAACTCGAAAAAAGTTACTTTCGGTAGCCCTTTCCCATAAGAAGCCTTTATTATCCAACGTAGACTTATTCTTAGCTTTTTCTAGCCATATGCATCTACTAATATCATCTCTATTGATACCAATGTCCACATCATAATCCCATGGTAAAATATCACCACTTCTCATAGCAGCCAGCAAGCTGCCACTCTCCAACCAATATCGTACACCTGCTTCATCCAGAGAATTGAAAACGTGAAGCGCCGTTTTCCGTAAATTTTCTAAGCAGCATGGAGGGGTCCACTTGCCCTCATATAAATATGATGGCATCGAATTCAATACCATTGGAAAACATCTAGGCGTATCTTTATTGCATCCATACCATTGTACAATTCCATCTCTATTTACCTGTTTAATATTAAATGAATTATATAAACTTTTTAATCTTACTTCATTGGCTTGTTGCTTAATCAGTTGAGCATGGTGTGATTTTAATAGTGATTTTCCTTCTTGGAAAGCTATTCCTTGCAATATTTTTACCTATAAAAAACTAAATTATTTTGTGCTTTGGATACTTGTACAAAAACGGTACCGTATAATTAAGAAATGATGTTTGTAAGTAGAGGGACTGTGGAAATGGTAGAAGTTCTGCGTTTGAAAGTTTTGCTAATGTGTGGGTTTCAATAAGAATAAGGTGTCTCCCTTCTATTGCATTGCAAAGAGTACCTTTAACCATATTGTAATTTAATGCCCATTGTCGAAGATTATGCTCTACTTTAAAGCATTGCAAATCTGCATGACTCACGGGAATTGCTAATGTAATATTTGTTTCTCTTAAAATATCATTTATGATAAATTGCAACAGTTGTTTATTTGGAAGTCTAACAGAATCAGGCACAAATAACACGTATTTCGTTTGCACGTGATTTAAAAAATAATGATCAGCATAGGAAGCGTTTAGATTGCTCTTTAGGTTTATTACTTTCACATTATTCTTGGTAATATTTGATACTTGAAGCAACTCCAATGGAGGATACAACGGATTGTCGCACAATATTAGTACTCGGATATTTGGCCAAACGTTGGTGAATGATTTTACAGTGGCCGTTACATCATTTTGGTAAGGTTCAAATTCTCTTAAAACTATAGTAACTAATTTACTTAGATGCTTCGCTATAGGCTTAGGTGTTGGTTCCTTCACATTTAAATCGACACTTAAATGGAATGTAATGAATATGCGCCACACATAATACACCGCGATAACGTTAATCAATACGACAAATAGACCTATAATTTTATATATTTTAAAACGCATACTAAGAATGGTTATCTGTATATTATTTTATCACTATAAATTTCCACTGGAACATATTCAAGAAAATAATAAATAATGCCATTGTTACAAGGTCACTACTGTCAAATAACATGTCAAATATTTGACAATTTTCCTAATATAATAGCACAGTATCGCCAATATAACAAATTTTATAATTTTCTTGTTTAAAAAATTATACATTTATAGAAGTTAGCTTTTTTACAGAAGTTACTAATGAATATGTTTATTACAGAACTCCTATCAGACAAATAAATATAAAATAATATGTAATAAATAAATCAATAATTCCAAGGTTTTTGATTTCAGCTACAATTGAAGTTGGTGATACTAGCACTAAATATCAAATTCGCATTAGTTTGCAGAGATTGGAGGATACAACCTTTATTACTGCAATTGTCTGGGAAAATTAAAAACATTTTTTGAAAATTTAGTAAATCTTATTATTCTTAACTCACTACTTTTACTCTCATAATAAATACAAGCAACTATAAACAAAATCTCATTTTTGTATATCTTTTATTTTACAAACTTTTATTTGTATGTATAAATGTAAATAACAATATTAATTTAACAATAATTAAATTGATATTTTTTTCCTATGCGACCTCAAAAATATAATAAATACAAATCGAACAATTTTTTCGTATGTAACAAACATTAAAGCCGCTGTCAATACAGTCTGATAAAGTTTAGCTTCTAAACCATTAAATAGGGCTCTTGGTCCTTTCCGTTTCAATAAAGCATAGAGAAGTACCAAAGTATTCATTCTATTTTTACCATTGCGTTGCCTTGATTGGGCTAATTGGATTGGATATGTAGCCATTGTAGCTAATGCTTTTGCAACTGCTCCCATTAAGAAAAAAGCAGATGCTGATTTTGCTGGAATGTGTCGTTTTAAAGCTTCATAAACGGCAAATTGTATGGCAGGGTTTGAAACTAGAACTAGGGAGGAACCAATACCAGACCATAACGCAGATAAGCCTTCAGTATTAGCTATATGTACCAATCCATCTAACAATCCTGTATAATATTTCTGTTGTTCTACCTACGATGATTAACCAAATTTCACAAAATATATTTAAATCTCAAAACGAAACTAACCTTTAACCTACTATTTACCACCCACAACGGGGCCGTCACTAATACATTTATTATCCCTGCAATAATACCTAGTTTTAAGTCAGTAGTGGTTGATCCCGTCCGTATTGATTTTAAACCATGAAATGCATAAAAATAAACAAAGTTCGAAGCACCTAAACTAAGTAATACTGGCTTCAATCCACGGTATAATGCTTCTCTAAAAGTCAATTCGCAAGTGATTTTTCCTTAACATAGTACTTTCATACTTACATTCCTTCATTTCTCAAAATATTCAGAAGAACTTCATACGTACTTAAATCCTTTTCGTTATCTTCCACTAAAATTGACATTTCTTTCAGACATACATTTTAAGTTACGAGCACCACACTTACATTGAAGACGAAATCTTATTGTATCTAGAGGATAAAAGACGGTCATAGCAAAGATGCTACCCTAAAATATAGTAAGATTCGATAGATATACATAAAAAAAGAACATTGGTTTTATTACTTACTGCAGATCCTGCAAGAGCATGCACAAGTGTTTCGTAACTAAAAATTGTATCTTTACCCATTATAAATTAGGGGAAAAAATTAAAATAAAAATTATGCTTTATACACTTCTTTGTCGAAAAAATGTTTCGAATGAAAAACGCGTTTTACCTTGACTGATAAATACTGGACAAGTGGATGCGCATATAGTAATTAAAGGTTATATAGAGAAATCATAATTTGCTTGCGCCTTGCGTATGTAAACATTACATCATTTATTTTATGTTTTTTTCATTATAGAGTATGCATACTAAAAAAAAAAACAATATATTATGTTAATACTCAATTTAGAAACTTTTTATCGGACTACATGGGCGTAGACAGAATTTGGTCAAGGGGGGAGCCATTTAAGGTTGACATTTTGGAAATTTGAATAACCGACAATAAGACAAAAGTAAATTTTAATTATTATTATTATATGTAATTATTTTAGATTTAGGGGGTGAGGCACGCCCCCCTTTGCCCCTTTGTAGTTACGCCTATGACGAGCTACTAGTGCACTAATTATAATTATCATTTACATCATTGACCATGAATTAATTGAAAACGCAAAGCTATCTGTTCTATTCTAAATTATTATTTAGAATACTGCTATTTATTTAGAATGCTGCTATTACAGCAATTGATCCAATGATAGATTTATCATCCCAATAACGTACACTTTTAGTAATACTGATTATTAGGCAAGAAATTGTCGGATGACAATAAAAATTGTAGAGGTTCGCGCCATAAATCTGAAGTGATTCCCAAAAGGAAGATAAACGAGTAGGTTGGTAGCAATCACTAGATTCAAAACATGGAACGCTACCAAATATCGTGATCATTGAATTAACAGAATACTGTGTGGAACTCAATAGCGTTACCGATTCAAAAAAGAGCGATTGAATGTCTGATTTTTGTTATTTCTACATTTTCTATTAGTTTCGTTATAACACTTTTTCTCATAAGTATTGAGCTATAAAACACATAATTATTTTTATATTTAATTGTTTTATCACAAATTAGTTCTTTTCTTAAATGTATATAGTTTTGATAATTATTATTTATCCTTTTACGCTACTGCACAGAGTAAATACTGAAGATGACTCACAAGAGTGTGGACGAAACTAAGATAGAAACCACGAGAAGGATGCCGTTCCAGTCCAGAGACCAATAATGTAGTTATTTTATTTTCGGGACCAACATTCTACAGTAGAGAAGCGTGTCCTTCAGTATTTTTTAGCTGATAATCTTATATTTCGACATATAATGTCGTTTATGACATCTTAACACGAATAAAAGATATGGATAGAAAAATAAATAACTCTAAACAAAATAAATATAAAAACGTAGGCTTCCACGGCCAGAGTCTGTTAAAATTAAACGTTTTTCGGGTTCGAACCGTGCCATGTCGCTAAAATTAAAAAAGAGTTACCGTGCTAACTAGTCTTTCTCCTGAAGAAGCCCCATACGATTGTGGGCGAAACGTCGAGTTTATTTTATTTTAATTTTAACGACATGACACGGTTCGAACCCGAAAAACGTTTAATTTCAAAATAAATATAGTACCTTTCAATTGATTTGCAATTTCGCATATTGTTAAAAATACTTTTATTTGAAGATATTCCATCTCATTAGTTGATTGTCACACTTCGAAAATGATATGTAAAAATTAAAACTAAACGTATTCCGGGTTTAGACAGGTAATAGAAATTTCAGCGTTCCGCATACAATCATCCTTCCTCAGAAGGAAAGGTGGTGGAGCACAGTAAGCCAGCTCAAGGTTAAAGCCACGCTAGAGGCAAAACTAACTAAGCAACAAGCAATTGATCACAGTAATTCAGATATATGAAAATCCCAATAATTAAATTAAACTTTACTGTGATATACACTACCGCTCAAAAGTGTTTAGGCACCCCTATTTTCATGGATTTTTCATACAGTATTATATTTACAAAAAAAAAAAAACCATTATAATAAAATTAAATACCTATTTAAAATGTAGTTCAGTAAGATAAACACCCATTATATCGCATAAAGTTTACTACCATTTACCCGCACTTGGTCGGATTACCATAAACTGTTTATTGCGATACAATTACAATAATAATCCCTCGGAACAATTAGATTGTAGGTAAATAATGTTTAAATTACCATCCTAAAAGATTATAGTGAAATCCGTAGCCTATGGTCAGTTGCAGTGTGGTATTTATTCTATTAACATCATAAAAGAAATACCGAGTGATAGTTTTTTAAAATACCTTCGAGAAGGGAAATTAGTGCGGAAACGCATGCGCTTATAGTAGCTTACCATAAAAGTGGCATAAGTAATCGACGAATCGCCAAAAAAATGAAAATACACGCTACGGTCGACTATAACGTAAAAAAAAAAATACCGAGAAACTGGCAGTTTTCTTAATAAAAGACGGAGTGGAAGACCGAGAGCGACAACATCTGTAGATGATCGCAGAATAGTGGTTACCAACAAGTTAAATAGACGTAAAACGGCCCCAGAAATAACCGCAGAATTAAATGTTGGCCGCCCAAAACTAGTTAACTAGTCTAACTAATTAAGTTAGAAAATGACTTAAATGGGCTCGTGAACACCAGCACTGGACCATGGACGAGTGGAACGACATTCTATGGACGAATGAGTCCAAATTTGAACTATTCGGAACCCGAAGACGAATACTCGTAAGAAGATTTGTGGGCGAACGTGCCCGACAAGAGTGTATTACTGGTATTGTGAAGCATGGAGGAGGCTCTATCATCATTTGGGGTTGTTTTGCTGGTACTAGCGTAGGGGACATTGTGAAAATTGACGGTATACTAAAAAAATAAGGCTACCGCGAAATTTTGGAAAACCATACAATACCTTCTGGAATTCGACTTTTGGGTTAAAATTTTATCTTCCAGCAAGATAATGGCCCAAAACATTTCTCTAAATTATGTAAAGACTATTTACGCCATTTAGAAGAGGAAAGAAGTCTCAAAATCACGAAATGTCGTCGCCAGAGCTCCGACATGAATCCGATCGAGTTACTTTGGGAAGAACTGGTTCAGGAAGTAAGGAAATCGGCACCGACATCAGCTACTGACATGTAGAACAAATTGCAATCAAGTTGGACCTCAATAACACAAGAAACTTTGACAAAACTTATTGCGAGAATGCCTCGATTGTATGCTGCAATTATTAAATCAGAAGCTGGTCACCTAGATGAATGCAAAATTTAAGTTAAACGTTTTAATTTTTGCATTTCTTTAGTATATTTTTATTAATGTATGTGTAGATGTAAATAAAAAATAAATACTATTAACATTTTTGCTGAATTTTTATACGTTTCTGGTGTTAATGAGACTGCCTAAACACTTTTGAGCGGTACTATACCTTTTGTTTTAATCGAGTAATATCTAAACGTTCTTAACTTTCTGGACGACTCTAGAATAAGCTTCCTATGATTATGAAGATATATATTCTGCATATTCCCTCAACGCGTAGATGGAGCATTTTAAAGAAAATGTTCTGAAATTAAAATTCTTAAGAGGCAAGTGCTGCATAATATAAAATTATAGTCAGGTGTATAGGTGTTCAGTTTCTATAACGAGCGGTACAAGTTTTCTTTTTTTTTGTAATAGAACATCCCACAAACCGTTATGATTTTAGATACCTCTCTTATTTCTTTATTACAGTAAACATTTATTAGTACTTTCTACACCTATCTTGAAGATTCAGCAATACATCGATATTTTTTTGTACCAACTGGTGTCTACCAAACGGCTATTGGAGCCGTTCTATACTATTTCAATTTCTTTAAATGAAACAACCTATTATTTGTTCGCGACTGATGACAATATATCGTTCTTTAGTAAATTAAGCATTCTACACGGATAAGCTTTTCTGCTAAGATTCCCGCAATACTGTAAAGAAGCTTTTGTTTAGTTATAAAAATATTCATTAAAAACAAACCGCAAAATTTAATTTATGCAAATAACTTCGCATCCAATCGAAGTAAATACCATTTTGCTCCATATAAGCAGTAATGTGATACCTCTTGTTTTCTTTTAGCTTATTATTTACTGGTGACAAAAATTTGTATGCGATGCTAAGTAAGTCTATTATTTTTATGTTGAATTCTCATTTACACTTATTTACTTACTTTCACTCTTCATTATTTACACATGCTAGTTAACTTATTAGTGGAGAGGACAAAGGCGGATGAAATTTTATTTCTTTTTTGCAGAGATTAAACAGACTCTCGGGGACAGCAATAGGCAACACTAACCCATTCTCATGAGGCGAATAGACACGAGTCTATCTAGTCACTACAAAAAAGGCATAATTCCACCTGCCTTTGTTCTTTCTACTTATTAGACAATATATTTCAAAAATTGATGCTTACTTCGAGTAAATGATGAAATTGTACCAAAAAAAGATAACGTTTACGCATTTATTTTAATGAATGCGTAAACATTTAGTAACACGTTTCTACGTTTCTAAACGAACAACCTCATCTGCATAGTTTCATATTATTATATTATACATACAGAAATGTTTACAAAAAAGATTGAATAAGATCTACTTAATTTTATAAAAATTTAGATGTTCTATTAAAATAAAAAAAATGGAACATGAATCAAACCTGGCAATCACCTTGTACAATCTGGTTGATATAAAATATTTTCATGTCTTGCAAAATTTTCCAAGAAATCAGCCGTTAAAAAAAACAACTAATTTAGCAAAATTCTTAGATTGTCAAATATCTCAAATATTAAGATATACGTAAAAAGGTTTTGAATCTGAATTATACCTTAATATTTTCTTATTTTGATCAGTACTTGGTCGATATTTTAAGGTGTTTGGAAGTCGAGTAAAATGTGGAAAGGAATGTATGTTATTATTTGAATGTTATGGTTGTTATAAAAGGGGGATAAGGGAAATACCCAAAGAAAAAGAATAAATACTTAACGTAAATATATTTTACGATGAAAGTGTCCATAGACATCTAAAATTGTAATAATATACAGAATATTCCATTTACAACTGAACTTGTCTCATGCGTCGCAGAAACTGAACATCTTGTATACTTGAAAATCATTTTATATTGTGCAGCATTTGCCTCCGTGTGTTCTTTATTTGAAAGTTTTTTTTTTTAATTGCTTAAGAGGGGAATTATCTATATATTTATATCCATAGTCCAAGATTTAGATGAACACGCTGTATTATAATATATGTATTATACATTTATATTAGACATTCCAATTTTGAAGATAAACACGACATGATTCTAATATACTTACTTGTACATATATTAAATTGTACTAAATGTTATACATAGTATAAACAAAGCAGAATTATGTTTAACACAAAACAAGTTTAACAACGATTTTATTTAAGTCAAGCAAGTCAACAGTGATTACAATCATATACAATCTACAGTACTCGAATTACGTAAGAAAAACTACTAACTTTTACAAATATCGACGTATAATACTAATATTTGGCAATCCTTCAAACCCGGCGATTAATTAGTCTTCTTTTGGTAAACTTCCTTTTTCTTTCCACTTGTTAAGTTACATGCGGCCATATACAAATAAGGAAAATTTTGTATAAAGAGGTATACGATCACAAGGTATATTATTATTGCGACAGTTAGAACGAGATCAAATACTGCTGGTTTAACACTGAAATGTAATAAAAGTGGTTAGTAAAATCGCACTGAATAAAAATTCATATACATTAATTTTTCTTCATAGTTGCTATTTGTATTCTCTTTTTTTTTTATTATTTATTCTTCTGGATGAGTTTTGCCTTCGCATTTTTAAGGCCATTCGTTCCTTTCTCAAATGGCTATTTAGCGTTAAGTAAGGTTTGAAGTTTATATAAAAGATATTTGTAAAGTGGCGTTACCATATTTAGTGGAAAAAAAAAAAAAAACGATAATAATGAAGCCATGGAACATTATGCACTAAAGGTTCGCGCGCTTATGAAAAACTTCCAGCCTAGAATTGGTGTTGGACCGTTAGCACACGCAAAAAAACTAAGATTAAATAATATTGGGTACGCGTTTAGATAAAGTCTCTTCCTAGTATAGAAACGTTTTGAGATACAGTTGGGACTAATTTTATGCACGGATGGAACAGCTTCCGGAAAGTAATGCGTGGGCGCAAGCATCGCTTGCATTTTTAAAACATTTCCCGGGATTCTACAGTGCATGTTCGTCTTATCTAGCTTATTTTTTTCACTATTGAAAACACCAAGATCAAGTACTGTTTAGTATTCAATTGCAAAACAACAAAAAATATAACTTTCCAAATGATTATTATATACATTTATTCTTCTAGAATGATAATTCTACAACAAATGGTCCATTATCAAATGAAAGAATATTAACACTAAGAACGAAATTATACAAAATCTATATTTGTCATTTTCAGCCCTCTAAACATGGATTACGTGCTTTGAAACTTGAACATGCAAAATCTTAAATTCCAGCGACATATCACTTGCTTTTTGTTTTAAGTGTGGTGACGGCCCAACGTGGTGTATAAGCTTTTTGAAAGCTTGCCATAACCTCAGAAGCCTTTTAATATGTAACTTGTATGTGTAAAGTATGTTCCATGGCCTTGTTACTGTCACCCCTTCGCCGTAAAGGGTAAAGCGCAGTTAATTACACCCCAACTGCGAATGGTGACTCGTGAGTGTACCGGACCCACTACGAAAATTTGTCGATTCTAGCGAGACTCGAACACAATGGGATTAACTCTGCCCAGTCAAGCGCTGGCCCTCTTACCACTAAGTCACCGAGCTGTGCTTAACCCAATTACTTCCACTTTCCCAAAACTAAATGGTTATTTCTAAACTTACTCTTGTAAAGATCACTTTGTTTCAAAGTTATAACTACAACAGCTACTGTGGCATGTGGTACATTTACTTTCACAAAATTAGACTGTTTCGATATTACCTGTATATGTTCATGACGCTTTTGGTAACGTCGTAAAACATAAACTCAGGATCCCTCTTATCAGGGATAGCGTAGCTAATTTTGACATCCCGTAAGTATTTATTGAACGTCTCTCTTAAAAAGGCAACTAAAGGATTGTCTTTTTGGCATAAAATTTGAGCAGCTCGCGGCTGTAAACTTAGAAAATCGATCCACGCTTCCAGAGATGATTTCTCCACTTTCTATCAAGAATCAGAACATTAGAAATATTAATCGAATCCTGTAATAATTTTAATACCAGTGACTTTGCGAATACTTCTCCGATGGAAACATTATAAATTTGACTAGCTAAGGCTTCCGCTATAACTTGCGTATTTTGAACCAGTCTGTCAATATTAACACTTTCCCTAGTGTCTAGTATTGTTCCTCTCAGCGAATCTTTATGGCTTTTTAATGTAGATAGAGTAAACGCAGAAAGTCTTCTAATGCTGAATCGTTCATGCTCCCAAGCCAATATGTCGTCAGCTAAATTAATCTTTTTGTGAACACCATCAATGGTTGCTGATGGATACTTATCCGTTGACATTTTTAACGCTTTAAAAAATAAATTTGCTGGTGCTCCATCTTTGGGTGGTTTTGAAACATGCATGTAAAGCGAATCACTTGCTGCTAAAGTATCGAGACACATTACGTACGATGCTTCCTAAAAAAAGAAAATATTTGTAAAGGGCTCGTAACATTTTACTTTCATACTAATAAATTTATCGCTTTATTTTGCAAATCCATTATTGTAAACTTTATATATATTTTATACTAAATAATATAATACAAATTCAATATACGCATTTACTGCGAAAATTATATGTATAACTACACAGGTGGCGCAATAATACGGCAAAGCTCAATATATCTGCTATTGGTACTTCTAAACATATCACTTTAAAATTATTCGCAGTTATACACGGCGTTCCATTATTTCAGTGTGAATCTACCTTATTTTACTTTTTTTAATAGGACACCTATATATTCATCCAAATTTGGGTTAAATTCAGCTCTCCCATAGATTTCGCGTTGGCTAACATGTGTATCTGTTAGTGCATTACAATTTTTTTTTTTTTTGTAATAATTTGTGTTCTTTTATATTCCTCATACACTAACGAACCTATGCGATTAAAACGCTCCATTAATGTTTCAAATGCTTTTCTAATCGGTCCTTCATTTAGAATATCTCTCTTGGTAAATCCTTTTTGCAAGTACTCAATTTTTCCATTCCATACCTATTAATTCACCCACAGAATAGTAGGATAGAGTAGGAAAATTGATTACAAAGTAATTTTAGTATCTCTCTTAGTCGAACATACATATCAAGCTTTGCTACACCATTGCGGTACCTTGCATGTGCCAGTACCCACCCGAGTACAAACTAAGAACCTTAAAGTTCAATCAAACACTCGTAACTATGACAGAACCACCGCTAGCATTTCTATTAGAGCTCATTAGACTATTATTTCTGCTATTTCGCCCTGATCAGACGTGCAGGCTCCGACAATTAAAGCCTCCTGATAGTACAATGGATAACTGTTCCGAATTCAAGGCACATTTCAAGCAGTTAAATGACTCACCCTGACTTATACAAATACAGCTTTGGTCATATTTTTTTTATGCACCCCTTGGAAACTCCAAAATTTTGAAATAAAAAAAATTAGACAGGAATATTATTAGCGTAATTTACATCAATATGGAATTAGAAACATAAAATGTACTTTCCCATCAGTGCGTCTAAAAATAATGTTAATGGTTCGAATGTGGCTGATTTAATTAATGTAACATGCTAAAAATGCGTTCATATTAAGATAATTCAATAATGATGACCCCCAGTTTCTACTTTCAAAACGACAATATGGCTTACCATGGTTTCAAAGAGGCATTGCGTTGGTCTCGCGAGATTAAGATATAACTTTTACGGTGGCTAGCATCTATTACTCGCGACCATCAGCTGTTCACTTTAAAACGGAATATCTCTAAATAGAATATCAGTCATTGGGTGTAACAAGAAAGGAAATTATAAAAAGATGTTATTACTTACACCTACCAAACACTTATTTTTGCGACCGATCGGATAAAAGCTGTTATTAAAGCAAAGAATACAACATATTAAAATACATTCACAAATACTCTTTAGAATCCCTACATAGAAACAGTTTTATTTAAACCATTACACTTTTACACGTATTGCGCAAAGCGGTATATGTAAAATTTCTTGAGCAATTTATCGTATGTTTAATCAAATTAAATAGAAGATGTTCAATTTTGACCAGAATTTTTATTTTTACTGTTTTAATATCAACCCACTAACAGAAAAATATCTACAAATCTAGTGTTAAAGTTAACGGAAGATAAATTTCAAAAACTTCAAAAACATTTGGCAAACGCGGATTGCTATATACAGATGAAAAATTCCTATTTAATAATCCCCTCATTCAACTATTAACGTAACGAAACGAGTAATCATGATTGTTGAAAAATTATCGAGCTTATTATGAAACGTAAAACAACATGTTTCTGCCGATTTCTTAATCAAGAACTTGATTAGCTGGCTAATAAACGTAAAACAGACTTAAGGAAGATATAGCAAAGCAGACAACTCTTGGCATCTGTTTCTTCAAACGAAGAAATGTAATATGTTCCAAAATTCACCTGTATAATGGCACCGTCCAATGTATCCAGTTGATCTTCTAACCATTTTTTACTTCCTTGATAATTTAATTTTCCGCCCGCAGTTAATAAGAATACTATATTATATTTGCCTCTTGTTTTGGAATCGCTGTATAATGTTGAAAACAATCTCAACAATTCTAACAAAATTGCAACACCTGAACCATTGGAATCTGCTCCGAAAGATAGTTCCTATAATTTATAATATAAATACTTCCTAATTAGATAAATATAATTATTTATTTTTATTACAGGTGCAATTCCAAAACTATCGTAATGCGCAACAACTGCTATAGTCTGCGTTTTGCTGTCGTGACTCTGGCCTACCAATACTCCTTGTAATGTTGACAATTTAATATCTGCCATAGGATTTGGTGATCTGGGGTTTACAACAATTTGGTATCCATTAGCCGCGATAGAATTTATCATAGCCTCTGTAGCAGATTTAGATTTATCATCGCTGACATAGTTTTCTGTTATTTCGGTAACGATATTTGAGAGTCCTTGCCTCCACATAGCGAAATAGATAGGTATCATGATTTCTTGCGTTGCTAACATCACATCTTCCAAAACTAAAAGATGCTAAAATTCTTATTAATATTATACCTTGTTTTACTATAAGAAAAACTACCTGTCTATCATCATGATTAAGTTCAGAAAGGCTTTCCGGTAAGATAATTAACAAAGCGCCAGCCTTAGCTTTTATATTTCGAAAATGATCAAGTGTCAAATCCTGCAGCTTTGCAACGACACAATGTCTTGAAGTCGACCAACCCATTAAAGACCTGGCCTCGAGATTAATCGAGGCACTTCGACATCCTACGATCATATTTCTAACCTTAATATATACAATTGAAATACAGAAAAAGCATTTAACTGTAATGCTCCTACAAATTTTTTTTAGCAATAAATGTTGAAAATACTTACCATGGGCTGAGCCCTGTAAGTCAAAGTGCTGCATTCTGTAAACAGGAAATTCATGTGATGCTGCAACTGGGTTCACAGGAGAAACGATAATAAGTATTGGTAGAAATATCAATACATAATACGGTAAATAGCCTTTAAAAATTTCTTCTGCTTCTTCTAGCCACATTTTAATTCAGACTTTAACTGAAAAAATTAGATTTGATTTTACTACACCACGAGATGTTACATTTGGACAAACAATATAGGCAACCCAACATATTTGAAAGTTGCTAGCTCATCGATCCTACAAGATTCAGTTCATATGAAATGCATTACGTTGGTTTTTGTGCGTATTGTTGTTGTGTACTATAAACCAATATGAACAACGACCGTATGAAGTGGGATCCTTAAACTATAAGATTCTGTCGGTAGGTAACTTGAAATGCTATCATTACAAGAGGAAAAGGCAAGAAAAATTCTAAAATTTCAAAACATAGTCTTTCGTTGAACAATAGTATTTGTCATACCTGCTATCTACGTGGGATATTTACTTCGGAATTCGCGAATTTCGGATATATCTATTAATTAATCCGTACTAGGTGTGCTCTATGATCTAAAACAATATTTGGTTGTGTTCAACACGATAAGCTTTTAGAAAAACTAGAATGCTTCATACCTTTATGAAAGAATTCAGTTTGTTGAGACTAAATGTATGAATTATTGAACACCATAAATACTATTTCTTACTTATCAAAATGGACGTGCCGCAGGGGTCCGTTTTGGGGCTCGTGTTGTTTAGCTTATATGTCTACGACATAGTGCAATTCCTTTCTGATATATGTATATTTAACTATATGCGCAGATGATATTTCACTCTTAACAACGACTGAATACACAGAATACATTTCTAATGGTTTGTTGCGAATTTTGTTTGATTGATTTGCTCACCACAAAATTTTGACTAAGTCCAGAAAAAACTAAAGACTTAGTGTTTAACGCAAGATATAGACACTCAAGAATTGGAGATCTATCCATAGACTAAATACAATAAGAGCAATCCAATTCCACAACATTTTTGAGTGTCATTGTTGACGATGTCTCTGGTCTGGAATGAACATTATCGCATATGAACTCTTCGGCAAATGTTATGTATTTCGCTGGTTAAGATCACCGGTAACGGTGGAGTGCCTTCTGTCGTTGCGATTATGCGGAAATCTATTCCAAATTATGGTATGGAATGTTCTTGTGACGTTCATCGGCTGCATCTGCTAAAGAGTTCTTAGCCCGGAAAGCTGTAATGAGATCATTGGTGGACGCTCATTTATATATTTTTATATAATGGAAGTAGCTGTTTACATATATTAGAGCAGCGACACCTTTAGCTTGAATTCTGAACATCATAGAGGCTTTACAAGATACGTACTGCTAGTACTACACTTCCTATTATTAGTTTAGGATTAAAAATATAGGGATCAGGATTTGCAAGAGAAATGAAATAAAACCACACAGTCCGTAGTTTCCGCAATGCACTTGAAGAGAGTATTATACTTTGAAAACGCTCATTGATCCTGCTTTCCTCCCTAGTTTTTCCATTTAGTTGTATACCTACTGTAACTACTATAAGCGACTAAATCAATTCGGTAGTTGTAAGTTTATTTTAAGTTTGTTTTAATTGTGATTAAAAAAATTGTAATTTTCTCTTATATAATATGAATTACTCTGAAGTTTCTTTGACCTGTTATATGCATTTTATGTCTCACCTAACTAAATATATGATTATTATTAGTATTATCACCTAAATCTTTCTTATTCCTGGCAAACTAAAAGGCATAGAAAAAGTGACGTGTGTCCGCGCAGTTATTCCTGAAATAAGAAATTGCATATACTTGACCTATTCAATAAAACAAGAACATGACCACCGCTACTTAACAAGCTGGCTACGTCTTTATGCATCCATTTTAGGATAACTTCAGAAAAACTGCATTGGTGGTTACTGCCATAGAAATAAGAAAAATATGGTAGTTGGTAGTAATTTTGACGAAAAGGCGAAAAATTCGTGCAGGCTAACAATAAACGATATAAATATAAACACATCAGCATAAATTAAAATTAAAAATAAAAAAACCTAAAAAAGGATAATCGATAACACTATGGACACAATTAGTAAGTCTTATTGTAATAATTAGCAGCAATCTACTTATTTATCGATCTAAACGTTCGAAATTCCTTCGTTCCACTTCGACATGTTTGTGCAATGGATATAAAACCTGTTCTGCATTTTTCTTAGCTCACCGAAGCTGGGTTTACATGATAACGATTCAATTCGATTTTTCTCGTATGCGACTTTTATACGAAATTTTATCTCGTAAACTGTATGCCAACAATCTCACTGCATTGATCCGTTGGACAAAATATCGTATGCAGTATGCGAGAAAAATCAAATCGAATAGCCGCCAACTAGCCTTACACCCCGAAATGCTTAGGTTTGCCTTCACCTAATTAAATACGTACAAGTTCTCATACTCATTTAGCGAGTAGTTACTTTGGCTTAAAATCTCGAATCAACGGTTAAGAAAATATACTGGCAATGTCAGTATATATATATATATATATATACTGAATATATATTATTAATAAAAGTAATAATATATATATATATATATATATATATATATATATATATATATATATATATATATATATGTATATATTATTACTAATATATATATATATATTTTTTTTTTTCTTTCTTATCATGGTTACCGAACAATACTAAATCATCCACCTCTTTTACTTTCAATAATAGACCTAAACTTCATTTCACGATATTAAAAATATAAATTTCTTATTCCTTTATTTAGAAAAAATATATGGTGCTATTAAAAAATTAACATTCCTGATGTTGTAAAATTTGGTGTTTAGGGAACAATCTGGTTGTTCCAAAGGCGTTCTAGTACCAAAAGTTTAAGTAAAATAATATGTATTGCATAATATGTAGTAAGTATGCATGTATTCACATTCCTGATTTTTTTTAGGAAAATAAATATATCTACAAATTTAGATAAATAAAAAAATAAATAAATAAGAAAGATAAAGAGAAGTGATAAATATACTAGAAATAGACATATGGAACTCCTATTAGTAGATATAACAAACGCAGGTGAAAATATTACTTTTTTGCAGCGACTAGACAGACCTGTGTTTTGTCAACTTTCAGGGGAAAGCAGCAGGCAACACGAACTCTTTCTTATGAGACGAATAAACACGCGTCTGATAGTCGCTGCAAAAAAGTAATAATTTCACCTGTCCTAGTCATCTCTACCTAATTAGTATTGGTTATTTTTAAATGAATAAATCAAAGATGTATCAAAATACAGACTGTTCCATTTGAAATAAAAGACTTCGCTACTCAATAATCCCATACATTGAGAAATATTTTTGAAAACTTATGGTGTCTGTTATGTTATTTGAAAATTATGAACTTCCACTGTTTATGCAATAGACAGAATCGCGCCATTTTGTATAGCGTAAGCTGTTGTAATTTTAAACTATACGATACTTTACCAAAACAGAACATTTTACATGACAAACTTGAGAGATATTTATATAGTTTTTGCACATTTCTTACGTCCTTAAAGACGTAAACTGCTTAGTTTCGCATTAAGCATTGTTTTCATTGCTTTCGAGTTTCTCTTATGGCGTGTTTCGTAAGCCGCTTTCAGCTACGAACACCAAAGCAACTTAAAAATTGGCAAAATGTCGCCATTAATGTGGTAGCTTGTGAAAGTGTTTCAATTGATGTGACAAATTGAGTAACATAAAGGAGGAAGACATAAGCAGCGGGGTATTATTATGCTATAATCGAAGAAAAATTGTACAAGAAAACACAAACATTAGGTGAAGAACAATCTGCAAAAGAAGATGACATTTCAGTTCTGACTGTTTTAAAGAAATGAAAATTTGTAAAAGGGACGTATTACCAACGATAGTATTCACAACTATGTCGAACGGATGTACAACTGATACCAAATGTCTATTATGTCAAATTTCTCCCGAAATTGAATTCTGTACATTTTCGAATTTTGTTGTTAATTGTAGGGAAAACATAACCTCCAATTTCTTCATTGCGCATCTTTTTCTTCGCCCCCGTTTTCTATTTTCCGTCTGACTCTTCTTTTATATTTGCTCCTGTTTTTCCGGCTAATTTTGCCTACTCATCGTGTTTTGCACTTCTGCATTTATAGTTTTAGTTCTTGGAATCCCATAAACACATAATTTTTATAGTTATCATATCACCCATTGAATCAAACTCAGAAATCGTAAACTATTTGTTGGGAATGGGATCATTCCCTTGAAGATACTGCTCGAAATAGAAACTGGCGACAAGTAGAAACAATCAACATTTTTTTTTCGGAAGCAAGGAGATACTTTTGGAAACAGTACATAGGAACGTCGTACTTGTATTGCCCCTGGAACCTTTTTCTGAACGGTTTCTTAATGTTTATGGTTGCAGAAACATATGCTCTTACAAATTGCTTGTTTCCATATTTAGCAGTAAATATCGAACGAAATTTAGAAACATCGGTAAACTTCGGTAAATTTTTATTTCTAAAGCGCAGTATGGGCACATTGTAATTCGTTTTCGAAACTTTGGTGTCATGTGTGTTTTTATAAAGTAACGACGCCGCCTGTTAATAATCGTCGCACCATATTGTTTACGAATATTAAAATACACACACTACATTGATGTAGATGGAACGTTTCTTGTTTCGCCAATACAATAACACGGTGTTTGAAATGGTTTCCTTGATGTAGACAGAATATTTATGGTAACTTTGTTTTTGGTTTTGTTTCCATAAACAGATTACGACGATCAGCAAGTTTCTTGGAAAGGTTTCGTAAGATTTTAACTTTGTTTTTAAGTAAACAAATTAATTACATTTAATATCTCATTCACCTTACTACGTAAGTTAATTATTTAATATTTTATTTATTTTATTTTATATATCTCATACACTAATGTACCTATGTATTATACATACGTATGTAATGTATACGTATTTAATATATTTAAATTCATTTTATACGTAACTGCAACAAGATCACCCGCATAGAAGGCAAAAATCTACGTAAATTAAACTGCTTTAAATGAAAAAATCAGAAAACAGCCTTATTCAAGCATTAATCAAAGATTCATCGCCTGTAAAAAAAACCGTAACCTACATATACATATATACTTCTAACGGAGTATCCAAACTTCAGAGTCAGAGAACGAACGCTATGAACCGCCACGACTGCCTGCCGTCGCCCCTTATACAGCGCTCAGATCCGCACTATGTGTGGTTTATAACATATTTTTCCGCTTCTATTATACTAAGAAATATTAATATATTTTTTATATCTATAAACAAGAGGGAAACATCGCATTTTTTATATTTTTTATTCTGTTATAAGGGGAACTGTTTTATTATTTTTTTATACATACGTACTACGTTCCATTCCGACAAATACCGATCTATTGAGGAAATAAGTAACTATATTTTATATACACTCCGCTAAAAAAGTATCGCATAATTTAGTTTTGAATCATAAAAGTATCGCACAATCTTTGTTTGTAGCATAAAGTTGTAAATATACTTTAATGCGCTCTAAGATATAATTTCTATGATTGTTTAAATAAAATACAGGTCAAATAAAAACAAGAACTCATACTTGAGATTTTTATTAAAACAAGAAATTATAATTTTGGAAAGAAAAATGTCATAACAGTAGCTTTTAATACTGAGTATTGCCACCTCTGGCTCTTATGACCGCTCGCATACGGTTTGGCAGAGATTCGATTAACCTCCGTATATAAGCCTGATCCAAATTCTCCCACTCGTCACGGAGAGCATTTTCTAGTCCATGCAGGTCCGCTGGGGCAACATTTTGGGTTCGTATCCGTCTGTGAAGGAGGTCCCACACGTGCTCGATAGGGTTCATGTCCGAACTTACCGCAGGCCAATCTAAAACTGGAATACCAACATCGTTAAGGTATTCCTGGACGATTATTGCAACATGCGGTCGTGCATTAATATGAATTCGTTTTCTATAATTGGCGCATATGGTACTACATGTTCTTCTAAAATGTCCGTTATATACCTTTGGGCAGTCAGTGTACCTCTGTCTACTGGTACTAACTCTGTACGACCTGTTAAACAGATGCCTCCCCAAACCATACTAGAGCCACTAGCGAAATTAAGTCTAGGTCTGATATTACACTGCGAATAGCGCTCACCGTCTCGTCTGTACACTGAGATACGCCTATTTGAGGTGTAAAGACCAAATCTTGACTCATCTGTGAAGAGTATATTGGCCCAGTCATTAATGTTCCAATTTACACGTTCTCTGGCAAACCTTAAGCGAGCCACTCGGTGGTTCCTAGTGAGACGAGGGGCTGTTACAGCTACTCTAGCTCTTAATCCGATCTGTCGTAACCTATTCCGAATAGTTTGAGTACTCACACGAGTATTTCTGACTCTAGCCAAGTCGTTCTGCAATTGTCCCGCAGTTACATGTCTTCGAGGTAATGCTTGTAGTAGTAAATAGCGGTCATCTTGGCGAGTAGAACATCTTGGACGACCTGGTACAGGTCTTCTACTGTAACTGCCTGTTTCCCTATATCTGACTACGGCTCTAGAAACACTTGACTGATTGATGTTCATCAAATTAGCAACGTATGCTTGAGATCGTCCATCTTCGATTAAAGCAACTATAGAAGCCACTTGTTCTGAAGTTAAATTGCTCATTTTAGTTTTAAAAGCGTTGGTACAGAACTCTGACTTCGCACTTTAAAATTTGTCCGTATAGGAAGACTTTCAATAAACAACTGAACAAACCTTACACATATGCATTTTTCTAAATGTGTTCTTTTAGAAAAAAAGAAAAAGTAAAAAAGCTATGTTCCATGATTTTGTTAGTGTTTTTATAGTTCACATACACGAGGCAAACTTTTTGTGAACGTATAAAAATATTTTGGTTTATAAATGCCCTTTTTTAGTTTATGCGACACTTTTTTGGCGGAGTGTATTAGAGCAAAAGCAAAAAGGTACGCCGAAGCAGGTGTTGAATTAGTGGCATTGTTCTTTAAACTAGGAGAACGTAACATTTCTTTAGTGAAGCTAAAAAATAATGACTATTCCTTTCATAGTAATTGTTTATAAAGCTTTTCCATCAAAAATTGAATTATCACTCGAATTTTTTGAACATATTCAAGGCGATCCATTAAAAAAAAATAAAAACTCGGTATTGGCCAGTAACAAGAACACTGTAATAATACCGGAAAACCGGTAATTTTGGTTCGTAAATCTAGATCATTCTGTATATTAATTCTAAGAATATCGCATTATGCGCTCGAAATTTTCTCACTATGTTACAAAAAAGTATTAACTCTTGTGTAACGTACAAATCCTGACCTTTTATAAAATTCACAAGTAATCGTATTCGTGAACTACTTTCGAGAAATTATGTCTATTTTAAAATTGACCGAGAAGAACAAGTTGAGAAAAGTTCAAGCGACGCATAAGACGACTCTCTTCGACGACAGAAAGAAAAAAACAGTGGTAACCAAGATGAAACAGAGTTAAAGACAAGTGCAACACAGTACCAGGAATAAAACCATATGTGTCCCTGCTTCACATACATATATATATATATGTATAATTTACTCTCTCACATGCTCTTGTTCTTTGTGTGAACGGTCCCGCATGTCCGCTTTATCTAGACGATGCAGTTTTTCACTGTTTTACACAGACATATCCAGCTAATAATAACAGTGCGCCGCTTACGCACTTATGTAAGTTGTTGTGTACGGGCCCTTCACGAGTCACACGCGAGCATATATTCCTTGTCCATCCACTTGGACGGAAATTCCTCTTCATTTGTCCGTGTGTTGCCCATTTTATCAGTTCTCGAGTTCAGTGCCTTTGTATTGTTGCTATTATTATGCAAAGAGCGTTGTTACCCGGGACAACCGGATGTCTTGACTTCGTTTTGTTGAAGACACCCCAGATAATAATTACGTTTTAAATCGTCAAAAATAAAAGAACCCGAAAGTAAGTGTACTGCAGTGATGTGAATTAACTATGTACGCAAATTCTTTCACGATATTTTAACAACGATATAACAAAGTAAGCAAGTATAATTCAGATAAGATGAACCGGCCCGATTTTTTAAGCGATGGAAACTCTTCAAAGAATGAAGACATTTTCTCAAATGACTATAATTCGAGTGTATTTGTTGAGAATACGGACGACAAACGTGAAATTGACGACTGGATAATATTGACTTATTTTACTTTTATCGGTATTGGTGCTCTCCTTAATAGTGGTATCATAATAGGACTGTTAAGATGTAAAAGAAAAGGTAAAGTAATTATACATTTCTCACATAATTATTTAATGTTACTTTATAAAGATAAAAAAGCGATTTCGAGTAAGTTTATACCACAACATCGTTAAAAAATCAACAGGAACTAACAAATGGTTATATTTGCTTATAATCCTTTAATTTGAATGCGGAACGCTTGCTATATTTTCCAAAATAAACAGAATGACGCGTACTATAATACTCTATGGATAACTATACAGGGTAATTTATAATAAATGTAAAAATCATCTCTCTGTGGAAATCATTTAAAACAAAAAAATAAATAAATAAAAAAGAAACATAGATCCTATTCCTTTTATTTTATATAACGGAAACAGATTTAAATTTGATTAAGCCAGTGATGACAACTTAAAAAATAAATAAATTTAAAAATAGATAACTCAAGAAAGAATCTTGTTCAAAATGGCCTCTTTGAATTCGAAGCATAACACCTAAGAACCATTGAGACGGCGAATTGCTAGCGTGTATTTTTTCCACCGCTGCAAACCGGTTGCTTCAAATTACCCTTAAGCAAAAAATCCAAACTGTTTGGGCCGGGAGACCTTAGACTCATCGTTTAGGAAAATCTGCATTCAACCATTGAATTACGTATTTGCCGTAGTGGAACACCATCATATTAAAACCATATTTGTTGATGATCAAGAAGTGAAGTATGTTTGATCACATCAAGAAGCGTTTCATCTAAAAAAGTTAGACGGTGTTCTTTAGCCTGCGTGGTAAAACTTCTACTTCAAGCTGTTCTCCGTTAAAGATACCAGCCCAAGTATTCACATTAACGGTCTTGAAACCACAATTGTCCAACAGCAGGTGGATGTTGAAGATTCTATAAATGATAATTGTGGTTGCAAATTAAGTAATCTAAATCCTTAATTGGCATGCTCAGGAATTTTAGCGCACAGTGAGTTTGTTGTTGTTAGAAACCCAGGACCTCGCAACGCTGGTAAAGGGTTCATGTGTCCATAATAGTCTAGCTAAAAATATTAGATATTCGGCCACTTTTTGAAGGAACCAAATATAGAACTACATCGTACAAAACAAAATCGAAATTGTGTTGTAAAGGATCTAATTCTTACGATGGAGTTGCCCAATATTGCATCAACCATATTTTTTACACTGTTTCGTTTATTATCTGTAGCGTGATTACTAGAGATGACGGAGGCAGAGAATTATTCCTTTTTTGCGGCGATTAGATGGACTCGTGTCTGTTCGCCTTATTCGTGTTGCTTATTGTTGTCCCCGAGAGTCGACAATACACGAGTCTGTCTAGTCTCTGCAAAAAAATAATAATTTCATCCGCCGATTACTTCGACTATTACGTGAACAATAACTGAATGAGCTTGCCATCTGCGAGAAAGATGGCATCAATCAGGAAATCGTCGGCTATATTCTAGATGCCTGAAGACCGTTAACCTAAACTAAACACTGCGTTAAACTCATTCATTTCGTCAAGGTGTCCTAATACGTGCGATAATAATAATAATCATTTCGGAATCAATAAAATTTAAATCTGTTGTAGATATGTAAATAGAAAAAAATTTACCTATGTTTATATAACATTCCTTGGTTTAAATGACTTCCTGAACAAGATGTGAAAGTCTTTTACACCTATTACAAACGATCCTATATAGAGTGTAGATTTTATTTCTACAGTAATTATATAATATAATGACTCAACTAAAAAAGGCAATTGAATTTTTTAATTTCGCAAATTTCACGTGTAATGTAGAAACGTAGAAAATGGAAAGCGAAAATAAACTAGAAAGGCTTAATTAATTCTTTATAAGCGAGGAAAGTACAAGTCTCATAAATTCTAACGTTTCAACATTGTTATTCTATGAGTATATTTTAATTTATTTAAGTAATAGGTAAGATACGTTTTCCTTCGTTTCAACTCCAACAGCGTCCATGTGTTGTCCATCTCCAATCGGACATTGTTACGTCGAAGTACACAGGAATTGGTTATTATTCCTTAGTGCACATTGAGCAATTATCATGGTATAGTCATCTCTTTAATACAATTACCATTACACTGAAGAAAATGATCCTGTCATCAAAGAATTAAATCCCAAATTTAATTCTTTGAATCAAAATTTTATTTTTCTTTGTTGTTTCGTTAAATTGTCTAAATTCTTATTAAAATCGAGGAAATAATTTTCTTTGTAGGATTGCTTTGGAAACATGTAATTAAAAAAAAAAATAATAAGGAAATAGTTGTGACCGATTTTATAAATAAAAATATTAACGATATCTATCGGGTCATTTACCTGAATCTCAATTTTATCAAACTCATGAAATAACTGTCGGTAAGCAAATTCCGTGTAGTGATATCGTCGTCCGGAGGCAATTGTCAATTCTAACTAATCTGGGTTTTAGTCTATAATCTTTATAGACTAAAACTAAAATTCTTTCAGCTACTTCTCTAGCTGCCTCTGCGGGGTGGTGCAACGCGCTCGATCCAAACGTTCCACGTGTCAGGCTACTAAATAATATGAAAAAGAGGAAATTTTAAAAGAATTGTTATAAATGACCATGCATATCATGGCATATTCTACATATTCGAAATATGGTGGAAATTACCTTTGTTTGTCACTAGATATACCATGGTTAACTATCAATTGTTGTACCGTTTTCGCTCAACTTAAAGCAAGTCGCGGATGTGTGCTACTCTTTACTGATCTGATTAATTATGTGCAATTTCCTAAAATGAAAGAAGATAGCTTAAGTTTGTGAATGGATGGACGACGAATATAACAATGATTTCTTATCTGACATTACTGCCTTTGTGCGTAGCGGTACGATGAATGCCACAGCTAGGAGTAGACTCTTTAACCACTAGGCCGTTGAATGAATTTAATCTCAATTCTTAGTTATGGCAGCCATAATAAATATCCATTAACAAAATTGAATTACGTTAAAATAACACCTATGTACACTCCGCCAAAAAAGTATCGCATAAACTAAAAAAGGGCATTTATAAACCAAGATATTTTTATACGTTCACAAAAAGTTTGCCTCGTGTATGTGAACTATAAAAACACTAACAAAATCATGGAACATAGCTTTTTTACTTTTTTTTTTCTAAAAGAACACATTTAGAAAAATGCATATGTGTAAGGTTTGTTCAGTTGTTTATTGAAAGTCTTCCTATACGGACAAATTGTAAAGTGCAAAGTCAGAGTTCTGTACCAACGCTTTTAAAACTAAAATGAGCAATTTAACTTCAGAACAACTGGCTGCTATAGTTGCTTTAATGGAAGATGGACGATCTCAAGCATACGTTGCTAATTTGATGAACATCAATCAGTCAAGTGTTTCTAGAGCCGTAGCCAGATATAGGGAAACAGGCAATTACAGTAGAAGACCTGTACCAGGTCGTCCAAGATGTTCTACTCGCCAAGATGACCGCTATTTACTACTACAAGCATTACGTCGAAGACATGTAACTGCGAGACAATTGCAGAACGACTTGGCTAGAGTCAGAAATACTCGTGTGAGTACTCAAACTATTCGGAATAGGTTACGATAGAGTGGATTAAGAGCTAGAATAGCTGTAACAGCCCCTCGTCTCACTAGGAACCACCGAGTGGCTCGCTTAAGGTTTGCCAGAGAACATGTAAATTGGAACATTAATGACTGGGCCGATATACTCTTCACAGATGAGTCAAGATTTGGTCTTTACACCTCAGATAGGCGTATCTCAGTGTACAGACGAGACGGTGAGCGCTATTCGCAGTGTAATATCAGACCTAGACCTAATTTCGCTGGTGGCTCTATTATGGTTTGGGGAGGCATCTGTTTAACAGGTCGTACAGAGTTAGTACCAGTAGACAGAGGTACACTGACTGCCCACAGGTATATAACGGACATTTTAGAAGAACATGTAGTACCATATGCGCCAATTATAGGAAACGAATTCATGTTAATGCACGATAATGCACGACCGCATGTAGCAATAATCGTCCAGGAATACCTTAACGATGTTGGTATTCCAGTTTTAGATTGGCCTGCGGTAAGTCCGGACATGAACCCTATCGAGCACGTGTGGGACCTCCTTCACAGCGGACCTGCATGGACTAGAAAATGCTCTCCGTGACGATTGGGATAATTTGGATCAGGCTTATATACGGAGGTTAATAGAATCTCTGCCGAACCGTATGCGAGCGGTCATAAGAGCCAGAGGTGGCAATACTCAGTATTAAAAGCTACTGTTATGACATTTTTCTTTCCAAAATTATAATTTCTTGTTTTAATAAAAATCTCAAGTATGAGTTCTCGTTTCTATTTGGCCTGTATTTAATTTAAACAATCATAGAAATTATATCTTAGAGCGCATTAAAGTATATTTACAACTTTATGCTACAAACAAAGATTATGCGATACTTTTATGATTCAAAACTAAATTATGCGATACTTTTTTGGCGGAGTGTATTATTATTATGGGTATTATATATTTGCTGATTGATATGGAAAATAAAAAAATATTGTTATTATTATATTACCTCTTCCAGAACATATTTAACGATAAAATAAAAGTAGAATTCTTGGGTAAAAGTATGTTAATTTACCCTCATGTCTATAATCGACGTTTTGGTCTTTTTCAAGGTTTAACACATAGTATAGGTAAACATCGTTATTAGAAATTTTAAATTGTTAATCAGTGTGACCAAACTAAACTATGGTAATTAAGAAATATAAGCAAATGTCGTTAATTTATTGAATTAACCAATAGGATAGATAGATTGGAAGTAAATTCAGAAAGTTTAGATACGTCAGGGATCTACCTAAAGGCCAACTATCCATCCAAGGTACCTTAAGATATTCAAGATATCAAAGGGCCGCATGTGGCATAGGAACCGTTTCGTGTTTTCAGTAGCAATTAACCACTCTTAGAAGATACATTTCGTGCAGGAGTTGTTAGAAGATGACCTTGATCGAAGAATCCAATTCAGCGAGGAAGTAATTACAACGGAAATTTCAATAAATATTAAGTTTTTCCTGACGAGATGACGAGTTTTCCCTTTAAGGTTTCGTCAATAGGTAAAATTGCAGGAACTGGGCGATAGTGAATTAGCAGCATTAACAGTATCCGCGGAAAATTGATGTGTAAACGGAGATTATTTTAGCGAAGGAACGTTAACCGTTTAGTTTTAAATGAAGAGAATGCTCACCTACCAAAGGACCTAATTTGGTTTTACTGTAGATAGGTGACTTTATATGTAGAAAAATTTTTTCTTGTGGGGTTATTTAAACATGTCCAATAATTTAAATGACTTAAAAGAGCGTATATGCGCCGAGGTTCAAGAACAAATAATTTCTTGCATTTGAAAATATTATGAAGTGGATGAATGATTTTTAGTTTTAATTTACATTATTCAAATTACAAGTATATTTTCCAACTGAGATAAGTTATAATCTATTTCAATCTGTTTTATTTCATTTAAGTGTATGTTGTAATACATCTAAATCTATTCATAATAGAAGTTTTCAATAAACCTTATTTGAGAGGTTCATTAAAACGTTTAGTTAATGTTCTATTTAAAATAATGATTTTCGTTCAAACTGGAAGTGATATCACGTTCTGGTCAAAGTTAAAGTTAAAAAATGGCAATTAACGTACTTTGATATTTTCACTTACCGAAAGTTGCTAGAATTTTATTAAATTTATTCCTTTTATCGGGAAGGCACTGTTTAAACTGTTTTATGTATTTAGTACAAACATTTGTACTAAATGCATAAAACAATGTATTTTTTTTCTAAATTTAAGCGTCTGATAGATTTTGAGAAAGATTTAATTATAATCTTAAAAATAACACATTCTACTGGCTAAGTCTAATCTTTTTGCTGCCCTTTCTATATCTCCGCGATTTTATTCGATAAATATATCCTTAGTCAACGATGATCACGAAGAAATGAAAACAAAAGGCATAGAAAATAATTCTATTTGATCTGATAATAATCGCACAAATTAAAGATAGCTGTTTAACGACTTGTCACTACAGAATGTGAACTTTTCAAGATCGCAGGTCAGCAGACACTTCGCTTTGACGCTAGACGACAAACCCTAGCAGCAGTTTAGAACCAAATTTGTAATCTAAAATTATTCACACAAATTTAGACAAATGTTGTATTATTTTAATAATAAAAAATACTTTTACATAAGAAAGTATCACAGTTATCTTAGGAAAAGAACGCTAAAATTTAAACGGCGTAATTATACATAGCTGATTAATTGTTCATAATATTATATATTTTTAAAATTTCTTTAATTAATTCGTCGAAAGGGATTTAAGTTAGTACTACAGATTAGAAACCCACTAAAAACAATGTGTTCTCCGTCTAAATTCAAATTATTAAAATGTCATGAAGATTTCAAACATTTTCATTCCTCCTTGCCACAATCAAGATTTAGCCCTTCCAAATAATACTGACCAACAAGGTTTTTACCCTAAGTTAGTGATTGATGAAGTTGAACAGCATATATAAAGTAAAAATGATTCGAAAAGCGGCAACATTGGCTTAGCTCTGGTTACGGAGAAAATGCCTTTATAGTATGGCCGGTAATCTAGTCTACTGCAATAATGTTTATAAACTTTCTGAAGCTTTTGGAATACATCATGATCCCAGTTCTTGGAGATTATTCATGGACTCATCAAAGACCAGCCTAAAAGCAGTTTTGTTGCATAATGGAAACCGTTATCCTTCTATTCCGACAGGTCATGTTGTTTCTATGAAAGAAACTTAAGAAAATCTGAAAATTTTATTAGAAAAGATAAAGTACAAAGACTATTCCTGGAATATTTGCGCAGATTTTAAAGTAAATTCAATTATTTTAGGTATGCAATCTGGTTATACCAAATACTGTTGCTTTTTGCGTCTTTGGGAAAAACATTACCATAAGCAAGAGTGGCCACTACGACAACAGTTTATACAAGGAAAAGACAATGTGCAACATCAGCCTGTAGTAGAAAAAGAAAAGATCATAATATCACCTCTCCACGTGAAACTTGGGCTTATGAAAAACTTTCTAAAGGCACTGGATCTCGAAGGTGAAGGTTTTAAATACCTTCGTAAAAAGTTTTTCAAAATTAACACAAGGGAAACTGAAAGAAGGTATTTTGGTTGCACCTCATTTACGAGAAATAGTAAATGAAGAAATCTTTGAAACCAAATTAACAGCGAAGGAAAAAGCAGTTTGGCTCTCCATGGTACAAGTTTTTATGAATTTCTTGGAAACCAAAAAAAAAGCTGACAACCATAAAACTTTAGTAATGGAGATTATTTATAGACTCATCAAAGACCAGCCTAAAAGCAGTTTTGTTGCATAATGGAAACCACTATCCTTCTATTCCGATAGGTCCGATGCTGTTTTTACGAAAGGAACTTTCGTAAAAGCAGCAGGAACGAAAATCTGAACATTTTATTAGAAAAGATAAAGTACAAAGACCTGATCCTGGAATATTTGTGCAGATTTTAAAGTAATTGCAATTGTTTTGGGTACGCAATTTGGTTACACCAAATACTGTTGCTTTTTATGTCTGCCACTACGACAACGGTTTATAGCAGGAAAAGACAATGTACACATCTGACATTGTCTTTTCTGCCTCTAGTAGAAAAAGAGAAGATCATAATACCGCCTCTCCACGTGAAACATGTGCTCATGAAAAACTTTGTAAAGGCACCGGATCTCGAAGGTGAAGGTTTTAAATACCTTCGTAAAAAGTTTCCAAAATTGACACAAGGGAAACTGAAACAAGGTATTTTTGTTGGACCTCAGATACGAGAAATAGTAAATGATGAAATCTTTGAAACCAAATTAACAGCGAAGAAAAAAACAGCTTCGCTTTCCACGGTACAAGTTTTCACGAATTTCTTGGGAAACAAAAAAGCTGACAACTATAAAACTTTAGTAATGGATATGTTAAAAGCATTTCACGCTGCTGGCTGTAATATGCCCCTTAAAGTGCACATTCTACATTCTCACTTGGATTTTTGTCCGGAAAATATGGGCGACGTTAGCGATGAACACGGTGGGCTCTTCCACCAAGACATCATGGGAGTGGAAAAACGGTATCGGGGGGAAATGGAATCCTATTATGTTAACAGATTACTGTTGGATATTAAGAAGAGATGCTGTTGATATTGTTTATAAGAGGCGGAGCAGTATTACTTCACATTTCTAATTATAATAATTCGAAATATACATTAAATCTAATTAATCTAAAAAACTTTTTCGTTGAAATATAAAAAAAATCGAGCTAACTTGACTCTCTACCTTTTAATAAAATAAATGTTTATATGTTTCTATTGAAATTAGTATAAATTATTTTATCGCAAAATCGAAAATTGAAATTTGTTAGCCAGTGTAATTAATGTATTAGTTCTGTTTTTTTTTTTTTTTTTTTACCTGCACATTGTGGCATTAATCATAAATGGATGAACGTTCATAACGATTTAAATAAGTCGTTATTTCTAATTGTCAAATTAAACAGTCCAGTTTCAATAAATTATTCTACAGTTGGCCAAGCTACAATATTTTGGTTCTATACAAGGATGTTCTTGGTTATGAGCTTATTTCCAAAAAAAATTCAAGTTGTTCTATTCTTACACTCTCGCTCTCTCATATTACTCAACACCCTGACCTAATGATGCCACTGTGCAATAAGCTACACCATACAATCACTTTTTTGCGGGTGCAAAAACTTCTCGAGAATCTCTTGCGGATTGTTTTCAGGCCAAAACCGACAATCTTAGTTTTATCTAGGATCATTTTTTGCTAAAATTATGATTCGTTTCAAATTGCCACAAAACCCACGCGGTAATGTCACAGCGCTTAGAATGGAGCCGGAGGCTTCAGCTCTTAAGCCAACACGATCTTATATGGTTTATTTTTTTTTTGCAAAATATATTAGGTTTCTGTTCTAAGTCCTAATTCTTGAGCACGACGAGCAATCGATGAAATTGGAACCTCTGCAACACTATTTCTTACATGTTTCGTATACGTCTTACATTTCATCGTCTTTTTTAATTTTTCCAAGTTTCTCAATGAATCGAAGAACAGCAAGCAGGAAAAGGCTATTGTGTAAACTCACAATAATGTTTTCGCCAAAAATGTTCACAACATTTTTGGCGTGTGTCTAGCCGTCACAGTATACTAAATACAAACGGCAATTAGTAACAAATAAATAGTAGAACAGTTAATATGGTTGCTAACTCGTTTAAAAATCGTACCGTTCTTATTGGAAAATCTCTGTCGACAAATCAAAACTAACATAACCACCATTTGACTATATAATACACAGACAGATTATTTCTGCTAATAATAAGTTTATAGCTCCCCTCAATTTCTGTAACTCTTCGTATAATCTTATGGCGTATCGCTAGAAGCTGTTTACGAGGTTTAAATACTTATAGGCATCTTTTTAACATATCCTTCTAAAAATTAAATCCTGTTAATTTTATTAACCATAACCTATTGTGCAATAAAAGTTTTGTCGCATATCTTAAACAAAGGTCAATAAACATGATGTGAAATAGAAAGTATCAATTTACATGACAGAACCCCATTCGATTGTAAGTAAATGGATTTAAAATGTATGCATGCGTCTGTAAACATATTATGGGTTGTGTTACCACGGTCAAATATACCTACATTTCCTTCCTACGCCCCTTTCTTACAGTCCTACGGATTTAAATACTTAAGCGGATGTAGTTTTAAATTACGAAAGGCAGTTCATGCAGTAGGCTTCAGAATCTGTTTAGATGGTGGAAGCTCTTTCTTATCAAACACCAATTATTACCGATTCGCTCCTTCTTATCTCTAACTTATGAATAAAATTATTAAAGCAATGAAGATTACTGGATTAATTAATGAGTTTTGTCTAAATGTCCTATCAATGCGCTTCTTTAATGTCGTCATTACAAATGATCCCGATATCGGTATCTGTGCGTGTAGCAACAAAAAACGTTAAAGAATGTAAATTGAAGATTGTAATGCTTGATAAATTAGAATGGCACCATCGGGAAGAAATCTATAATAAAAAGAAATAACAATGTCAAATGAAAAGAGTATTAATGAAAAGTTAAAAAAAATTGAATACGATATTAAATCATAAAAATTTCAATTTAGTAGCGTGTGCACCTTTCTCTAGCTTTTATCACTGTTTCCGTCCATCTAGACATGCTAAGCTATAAATGACTTTCTCCCATTCGAGTCACCTAAAATTTAAAGTAGGTATAGAATGCATGAATCGAACGTAATCAGGTACGCATAAAATAGTTTAAGACAGTTTGGGACAAGTAGCATCGCGTATTTTTTTACGATGTTTTCTAAGCATAGAGATGTGCATTCATCGATCTGCTCCACCCGGACATTAATCAAAAAAAAAAAAAAATAGGAACTTCGGAGCGATATTACAGGTAGTACATCTGTTTCGTGATCTTCGTCAGATTCGTTCACGTCCATTTGGTAAATTAAAGCTACTAAAATTCGCTACCAGTCGTCAAATGCCCAATTAAGTGTTTCCTTGTAAAATGTAAAAGCTTAGTAACCCCAATACCTAATTGTAATGTAATAGTTAGTCTTCGACTGTTCATTCTTCATTTATTTGGCCTTCTCTTAACTATGCGTCCAGAAATTGCCACATTTTGAGATGTTGCTAGGGTTCTGCTTAGCACTTAATTGGTAGAACGCGTGTTTCTTAACGCAACGTGTATAAGATAGAAATCCATGGAATTCTTATGGTTTTGTCCCAGAATTTTACAGTAACTTCCATGTTCATCGAAACGTTCAACTTTTCAACTAACAGATGGTTGTGTAACTTTAAACAAATAGATCTTATCTTAAGATCATCTTATCTTAAGTTGCGTAAACGCTACATTTCTTCTACTCTAAATGCATTGAATAAGGTGTTTTGTTCACTTAATGACGTTAACTTATTATTAAGTGAACAAAAAAAGGTCTCTGGCAAAACCGAATTATTGTCTTTTACAAATTAGTTTGAACAGCATTAAAAGTCATTGATAGAGCAATTACAAAATGTTTCTTAACACCTGTCAACTAATTGCAACAGTTTATTAATAGTAACAGAGGATGTCCTAGGCCAGCTATATAAAATGTGCTAAAACTTCGAAAATTAACAATTTTACTGATGCATTAATTTTGTAAGTTTTTTTTGTCTTGATTCTTTTGTCAATTCAAGAAATGCTGAAAGGTCGAAACATCAATGTGACGTTATCTCAAGCTAATACAAGGCGCGACATACTGGAAAATAAATTGTTTATTTGGAGTTTAAACGCGTTACATTTTTTTTTTGTTTCTTCACTGACGAACTTCCGCAACGATTTTATTAGCATTTCACGCTCGACATACCTCAAATTTTCTAATCCAGGTAGGCTATTTTCGTTCCTGTTGTATTTACATGGTCGAAAGATTATACTAGTAACTGTTTTTACATCCATAGTTGAGTTTGTTAACCTATTAAAAATAGACTCAAGTTTATGTGAATTGGCGCCTAATACCGAAGCCGTGTAACTTAATTTGATATTAAACAGGCGTGGAAACATTATATAGTGTACTTAAAATACCTGCTTTGAAAAATGTTAAATTCTTGTGAGTAATTCAGATAAATGTACCTTAGTTCAGCTTAAATAGTAAATTTTGCGAATTTCTTAAATTATTGTTACTTGTAAGACAGAAGTTCAAGCTTTCTCAGAAATCGAATTTTAATCAGTCGTATTAGAATATTATATCTCTGGTTTAGCGGAAATGGAAGGAATTTTAAAATGTTCGTACGCTGAAAAAACTTTGTAAAATTTACTTAAAAGTTTATGCGAATTCGTGACCTTAACCTTTTAAGTAATTTTACAGGCCGTTTTGAAATGACCAGTTATGACCAATGTTATGTGTAGAACTCCCCAAAGTGCGTGGCAAGTCAGAAGACGTACCGCCGGGCGTGGCCGGGGGGATATGTAATGTAATATATAAGCAAATAACTCGCATCGCATTTCGGTAGTTTATTACCGTATGCGATCGGGTTGTGACGGTATGGCGGACGCGCGTAGTAAGAAACGCCCACAGGCCGACAAAGTGAAAAAGTTCTGTGGAGAATTTCCTGACTTAATATATAATGGAAGTAAGATTATATGTAAAATTTGTAATATACCTCTGATGTGCAATGATAAATATGGCTGTAGAAGACATGTAAATAGTCAGCAACACAAAAATAAAAAACTGGGTGTATCACCGACTGAGGCAACTCAATTTATAATTGATTTATTTTATATGCTGACTGCGTGTAATTTACCGTTTTCCTTACTCAGGAAGAAACCATTCCGTGAATCTTGGAATAAATATAATCCAGACTTTGAGTTACCGTCGGAAACAAGCTTAAGGAGATGTGTGCCACATGTATACGTACCGAAATTGAAAACAGGATCAGATCTGCAATAAAAAATAAACTACTGTGGTTATGTATTGACGAAACGCAGACCGTAAAAAACATTCTATTTTGAATGTGATTGTACGTATACTGGAACCTCGTCAACCTACAAAGGGAATTTTATTAGCTAGTAAAAGACTAAAATCGTGTACTGCCGACGCTATCGAGAGCGTAGTCGTTGATACTTTACAAACATTCGAAATTGCCACTACTCAAGTATTAATTTTCATGACCGATGGTGCCGCGACAATGCGTTGTGTACGTCGTTCTCTTCGAGAACATTATGGGATGATGTTACATATTACTTGTAAACTTCATGCTCTGCATATTGCGGCTGAAACTATTCGTACAAATTTCCCTGAGGTAAATGCATTAATAACAAATACGAAACGAGTGTTTCTCAAATCTCCCAAACGTACCAGTGAATTTCATAAACAGTGTCCCGGTATTCCCGAACCACCAGAGCCGATTCTTACGCGTTGGGAGACATGGCTGAAGGCAGCGTTTTATTATTTTAAATACTTCCGGCAAATAAAATCAATCGTCTTACAATTCAATCCCAACGAATCTGCGGCTATTAAGGAAAGCCAGGATAAATTCCAAGATATTTCCGTTGAAGCAGATTTACAAACCGTTTACAACAATTATAGAGAAGTACTTGAGGCAATAAATAAATTACAAAATAGTGCACTGTCCCTGACGGAGTCAGTACAAATATTAGATGACGTTAATACACTCCTACACTGTATAAATAACAAAAAAAATGATATCGTTACAAGAAAATTTGAAAGTGTTATGAAGAAAGATACAAATTTTAGCAGGTCAAGACAAGTTTGGGAAGGTAACTCTACTGATCCGGTGACTAAATTCAAAGATTATTTTAATTACGCGTGTATTACATCATTAGACGTCGAGCGTTCATTTTCAAGATATAAAAACATTTTTTCAGGACGACGAACATCCTTGAAAGAAACGACTGTGGAAACATTCCTAATGCCTCAGATGTTTGAGAAATCGGATTGCGCTTACGGTAACAGTTTTAATGTGCCTACCTCCTCGTGTGCTGACTAATACTATTTTCCTTGTGCATTAACACCCACTATATTGGATACGGCTAATTACAAAAGTAAGCGTTTTAAAATTCTTTATTTCTTTTGTTTTTATGTACTTTACTTATGTTCCTTATCGACGCCTATGGTGCGCCACGCGGTTGGGGAGCTCTACTTATGAGTACTATTAACTAATCAAGTTCACACGCAAACCGCTGCTAAGCAAAACAAAATCTAACAATTGCTAGTTGAGAACTGACTTATGGTCCCTCTTGCATTTTATCAAACTCTTTTCTAAGCATATCCTAGATGCCTATGTTAAAACTTGCAAAAAATATGCAAATTGCTATAAATTTTGATAATGTTTACTACGACATACTCCTAGTTATGTTGGATGGTAGTTTTTTTAAGACGTTTTTAAATTTTTTATCGCAGTTCCAAAAACAAACTTACATCCATATGCAAAATTTGGTTTGAATACAGTCCGCTATATAAAATATAATCACAGATTTTGTCCAGACACTAATAATGAGGAATGTTAATTAAGCAATGTTGTTTAAGTTCGAAAAATTAACAATAAAAAATATTGGAATTATTTAACCACGTTTTGTCCTTACAAATATCGCGATTAAAAGTTGTTTAGTCTCTAATTTTAAATAGAAATATCAATTCTCAAATGTTATTAGAAAAATACCGTATTTTTATTTATTTATTATTCGAATATAGCTAACGCCAGAGCAATTTACAAATTAAATTTCGGTCTTTTGATATCTACGTCGGATTACAAGTGAATAGTAACAGGAAGTTTTCAAAGCAAACTTATTAAATATTCCAAAAATGCATTTTACGCTAAGGAAAGCATGCGATACTTCCGGTTTCGAAGCTTAATTTGCAATACACTCGAGCACCAATTATGTTTAAAAGAATGAAAAGATGAGTAATCTGATTTTCATATGACATTCTGTTTGAGAATTGATATTTGTACATAAAATAAGGTTCTTTAACCTATATTTTTAGATATAATGTGTTTAGCTCTTACGAATATTTTAACATTTTTACATATTTTTGCTAAATTGAAAGTGTAATTTTATACTTAATGAATGGTTAAATTAGTATTTTGTATTAGTAACAATTTATCAAATATATTTCTGAACACACTGTGTATAAGGTACGAACCCCATCCAATAAGCAGCCTCTTATGTACGAATCGAGTTACACGCTCTCTCTCCTTGTGTTTTTGCGTTGCACGTACTACCGCCCAATTGGATATATGTAAAGCTCACATTGTTCTGATTTGTTTGAAAAGTTAAAAGGTTGTTCATTTACTTTATATGTAACTTCAAATCTAATAACATTTGCTGTTTTATTCTAATTTACGGACGAAGTTATACAATTTTCCAAGATAACGACAATAAGAAAATTTTGTACTAACTTCTTGCTACATGCTATACCTCAAAACGCTGCTCGCTTACTTTACTATTTAGATTTTATTTTATTTTATCAATGAGTGTCGTTAGAATAATCGGACATAAAAAAAATATTTTTTTATGTAAATACTAGAAGTTCATGTAACAATATTTTACAAGATATAAGGATAAGATGTTAAAAAGTTCTAAATACAGGAAACTAATGTGGTTTATTTCCGCGTTTTAATAATAGAAGTACGTGCGTAAGTGAATATTTAAACATTAGATAGAGAAAAGGGCTCTTAAACATCCTTAATGTTCAAATTTTAATCACGATAAGCCCCTTTTGCTAAAATATCTGAACGGATTGCATAATTTCGTTTGTTATAGCTACGTTTCCTTTACAAATATAAATTAAAATTATTCAGCTCTCCCCTACCTTTCAAATACTACCAGTCGTGTCTCATGTTAAATTAGTATTTAATGTAAAAAAATGGCAATACAAATACACTTCTGCCAACGTCAAATTACGAAGTTGTTAATTATCAGGACCTATGATCGTGGCCCTAATGCACGCGTTTGAAATTACAGACTTGTTTTTCAGTCTTTGTAGCGAAAGTAGAATATCAATATTAGTCAAAAGCCCTCGTTTTTAATGTACTTTCTTATTATCGTGAAATTGAAGATCAGTCGAGATTTGATAACAGTTCATATAAATCGTCCCAAGTTAAACACGGACGTCAAAGTTTTAGTTAATTAAAGAAAAAATTAGCAACTCACGTTCGCGTGCGACAGAATGCAAACAAATTAACTAACAAATTAATTCATTTAATTAATTAATTAAATAAATTATTTTTGTAGCATTCATGTGGATGCTGGTGTTCACGTCTACGTAAACGAAAGCCCCTTAAGCCTTAGCAAGTTTGCATAATTCTTTCTGCAATGAATTACTTGTCGTTTACGTGGAATTTGGACCATCCCACACATGAGAATGTACGCAACAAAGAGATCGGATTAAATTTTTTAAAAATACCTTAAAATTACTTACGAAATGTCGAACGCATTTAACAAAGGAGAACTTAAAATTGACAATGGAACTCACACCAACATATTTCAAGCGAAGATTTCATTTCAACGATAGTCGGATCATTTGAAGACCTATACATATGAATAAGGCCATTGAGATACAATAAACCAGATGGATCTCAAGCCATCAATCAAAAGGGTTTACACTGGAAAAATGTTCCGAGCCAAAAACAGGCGACTACAAAGACCGTAAAAATAATGCTATGTGGTTTACTGACAGGGTTTTTGACAGGTCATGCAATTCTAAAATATCACTTATTTAAAATATGAAAAGCTCAAGGTCAAAAAAAACTGTCTCCTATGCCAAAACTATCAGCAGACAGCAAAACGCATTCTATGTAAATGTATTGCCAACGATTGTACACGATACCAACATTTCTGAACTGAAGGAAGAAAATGCTAGAGTAGTACTGATGTTGATTGAAAGCCTTCATCTATTCTAACGCGCAAGCGCATCTTGTTACAAAAGATTGACCAAAGTCGCAATGACTGCAAGCGTTTGTGCTGAAGCTCGACTATAATTATTACAATAATAATAACAAAGAAGAAAGTATACGCGCATTTATACGCATACGTAAATTGTAATTATAAAACCGTTATTAATAAACACATAATAACATACCTTTCACCAATGAATAAGCATGACATAATAAATATAGTTTAATTCGGCAGCTACAAGCAGCTATCATTGTAACTGATAAATTATATAAAATAAACAAAACATAATTACAATTGCAGAACGAATTTATTTTTACTTATTAAATTGATATCAGTAGCGTTACGGCAAGGTTTTTGCGTCAATTATCTTATTTGTTTCAACTAGTCAGGCGCACGCTACTTCGAAATATATATACCATGTACTTATTAATTATAAAATAAGTACATGCGACTATATGATGCAACGATACCTACTTTTACATTCATCATATCTTCATTTTTATTTATTTTAATATTTCCAGTTTATAACGGCAATTAACATTCTTCGGCCATATTCGAATAACAAAATCGAAATGGGTGCTTTGAAGCTGATGTATGTATGTATGTATGTAAGTACACGAACATTAAACGCGAAGTTATGCGTTCAGTTAGTAATGTGAAGCATAAACCAGGAATAAATAACGGTTCATGGTATACGGATGAGACTTTGGGGCACGATAAAAATAATAGCCTGCAATTTTGTAGCGGTGCTATTTGTGTTAATAACCGGGTTTACGTACCAAACGTCCTTAAAATTTATGATAATTGCAAGACATATTTCTAATTACATGTTTGCATTGTATCCGTAACTGTACACATCTCCATTCAGAAACGTATTTGTGTATAATTTGAATTAGTATTTAATGTATGCAATTTCATATACATATACAGCGTGTTTAAAGTAATTAATCGGAAACAGGTCGCGCGTAACATGTGTTCAGCTTTCAATGCGCATCGTTAAATTTGAATGGAGCATTCCCTACATTACTAAGTTTTTGATGTCTCTCTTCAATTGTTGTCAACTTTTCTCAACATTCCTTACGCCAGTCTTTTAAATTTTGTTGAGTACTTCTTGAAGTTTTCAATAAAGCAAGTAGAATTCATGTTATTTTAGTTTCTTCATATAAAGCCATATACATATGCCTTCAAAGTATCATAGAGAAGCTCTTCTGCGTGTGTTTTCATAAATATTTTGCTATACCTGCTTCTATAGTAAAATAAAAAAGGTACTTTGCAGTCGTAATGTTTAATCAATTACATAGATAGCCATACGAAACAACATAAACTTTTATTTTCTCAGATATTTATTAAAAATAATTTGTTGCAGTTATTATACAGGATGGCCGCTACGCGAATGAAAAATTGTTCCTTCCACAATTAAATTCAAATATACAAGGTGTTTTTTTTTAATTATATTTTTACATTATCGACATCCTCAATCACATTCCATTTATCCATGGATTATGGAAGTAACCTGCTTAGTGGTTTTCAAATTACAACTGTTTCTGTTTGTAACAGAACAAACTGAAAAATCACAAATCTCACAGAAAGTATCCCTGCATCCAAAGGCTTTGAAATTTAGCGATAAGATTTGTGTGCGTTGATTAAGATCTTGTGATGATGTCGGTAAATAAGTTTTATCGCAGGTGGTTATTAGGACAGCGTTGACTTCTCCAATTTCAAAATGATTTTTCTCAATTTTCCTAAATATGAAACACTCTGTATACTATATCTAAAGATTCTGGTGCACTTCTGGTGTGTTCAATTTCGTTCAAATTTTCAATTTCATCTCGAATTTTCTCTGCGGAATTGGAACCAAAATTCACTTTAAGAAGCTTCATAATTCATAAGGAACAACCTAATGCTTTTTAATTGGGAAAATTGAATAAGCAATCCAATTGGAAAATTGAAGTGTTCTCGAACCGCTAAAACATTATATAGAGATACTAGCTTGCTGCCAAACCGTGTTGTTTAATTGATTTAAAGAGTTTTGTAGTAAGTCATCTACTTGGGGAACAATTGTTTCTAAATATATTTCCGCTGTCAATTTGGAATTATTACTACTACTCCATTCCGGAGAATTCTACACCAAGGATGCATTAATTTCCTTCCAAATTTATATACTTATATTACCCTCTTTCTATCATTTGTTTGTCCCCATGATCAGCTGCCGGAAGTGGGAGAAAGTCCATACAATTTCATTAAAGGAATTAGAACCACTAGAACATATCAGAAAATGCCTAAAAACAATAACCCAAAAATATAATAATGCTAAGATAGCTTAGCTCTCTCATGGTATTGATGGTATAATTCACGGCGAACGCAACAAATGGTGAGAAAAAAGTACATTAACACGTGGACATGTTTCTGCCTATCCATGAGGCAACAGCGACAAAAGGTGAAAAGAGATGAAGATACGCTCGAAATTGCGCTGATGACGCCGGGTAGGCAGAAACATGTCCGCGTGTTAGTGTACAAGGTGGAACCAAATTCGATACTTTTTATAGGGAACTTATATTTTTAAAGAAATTAGACAAAAACTGACCTAAGCTTCTGGAGTTCGATTTTAAAGAAAAAATCGATTAGTGAAATCCTTATTTCCTTATTATATTTTTTCTATAATTTTTATAATTTTTTCTTCTTTCAAACTCATATTTGAGATATTATCAATACTTGGGTTTTTTTTATATGGAACACCTTGTATATTTTTACACTTTTGAAAAGCATATAAAATTTCGTTTAGAATGGTATAACCCACTTGATATTTTATGTAAACAGTTTTTAAATTATTTGTTTTTCTTTCTTTCACATTATCTTAAGATGGTTATGGATAATGGTAAATGAGCAAATAAAAAATTTTGACAAGGCTGAAAAAATTGATTTAGTATTAAGTGTTAGAAATAACAATTCAGGCAAACTAAACTAAGGAAACCATTAATAAATAGCATTACTGATAAGGAATTAATAGGGTAAAAATTCATGACGTATTGAAACTTTGAAGTTAATAATGACTAGAACTAAAATAAGTTGATTTCTAAAATTCTTACCGACATATTTAAACGAAATATTTGCAGAATATGCCTTTGTTACTAAAAAATGCGTAAATATGATTGATTATAGCAAGTGTTCGAATTGTCCGCCGTTCTGTTGTAATAATCGACACCGTTTTCTTACTCTCTGAGTTGAATTTATCAACTCGAGCGCAGATAGAGAGTCGAACGCTTGCAAAACTGCAGGTTTTAATTCCTGTCTTGAATTGGAGGAATGTTTAAATGTAAGATTTTTAATTGTTCTCAAAAAATATGAGTTTTAAAAAGAAAAAATTAGCGCATAGGATTCTGCGTCAACAAGCGCCCTAATATAGTTTTTATGTAAATCAAGTATTTTCACAAATAAAAAAGTTACAAGGGTTTTTAAAAATTGCACATTTTATGAAAACGCTCTGTATCACTTATATTAAGGAAGATATAAAAATAGGGATTTAACCAATCGATTGCTCTTTAAAACCGAGCTCCAGAAGCTTGGGTCAGTTTTTGTCTAATTCCTTTAGAAATGTAAGTTTCTTATTAAAAGTATCGAATTTGGCACACCCTGTACTTTTTTCTCTCCTAAATTAAGTTATCTTAGCATTATATATATTTTTAATTAGAGCCACTGTTTAAATTAACAATCATTTGTTGGGAAAACTGTAATCTTTTCTCTTTCTGAAGTTTTGTGAGTTCTTGAACCTGTAACATCTCATACTGCTTGTGGTCATACTGCTTTAACGTTCGCTGGATTCTAGAGATTTGCTTGTAAGTATTTAATTTTTATCATCAAAGCCAACATATTAAGGTATTTTTCATTTACTATGATGTGTACAATTTTTAATGTTTCTTACATGATGAGAAACGTTTACAAATGTACACTCCGCCAAAGAAGTATCGTATAAACTAAAAAAGGCCGTTTATAAACCAAGATATTTTTATACGTTCACAAAAAGTTTGCCTCGTGTATGTGAACTATAAAAACACTAACAAAATCATGGAACATAGCTTTTTTACTTTTTTTTTTTCTAAAAGAACACATTTAGAAAAATGCATATGTGTAAGGTTTGTTCAGTTGTTTATTGAAAGTCTTCCTATACGGACAAATTGTAAAGTGCAAAGTCAGAGTTCTGTACCAACGCTTTTAAAACTAAAATGAGCAATTTAACTTCAGAACAAGTGGCTGCTATAGTTGCTTTAATCGAAGATGGACGAACTCAAGCATACGTTGCGAATTTGATGAACATCGATCAGTCAAGTGTTTCTAGAGCCGTAGCCAGATATAGGGAAACGGGCAATTACAGTAGAAGACCTGTACCAGGTCGTCCAAGATGTTCTACTCGCCAAGATGACCGCTATTTACTACTACAAGCATTACGTCGAAGACATGTAACTGCGAGACAATTGCAGAACGACTTGGCTAGAGTCAGAAATACTCGTGTGAGTACTCAAACTATTCGGAATAGGTTACGACAGAGTGGATTAAGAGCTAGAGTAGCTGTAACAGCCCCTCGTCTCACTAGGAACCACCGAGTGGCTCGCTTAAGGTTTGCCAGAGAACATGTAAATTGGAACATTAATGACTGGGCCAATATACTCTTCACAGATGAGTCAAGATTTGGTCTTTACACCTCAGATAGGCGTATGTCAGTGTACAGACGAGACGGTGAGCGCTATTCGCAGTGTAATATCAGACCTAGACCTAATTTCGCTGGTGGCTCTATTATGGTTTGGGGAGGCATCTGTTTAACAGGTCGTACAGAGTTAGTACCAGTAGACAGAGGTACACTGACTGCCCACAGGTATACAACGGACATTTTAGAAGAACATGTAGTACCATATGCGCCAATTATAGGAAACGAATTCATGTTAATGCACGATACGCACGACCGCATGTTGCAATAATCGTCCAGGAATACCTTAACGATGTTGGTATTCCAGTTTTAGATTGGCCTGCGGTAAGTCCGGACATGAACCCAAAATGTTGCCCCAGCGGACCTGCATGGACTAGAAAATGCTCTCCGTGACGAGTGGGAGAATTTGGATCAGGTTTATATACGGAGGTTAATCGAATCTCTGCCAAACCGTATGCGAGCGGACATAAGAGCCAGAGGTGGCAGTACTCAGTATTAAAAGCTACTGTTATGACATTTTTCTTTCCAAAATTATAATTTCTTGTTTTAATAAAAATCTCAAGTATGAGTTCTTGTTTTTATTTGGCCTGTATTTTATTTAAACAATCATAGAAATTATATCTTAGAGCGCATTAAAGTATATTTACAACTTTATGCTACAAACAAAGATTATGCGATACTTTTATGATTCAAAACTAAATTATGCGATACTTTTTTGGCGGAGTGTATTTGCAAAAGAAGTTTGTAGATTCGGATACAGTTCCATATATTCTCCCTTTCCAACATATTTATTTTTATTATCGTTTTTTTATATTTTTCCAGTTCTGCTGTGGATCTGTAGCGAAACCCATGTTAGTTTATAAATTGACAGCTGGCAAAACCTAGCGATTGTTTTTTGTTGTTTATATACATTACACATTATACAGTATACATATATGTATACATATACATTTATATATATATATATATATATATATATATATATATATATATATTTATATTTATAAATGTAGGGGAGCAAGGTCCGGTAAGGTAGGTGGGAAATGGGAAATGCGCCTATTTGAATACCGAAGATGGTTGACATTATCGATAGTATTTTATTAACCTTACCATGGCTATCGTCTTTTTTAGTTTTTGTTTAATCAAAGAAAACGTCTAGAACTTTAAAACAAATGACAATCGACCTACAACTTTCGCGTCTTTTCTTCTCAGAATGAAACCTATTTCACGCCCCCCACATTTGTACATAGCAGCACGGTGCACCTTGTATAATATTTGTAACAATAAAATGTATAAATTCACAAACAATATGCGGGAACGATAATTTCCCATTTTATACTGAGTAACAAGAGTAATATGTTTTATTTATTTGTTTTATTCTATATCTTTTATTTATTTTGAACAACGTGCTATCGATGGTATACCTGCAATTGTAGATATCTCATCTTCAAGGAGATTCGCTAACATATTTCAAGATTCTCACGTTCGCTAGAAAGAAATAGCATTTCTTTTGTCTTACATGTATTAACGTTGTCTATAGTTTTAAAATACTTAAAAGGATGTTAACAAAACGTGGAGATAACCATTTCTAATTACCATATTATGTATAAAGCGTGCCGCTGTTGCCTTTTATATGTACGTATGTACATAGATATCAGACAACAATAGCTAATTGACTTGCCGTCGCATACATGGAAGAGGTAGAAATATGTACCATAGGACAATAAATGAAATGAATCATGTGATATATTCTAAAGCGATAATAACTCTTAACAAGCTAATGTGTACGTGCTTTGTTACAACTTGGTGGATCTATATCCATGTATATTTCCTTGGAAAGGTTCACATTTTGTTGTAAATACTTCCATTGCTGTTCTATTAATCGCACTCTAAAGTTGGTAAATGTACGTCTAATCTTGGTCTAAGAACCTCGAATAAGGTAAAACAAGAAAATTTACTTGACTAATCATCCAAGTTTACACAAACAACCAAGCATCTTTCGCAATTATCGGTACATGCCAAAGGTTGGTTTCTCCCTACATTGCAACAGTATCTTTACGTATCCTACTTTAGTTAATTTATTCATGATTTCTTCGTAACGTTATATGTATACGAGCTGCCAGGATGGGCCGTATATTTCGTTCGAGGGAGCTAATGTTTAAAGAATTTTCATTGGAATTAAACTAGCTTAATTTTCTTAAATGAATAGGTCTAAACATTACCGATATTATTATTATATGTGGGATGTCCCTTAAATAGGTTAATTTTATATCAAAATTAGTCGTCGAAAAACATCTTCCTTTGAACATTCACACAGTTTTATTACCTCTTTTATTACATATCCATTTAAATTAAGAGGATTGACAAGAGGAGGGGCCAGCAGGGTACAATTTTCCCATTACAAGGATTCACAACGGCGATATCGTATCATCGTCATCAGATCTAAACATTACTGTTGTACAGATACTTGATTTTGATGAAGATTTCAGCATTTTACTGCTTTTTCGCTTATTTATTTCGCCATGCAAAAGTGTTGTTAACTAGAAATATGGGCCTTTGAAAATTAGAGCAATTTTTGTGCAAACATTATTTAGGGCCTTGGGTATTTGTCACTCCAATCTGTTACGAATAGTATGGCGGCTAACTAGCAACTGGTTAAAGCTATCGGGATGAAGACCAAAGCTTAAAAGCTCCTTTAAATTTTAGCAATATTTCGCTTTTATTTTTAACGCTTCATCATGAATCATAGTCAGAGCTTCTGACTTTACATCGTTGAATCTTTATTGATGATCTACTTTAACTCAGCTATGACACTGATGACTAGAGATAACAAAGGCAGGTGAAATAATTCGTTTTCTGCAGGGAATATTCGCCTCATGAGCATGGATTCGTGTTGCGTATCGGTGTCCCCGAGAGTCGACAAAACACGAATCTGTCTAATTGCTCCAAAAATATAATAATTTCATCCGCCTTTGTTCTCTCTACTGATGACCACGGCCAACAAGCCCGAAAACAAGTACCGCCAGACTCCGGCCGTGAAAGCCTACCGTTATTTATTATTTATTACTAGCGCAATATTATTATATTGTGCTTATTGTATGTATCACAATTTCATTTACAAGCAATACATAACTATGTTATGTTAAAATATTATTATTCGTTCATTTTTCAAACTTTTTTGTTTCATAAAAATAAACGAGATAAGTGGATGGGGGTAATGGGAGTCGACTCTTCAGCTCTCATTGTACTTAGAAACATGTTATTTAACATACAGAGAGGTTAATCCTTACGTAGCTGATGTTAATTTCTGCGGCAAATACATTGGAAATTATGTTACGCTCTGCTAATCACTAAGATACAAACAAAATTGTAGCACGTGCAATGTACCATATGGCTTATGTTTTAAAAAGGTCTCATTTCCCGGCAACGTTCAAGTTATTTGGATTGCGCGATTTAGGGGACAGGTATAAATTGATATAATCGAGAAAACGATAATATTCTTATTGTGGATACTGAATTTTAAATATTTTATTAAAACAAAAAAAAAAATCCTACAAGATAAAATTAAAATTACACAGATTTTGATATTCTTCAAATAGTCTAAGTTGGCAAAACTTATACGAAAAAATTTATTAAAATAATAATGTTAAATTGGGACTAAAAAATCTAGAATTTAATTAACAAATAAAACTATTTATTTGAAAAAATCTTTTTTTATGCACGCTGTCGCTTGCCACAAAAAACGAGACACTTAGATTAAGCTGCATGTGACACGGACTTTGCTGTGATAGGTATACATAAGTATGGTGTGTTTTTAAATGTTTGATGTTTATCTGTCGTCAATGTCATTTGAATATTAAAGTTGTATTTCATGCCACTTATACATAATAACAGGCGAAAAGAAAAAACTAATTTTTATTTTTTCATGAAATATGAAACCACACACACTGCATAGAACATCCACAACTACATAAATATTTAATAAGTAGGTGTACAAAATAAAATGGAAGAATATATATCGATATTTGGTCATAGCTCCATTATTTTGAATAACGCTAACTAGGCGCCTTGGCATCGAATTTATAACATTTTGAACGTAATTATTATCAATTTGGTCCCATGATTCTTGTACGGAATGTAATAATTCCTCTCTATTTCTAGGCCTGAAATTTCTTTTGTAAATAGATTTAGTTGATAGTTCCCATAATTTTTCGATTGAGGATATTAGAAGGCCATCTCAAAACATTTATATTATTTGCTTCAAGCCATTCTCGAGCTACACGTGAGGTGTAAATTGGGGAATTGTCATGCTGGAAGATAAATTCTTCTGGTTCTGGATAGAGTATCCGTACAGAGGGAAGCATTATGTTTCCTAAAATGTTTGTATAAACAGGACCAGAATAGTCGATCTTTAATATCATAAGTAAAGAGTCCAAACGATGTGCGCGACCATCGCGCACATCCGGATATTTCTGCAACAATGTAAACATGTTAGGTAAGTTATTTATGTTTTTTCTTAACGTTTTGTAAAGTGATTCAATATATTTATTTTTAAATAAGCGCACTGTTATTCTGGTAAACTCTCTCGGGCTCGGGCACATCGTTTGGACTCTTTAATCATAAGATACACCAGGACCACGGTAACTAATCCAGGCCCATATTATAAACTGAAAAACGTCCACTTCTTTTTACTGGATGAATATATCTTTCATTATATCTCGTGTTTACTGGTCTATTTACACGAATAGGACCATCGTAATAACTTTGAAAAACTTTCTCATCAGAAAATATAACATTTCTCCATATCTGGGGGATCCATGTTTACATAATCGAGAGAAAACTGCATCCTGAGATTTTTATTGTCCTCGTTCAAATAGTTTTTTCTAGCTGCGGCACAATTTTTTAATTCGCTGTTTTTAATTCGTCGAAAAGCTGTTCTTATAGATGCTGAAAAATTAACTTCTTCAATAGCATCTAACTGTGTCTTGAATGAGTTGTTTCGTAAATAATTAAATAACGTTTCGTTTTCCTGCCTAGTCGTAATTGGTCGCCTTCCCGAACCTTGTTTTCTACTTAAATTTTTTTCCGCCTCCATTTCATTTTAATTCTAAAAACCGTATTTCTATTCACCCCAAGGCGCTCCGACACTGTTCGTATGAAGTAACCATCTTCCAAACATTGTACAAAACGATATCTTGTCTGGATATCAATAGGTCGTGGCATGTGTGTAAAAGTCGTCTTACTTTTGCACTAAACTACTACTGCTGTATTGACACTGACAATGACAAATTAAATCAATCAGTATCAAGCTGCTTAAAAAAATATAAAATTATCGCTTACGAGTCGCCTCGTTTTTATGGCAAGCGAGTGTACGTTCCATTAACACTAATCGATACAGAATTTTTTAACTAGAATTACAAGTCCAGTGTGTCATCTACTGAACCTACTCAATGCCTAGGAATAGGGAAAATTACACATGCAAGATGTTTTGTTTTAAAATAACGCTGTGAAATTGCCTTTGGTTATGAACAAAAGAAATTAAACAAAAGGTCTTTCTTTTCCCAAAAAATCTTCTTTCTTCTTTTGCACTTTTTCTATACATAAACGAGAACTTGATTTATAATATATAATATAATATAATCTTCAATATGGCTGCGCTAATATATGTCTCTTTCATGTTTCAGGCGTCCTGCTACTGATACTTCAAATAGCTATTGTTGACTTACTGACCACTTTCGTGGTTATCCTGGAATTGTTATCACTGCAGCAAGATTCGTGGAACCTTCCACCCGATCTGTGTCCATTGTATTCGGGAAGTGAAATTTTAGTCAACTCTCTCATAATGTACTTATTGATTTGCCTCAATTTCCACGGTATATCCGTTTGGAATCTTTACCTACATCAAATAGGCAAAGGAAATAAGAATCCTCTCACTTCATGCGAAAACGACGAATCCAACGAATGCTTAGTTAAGAAAAGTGAGACGCCTACATCGAGTAGATCTTTAACAATTGATTATAGAAGAAAGAAAAATGATGTTGCGGTGATATTTCCGTCGCTACTGGTTTGGTTTATCTGTTTATCCTTAAGTATACCGGAGTACACCTTATCTTCAACAATAAAAATGAAGAACCTAACTCATAATTCTACAATATGTATAGTGATCGATACTTATTACGGTCAACTATTACAGAATTTGTTATTAATTTTCAGAATAATAATCCCCTTCCCATTGATGACGTGTTCGTTTTTCTTGTTGCTGTATAAATTATATCAAAGTCGTAGCGCGAATACTACACTAAGCAAAAATTTAGAACGTATTAAGAAGATTGTCTTGCTCTGTATCGTTCTTAGTGTAACGTCCGTTGCGATTTCGTTGCCGCGAAATATTTTGTATGTACTACATATAAAATCGCAAGAAGTTTCCAACAACAATATAGATAGCTTTAAATCGCCACCTTTATATAATTCATACATTACGAACTATGAAGGCGTTTTTCTGTCGATTATGCATTATAGCGGCGTTATACTAAGACCGCTTGTTTATGCGAGATTCTTACCGTCGCTTTGGAAATTAATAAGGAAAAATATATTGCGCAGTACTAAAGAAAAGAATAAAAATTAAAAATATTAAATGATCAACGGTATGGTTAGGAAAGATATGAGAACAATGGAAAATTTCTTGGTAACATTCGTTGCCACTCTGTATACAATAACAGCAGAAGCGGAGCTTTTTCCAGCTTTTTCGTCCGCTTGTAGGTATTGCCCACTTACGGGGAATCTCGAGCAAAATAGACAAAACAATCCTTAAACTTCTAATCAAAAAATATTAAACTGCCGTCTACATAAGACATTTAATTGTTTCTTTTTTTGACGGAAATTTTTGACCGCCTTTAATACATCAAACCATTAGTATCTTCTTCTTCATCGACACTGCTTTGCACAGATATCTCTTCAATCTTATTTTCCCGCTTATTCTTTCACTAAACACTCCTTCCGTAAGCACCTGTTGAATCCAAATTAATGAACTCGTCTTAGTTTTCTACTTGGGTGAAGTTATCGAAATTTCTGCAATACTCAGCCAAAGTTGTCAACGGCATCAAATCCTGCGCTTATAACCTGCATTGGAACAGCAGCTTTAAATAGTCTCTGGAACTTCCAAAATGTTCCAAACTTCCTTAGTAGAATAAAGAGCCTCTAAAACGTGAGTGTGATTTTGAAAATTTTAAGATAGAGGAGACATCCCCAGTTTTCAAAAAAGAAAAAAATTGTTCACTTCTAAAACCCCATGTCCAGGTCCAGAAGCCAGTCGTTCTATCTTTTCTCATCCACGTCTTTCTATTGTGACCGGCAGTCCCGATTACTGAAAGCTTTTCTTCTTGTCCAACCATACTGGTACAAAACAATATAACTAATCTTTCTTTTGGCAATTCATTCTCACTACATTTTTCACCTGTTAATGTTAGAATTTGATCAGATGAAGCTCAAAAGCTCGCTTACATCACCAGAAATGTTTTCTGTTGTGCACCCCATTAGCAGCTCAGGCAACTTCGAAAAACTATTCCTCTTGATTAACATCCGCTGCCTCACACGGAATGCGCTTGAAGTTGATCTTCACAACCACCCATCAGATGCGCTAAATCGATACTTTAATTCTGTAGCTACCTCTTTGCCCTTTGCTTCTATTAGTAGTCCTGGCATGGAAATTTGTTGACTTCTAGTATACTTTGTTAACCTGTGCTAGCTGTACCTTTAATTTTCTGCTTAATTGATCAAAATTTTCACGTGATTACCGTTGCCTATGAATCCAGCAACATTAATTACTTCCATTCTTTGTCTTAAAGACTATAACACCTTCTTTTAAGTGGCATATTTTTGTTTCACATAGCTTGGACGGTAACTAGCATTTAAAGGAAATCGAGAACACTGCATAGATGCAAATGGGATTCTCAAGAACATGATTCGATCATGGGCTTTTTTAATGTGTTTTAATAGCTTTTTCCTACCGTTTTCGAAGTTTCGTCTTCGCTCCGGGAGTCGTTTTATGTCTAACCAAATGAAACGTGGATAACCTCGTTTTTCTATAAATTCACGTCAGAAATTGAATGTTTTTCAGAGATTCTTCAAGGGGTTTTTCATAAACGAGTTGCAGGAATGAGAGTTAGAATTAATGTTTGTTTAGCTCGTGGTAGAGGCAGAGAACAACTTAAAATTCGGCATAATTTACTGTTATTTCGGTAACTTGAAGAGAATATCGTCGGTAATTTACTGAAATATCGGTAGAATTAGCAGTATTGCTGTCATGGGCAAGGTGCGGGAAATTACTGTTTGTTTATAACGGCTAGCCAGACTCATGTTTATTCGTCTCATGAGAAAAGGTTAGTATTACCTATTGGTTTTCCCTAGAATCGGCAAAACTAGTCGCTGCAGAAATGTCCTATCTTGCCCGTGCTATATTACACTCTTAACAACTGACCAGCTGATACAAAATACCCATACCTATTATCCACTCCACTTCATTATCCGTTCCACTCCACGCCCCACTTTGCCCCGAATCCCCTTAATTACGATCTCATATTCTTTATACACCTAAATATCAAAAAACAATATTTTCAAAATACTTAACATCGTCCTGTATTATGCACCACCAGCCTTTTTCCTCCAATGAATAAAGATATAAATTTCGATAATAGTAGAATTTTCCATAATATCAGAATTTTCCGTGTATTTTCTAAAAGGTGCAAAACCTGCAAAAATATGGACATTTTATTTAAAACGGTAAGAACTAAAATTTCTGAAAAAATACAATCTGAGCTCTTCTATTTTATGACAGACTGTAGGTTTGTAATCTATACCAATTAGAATCGTAAATATCCTGATATCCTTGGTGACTCCTAAAGCAATTTCATTGGTTGCATATTTGTGTTGGAATCTGCACATGTCATTCTGAAGATGTTGCGCTATGTGAAAAAAAATGTTAATATTATGCTATAATCCCAAGAAAACGAAAATTTTTCATAGATGCCAAGATACTAGAAAAAAAAATGGGAATTTTCCTGAATTTTTGTATATAATCTAAAGCATGCTTTTATTGAATATTTTAAAAAAGAGAATAAAAAGAATTGCGCAAAATATCTTATATCTACTTCGTTATTCGGAACAGTAGCGGACAATTCTAAGACTTATTAATTTTTTATCAGTAATATGTACTTCTTGCATAAATAAAACCATGGTCTTTTAGTTTTAAATCTCCATATTAATTAAAGAAGTTCGCCACTATCCGTACTCTGAAACTGAGACTAGACAGGATCGTGTTTATTCGTCTGATGATAACGAGTTCGTGTTGTACCGATTTCCCAGAGAATATACAAAACACGAGTCTGTCTTATATCCACTAATTTCGTAAAGCGCACGGAAGATAAAGAACTAATGATAATTAATAAGACTGTAGATATGAAATCTTTTTCTTTAGTATTGTAGTAAATAGGTAGTTTCTGCAGTTAGCTTTCTGTAAGTATTTGTAGTCGTTGTAATCACGTTCTATTTAACCATAGACATAGATTATAGTGTTATCTACTTGAATTTCCAGAATCGTCTATCTACCAAAGATATTTTAAATTAAGAATAAAATGATTTTAAGTAAGTTGTGACTTTTTTTCTGCGTGTGAAAAGGATCATTGTGATCGCAAATTTACGAATTCAAGCAATATGAAACCTTATGCTATTATTACCTTCAATTTCGTACCTTGAATACCGGGCAACTTTTCATACACGTTCGAAGCCGGTTATATTCCATTTAATTTTTGACATAATGTACATACATATCATACTACACTCCGCCAAAAAAGTATCGCATAAACTAAAAAAGGGCATTTATAAACCAAGATATTCTTATACGTTCACAAACAGTTTGCCTCGTGTATGTGAACTATAAAAACACTAACAAAATTTTTTTTACTTTTTTTTTCTAAAAGAACACATTTAGAAAAATGCATATGTGTAAGGTTTGTTCAGTTGTTTATTGAAAGTCTTCCTATACGGACAAATTTTAAAGTGCGAAGTCAGAGTTTTGTACCAACGCTTTTAAAACTAAAATGAGCAATTTATCTTCAGAACAAGTGGCTGCTATAGTTGCTTTAATCTAAGATGGACGATCTCAAGCATACGTTACTAATTTGATGAACATCAATCAGTCAAGTGTTTCTAGAGCCGTAGCCAGATATAGGGAAACGAGCAATTACAGTAGAAGACCTGTACCAGGTCGTCCAAGATGTTCTACTCGCCAAGATGACCGCTATTTACTACTACAAGCATTACGTCGAAGACATGTAACTGCGAGACAATTGCAGAACGACTTGGCTAGAGTCAGAAATACTCGTGTGAGTACTCAAACTATTCGGAATAGGTTACGACAGAGTGGATTAAGAGCTAGAGTAGCTGTAACAGCCCCTCGTCTCACTAGGAACCACCGAGTGGCTCGCTTAAGGTTTGCCAGAGAACATGTAAATTGGAACATTAATGACTGGGCCGATATACTCTTCGCAGATGAGTCAAGATTTGGTCTTTACACCTCAGATAGGCGTATCTCAGTGTACCGACGAGACGGTGAGCGCTATTCGCAGTGTAATATCAGACCTAGACCTAATTTTGGAGAGGCATCTGTTTAACAGGTCGTACAGAGTTAGTACCAGTAGACAGAGGTACACTGACCGCCCACAGGTATATAAAACGGACATTTTAGAAGAACATGTAGTACCATATGCGCCAATTATAGGAAACGAATTCATGTTAATGCACGATAATGCACGACCGCATGTTGCAATAATCGTCCAGGAATACCTTAACGATGTTGGTATTCCAGTTTTAGATTGACCTGCGGTAAGTCCGGACATGAACCCTATCGAGCACGTGTGGGACCTCCTTCACAGTCGGATACGAACCCAAAATGTTGCCCCAGCGGACCTGCATGGACTAGAAAATGCTCTCCGTGACGAGTGGGAGAATTTGGATCAGGCTTATATACGGAGGTTAATCGAATCTCTGCCAAACCGTATGCGAGCGGTCATAAGAACCAGAGGTGGCAATACTCAGTATTAAAAGCTACTGTTATGACATTTTTCTTTCCAAAATTATAATTTCTTGTTTTAATAAAAATCTCAAGTATGAGTTCTTGTTTATATTTGGCCTGTATTTTATTTAAACAATCATAGAAATTATATATTAGAGCGCATTCAAGTATATTTACAACTTTATGCTACAAACAAAGATTATGCGATACTTTTAAGATTCAAAACTAAATTCTGCGATACTTTTTTGGCGGAGTGTATAATAACCGGTCGCAATTCGCCAACTATTTAATAGAAGGTGTGGGATTAAAGTATGGAATGTTTAAAAAAAAAGCGTACTCAATCGGTTTTTATGAAAGCGCTGAAACACATCGATCTTATTTTTTAGAATTACACATTAATACGTGCGATTCACCTTCCGACTTTCATTTGTTTTTGTAGTTATAATTTTTAGTTAAAAATTTAAGTGACAATATACATTTTTCGTAGTGGAATCCGATAGCGCTTTTTCTACCTTTTATGATCATGCAAATAAATCATAAGGTTGTATAACAAAAAATCTGAGAAAGATCAAGCTAAACATTTAATGTTAATAATATTGTATTTATAACTTCAGACGCTATAGACGAAAAATTCTGAACTGAAAAATAAAATTGAAACAAATTTCGCAAAATAACTAAATTAACACTATTAAATTAAATGTTCAAAATACCAACCATTGACTTCTTGGCAGTAAGATAGTCTATTTACAAATTCATCTAAGACGTTATTAATAACATTTCATTCTATTGCACGAATTTTATGGTTTTGTTTCGAACATTTTGATTTTAAGTAATCCCATAGAAAATAATCTAGGGGTGTTAGGTCAGGAAATCTTTCAGGAAAAACAGTATGCGGAAAATTACGAAAAGGAAGCGTATAATGTGGCGGTGCGCAATCCTGTTGATACCAAAGAGTATCATTTGGGATTATCAAGATCGTCTTCGTTTGGGTAAAGTATAGCCAGCGCGGGAATTAGATCGTCCTGAAGAAACTGCAAGTATCTATCTCCGTCTAGATTTCCCTCAATGAAATAAGGACCTTTAATTCTATTATGTAGTATTCCTGTCCAGACATTGACTTTTTGTGAATGTTGAGTGCGTGTTTCTGCCATCTATTGAGGATTTTTCTCACTTCAATATATGCAGTTCGGCCGATTAACTGTCCCGTTTATACAAAAAGTTGCTTCATCGGAAAAAACGATTTGGTGATGAAAACGTTCGTTACCATGGTGCAAATTCATCATTGTCTCGTAGAATTGTAAACGTCGATCAGGATCGTCATCATTAAGCTCTTGAACTAGTTGAATCTTAAAGGGATGATATTTCGCCGTTTTCAAAAATTCCAGTAGTGCAAATTTACTGACATCATTATCTGCTGCAAAGCTAAAAGGCGATACCTTTCCCATTAAGTGCTATAAACTTATTATTACTTGCTACTAACTTTCAAGAAGAACAGTGAGGATTTTCTTCCAATTGTAAAATAATATCCACTTTTTTGTCTGCACTTATTTCTGGACGTCTGCCTTTTGAAATATTCTTAACATCTCCCGTTTCCCTATTTTTTTTTTTTGATTTTGCTAACCGTCGATTGCGTAATAGGACGATCTGGGTATTCAGCATTAAACATATCACATAGTTCTTGCTGGGCTCTTGTGAGGTTCCCACTACCAAGATAAATTAAAATTTCTAATTTAACAATACGTTGTATTATTGTTAAATTAGCCATGATCACCACAATAAACTACAATAATTATGTCAAGAGTGTTAAAGATTGACAGAATGCTTTTATGAAACAAGCGGCTAAGTTTACAATTTTTACCGAAGTATCTTGATTATTCAGTACGCTACAAAGGTTGTAAAACACAAAGGAAAGGTGCATCAACAAACAATTTATTTTCCGTTCATGGTCGGAATTATTTGTTATCTTGGATAATACTAACATTTAATCTAATTTTATGTTGTAGTATTTTAATAATGATAATTTAGAATCATCTGTTAAATACGATAATATCAACATTAAACGTTCAGCTTGATGTTTTTCAGAATTTTTGTTATGCTACCTTATGATTTATTTACATGATCATAAAGGGTAGCTCCATCCGATTCCACGACGAAAAATGTATATTGTAATTTAAAATTTTTTTTAGACTTCGTCATAACTAAAACGCAAATGAAAATCGGAAGGTAAATCGCACGTATTAATGTGTATTTCTAAAAAATAAAATCACGTGTTTCAGCGTTTTCATAAAAACCGGCCGAGTACGCTTTCTTTTTTAATATTCCATACTTTAATCCCTCATTGTATAAGAAGGTTGTGAGAAAGAGGACCTGCTTTATTTTTTCTTCGATATGAATACTTCACACAAAATCACCATCGATTATTTTGTATGCGTATTTCCGTATACACAGGTGATCGGTAAGTAGCAGACCAAACACCCACTTTCTTATTTTAAATAGAATGCTTGTTGATGTTTACGTTTTTGTTTTCTCAATCTAGAAATAAACCAATCATATATCTCTAATATATCGTACGTTCAAGCGCCCTATAGTCAATCCATGCAACCCAATCGTTCTATGAACTCGCTCCTCTCCTTCCCATGCTCGAACAACAAACAATCGGTGTATATACTATAACACTTTGCTTTTTCAATGGTCAGTTACATGCTCCATTTACTATGTCTAACTCCTTGACAAATTCTTTTAAACCATAAATATAGCTCTATTTGGGAGATGAAAACGATTATTAGGCATTCCTTTCCTGTCTTCTTAAAAAAAAAGGTGACTTAGTAAATATAGTCTGAAATGTAAATGTTAGTATGTTTAGTTTACTGTTGTTGTGATAACGAAACTATTAACACCAGCACTTATTTGGACATAATTTTCGAATGTATGACTCACTGTTGACAGTAAGTAGTTACTTGGGCTCAAAATATTGAATCAAATACTAACTACCAGAAATAGCTTGTATGCAACATCCAAATACACAACTCGAATCTCTGAAATTAGGTTTCAAGGGTAAATATATTCTTTATCAACATCTGAAAAGTACGAGGCATATTTAATAGCAAAGAGGAATATCTCGTGAAGAATTTGTGTGTAGCTTTTCTTGGTGCCAATAGCCCGTTAAATAAATTACGGGATCCACTAGTCCTTGTTTTCTTAAAGAAATACACTAAACAAAGTGTTTCCCATCTTTCAACAATTAGATAGTATTATGTAGCTGAACAATTCGATAAACAATAAATGCAATCGCGTCAACTATCTTTAGATGATCGTAGATGAAACGACGGATATTAACGGAAGATGTAATAGTTGGTACGTTGCATCCAGAAAATCCTCTAAAGTGCAAAGAAATATAACTGGTGACAATTATTTAAAAGTTCTATTTCTAGGATAATGTTAAAAACAGGGAACAGGCTTAAGAATTGTTTTCCTTGTCCTATGTTACTTTTAACATGACGCTGTGTACGAAAACATCACCATTAACAATTATAATTTAAATTTATCTATGCCACTGTGTATACCCGACTGACTAACATGAGCTAGAAAACAGCACCGAACGTTCTCTAATAATTATTGAAAATAGCTAGATATAGATTTCCTATACACTATGCTTAAAAGAAATGTTTTAGTTTAAAGTTTGATGTTCAACACCGTGCTTTGAATGTGTTAATGCATGTAATTTAATCGAGTAAAAACTATAGGCTATAATGTTTTTACATTTGATATTTTGAAAGAAGATCTGTAAGATATACTTACACTTAGGCAACTGAGGACAAAATTATAAATACTTGAAATTATTTTAGAAATAGGCGTATGTACTCTATACTGTGTTAGTGTATTTCTAGATTTGAAAATTAAAATTGCAATAATACACAGATTGTCCTTTTTAAAATAAGAAACACTTAATTTTTCCTAACGAATGCCAATAAAATTGGGAAATTTTGAACATGTTCAAATTTACGTAAATAAGCACAATTAAATTTCCTATAAATAATTTAATTAAACCAAAACAATGGAATTTACAATGCCTACGACATTAATTTCCAACAAATACTACGTAATTATGAATTTTCTCTATTTCAGGGCCAATCTCAAAATTACATCACATGACATAATAACTCCAATAGTTGTCAGGATAGAAGTAACTTGATATATTGCTTTATCCTTAAAACCAGATTTAATATGGACAAGCTGATGGTCATCCACCTAAAACAAGATCGATTAAGATATATTCAGTTGAAAAAGAATCAGAAGTGGAACTTACTCCTAGGACTTTCTGGTCTTGCTTGAGCGGACCAAACTTATTTGATGTTATTTCTGCTTGGGCACTTCTGCGAGTGGCTGTTTGAGTGAAATGCCGAACACACAATTGTGTCAAAGCAAAGATTTTCTAAAGCAAAATACAATGGATAAAAGAGGATATAAAAATTTACAAAAATCAACTGAAACGTGTTTAATTTACAGAGGCGAACATATAATCAATAATATTACTAAAAGAGCACTCCCCTTCCTACAATACCGATTACGTAAAAGGCGAAATTTAATTTTATAAGATTATTAATAAAAATGTAGATATGAAGGTGTAGAACTATAATGTTTATGGAATTAACTTACCCTTGAATTATTCATTCTAATCAAGCGTAACGCAATTCAACAAGAAAAATCCAACTTTCTGGAAATCCAAAGATGGAAGAATTTGGTAGTGAAGTTCGCGCATATGAAATTAACCTTGAGTAATTGTACAGTGTATTGTTTGCCATTTAAAATATAAATTAATTTTATATATTTAACAAAAGTAATTTATCAAAAAAATCTGCTTAATTTACATATTAAATGACTGAAATTTGAATTAACATCTTATTAACATTATTATCATAATTTTGTATAAATAATTGTACAGAGAGATCCAGAAAGATTGTCGAAGGTGCTTTTACGTTTAGAGGCATATATTATGGTTGTGCCGCCTTTATGAAATTGTGTTTCGAACGAAATCAGTAGCGGAACGCTCTTTGTTGTACGGCATTTTAAACGTAACCTAACTCTCATGAAAATATTTTCAATATTATTTACGTATGCTTACTTACACCAAATAAAAACTTTTATATTACTGACTCTCAGAAATGCTATATATATATAGTATATAATAATATATATATATATATATTATTTTATTTTTTTTTTTTGGTTTTTATTTGGTGTAAGTAAGCATACGAAACTAATAGAAAACGAAATCGTGGAAATATTACGTACGACAATGATAACAAAATAGTGTGCCATTTAGAATCGTAAATATTTTTATGCGCCTATATTCACTCGTTAAATTGGTAGTAGATATTGATAACACGTCCTGCAGAAAGCGGTTTTTTTCGGACTATGCTTCTGAATCTTTCTGTATAATCACTTCTTCAACAAAACAGCATAAAAAAATAATTTGTCCATTCAGTTTGAAAAATACAGGATGTTACATATATTTAGTTTAAAGGTAATAGAATCACCTACGAACAAATACGAAATCAATCCATAATCGATTATCGATATTTAAAAAGCTGTTCTACAACGAATACTTTGTATTTCTAAAATTTTTACTTACATAACTTTAACTTTGTATAACTTTGCAACGTTTATTGGCTTAAAAAAATATTCAACATCCTGAGGTAAAACTAGCTTTTTTTATTATGAAATAAGGGAGTCCTTTCCACTCAAGGGAGTATTACGAATGACATTCAAGTATTTTGTCATTGGAGAAAACTGAAGTTGTTGCGGAGAGAACTGAGATTGAATGCAGTCGAATAATTTGCAAAAATAGAATTTAATAAAACAGGATAGAACCTTTAAAAAATAATAAAATTGGACATTTATTTAATGTATTTAGAAGGCTTCTAATAATCTATACCGAATATTAAAGGATCCAACAAATCATATTTCCACTTCAAAATCATTTAATTTTGCTTTCAAAATGAACGTAGTTAATTTATTATCAAGGTATGTAAATATAACATTAAAACAGCAATATTCTAAATAAACTTTTAGGCTAACATTGAGGTCTTGTGACTGTCTGCCAATAAATAGATCTATCCATACAAACAGTAGCCTTTTGTTTCGAACAACACCATTGTTACTGTAAGTTATTTATAAGCAAGCAATATGTGATCTGCTTAAAGTAAATAAATCTAAATCATAGTGCAGAACCATTGAAGAAAAAGAAGCGAGTAGATCCAGCAGTTGTTAAAGCTAGGGAAGAAAGGCGAAAGAAGAAACTTGAAAAGCAAATTAGAAGGTTAGAAAAGAATGCACGTCAATTGAAACCAATTGAAGAATGTGAAGTGCCACTAGTTTTAATCGAAGAAAATATGTATGTCATTGTATGTATTTTTTTCAACTTATTCAAAATAGACATTATTTACAGCGAACGTCAAAGACAATTAGCACCTGTTAATGTGGATGAATTAGAAAAGCGTGTGCTATTAGAGAAAAAATGGGCTCTATATAAGAGGGAACAATATTTGAAAGATATTAAAATGTTAGATCGTATTGTTTATTCCCAGCAAAAAGCTTTAGATGAGTTACGTAAAGAATCGGATATTTTATACAAAGAAGCAATACAGGTAATTTGAATATATTTTATTCCATAATGGCCTTTATACAAGTTTGTTTATAGACTGATTTCCATCTCATACCATTTGAAAGTACAGGGCCAGTTAATACTCCGGCAATTGAGAACTATGACATACCAGATGGAGACTACCAAGATGTGTCGAAAAAATGGAATTAAAACATTTAAATCTAGTAGTATTGTACGATAAACCTTTTAGCATGAGATTTCTTTTATTGAAATACGATACATTTGAAACATTAAATTGGTTGTTTTGTATCTTTTACTTTATTTTTTGATGTAGAAATATTCGCATTCTTTTTTCATATAAAACACTTTTTGTTGTAAAAACGTACTATGTTAACCTTCTTAAATCATTGCTCTTTACCGTAGTAATAATTAGTATCGCTTATTTTCAATTATATTGTGGCCATTTTCTCTGGAGGTAATTACAGATTACAGTATGTAAGCATGACGATGCTCGGGCGAGTTTAGGTGATCATCATTCAGATTATTGCATTATTTTTGACAGGCTTTTCGATTGTCGATTTTTCGAGAGAAACAAATTCTTTTCCGAGCGCTACTACAAATGTTTGTTACATGAGTTTACGCGATCTTTAGTAACAACGCTTTACTAACAACCAAAACGCTCTTGGTTTGCTGGTTGGGAATACCCATAAGAGAATAAGGCGTCGACAGGAGCTAAGACAATAGGCGATGCCAACCCCTAACCACGGATTGGAAGGAAAGTTCGTGAGGAAATCATGATACAGGATGGACGCAAAAATTGGGCGTAACACCATGCCTCTAAGGTTACTTGGAGATGCTAAGGCACGAATAATACATTACACGGCGACATGGTAACTGCTCTGCACACCGCCAACAATTTAATTTAGAAACCATGTAACTGAGAAAACTGTAAGGAATGGCTATATGAAACACAGCGCGCAAATGTTCTATTTATAATTGAATGTATAAAAGTATAATTACAATGTCTTAATAAAATATCTTTTAAAACCTCTTTTTTTATAATTACTTAAAAATTAATTAAAGCCATCCGACACCACAATAAACATATTAAAATCCTCGTAAAAACGACCCTACACTTATGCTTGTTATAAGTTGTAGTAATTATGTGCAAATAACAGTGGTAACAATATAAACAACAATTAATACAATTATATCTATGTTTTGCCGGAACACTTCTAGGCGTAATATGATGGAGGCACTGTAAGATCACTCAATACCGATAATTCTTCCTCGGTAAATTTCAATTTGTGAACCTCCCAGTTATCGTGATGAGTCCTCTTAAAGTCACCAAGGGTTTTCCGAATCGTAGTTGGTATTGGTTGAGGGTCGTTTAGATGGGCACCAAGTTCGCCGAAGATATTTGGTAAATAATCAGGTACGTCGTATGGATGCGAACTTATGAATGCGCACATTCCCAAAACGCCAGCATGTCTTGTTGAAACAGAGAGATTGACGCCATTTTTTTGAAACTTTTTATGTGTAGCTGAACGTTTCAGTTTGGTTTTCGCCTTCTGTTTGAAGATCTCCTAAAATGTAGAAAAAAAATATATACAGTATGAATACAAAATAAATCATTGGGTTGTACGATGAAACGATTGAATTGTACGGTTATGATCGTATGTATTCGGAGAGGGAGAGAGGATATCCGTTCATTATTCAAGTATGTATTATATCACGGCTCTTAATTATAATTAACCTTTGAGTATTGATATTGGCCTTTTTTGCACCGTACCGATTGTATATTACACAATGAATATCCTTTCTTCGCAACAAAAGAAACTTGTTATTGCAAATTTCTATTATTAGTGCCACATCCACGAATGACCTACGTGAAAAGATTGTGTTAATTCTGATGTTTTTATAATAAATAAAAACCTTGCGATTTTTCTAAAAGGACTGTATCGTTTGCGATTCGATCTTTCTCATAGACACGATAGCTACTATAATGGCGTTCCCATTTTTTTGCAATGGCAAACCCTTTTTGGGTATGCCATTCGTGAATATGTTGCTAAAACATACCCACAACAAAATATTATAAGGCAAAAATTAATTTGATTTTGTATTTAAATAAATACAAAATCAACTCAATTCTTGCCTTAAGATAAGATACGAACTTTAAACTCCTTCGTGAAATTTAAAAAAAAAAAAAAAAACGATTATTCTACTTTACTTATTAGTAAGTTACTGCATTCCTCTCTAAAGGCAATACTCTGAGTCACTTTGTCTCTAAAACTATCCCGGCAAATTTCAGTCACGCGGAAAGTTTAGTAATACAACGGCAGGATCTTTAATTTGTTCAAGGTATACAACAATGTAGAAATTTATCCATTAGAAACATTTAAAGTATTTATGTTTAAACTTATGGACAATCTAAGCCATTGGAGAAATGCAATGTTATTTATTAAATTAATTGCACTCTTTGAAATATGGTCACTACTTTGATTTTGACAAAGCTAAAATACTTGACATTGAACAAAAATATTTTAAGCGTTGCCTTTTAGAAATGCGCCGCACTAATAAGCTTCCCGATTCGAAGATTCGGGCTGATCGGCTGATTCGAGATTATGATTTTTTTTATTATACTTATATTTTTTACTTTATTTAATTATATTTATTATATTTATATTAATTGCATTTATGTATATTTAATTATACTTATTATTTTTAACAGTATTTTGTTTTAAGAAAACCCTGTATATCAGTATAACATCCTTTTAGGAATCTGGAACTATGTACACCTTCTCTTTACATTGCTTTTTTGTGCTTCTTTTAATCGATAACGCTTTAAAATGTATTTGTTATTCATAAATCTAATAGCGTATTCAATTGATAATTCTAGAGCATTCACAGCGGAAAGTGCAAGTTCCATCGAGAAACTCAGAGCCAAAATTTGTATTCCATTGGCAATTTTTGATATTAATAAATGTTATTTTGCAAAAATATTTTGGTGGTGGATTTTTAATTGCGGCTAGTATAATACCGTCCCTACTCTTTTTGCCATTCTAAATTTGTTTCGTAGTACTCCGTCACTTCTGAAACAACTTGCTACACAACTGTTAGCATATTTCAATCTATTATATTCTTGTATTGGGAAATAAATAAGATACGTTACAAAATTTTTATTTTCAAAATACCAAAAAATATTAATCAAACAATCAAAAGACAACGCAAGAAATTTTTTTGTATTGTTATTACTAGAGATGACCAAGGCAACTGAAATTATCACTTTTTTACAGCGACTAGATAGACTCGTTTCTGTATATTCGTCTCATAAGAAAGAGTTCGTGTTTCCTACTGGTTTCCTCGACAGTCGACAAAACATGCGTTTGTCTAGTCGCTGCAAAAAAATAATAATTTTAATAAATTTAAAATAATAATTCATTTATCCCATTTACTTATTAGGCGTATGTGTTTCTTAACGTAATTTTGTTGTTTTCGTTAAAGCATTATAACTGTAAAGAAGAAATTTCCTTCTTAAAATCAACTGCTATGGATTCAGCTACGTATTGATAAAAATTAAATTTCTAAGTTTCTAAAAATTTAATTAAGTATGTAATAATTAAACTTGTGTAATGTGGAAGTTGCCGATACTTATGTGTTGTTTGCCATTCAACGCCAGGCTCGTCGCTATCATTATTTTCTCGAAGTTGGAAAATAATGATAGCAAAAAAATAGACTTACCAATAATTCCATAGGTGCTGGTACAAATTTACAATGGAGAAGACCGCTTAACACTTTCCCTGCTTGTATTCTTACTTCTGGTTGTACATCTTCTAGCAACAATAGTACAATATTTTGGACCTGTAACATGAACGCATGTGCAATGAAGTATGTGAAATATCTCGCACCTATTCATCGCAAATTAAGTTAATTCACTTTGTTTACAATCATTGGATGGAACATTTATTTTTCTAATTTTCAAGATGGAGTTTATATCAAGAAAATGGTAATTGTTAAAACAATAGAAATCATCTAGACTCTAAACGGTTTACTTCTATATTCTAAAAATATTTTCTTATTGATCCAAAGAGAATATCTACAATTTTTTCAACAGCTACAGCTTAGCGGTTATATTAATTATGGCTTGGGATTAAAATAAATTCTAGAAAAAATGTATTTACGTCAGCTGCGTGCAAACTCAATCATTGATTTTTAAATAAGTTACTGGACCTTATGGATATATGATATAATAATAATATACCAAGAACTAAGCCACCAACGCAAAGTACAGTATTATCAAACAGTTTTTTTTTTTTTTTTCATATGGAATTGTGTATTTCGTCGCTACTCTTTATTCTATTCTTAATCTTTAATAATGTGTGGACGTTCTATAACCATCCTTCCTAATATAATGTGCGCCAAAATGATCATGCCAAGCTTCAAGACTTATATATCCCGCAGAGTCATTACATTATAAATTTCCGTCATTAGGGGAAAAATTCAACTAACAAAATAATAATTTTACCAACCATACGATTCAATGCCAATTTGTAACAATCCAATAATTATACAAAAAAATTTTAAAGAAAAAATATCCACTTTTTAACTGGCTTCAATCTGCCAGATTATAGCACAGTAAGATTAACTATAACTTCATTTAAACTAGTTTATGAAATTTAATACTTACCTCCAACACCCATTCTTGATTTGTTATAAATATAGCCATATTATGAAAAACTAGTACAGAAATAAATTCAACTATTGCAGATCTAGCGGACCATGATGGGCATATTGAAACTTTGTTAGCAGCACTTAGAGCTGCTGGAACATATTTATCTAAAATAATTGTGGAGCCCAAAATGGCTAAGAAGTTAGAACATATGGTTTTCAGTTCATCATCACTATCGTTATTCTGTAATATACAGGCCAGTGGCAATATACCATAATGCTCTGGTACTGCGGAATAATTCATTCGTGCAACGCTCCCCGTCACATACTTGGATACTAAAGTTAAAATTTACAAATAAAATCTACAAGAAAAAATATTTCATGCATACTTACTTGTTTTAAATAATCTAATACATTCCTCTTTATCAAAACCATTCAACGTCACAGATTCCAACTGATCGGTAGCTTTTACAATTTCATTTGTATCACTTATCGCCTCTAAACTTTTCAAACTGTCTGTATACAACATATTCAGCTTGGGCATGATTTGAGCAAAAAAGTCGGATACTCGCGGGCAGTTCGTGAAATTGCCTTCGGGGAATACAATATCTTTACAGAAAAGACTAACTAAACATGCACTAATTTTTTCCCTAACATTTTGAAATTGATGTGCTAAGTGATTCTTAAAGTAATCTAATAATCTATTGATAAGTTCCGCATTTCTCCAGGGCTGTTGATTAAGAGCGCTCTGTAGCATATAAATTCTCGCACACCCAATAAATGATGTAGATTCAGACAAAGGACTGTCCATGAGAAACTCAAGTAACCAGTGATGACGATTTGGATCCCTGTACTCCACACTCATAGCTATACAAACACCCCAATCAACCATTGTTTCGTCCATGATATTGTTAAAGGCAGTTCGGAGGATTGGCAGTAGTATTGACCATAGTTTCTCGACTTTTTCAAAACTCCAATGCTTAGCTCCTTGTATTATTCCGCTTATAAGTTCCGCTGCACATCTTTGACTGTGTTCTTGCTTGTCGTTTACCAGCTTTTCTAAATGGGGAACAAATATATGCAATGCAGAATCTTCTATTATTTTAAACAAATTCTGAAAACAGAAATAACACATAAAGTGGTTACATGTAAAGCATTAGAAGCATAAAATATTTTTAACAAGTAAAGAAATAAAAAAGATTAGCATAAATTAACTGTTTTTTTTTTTTGCAATATGGTAAATGCTTGACTTGCGTAATATGAGAGGGTCGAAATTTTGAGTTAGGAGACGTAGGAGACGATATTAATCTTAAAATACATTTCTGCCTACGAAAAAAACTTGGACTAGAGTTTATATAAAAACCGGCTTTTGAATAAAACGGTTTTCAAGTGTTAGTATTTTTATAAGCAAAAAAAACAGTGTTACATACACTGAGAAAAAGGAAAAATAATTGTAAGACATATTCAAAAGGTAAAATGATAATATTTTAAGAAGAGCGTTATGGCGTCGCAGCTTTTAATGGCAACATTTTACACAGTTTAACAAGTACAACGCATACCGTGGCGAAAAACCAAAATATATGACGTGTCTAAACAATTCGCAACACTAAATGTTGCACAACCTCTCTCACAATTTCCATATTTAATATATTAATATGAAAACAAAATAGAGGTGTATTAAAAATTGCTCATAACAAGTGACATTAATCAATTAAGTTATATAAGAATAACTTAATATTTATACTTACTTTTATTAAATAAAACCTATGCACGTTAAATTGGTCCCGTCCTTTTTTTTCTTCCATAGACCAATATTTCACCAGTAAATCAACGTTATTAGAATTCGTGAAAAATTCATATATAACGGTTTCTTGCTCAATTAAATTGTGTTTTCTCTTGTCAAAACATGGTTGTTCTGATGTTGGAGCATATACTTTTAATTCTTTAGGCCAGCTGTAAAATCCAGTGTATTGATCGTGAACATATCTGGGTGTATCCCATTCGTCTGCATTTGTTGGTACTGCTTTGCTATCATACAACAGCCATTTATTGTCCGATCTAATTCCCGGAAATATTTTGTCAGGTTTAGCGGAATAACTGTAGGGATCTTTGACAATTTTCTTGAATTCCGGCTTATTTTGCAACATAGCAAACAAAACTACCTTTAGAGATATTTTTCTGATTGCTATAGCGTCATTGACTAACGCTGATAAATAGTATTTAACGACTTTAGCACTGTACTTCACATCAGGATGTACAAGGTATTGAATAAGAGTTAGACACATCGTTTGATGTCTCCAATGTCTAAAACAATATGAAACAAGTTTTATAAAATGCCAATGCGTCTGTCTAACATTTACTCACAGATTTCGATCAGAAGCTGCATTCAAAAGCATATCAATTATTTCATTGTAGGTTCTAACATTGTATTCACTGTCCCTTTTAATTTTTTCGACGCTATTCTCCATTTGCACATGAAAATCATCTAAAATCACATCTTTTGAAGAACCGGCCAACTTTTTCGCACTTTCTATGCATTCCTCCGATAATTCTAGATTAATGTGAATCGTGGGAAAATATCTGCTGATAACGTCGTTCAGTGAGGACATTAAATTTACAATTGACATTTTCTCAGAAGGTTTCGATAATATAAGCGTTGGCCAAATTTCCTTAATAAACGTCCAATTATGTCTGGCAATAATGGGAGTACCCTTAGGGCCAAGCAAAATGTATAAACATCCTTTAAACTTTTCGTGATGTTCTACACTATCCATCGTAAGAATTTCTTTTAAGTACGGTATCAGAATCGTATAGGAATATGAATACGTTGAAACAACGCTGAATAGCTTGTTCTGCGCACATATTCGTACCTAAAATTTTGAATATAATATATAAAAAAATTAATGCTAAAAATAAAGTTGTTTGTTGTTTGTTTTTGTGAAACTCTCTAACAAAATTATTGCAGGATAAGCAAATAATATAACAACAGAATTGAGTCAATTGACTACGTATGACTTTAGTTAAAAATAATTGTTGTATCACATAGTAAGAGTAGAGAAAGCTCCTGTATCATGTAAAATTGGCCGATTTTTATCCAAATTAAATGAGCAATCATTATTTGTTTCGATCAATTAAAGTAATACATGTTAAGAAACGTTGTGCAGTTACATACTATAGAAACAATTGTTGATTAGTTAATTCTGACAATAGTATTTTCTAAAGACAGCCTAGGGTAAGATTAGACAAGAGTATACATCTAACTTATTTATGAGCTACAGTAACACTTACCACCGCAATTTAATTATTAAATCTTATGGATATATAAAATTCCTACGATCTTTCGATCAGCTTTAAATTCCTTCACTCATTTAATTTGAATAAAAATTACAGAAGCTATTTTCATTTTACAGAACTGAACAACTCCTGTAACTTTATTACACGAAATATGGCAATACAGCTTTAACCACAGCAATGCGCAATCAGCAAAGTTTTTTAATAACGTATAAAAACTTATTGCTATCCTGACAATTTAATTTAGACATATTTAGAATTTATTTCAAATGTCTCTATTACACTAAAAATACTTACTGCACTGTATCTACTGACTGCAAGTTCAAACAGAGCCAACATTAATTGTTTATGTGTGGCTGTGAACGAGCAACTTCTGCTATCATTTCGAAATTCTTGATGTAACATTACTCTATCGATGAGCACGTGTCGTATATGCTTCTTTTTTTGATGTAACCTGTCTTCTAGGCTTTTCTTCGTTAGGTGATGCGATTTCCAACGCATTTCAAAATCTCGACCACGATATTTGTTAAAGAGCAATATATCATATATCTGTAATTTTTGTCCATACGTTTCACGTTTTCAAATAAGAAGTATATACTACTATACTCACATGAATAATAGATGTTATACTAATTGTATCACCCTCATCATGAATCTGAATAAATTTTTGTACATCGCAAATAATATCCGCAATCACTTTTCGTATATTACGGCCATCTGGCATCGTTACAATATGGGGTCCGCCGACAATTAACTCAAAAGCCCAAGGTTCAATAGCGGAATCTACTCTGCAATGAAATCAATATTCTAGCAATCGTATTAAAAAAAATATAAGCAACGTCTGTCCAAGGCTGGAGTTGACAATAAGTGTATAGTACAAAAAAATGTTCGAATTAGAATTTAATGTTTGAAAAACAACTTCTATCTGGCCTAAAACTTATTTTCAATTTACTTTCGATTTTAAAAAAATCTTGTAGGCCTTTACGGATGTACAAAAACCTATTTCCGCTTCACAGGATAATAGAATAGGCCAAAACTGATTTTATCGATAATGTTTTGGTTTTTTTTCCATAATTTAATGTTGTAGCTTTTACTGCCATAACTTAATGAAATAAGTGTCTGTGAACGAAAGTTATGACGACATAATTGCATTTATTAGCGTTCGCATTTGCAAATGAAACGTCAAATTTCACTCTTACGAGCACTTAAAGCGTATAAGCGCCCAAACCGAACACACATTATGTGAGATTTCTATTTAAGAGGTCTATGACATAAATGTTACCATTGGCGTTTACCAAAGTGACTGTTTTTTGTTCAATACTCAAATTACAATATTATTTGGGTTTTATCAAAATAGATTGATCATTTAGAAAATCCGTATAACCTCATAAGTTTTCATTCTGAATATTTTGGCATATTCTGAAGGGAAAAGGGGTTTTACCTAAAACGAAATTAGTTTCTGCTCAACCTTCCCAAATATTAAATTCCAACACATCAGTAGAGATGACAAAGGCAGGTGAAATATTCCTTTTTTCAGCGACTAGACAGACTTGTGTCTATTCACCTCATGAGAATGGATTGGTTTTGCCTACTAGGGTCCCCGAGGGTCGACAAAACACAAGTCCGTCTAGTCTTTGCAAAAAAGTAATAATTTCCACCTTTATCCTCTCTACTCATCAGTAGTCGCACCGTATACTATTAGAGAGATAGATACTTACAACTGTAGTGCTGGTTCTTTCCACAAAGGCAAAACGGACTGTGCTCCTAGTAATGAAATAATAATCTTTAAAGATCTGTGTAAATCATCTCTTGATAAGGCCATTTGTCCTGTACTATATTTTTGAAGCCTTTCTAATTCTGGTAACAGATATTTGTTCATTATACTTTGAACACAATCGACTTCTTTTTCTCCGGGTAAGTACCAATCTATGTTTAAATTATTCAAATCTCCCGGACATCCCCAACTCCTGCATTCATAGAACGATGTGATGCAAACTACATGTTAAATTATAAAATTATTATACTGAAATACATTACCTAATCGGAAGAAAATCCTGAACGTCTAAATCCAACGATTGACTAACGCTTCGATATTCGTTAGGTTGCGTAAAAGATAAGGAAAAAACAATAACCTGTAGTAACATTGCCGACATTTTATTTGCCTCTGTAGATTTCATATAAAGCGTTTTGTCAAGAATTTGGGTTAAACGATCTACATAGTGAACAAGCTCACTTCTTCCATCTACAACCTAAAATTTATTATCAATATAATAAAGCAGAACCTCACAGTTTAATATCTAAGCCGTCAATCACAAAGATTGAGTATATTCATATTAGCAGGCTGAAAGTTATAAGCATACTATTTTTAATCACACTTTAAAATTCTTAATCTTAAATAAATTACCTTTTGCAAATATTTTAAAAGCTTCGCTTTACAAGTTAAGTTTCTATGTGAATTGCAATGCTTATTATAAAAACGATCTGCCACGTTAATATTCGCCACATGATTTCTAGTATAACATTCTAGTTTTCTATGTTTGTTAAAAAAAAACAATTAAGTGAGCTAATATTTAGGTAATAAGCGAAGTTATTCGTGGTAATATCGAGAGTTGAAAATAAATTTAGTAATCTTAACGTTTCGTAAACATAGTTTACTTCATCAGAAACTAAAAGGTATAAAACATAGCCAGAATAATAATACTTTCATATTCAAATTTATGAAACGATTTTTTTTTATAAAGTCACAAAAATTCTAATTACTATCTGTTGATGGAAGTCACACATCTGATAGTTTAGCAAAATGCAAAAAAAAAACGCTCATCACGTATTTTGTAAAAAAATTTTAAAATATACATACGTAACAAATTTCATTTAGCAAACGAGCTTGAACGTCATTTTATTGCAGGCAAACATAGAATCAGGCAACACGCTTTGTAAAATACAAAAGAGACCAATACAAGTTATTAATTATTAAATAAGAGACTTAATGGCTTAAAATATTGTGAAAAAATCCAAATTTATATTTTATCATTAACACTATTAGGATGTGTTATCTCTAAAATACATCTTGTTTTGAAATTAGCGCTTATATTTATAAAGGCAGTAATTGTGGTATTGACAATGAATGTTATAAGATGAGGTGCCAAGTTTTCTTTTGATAACACAGCGGAACATAATGATTTTGATCCGAATTAAATATGGAATATTTAGCATAAAAATTCAGTGACGTCGAAAATGTAAGGTCATTTTAAAATTTGAAATTTTAAGCTCGCTATTCCCGTATTTCTATAGAAATGAATAGATACAGATTTTTCGTTTTTTTAATCCTAGAGCTGCATCCTTTATTATGGTTCTTGATCAATAAAATTCGCCATTGTAATACTCAATTTAACACCTATAACTGTTTTACTATAGTATCCTACCATATTAAATCGACTTTTTTCAAAGGATAATTTCAAAAGCAAATATGAAATAATTTCTTCTCCGAAAAACGTTCAGAGCAAGTTTTTTTACATTGTTTCTTAATTTCCGACGAAAACAACTATATTCTCCAAACATTAAGTTTACTAAATGTATTCTTAATAAAGTCGATATTGCCAAGAAATATTACGGCTAGAAAACAACTTAATTGCCTGAATTTATATTTATCTATATAAAGTAATACCTCAGATAGAAGTAAGAGGTTATATAGCAATTCTCCATTTAAGCGCTCCTCGTTCATCACATCCTCATGTTCATCCAACATTCGTTCTATTGTACTGCATAAATATGGAACAAACATTTTCATCGTTTCTTTAGCGTTCACCTTAACAAATGCGTGGCATAATGTAGCTATTAATTTACCAGATATATTTAATTCCATAACACGATTTGTTACAAAATTGTAGAGCTTCTTCAACGCAGATATGAAAATATCGGTACTACACTGCATAAGTACAGTGGTTACTAGTAAAATTAAAGCCCCTTCGGACATTGAATCGACTTTACTTTTGACGTCATTAAAATTATTATCACTGAGCTCCATTCTAGTGAATTCCAACGAATTAGATTCTATCCACATAAATATTCTATCTAAAAATTGTATCAGGAAATCCTCAAATCCAGCAGTTTGTTCACAAACAATATGTTCCTCTTCTGTTAAATCATTGTAGTACCTGTTGGCGTCTGAACTGTTTACTATGGGACACATAATACATATATTCATGATAAAGTTAAACGTCAGAAAACATTTTCTTATGTCATTTGGATCAATACCAGGAAGTAATGCGTTTAAAAGTGGTAATACATTAGTTGGTCCCTCTAGAAATCCATTTCGTTTGCCCTGAACCATATATCTACAAAATAAAATAATTGCATATAAACGAATTTTAAAAGCAAATAACACCAAAGTATCGGCACACTCGACACCACATACGTTGTTATTTGATTAAATCGAAACAGTTTATCAAAAATCCACCTAAGTATGAGTTGTTCAAATTCAAAAAATTACCCAACAAAGTACACGACCCAGAAGTAAAAAATTCAGTAGATTTTATAAATAGGGTAAGTAATATTCAATTAGAAGGCAAAATGTTGATACTGTTTAATGATTGCTAATTCTTCTTAAAAGAACCAATCCCAAAAACCGTAGGGCATTTGATTGAGCTTTAAATACTTAAAATTACGAAAAATAGAAAAATGTGTTCACTTTATATGAATTGAGATCGCTTTCAAATAGAGAGTGAATATTGTGAACAAATAGAGGCTACGAAGATAGTGCACACAAAAAAAATAGACGTAGAAGAAAAAAAAAAAAACAAGCAGTAATAGATTTTAACCACCGTGGCCAACACAAAATAGACGCGATCAGTTTCTCAATTAACTAAGTGATGACCCTTCAGTAAAAATATGTACAATAAAGAAGTTAAATTTAAAGAAATAAATAACACAGGAAATTAGACGTTTACGAAACTACTTAGAGGGAGGGGGACGGTCACTCACCCACTCGAATGTTAGTGCTTTGCAATGAATTTGTAAAGCAGGAACATGCTTCGCGCTACACAGACGTCTTTTTAATAATAAAATCACTCGCTCGTACGGTTGACAAAGAGAAAAAATAAATACTCGAAACAGCTTCCGAATTAATCAAATAACTTATGTAGTACGGAATGTGCCGATACTTTAGTGTTATTTACCTTACTACTCCACAGTTCTTGTTATCATTATTGAATTTCACAATACGATGTTCCTCTTACCTACATATAGCCGTAACACAAACTATAGAACTGGTTAACTTGTGAGGTTCTGTTAAACTGTCCATTGAACTGTATAATTTTTCTAATGTAATAGGTATCAAAATATTTGGTCTTAGAGAAGCAAGATAATTCAATGTTAGGACGATATCTTGTACTCCTTGTTTCATGAATATAGCTTGCTCAACGCAAGGTTTCAAAATAGTTACAAATCTGTCTATATCCGCATCACTCAACTTATAGTCAGGGTTACACTGGAAATCCCAAGAAGGTGTACGGTATCTTTCATAATGTACGCGTTGTACGAAGTAAAATGATATTTTCTTTAAAAATTCACGAATTTTCGGCGTCCACCTGAAAAACATAAAAATAATATCATTGTGTCGGGATAGAGGTAATATAATATAACAAAATATTAAAATTGTGGAACGCTTCATACTTATACAGGATGATTGATTGAAACCATCCCTATTTACATTTTGTTTATTGTTTTTTATTATTATGTTTCTAGAAATCTGTGAATTTCTCATTAATAAAAAGTAGGCTAAAAATGTTATATGTTTAAATAGTAATAATTAGAAATCTCATAAAAGTTAAAATTAAACTTGTGTAACATAAATTCAAGGTCAGTATGACAGAATGACAGGCTATTAAAATAATTAATGACCTAAACGTAACTAAGGGCACAAAAAATTCTGTAGGTTTCAAATGAGTTGTTCCAACAAAAGTAAAATGGAATGTATACGATAAAATGCGCATGGTTTTTTAAATCACAAACCAGTTAAAATCAGTTGAGTAATGTAAAATTAATTTAGAAACATTTAACTAATCGAATATGTTCTTACTGCTTTGTAATTTTTACAAAAACAAGCACATGTTATTATAATTTGTAATGCTCTATATTATAATTACCTTCCTGTGTTAGCAGGATGACAATAAGATTCTAGAGTTTGCACAAATTGTTCTAAATGAACAAAAGCTGTGTCTTTACCACCACCTAACGTACAAACTATCCACATTGTCATAGCACTTATGTCAATTTTATACATTTTGGAAGATTGTTTCTGCTTATACCCAACAGGTAAGTGTAAAGTTCTTAGAAATCTTACAAACATGATAGGAATGTAGGGTTCCCAGTCAATATAGCCTATATTATATTTCGCAAGTCTTGCCATGAGAGTTGCTAAGTGCTGCAAAAATAATAGATTATGGATTAACGGATACTTATAATAAATTCAATCTACTGCAGTTAAAACAATTGACGGCATCTTGAATGTTCGATTTAGGGCCGGAATACATGAGTAACAATGAGTTGCCACCTATTCAAGCTGTCGCAGTACGACGAACCATTGTTTCTAATGCAACTGCCAATTTAAGCAGTAGGTGTTAATTTGCTGCTTAACCTGATTACCAGTTATTTATATTTACTAGGAAAATGTAAAAATTTAAAAAAAAAAAAATTAAAATGACCAAAACATACAAAATAGAGTTTTTTTGTTGTTGTCCATGGCCCCACATTAATTCATTACTTTTTTTCATAGTAACCTCAATGGTGAGATAAGTTCCGCTAGATTTAGAATAAATTTATTCAAGTAATTGGCACATTCCCTTGGTCGCTGTCTATTTTACGGGATTCTTAAACGTTAATTAGTATTATTTTGTCGGGATAAAGCAAGATTTCCGCGTCCGTAAGTAAATAACTCAAAAACTTAATTTTTCGTTTTTCCAACAGCCATTTCTCTAAATCTAGCTTTAATCCAGCCTCTGCTATTTTTCCCGTTACTTACTGTATAAGTTTCCTTATTTGTCACCTGCATAAAAAATTATTTGCTAAAATACCTCTGCAGTTAATGACAATGCAAAGTTTAACCTCAAACAGCTTCTTTTCCAAGGTATAGAAATTGTTAAATACGTAAAGGTTCCAATAGTGATCTTTGTTTGGCCGGAGAATTTCCTTAGTGAACCATTCAATTCCGCAGCTCTCTTAGCTAATGTTTTCAATGGAATCCGTCGTTTTAAATTCTTATTGAATTCACATGGATCTAGCCAAATTTGTACTTTTCCGTTAGCTCCAACTAAAAGCTTTGGTAACACTACTGGAATAGCTCGTCACTGGCTTACTTGTTTTGTTCTTTTCTTTGTTATCTAGTTCGTCTTTCACTTGACGTTGGATAGCACAAGGCTTCTTGCTGGTGCAATTAATTACTGCGGATTAACTATTAAATTTATTTCACACTGGAATTTCTTTGAGCAGGCAATGCCTTAACAGGAAACTTCATTGTTTTTCAAAATTGTGCAAACTCTTCTGACATACCGCAGTCTTACTTATTCTTTTCTATACTATGAATTTGTAGTTCATTTTGATATTACTTAATAGTGCGCTTGCTTGTTTATGACTTTTGCATATATTTACAGCTCTTTCTAACATTAAACCTGTCTCTTCCAGCAATCTTTCTTTGAGTTTGTCATTATTTACTCCTATGGCTACTTTGTCAATAAGTATACTATTAACTAGATCCACAAATAATTCTTGCATAATTTCTTACAGCTGTCGAAAATTCCGTTTTATAGGAGTTCTATAGGACATTTTCAACATTTCTTTTTGCATTAATTTATTAAAAGTGTACCTTTGCTATATATATATTTTTTCTTTTTGTGACACAAAATATGCCTCAAACTTCTTCTTTAACTTTTTTGTCATTCCATTCCTCCTTAGTCGATGAAAACATCAAAAGTTGCTATTGCATTAGGCCCACTAAAATAAGAAATGCTACTCATGTATCCTGACCGTCATGATTATTGCAAAAGTAGTTGATGCATTGTTATAGCAACAAGTGATTTATTTAGTGAAGAACTTGCACAAAAATGGAAATCGCCAAAACGCTTTTTGACGATAGCAGAAGCAGAGTACAGAATTTTTGAAGTGCATACTACGTGCAAATAAATTGAATTCGCTGCTAGCTACTTACACTTTCCCATATATTCGCATTATGGCATACTTCCCATAAGTTCATTAGTTCTTCAAACCATAATTTATACCCCTTGTCAGATTCTTCGGGCTTAACTACAATTGGTAGGAATATTTCTAAGTACTCTATAGCACTTGCAATTTCTGTATTACTATAAGGGCATAATTTTGGTCTGAATTCATCTAAAATTTCTTGAGTTGCAGTAACTGGAAAATAGCTATAACAAATTTTGTAAATACTCAGTTTAATTTCAATCTATATGAAAATTTATAAAAATATTTGCTTACATGCGTGCACATCGTATAAGATTCTCTAAAGTAGTTTCTAATCCAGAAGAGTAGCGGTACATACCAATATCATTTTTGCTTTGTTCTACTAATCTTGTGCATAAATCATATAATGGTTTCCATTCTAATTGCAAGTCATCTTGAGATAATAAGTATTCTTTCCTGAAATTATTTGAAATTTTGAACTAACAGAGCAAAAGAAAACAATTATGCGTACTTACTTTAGCAAAAAAGATAGAGTAGCGGCAAACTTGTTTATTCTTGTTGGTTCCAAATTTGGTTGCGTTAGCAAATCATAATATAATTTTATTAAGCATATATGATCTTCCTTGGAAAATTTAAGTCCATATATTTTCATATATCTAAAAATAATTGCAAATTAAGAAAAGGACATAATTAAAAAATAATTTTAAAAATTGCGGCTGCTTTTATCCCCACTCCATAATTTCAGAGGTTATTAGTGAATTGTCAAATAATGTTCCATTGAATTGTCATGGGGAGAAAATATGCAATTCTCGTTTTAAATTAATAAAATCATTTTGCATCAGGAAAACCAGTAAAGGTACAACAATTTTCTATTTTGCTACTTACTTATTTAATCTGGATGTCCATAAAGCGCATCCTGGTCTCATTTCTCGTGCTAAAACTGATTTTATTAGGTTAGTTTTTATATCGAAAAACAACTTCGTTGATTCTTCGTCCAATTTATCCGCATATGGCAATAATTTGTTATAAACATTTTCTTTTTGGGGGATGAACCCCAATGTTTTAAATCGTCTATTTGAATCACGTTTGTCCATTTTTTTTTAAAGTCACTCTCTTTTTAGCTTTCACTATTCACTATCCTCCAGTCACTGTTTTAAACTACGTGTTTTCAAGTGATCGAATACAAAGAACACTTCGCAGTTCTTAACATTACAGTTCAATTTACACTAGTCATTTGCAGACATACTTGTTTCGCTTATATTACAAACCAATTAAATTGAAACAATATTAAGTGCCATCTAATGCCAACCAATAAAGAAGTATTTGGATACCCGCCAAATTTAAACGTGTTCGTAGGTAATCGGAATTTTGAAGGCCGCACATGTGTTCGTAAATAATTCAAGTAAATTGATACAAAAAAAGAAAATCTCAGTGATGATTTAATAAAGTATTATATATTATTTTATACGATTATTATGCATTGTAATTATTTTTAGGGCAGCAATGAATCAAATTTTAAAAAATATTAATTTGTCACCTTTCAAATTATTAAACAATGGATACAGGAATACCAGGAATATATCAACTCTCAACAAAGGTAAGTTATAAGAAATCATTCTGGAATTCGAAACAACCTGTAAGATTGTGTTTTAGATTTAAAACCAAATCCAGCAGTCACCCAAACAACGGATTTGCTTATAAATAATCTCAAAAATGCCAAATCAGTTCCTGCTGTTTTAGAATTGGTAAAATCACATAATAATATTATGAATGCAACCCATACATTGCAGGCATTAAAAACAATATTTACGTTGCAGAAATATGGCAAGTAAGTTCATATATATATATATAGCAATAAGATTCCTTTGTTCTTTGTTATTTAATTTATAAATAGATATAAATTTGGATGTTTTTCTGACTTGCTAACGCCTTTAGTCTATTCACGCTCAGCGTCCTTCGTTTTATATAAGTTGATGTTGATTCTTTAAGTACAGCTTGGAAAATCGGAAATGAATCAAGCAAAAATAGATGTTTATGTGAATGTATATAATGTTAGCGTATTCTGGCATTCGAATGTAAAGCTATATTATTAGTAAATTTTTTTTTCTTTGTAAAGAGATTTACATTCACATTTCATTACTGAAGAATGAAACATAATACACCGTGTCTATCTCTTACTTCATACACTAGCTCGCAGGGTCGCTCCTTCGACTCCTGATAGTAAATGAAGCAAAAAAAAATCGTACCTACTAGTCGTTCATGCAAGATACTGCAAAACTATTCAGATATCCGAGTCACAGGATCCGGATTCACTATTCCATTCTGATATCTACATTCGTTATTTGGTGATCGGATACGGCAAGTATTCAATAACAAAAAAAAATAATACCCAATTTATTATGTTATTTGGAAGAAGTGCAATATTTATATAAATTTGAAATTTGTACAAGCTGCTTTTTACAGTAAGTAGTGCATTTGTGTTTGAAGCCGACACCTCGACATGACCTACGCCACTGTTTTAGGAGAATACAATAAGGACACTTGCCTTATTTATAAGCGAGACCTGTTGGTGAATTTTGATGACTTGAAAACATTAATGCTATGGCCGCTTCATTTTCTGCTGCTAGGCGCGCTTCTAATGCTACTCGCATCTGACTATATTTTGAAAAATTCCCTGATTGGAAAAGGACCATTATCATTATTGTATTTACAGTTTAACGAATATAGCAATAAGAATAATGTCGAGTCCTATCTAATCAAGTAGATTGTGGATTATGGTTAACCTACCCTGAAACTTTTTTTTTATTAATTGACATAGATCGATCTACCATCCTTATGTTTCCTAAGCGACATGTCGACTATCGCTGCACACAGTACTACTGTGTGATATGTAGAAATCGAGCGATAAATAGAATGTTATTGTGTACGCAGTCCCTTCTACCTTCTATTGCCCTTGTCGCTTTCGCGTCACCCAATCAATGCATTGTTCACATCATGTAATCATATGTTGGCGAGTATCACTTTGACTGGTGGAAGCTAGTTCAAAGGATATACACTACCGTCCATAGGTATCTAGCCATCTACGTTTTTTCTGAATTCCTCGTTATGAATCATCTACTATAAGTAATGAGAAAAGATACAAACAACCTCCATACTTATACACATTTTCAGTAAATTTCGCTGGTATACCCTCTATTACAGTAAACAGTGGACTATAACGTAAACAAATTTGCAATGAGTGATAGTTTATCGAACAAAAAGAGAAATGGGCGACCGAGAAAAACGATGCCAGCAAGAGATCGTCTAATCGTAAGGATTAGCAAACAAAATCGTCGAAAAACCGCCCCAGAAATCGCGGCCGAAGTGAACGTGGGACGCGGGGAACCGATTAGCGTGACCACGGTGAAACGGCGCTTAAGTAAAGCTGGACTTCACGGACGAGTAGCGTTAAGAAAACCCGTATTAAGGAAACAGAATAAGCGGAAGCGATATCAATGGGCACAAGCACAGAAGAATTGGACCATCGAAGACTGGAAAAAGGTGTTGCGGAGCGATGAGTCAAAATTCGAAATTTATGGCTCACGCAGACGTGTGTTTGTGGGAAGGTCGGCAGGAGAACGAGTGTCGGACCAATGCATTGTTCCGACCGTTAAACACGGGGATGATTTGGGGGTGTTTTGCGGGCACTTTTTTTCGGGGATTTAGTAAAAATTGACGGCATTCTGCGAAAAGTAGCGTATAAAATATCTTAGAAAATAATGTGGTGCCATCGGTGTTGCGACTAGTCGGCGAAAACTTGACATTTCAACACGACAATGATCCCAAACATAAGATAGGCCGCGATTACTTACGAGAAAGACAAGAGGTTACCGTTATGGAATGGCTCCTCCAATCTCCCATCCTCAATCCCATTGAATTTTTTTAGGATGAATTGGACAGAAAGGTGAAGCAAGCCTCTCCAACATCTGCTGCCGTACTGTGGACTCTTCTTCAGGATGAATGGAACACGATATCAGAAGAAACTCTGGCAAAATTAATTGCTAGGATGCCTCGATTATGCGCGGTAGTTATAAGAAATAAAGGAGGCTATATTCACGCAGGCAAAGTTTAGCTTAATTTCGTATATATGTTTGTATGTGTGTTCGTATAGCTTTATGTAGTTGTAAAGATTAACTAAGCGCCGTTGAACAATACACAATATCTCCAACTCAAATGCGATTTTATTTGGAAATTCTAAAAAAAACACGGGTGGCTAGATACTTATGGGCGGTAGTGTATAAATACAAAGCGCCTATCTCGATGTCGAAATAAATTCTAGGTTTTGGAATTCTTGGTATGATTTCAGAATCAGCTTAAAAATCACACAAATTAGTAACAATCATGACCATTCGTTAAACATATTTAAAATTTGTTAAACACTTTATTTATATTTCTCATCTTTATTTATAGTATTGCACTATAATAATTAGGGTGAGCTCGTTCGGTGCGAGTATATTATCTTATTCACGTGTTACTTCCCGATGCGCATCATAATTAGCAGCTGATGGTTTCGTAAATGGAAGGTCAAGAAGAGGGCGTTGATTCCCTTGTGGAGTATAGCATTCTTGAACTCTTACCCTGAAGAAAATGCAGGAGGAAATCAAGGTGTTGTCCTTCCGTAGTTACAGTCAGTTACACCTCCCAATTCTACGCAATGTGTATTTTAATAACGTATAATATACATAGTGCTTTCTTTACAGATCGGGCCTACCGACGTCTCAAATATTGACGCACCCGGATTTCGAGAAAATATGCAATCAAATAAAGTATCACGCTGGAACAATAGAATTGAATGAAACAATCGAAGCATTGAAAGCGATCTCATTTGTAGGCGTTTCATCAGATAGCACTATTTATCAAATCCTTCTGCAATTACTGAAGCACAATATAAATCAAATGTCCTTACATCAAATTATTTTTACTGACTTTCTCTTATCCAAAGCAAAACCATCGCCACTGGTAGAAGCTCTTAAAATAGCTTTACCATTAGCTTATGATATCCAATTACCTACGAAACTAAATCAAACGAGTTTGTCTAATTTAGCTGAACATCTACATTATGTATCAAAAAAGGATGTTATTAGCGAGGACTCAGTTATGCTCATTGTTGATTATTTAATGAAAGTTAAAGTTTTTGATTCGAAGAGCTCTATAAGCATCCTATGGTCTATATGTGACATGCCACCCAACGCTCGTTTCAGACCTCTCTTTCTCAAAGCTATTAAATCATTGCTTACCGCAGGACATGCAATTCCATATCATGACTTTGAAACGGTTATTTCAAAAATGATAAAACAGTACTCGCCTAAAATGTCGTTTTATTACAATGAGCAATTTTGTGATTATTGTGCTAATTTAGTAGTCAGTCAGGATCTTGGATTTGAAAATGCGGCGCATTTGCTTAGGAAGTTCTTACCAGTGGTAAATATAGTCAATATTTCACTTTTGAAACAAAATACTTAATATCATAAGTACGTATGTAATTCGCATTAATTTTAGAATCATCTTAACAGAAGTATTCTCGATTATATATCAGAAAAATGTAAAGAAAATCCATATCTGATTGAAGATGGTGACCCAATTTTAACGTACAATATTATTCGAAGTTGTGCCTTATCCGATTATCGTCCTAAATACTACGATGTAATTAAAAGTTCGTTCTTGAAAATAAAGGATTTTGATACTTTTATAAAAAACGGTGTTAATTTACTACAATTGCAAACTGCACTAAGCGTCTTAGATATCTATATTCCAGTATTAATAAAAAAAGCTTTAACTGAAGATTACTTGAGGAACATACTTAGAAGAAGTATGTATGATATTGTCCGATGATTTGTAACTGTTGAATTTAATATGTTTCAGATTATACTGCAAATTTTCAAAATGTTTTGTTAATAACTCAAGCAATAAAAACATTTAAGCCTGAATTTGTAAAATATTTACCAAATGATGAATTTATACATCTTGTTAAATCTAAAGTAAAACAAGTTCATGACTATTCTTTAGAGGGTCCCTTACAGCATGTATTTGGCGGAGAAAAATTTGTAATGACACCGGCATTAACTAAAATGCTGCACCATATCGGTATATTTTTATTAATCTTATATCTATGGTATATAACGTTTAATTCATTTTTATATTTGTAGATCATCTCATTCTGCTAAGGAAAGGTGGTTTTGCGACTCCAATAGCTGCTGGAGCTCTGTACGTAGAAGATGTAATATGTGACTCGCCAAGTCAGATGTAAGACCTATAACAACTAAGAAATGAATAGATCAATTGTAATTGTAACTTTATTATACTACAGAGTGTTAATTATGGCACTGGGGCCCAATCATTATACCAAGAACAATCACCAGTTATTGGGTTGCACTTCTTTAATGTTGCAAACTCTGGAAGCCAAAGGATATTCAGTGGTGCCAATACCCACAGCGTTGTGGAAATCACTTCCTGATTTTGAAAAGCTCCCGTACATTATGGAAGCTATAAAATCAAAAACTGAATATTTTAGTGAGGAATACAATATATCTTGATGTTTTAATTGTGACACTTTTACAGAAATAAAGAAAGGTGTTTTGTACGTTTTCTTTATTATATGCTGCTTTTCCAATCTCTTTAATGAGCTTACGATATAATTTTATACAATGCTTGAAAAATTCATATACGTACCATATAATGGCGATTTACATTTCCCGCCATAGTAAGCGCTTGACCAATAGAGGGCGGAAGAATTTCCTTTTTCTTACGTCAACTGTCAATGGTTAATATTTCTTTTCTGGAAAAGTTTGCAAAGCGTCAACATGGGTCATCAAAATATTTGGTACTCTCATCCTCGAAAATATGGACAAGGCTCCCGTTCCTGGTAGGTAAAATTATAGCGTCTTTAAAACCATTAGATATTGTAACTTATCATTGAAAAATTTAGGTAAATAACATACCGCATGGTTAACCTTAAATTTTCTACGTTAGTGTTGATAACTATGCTTTTTCGTTTTATTAGGGTAATGTGTTGTAGCCACTAATATTTTGTTTTTGTTTTCAGTCGTTCTTGTTCGAACCGACACGGCCTTATTCGCAAATATGGACTGAATATCTGCAGACAGTGCTTTAGAGAATATGCACATGATATTGGCTTTAAAAAGGTATACAATCATTCTTTTTCTTCCAATAATTATTCCTTACAAAATAGCACGTTAAATGACTACATCCTACATAGAAAAAATTAATTATCACAAAGAACATGTATTGTTTTATGTTAGTAGGCATATTACGAGTTAATGATGGTGGAGAATGTGTATCAGCAAAACTAAATTAAAGTAACTTTATATATATGTTTACTTAAAATTTTTGCTGGAGATTATATTTGACATCATTTTGATGCAGTTTAGAAGAGTACTCTGCAAATGTTTTTGCTATTTATATATATATATGATTTTCATGGAACGAATCGTTGCATGTCATTGATGATGTTAACGCTATGTTGTACAATTTCAACACATAAACAAACTTCAACTTGACAGATAATTTTGGTTATATTAAATATCTTTTAAATTGGACGTATTCAAACAATATAAATATTTAACTGGCAAATGGTAATTCGAAAAGCAATTTTCATTCGTTATATGCAATAAAATAAATTAATTCAAAAGTCTAGATCTGATAGAATTACTATTAATAAGCAATGAAACATAATTTGTGTTTTATATCACAATTTAATAATAAACTCGCAACAAGCAATGGTACAGTAATTACAATTTCACAGTACGAGTAATAATCTCGTGACTTGTAGTTTTCTTTAATGTTACTTTCCAAATCAACATGGATAATAAATTCTCAAATTTCTTCCTGGTTAATTCCCACTTCTCTATTCCAATATTTCTATATTTCTTTCTCCGTATGTTCTATTATGTTTTTCCAATTATCTGAGGTTATCATGTTAAGGGCATGCAGCCAAACTGATTTTGTATTTTCGATTATGTGGGCCATTTCTGCAATGTGGTGAGTGTAATAATTTTTAGCTATACTCCAGATATTCTGTATTGAATTGAAAATACAGCGATATGGTAGAAGATGTGGAGCTTTATGACCATATTTCTGCAAGCTGTTCAACTTCATATACAGTTTCAGTTTTATTTGTGCAAAATTATGGATAAAGTTATAAACTGATCTAATAAACATATGGTACTTACCTTTTAACTAAATCAAGTAATTGAATTTTTAGCATATCTGCATTGAAGGTTATGTTGTTTTTCATAAGCCACTCCTAAAGTTCTACTTTAGTGAATGATGCAGTAGGCGATTTGTTTAAAATTGTTGTGTAGTATGAAGCGTTACAGACTATTACAGATGGAGCCTCTAATTCATAATCACCACTGGCGGTTGCTAATAGAAACCACCGAGCGTATTCCAATAAAAAGTTTATTCGTTTCGTAACACAATGTGTGGTAATTCCATCAATGCTCTTTTTGAATCTTCGTTACAATGAAATTCGATATTATGCAGGATTTACCAAACTGACGTTCGTCAACAAATATCTTTCATGTAATACAGCCATTGAGAATTTGAGACTAATATGTTGCTCTACAGTTACACAAAATTCAAATTAAGTAAAAAAACATGGTTAATATTTTAATATACTTACACAGCAGTTCTGATAGCGCACTCAGCAAAATTGTCAATATTAACCAACTGGCCTCCGTTTGATGCTTTTGCTTAAAACTATGTAATCCTTTCCTCCTTTTAAGGTCACTAGAAATTTTAGTAACTGTAGCAATACCTACGCTTAAAGACTTAGATCCTCGCTGTAAACGATATGATATAATCAATTATACTCGTCATTGTTATGAGTAAAAGATAAATGTTACCTCTCGTTCAGCATTTAAAGGCAATTAAGGTTTGCAGTTATCTCGCTCTTCAAAATTTGTAATAGATGATACAATTAGCGATTTGCGTTGGCTACAAAGCGCTTTAGGCATGATGCCTTAATTATGAAAATAGCTGTTTTGTAAAAGCTGCGAGTCAAAAGTATCAGAAGCTAATGAAATTCAGAGGAAAATTCGATACGCTATAACCTCAATGGCACCTAACGTAAACAATTGGTAAACAACCCGCTTGAAATGGCAACGTTCTCTTGGTTGCTAACTACTTAAGTAGTTACTTTTACTAACCCTGAGCATTAACAGGTAATTTTATTGCGATATATTTGCTATTCCGGAAGTTCTGTCGATGACGTGCAACGGAATGATTCCATGAAAATACTATAGCAAATTTAAGGTAATCCTGCACTTTACGGCTTTACTATTTCACATCTCACTTCACACTCGTGTTTTGTCAACTCTGAGAAAACCAGTAGGCAACACGAACCCTTTCATGTTAGACGAATAGACATGAGTCTGTCTAGTCGCCGCAAAAAAGAAATAATTTCACCTGTTTTGGTCATCTTTACAAATGACTTTGTCGTTCTTTGTATAATAGCCAACTCCAGCTAATTATTTTGTTGGTGACTGTTACATTTACCAGTTTTAGAAGTCACTTACAAATATTAGAAATCATAGAAAGCCTTACCGCTCCGATTGGCTAAGAAAAAGACGAAACTGTTCCGACCGATTTCACAGTATGTTTGGCTCTGATTAGTTTTTGATTTATGTTGGAAAAACGCATATCAGACTATTTTAGGTAATTGCAGACTTATTTTATTATATAAATTTTTAGTTCAAAGGCAAAGAGGCTCTGAAAATAGTTTATCAAAATAAAACAATTGCTAGGTTTTTTTTATATGGAACTACATCCGAAAATATATACACTTTTTCTGGAAATTATGAAAGAAATACTAGAAATTTTGTACAAGAAATAACACGCCTAAGCAACCTTAATACCTCGCAAAGGTTCAGAAGACAATTTCCCTAATTCCTTTATGAGATTGTATGGCCATTTCCTGTATCATTTTTTTAGTGTGGTGACGCCTCAACGGAGTGTTTTTTTTTTTTTATTGTCATATCCTCGAGAGATTTCTCATGTGTAAAGTACTTCATGGCCTTGCTACTAATACCTCCTAGCTGCAAAGGGCGAAGCGCTGTTAATTATATCCTACCTGCGAATGGTGACTCGGGGATGTATCAGACCCACTATGAAAATTTTCTTGATCCTAACGAGACTCTAACACAGCGCCCAATTCTCCCCAATCAAGTGCAAGCCTTCTTACCATGGGCCACCAATCCGTTAATAGAAAAAATAAGCGATCGAGGAAACAAAAAAAATATAGAAAGAAAAAACTAATATAAACAAAAACATACGGATATGAAATTTCCAAAGGAGCCAATTTTTTGTTTCGAATTAACAGCGGAATTGATTCTTCCTTCTATCTTGCAATGTAGAGATACGAAAATATATTACTTGGAAACAATTGTTCCACAAGTAGATGACTTACTATAAAACTTAGAAACTAAATTAAAGAACATGATTTGACAGCAAGATGAAGCATGGTCGCATAATGTTCATACAATTTCCTGTTTGGATTATCTATGTCAGGGCTATCCGACAGGCTCAGTTTTACACCATATGATTTGTTTTTGAAGAAGCTTCTTAAAAAAAGCTATCTTTCTGCCTTTAAATAAAATAAGTCGTTAATTATTTAAAACAGTATAATATACTGCGTGACCCGCGGAGTAAGGACCGGTGATATCTTGGAAATTACAACAGCGAAAGCGATGGGAAAGATTTTTTAATAATTAAACTAGCATAGGGAAATTTAATGAAAATATTTTTAAATTCGAAACTTGATCGCTATGGACTGCAGTTGCTAGGCTCAACGGTAAATTTTAAATTAATCGATAAAAGTTACAGGATTAGCTATAGTTTTAAATGTTTCCTTAAACAGCTTTGCGATTTACGCGCTATTTTAGTTAAGGACGTTTTTTTCGTATTACGAATAATAAGTCAAGTAAGCGTTGCCGAATACTGCAACTTCAGTTTTTACGTCGCTATATATTTCGATAGCGTGCTTATTGTATGCAAATCATACGATTCGATGTTGTGTCTTTGCGAAACAACTCTAAGTACAATACAAGAGAATAACAGATGCCATTTTTGTTTCAGCTTGATTAGAACCAGTTTGGAACTGAGAAGTTTGCGAAAATGTTTTTATTCTTATGTGTATGAAATGTTTTCTCAAATATGTTCTTAGTTAATAAATTGTATTTTTAAGGCAACACGTGTTTTATTTATTTCCGTTTTATCAATCTTTATTTACATCACAATCTAACAAAAAAACAAAAAAAAAACACAAAAACAAAAGCTTACTACGCAAATATTTACATTTCTACAAAACTAGGTAGTGATTCTTTCAATTGCTCTCCTCGCTAAATCTGATGTACCCAATCTCTAAAATACGATTTTATTAGTAATTGTTCAAATAGTACTCTACCTTTGAGTACCTGAGTAAGTTCTGCCAATAAAGCCAAAACTGATCTCTTTGGCGGTCTGCAATATCGTCTGCCATTTTCTTGACAACATAAATTAGGGAAGCAATCAAAGCTTGATTCGCATGGTTTCGGAAAAAGATCTATATTTGGTGGAGGCGGAGGAGTACATTGCATGTAGCTAACTGCTGCTTTTAATGCTAACAAATAAGGTACAGATAAATATTTCTCATTGCACAAAGGGATTCAATAACATACGTTCCACGATCATTCTTGGAGCTGGTAATTTGTCTAAATTTGCAGCGGCCGTCCTACAGTAAAACTTGACTTGACCGGCAGCATTGGGTTTGTCGGGGCAACATATTCGGGGATCGCAATCCAAATCCGACTTACACTCCCGAATTTCAGAAAGCTCTGGTATTGGATCAACGGGACAGATTCTCTCCACCAAGCCAAAAAGAATGGCTGTAAGAGAAAATGTATGAGTAATCTTTACAAAATCGTTTTTGACTTGGTATCCGTTGGCAGAAATACCGGGTCTAATTATATTCACCAACAATACCACGACATGTCGCAACTTTCGACTTTATTTCTGCACATAAATCTGGGATAACTTGCTTTATCATGTAAGAGCTCTCGCACCAAAGAGGTAAACGTACAGAGCGGGCCAAATTCGATCCCTTAAACAGGGAACTTATATTTCTAAAGGAACTTAACAAAAACTGATCCAAGCTTCTGGAGCTCGATTTTGAAGAGAAATCGATTGGTGAAATTTCTATTTTTATATCTTCTTTAATATAAGAGATGCAGAGCGTTTTCTTAAAATGTGCAATTTTTAAAAACCCTTGTAATTTTTTTATTTGTGAAAATACTTGATTTATATAAAAACTATATCAGAGCGCTTTCTGACGTAGAATTTTATCCTCCAATTTCTTCTTTAAAACTCTTGTGTTTTTTTTTTTTATATATGGAACAGCTTGTATGTTTTAACACTTTTGAAAAGCATATAAAATTACCTTTAGAATGGTATAACACACTTCATACTTTATTTCAAGCATTTTTAAATTATTTGTTTTTCTTCCTTTCATATTATTTTATGATGGCTGTAAATGGTAACTAACCAATACACGTATTTATTTTATATTGTCTAAATGTTTCGAAATGTCAGTATTCATTACTTTTCATATTACTGGTTTAAGAATTCAAAAATGTATGAAAACTATGAAGAATACGACATGTTAGATTGTTTTATAGAAGCAGGTGAAAATGAGGAAGCTGCATGTAACATTTACTAGCGTTCGACCTCCTATCTCCGCTTGAGTTGATAAATTCAGCCCAGAGTGTAAGAAAACGGTGTCGATTATGTTTACAACAGAACGGCGGACAATTCAAACATTTGCTATAATCTATCATTTTTACGCATTTTTTAGTAACAAAGGTATATTCTGTGAATACACTCCGCCAAAAAAGTATCGCATAATTTAGTTTTGAATCATAAAAGTATCCCATAATCTTTGTTTGTAGCATAAAGTTGTAAATATACTTTAATGCGCTCTAAGATATAATTTCTATGATTGTTTAAATAAAATACAGGCCAAATAAAAACAAGAACTCATACTTGAGATTTTTATTAAAACAAGAAATTATAATTTTGGAAAGAAAAATGTCATAACAGTAGCTTTTAATACTGAGTATTGCCACCTCTGGCTCTTATGACCGCTCGCATACGGTTTGGCAGAGATTCGATTAACCTCCGTATATAAGCCTGATCCAAATTCTCCCACTCGTCACGGAGAGCCATTCTAGTCCATGCAGGTCCGCTGGGGCAACATTTTGGGTTCATGTCCGGACTTACCGCAGGCCAATCTAAAACTGGAATACCAACATCGTTAAGGTATTCCTGCACGATTATCGCAACATGCGGTGGTGCATTATCGTGCATTAACATTAATTCGTTTCCTATAATTGGCGCATATGGTACTACATGTTCTTCTAAAATGTCCGTTATATACCTGTGGGCAGTCAGTGTACCTCTGTCTACTGGTACTAACTCTGTACGACCTGTTAAACAGATGCCTCCCCAAACCATAATAGAGCCACCAGCGAAATTAGGTCTAGGTCTGATATTACACTGCGAATAGCGCTCACCGTCTCGTCTGTACACTGAGATACGCCTATCTGAGGTGTAAAGACCAAATCTTGACTCATCTGTGAAGAGCATATTGGCCCAGTCATTAATGTTCCAATTTACATGTTCTCTGGCAAACCTTAAGCGAGCCACTCGGTGGTTCCTAGTGAGACGAGGGGTTGTTACAGCTACTCTAGCTCTTAATCCACTCTGTCGTAACCTATTCCGAATAGTTTGAGTACTCACACGAGTATTTCTGACTCTAGCCAAGTCGTTCTGCAATTGTCTCGCAGTTACATGTCTTCGACGTAATGCTTGTAGTAGTAAATAGCGGTCATCTTGGCGAGTAGGACATCTTGGACGACCTGGTACAGGTCTTCTACTGTAATTGCCTGTTTCCCTATATCTGGCTACGGCTCTAGAAACACTTGACTGATTGATGTTCATCAAATTAGCAACGTATGCTTGAGATCGTCCATCTTCGATGAAAGCAACTATAGCAGCCACTTGTTCTGAAGTTAAATTGCTCATTTTAGTTTTAAAAGCGTTGGTACAGAACTCTGACTTCGCACTTTAAAATTTGTCCGTATAGGAAGACTTTCAATAAACAACAGAACAAACCTTACATTTTTCTAAACGTGGTCTTTTAGAAAAAAAAGTAAAAAAGCTATGTTCCATGATTTTGTTAGTGTTTTTATAGTTCACATACACGAGGCAAACTTTTTGCGAACGTATAAAAATATCTTGGTTTATAAATGTTAGTTTATGCGATACTTTTTTTGGCGGAGTGTATATGTCGGTAAGAATTTTAGAAACTAACTTATTTTAGTTCCAGTCATGATTAATTTCAAATTTTCAATACATCCTGAATTTTTACCGCACAAACCCTATTAATTCCTCATCAGGAATGCTATTTGTTATTTATAACATTTAATATTAAAACAATTTTTTTCTGCTTTGTCGAAATCTTTTATTTGCTCATTTACCACCACCCATACCCATCTTAAAATAATGTGAAGGGAAGAAAAACAAATAATTTAAAAACTGTTTAAATAAAATATCAAATGTGTTATATCATTCTAAAGAATATTTTATATGCTTTGTAAAAGTGTAAAAATATACAGGGTGTTCCATATAAAAAAAACATGGTGTTGATAAAAATATGGGTTTTAAAGAGAAAAAAAATAGAGCATAGGATTCTGCATCAAAAAGCGCCCCAATATAGTTTGTATATAATTCAAGCATTTTCACAAATAAAAAAGTTACAAAAGTTTTTAAAAATTGCACATTTTAAGGAAACGCTTTGTATTTCTTATATTAAGGAAGATAAAAATAAGGATTTCACCAATCGATTTCTCTTTAAAATCGAGCTCCAGAAGCTTAAGTCAGTTTTTGTCTAATTCCTTTAGAAATATAAGTCTCCTATTAAAAGTATCAAAACAATCAAAATATCCTATACATCAACTCATTTCGGCCTTTGCTTACACAAGCGTATACTTCCTTAGAGAATAACTTGCTAGAGATAGTTTTGCTATTTCGTATAAATTAAATGTAATAAATATTCTTTTGTGACCTACGTTCGTGTGGCATTTCAATTTTAACCGGCGCTGGAACCCCTTGGACGCATCTATTGCGACAGCAAACAAATCCAATTCCAAGGATGTCACACTCCCTACTGGAACATGGTAAAGCGATGAACGGAATTTGTGAGACTTTATTCGGGCAAACCCATTCGGTTTGAGCTATTAGTTTTTCCAACTTGCTGGTGCTAACTTGTTTGGCGGATGAATCCACGATTTCGTTCTGTCCTATAAGAAACAACGAAAAGATAATTTAATATTTAATCACGAAAATAGTGAAACCATCTATGAAAGATAGCCACGTACTTACTCGTCAAAGGTTCGCCTTCCACGCATCGAGTTCTACAGCAGATGCTGGTGCTGCCCGCCCCCATAATTCTACAATCATTATTGGAGCCGCACGGTAACGCCAGAAATGGCACAGGTTTCGATCTACTAGGACACACAAGTGAAGATAGTTGGCTATTTTTGGTAGGTGTTTGATCTGGAAAAATTTATTTAAAAATTGATTTGATCATAATGGTTATGACCTTCATGAAATTGGCCTTTTTCGGGCAACCGTTTTGGATCGCCCACAATTATTGCCACACTTGGACTACTTTAGATATCTTTGGCGCATAAATAAAAAAAAAATGTTTACACTAACAATCTAGGTCAATATAATTATCCATGAAGGTCACTTCTAGTTTTAATATATTGGTCTATTCGTGTATATTTCAGTGAAATCTTCATAACGATATAGAAATAAATGCGCAATGAAACAAAAGATTGCGCAAAGACGTCTCAATCAAGTCGGTCTATCCGAGTGCGATTAATTGTAAAAGAATGACATATTCAAGAGAAAACTAAACTTTCGCAGAGACAGTTACGCAATGTTTACGCATTTATACGTTCATATTTATACAATCCTTTCTTGTATTTTTATTGTTTCGGATAAAGTGATATTGTAGGAAAGTATATGTTTTTAGTTATGCGTTGGATGATCATTTAATCAACATACAGCTTCGGCCAATAAAACAGAGCACCTGTTGATTTTTCGCAAATGTATATAGTATTCGTTGTTTTAATGTTAGCGAAACAAAATTAAGCGAGCGGGTGCACCCTTGAGAAAGGAAATAACATAGAAACAGACAATTCTAGTGAATATTTACAATTATTATGACAAAAAAGGCGACAGTTAAGTGGCAAAAGTTGTAATTTTGAGTTTTACAGGAATCTCGCAATTTAAGATTGTTCGAAAGTTGGCACTGCTCGAAAGTTCGAAAATTCACTTAATTATTAATAGGTACAAGGTCGGGGAATTAATTTCTGAACGAAAGGAGGTGAGAAAAGATAATCGGTACTTAACAGAGATGGGTACCGATATCTTCTCTCTTGCTCGCCTCACCTTGTTTCGTTGGGAAGTTTATTTCTCGACCATACAAGACTACCGAATCAAATAAAAATGAAACAAAACAACTAGAAAATATCGCCTATTAAAGAGGCAAGACTAGAAGAAAACTTCTCGATAGATATTTATAGAAATTAGTGCAGAAGGTAGTAGAAAGATTTCGGCTGAAACTTAAATGGAGCAAGGCAGGAAAAAAGTTATTTTACGAGATCAATTAAAAAACTATTTAGAATAGGCCAAAATATAACAAGATTGATTAGATAAAATGTGCTAAAAGGTGTTGTGGTTCCATGAAACGCATTATAAAAAAAAAAATGCTTTCGATAAATAAAGTACATGCAGAGCTCCTATTTTGCTTTTTGGTACCTCTGGTAGAACCTGGTAGGAAGGCAAAACTAAAGATTCGATACCAAAAATGAATTGCATTTTCTGCATTAGCCTAATCAAGTTGCAAATGCAAACCCAATCAAGCATTTGTGATATTTTGTGAAAATTTGTGAAAACTCAAAGGTCACAAACATCGAAGAGGCTGCTTGAAACCAAAATTAAAAGGAGCTCAACGCATTGCGAAATAATGGATGCAATGCATAAGCACATACAACCAGTAGTTAAAGCCCGAAAAGGTCATACACTATATTAATTTACATGTGGAATTTTATAATATTTTTATGTTTGCTATTAAGCGGAAATGTAATATCCCCGAAAAGTTCTTTAATGTGGAGCTATTTTTTAGAAGCGCGCATGTAGCTTCACACTGTAGAACGTGGACCCTCAACAATTACAAGACATATGACATTTTTCAAAACCTTGTTGTGCTTTTCACACCTTGTATTGGTGACAACATGACAATGGAAGTCCTGCAGGAGATCCTGTTGACCATCTTGGAATGAGGAGTCTACGGATTTAAATCTAATAAAAGCATGTTTGGGCCAGGTTTGGGAAGAACTTGGTAAGTTGATCAGAGGAATGCCTAAGAAGCTGCTAGCAATGATAACAACAAGAGGAGCCAATACACGATATGGACGTGTACCAAACGTCAAATATTCGTTGCTGATTGCGTAATTATGATAATTTTGTTTTTGGTTGAAATGTTGTGCGTAAATATTTCTTGTGACTCAGTAGAAAATTTATTATGCTAGCATGTGTTTGTCCCCGTATACACTAAAATTTTGTTCTTTTTAAATTAATTCGATAAATAATCTACTTAGTGATATCGAGATATATTTTACAATTTTAAGATAAACAGAAAAACATCAGAAATGTCTAGAAAGAATAACAAAAATATATGATGCTAAGATAACTTAGCTTGCTCATGGTATTGATGAAATAATTCACGGCGAACGCAACAAAAAGGGAGAGAAAAAAAGTATACTAACACGCGGACATGTTTCTGCTTGCCCGGCGTCATCAGCGCTGTCTCGATAGTACGTTTTTATTTATATTATCTTTATTTTTATTTTTATTTTTTTTTTATATTATCTTCTGTCGCAGTTGCCTCACAGTCCCCAAATACTCTCGAAACCGCGCTGATGACGCCGGCTAGGCAGAAACATGTCCGTATATTAGATAACTTTCTTTTTTCCTTTCATTGCGTTGAGGAGTTAGCTATCTTTGCATTATATACTTTTGGTTAATTTTAAGATACAATACTTTATTAATTCGACGATGTTTAGCTGTGCATATCTCGAAATCTATTTATTTAACAGTTTTATGACATTTGAACTCTCCATCTTTCTTCCGTTTGCCTCAACATAGAGACTGCAAATATGCTAAAAATGATTTCGTATTTTCTGTTGTTACTGCACTTTTCTTGATTTAAAAGGGACACCCTGCTCTATATACAGTTGTAGATTATAGTAGACATTGTGCTTTTGGATTCCTTCATATTGGTTTTAGTAACATTATTTGTAAAATTTCACATTTACTGTTTAGTTTTGGCGTATTGGTGCAACTCTGGAATTTCTTAATAAGCTTGGATTTTGCGAGGAGGTCAACGGGGAACAGTTTGAACATGAAATGATTTTGCTTTTATTGAATGATTCCCATTTTACCATTAACTTACAATATATATAGGGTGAGTCGTGAGAAATTCATTAAGCCCTAGCAGTGTATTCTACAGGTGGAAATAATGCAAAGAAACTCAAATGTTGTTATCCGATTTTTATTTGTTTTCGAGTTATAGCGTAATTAAAAATGTCGATTTAGTATATCATGTTTATGTTTGTATTCGTAGTAGTAAGATTGAAAGCAGTCGAGAAATAATTTAGATTGTTTTGTACAGGGTGGCGCAGGGGAACGGGAAATTTTGAACGTTACAGTTGTCAGCACTGTAGAGCCGGCAGTTGTTCGTAACGTCGCACAATTGTTGTGAACGCATTGCCATATAGTAATCATGGATCGTTGGACTGGTGCGGAACGTGCAGTAGCCGTGAGAGCGTTTTATAAAAATGGTGATAGTACGACTGCCGCGCAGAGAATATTTCGACAGCATTACCAGCTTCGACGTCATGGACGTGTCCCATCTGCGCATGCGATTACAACGTGGGTGCGTAATTTTGAAGAAACAGGATCTGTCTTGAAAAAGAAAGCTCCAGATGAACATTGAGGCTGTTAGAGCTGCAATCGAGAGAAGTGCTCGCCGCTCCGTTCGACAGTATGCATCTACGCTAAGGAGTAAGCGACGAAGCTTACAAGGAATACTGCACGAATTACATTTCCATCCCTATAAGTTGCAGATTGCGCAACAATTACATGAACGAGACCCAGCGTCACGTATGGAGTTTAGTAGGCGGATATTGGCTAAAATTAACGAGGACGCGAATTTCGTTGGTAACATATGGATATCAGATGAAGCCCATTTCCACCTGAACGGTTTCGTAAACAAACAGAATTTTCGTTATTGGGCCCGGGACAATCCTTGTGAGTTACACCAGCGACCACTACATAGCGACAAAGTCGCAATATGGTGTGCTGTATCATGTCATGGTGTTATCGGCCCTTATTTTTTTGCACGTGAGGATGGTAGTGCGGCGGCAGTAACATCCGCTCGATATGTTGAAATGCTTCAAACATTCTTTACACCAAGACTGTACGAGCTTAATCTTAACATGGAAAACGTGTGGTTTCAGCAGGACGGAGCCACGTCACACACTGCTCGACATTCGATGGCAGCAGTTCGTCAATTGTTTGGAAGACGCATTATTTCACACGTAACGGTGACATTGAATGGCCTGCGAGATCCTCTGATCTTAGCGTGTGCGACTTCTTCCTGTGGGGGTATCTTAAAGGCAAGGTGTACCGTACACGACCTGCAACAATCCATGAACTGACGGAGAACATTCAACAAGAAATCACTGCCATTCCCCAAGATTTGCTACACCGCGCATTCCAGAGTTTTCATAACAGGCTGTTAGAGTGCGAACGCCGAATGGGAGGACATCTTTCCGATGTCATCTTTAAAAAGTAAAGAGACACTAAATTACTAGTTTTATGAATTTATTCGTGGAAATGACGTTATTTCAAAATTTCTCGTTCCCCTGCGCCAGCCTGTATATTTAACGGGGCTAATGTCACTATCTCTAGGTCATTGTTGACATAGTGAGAGCGCTGCCATCATAAAAAAAGGTTCCCTGTACCTTGGAGTAACTTATAAGTTATAACATTGTCATTCAGGTATTGTGACATTGATTTGACATTTGTGCGACTAAAGCGTAACAAACTAAAATGCCACGTACTTATTCTACTTTAGAATATGCTAATGAATATTGTCGACTGTTTCCACATCGCAGACATCCTAATAAAAATGTATTTATAAGTATATTCAACAAATCGTGCGAGACCGGAAAGGTTCCCAGTGTAAACATAATATCTGAAAGAGGCAATCGACAACAATTACAAGAAGAAGAATATATCCTGCAAGCAGTAGAAAAAGACACCAGACTAGCAGCTCACGGAGAATTAGTACTCGGTTGGGCATTCCATAAACAAGGGTGATAAAAACCCATAAACATCAGAATCTGAATGTTCTACCAGCACGATGGAGCGCCTGCACACTACGCTCGCGCGATCAGGCAACATTTGGATAAAAGGTATCCAAGCAATTGGATTGGTCGTAGTAGTCAAATCCTCACGCCACGCGATTGTTGCTTATGGGGCTGGTTAAAAAATGAAGTGTATCAAATAAAAGTGGACACTCCTGACGTACTAATACAACGGATTAGGAATGCTGCTGACAATATCAACCATCAACCTGACGCAATCAGGAACGCAACCAGTGCCCTAGGTAGACGATGTAGAAAGTATTTAGAAATGAATGGCGGTATTTTTGAAAATATATTAAGAACGATAATACCAATCGAATACCAAAAGTTTAATGTGTGAAATTTTGTTTATTTTTAATTACGCTATAACTCGAAAACAAATAAAAATCGGATAACAACATTTGAGTTCTTTTACATTATTTTCGCATGTAGGATACACTCTTAGAGGTTAGTCCATTCCTCACGACTCACCCTGTAAAATGAATTATTCGTTATGGGTGAATTCCGAAAAATAAGATCTACTATAACCTGCAAAAATATACGGGAAGTCCTATTTCAATAAAAAGACTTCAGTAGCAACAACAAATTCAAAATTAAGTGCATTGTCCGTCATTACACTTATCTGCGAAATCTTATTCCTTTTAAAAATATTTGCTTGGTTTCATATTGTATCGTAACTAGGTATTAAAAAGCGATTCCATTCGTGGTATGCTGTGGTATCCGCCAAGCGGGAGGCATCGGTTCGATTTCTTACCGACGAAAATTGTCTTAAATATTTAATTGCGAAGGAAGCGAAAACGAAATCACTGAGCTAACCAGTCTGAAATCTGACAACTGATCCGTGTTCTCTTTGAAAAAACAAAACGCTCGAATTGTAGAATTAAAAAAGGAATTATGATACAAAGATTACAGCAAAACCCGGAATAACAACATTTGATATCGACCGTGAAATCTTAGGAACTGATTAATTTTTATATTTTCGCTTAACAAATATTACAATAAGATCTTCACATATTAAAAAATGGCTCGTTAGTATTTAAATACAACCTATTAAAGTATAACCGTTTAAGAGCTAATCGCAGCTCAAGTTTCCTAGGTGTTGCTGCAACTTTCTTGATATTTATATGATTTATGTATACAAATTCATGAATGCAAAGTAAAACATAGTTCAAGATCATTTAATAAAAGCGCTTACTTTTAAAAATCTGCGATCTTACCTTGATCCAATTGGTAAAGCGTTCCACAACTATTGCATTAAAATCTAAGATAATTGTAGTTTTTGCCGCTTTCACAATATAGTTTGATTACTAATTTACAGATAAAGTACTCGTAGAAAAAGTTAGAGCCAAAATTAAATAAAACGTAGTACAAAATAAAATCACACAGTTTCGTTAAAAAAATAATTATATAATTTACCTTTACCATTTCCTTGAGCATTAACATCCATTATAAGTAGGAAAGTAAAGTAGATCACACATACTTCGTAAATGTTCATTATTATAAATGTATTATTTATTAACCAGGTATTACGTATAAAAAATGGACCGAACAACAGCACACGCCACTATAAGAACCAGCATTAAAACAAACGCGGTAATTCAAATGCAGTAAAAGAGTAAACCGCGTGCTAATCAGGAAGGCAGTAAACTTTACGCTTCTCTTCGGCGGAATAACTTTTACCGGCACCAATGTAGGTACTTATTATCTAGTGTTTATATAAAGTTTGCAAATTCAGGACCGGATTAATAAAAAATAAATAAATAAATTTATGGGTACAAGTGAAATTGGGGACGAGATTATCTATTAATTAGTGTTATTAGCAGCAATTAAGCATTTATTTTTTTTGATTTAATTATTTTGTAGTTATTCGTCAATTAGTTGTAAAACGACGCAACTCTTTTAATACCTTAAGAAAGATATATGCACCTAAAAAAATGGAGAATAAAAAAATTATGCAGTATGAACGTAATTAATGCAGCACTATTACTATTTAAATCATTATTAATTCTGCGAAATCGGTTAAATTAGATTAGATTGGAAATCACAGAGATACATGTAAAGACCGTCTCACAATTGAAGGAAAAGGAATTATAAATAATCTAATCATCCAAATCATACATGATGTACGGAAATTATGTTGTACTTCCTTATTTTTATATTTACTAGTTTTGCCTAATCTTAAGTTTTAGCAACCATTTCATTTCAGGTTTCAGTGTTTCTCAAAATTTGGTTCATTAGTTCTCAGTTTACTGGAAATTAATCACGAACTGGTACGTTAATCTATCATTAACTTAATTTTATGCCGCTATTAATCACGATGAAGCAACTTTAAGCCGAATTACTTTAAATCGTGATTAAGGTGAAATGCCATTTTGACATCTATTAATACTAACGACAAAAGATACAATACCGAGGAAAATTGCCGTTAGGTATTCGCATAAATTTAATAAGAACATTTCTTAATCAAGAATTAAACCAGCTGAAAATATATTTGTCAACAGTAATTATTTAATGACGAATTATATTTTAATTATAGATTAACAGAAAGAATATTTCGTCAGTTTGGAAATATTTTTGGAAGGCCATTGCTGAATTCACCTAATGAAGAAGTCCCCGTTGCACATTTGAAGCATTTACAAGGGCTGCATTATTTAGTTGTTTTTTTCTATTATTATTATTATTAATTGCAATTAACCAAAAGCAAAAACACTACTGATTTTTTCAACTTAACTGATTTCGTAAGATCGATAATAATGGCTTGTTAATTTGGATTATCCTGTAATTCCTGTCAAAGAAAACAACTGCATTAACACTAAGTCGGTCCTGTTACTTTTTTCAGCATCGTTAACTAATAAATTGTCCTCAATTCGATTGCTTAAAATGTTCATTATTAACTATCGAAATTAGTTGCAGATTATTCCACATATTATTTCTTGATTACAGAGTTTACGCGTTAATGTCGTGGTTATAAATTTATAAATATATGCTTGTTTCTTATGTTAAAAAATGAATTGATTAGCTAAGCAGTTGTTGGAAAATATTCTGGCAATTTTTTTACCCATACGTTTAGTTTAATTGTCTTCATGTAAAATATTGCTTTTATTGTTTTTACTTCAAAGCTAAATATTTGAAGGATTTCATCCTTTCTACCGAAACAATCGGGAAGAATCTAATTAATTGATATTAATTGTTACCTGAAAGTGATTATTTTTGAAAACTGGAATTATCTACGATTTGCAAAATTCCTTACAAATGATACTAATTTTTATCTGGAAAACGTATTTATAATAAATAGTAAGTCTCTGAGCAACTTGAATATAGTCTCCACAACTTTCACTTATCTTAAATTACATCAGATACACTCAGACGACAAAAAAGTAACGTGCACAAACTGACGATATTAGGTAACTAATTCTTTTGCAATTTTACTGGTGACATGGTTCTTACAATTGCAATGTACAAAACTTATCCAAGTCAACTAAAAATTGGGAAAGATCCTTTTTAAAGATAAAAAAAAACAACTAAATAATGAAGGTCAATTTGACACTGGAAATATAAGTAGGAATAAATTACTATAATGAAATGTGCGTGGTTTCATGGACAAGAGAATTAAAGCAGTTCAATGAAAAAAATACCAAAGTAATTCATTTTCTGTTAATTAGTGTATTACTGCAGCGTATTTTGTATTGTGGAAATAATTTTATTTTATTGTACTAATACTCTAAGTGCATTTTTTAAATACACATTGATGGGAACATCATACAATAACGCCGGTATTGTTAACTATTTTTGAATCATACTCATATTTTACTAACTCTGTTTTTGCGCTTCTTTTTGATATCCGGTAATAGCGATGATACCGCATAAGTAATGGCTACTACTTACCATGTGAATATTACCGAACGAATTTCTACAAAAATCTCTTAATATAAAGGTGCAATTTCACTGAAGTCATATGTGGCATGGATCTCACACAGTAGCGGTGGTGATTAATGACGTAAATAGAGGGGCGCGAATAACGATTCTTCTTTCTCGTGTATTTCCGTTGGATAGCACATGTACACTGTCGTGCGCGCCCCTTCGTTTACGTCATCACCCATCGTCTCTGCCACACAGTGAAAAATGTCACCGGTTTGATGCATCACTTTTCGATATCGAAAATTATACGACGATCGCACATGGAGCGGAATATTAATAGAATTTCGTTATTCGTTGAAGATTACCGTAATATACTAGAATTATGGAATAAGAAAATATTTAACATGTTTGGACGTATCTAATTGAAGATACTTTAATCACTGAAAATGTCGAATTATACTGCTAGGTTAATCTCTGCACGAATAGGCATACTTCGACTTGGAGGCTACGCATACTTAGGGCAATTAATATAAACGAAAGAACCAGTTGTCACCAACCAATACGTGTGTACGCATTTCGTTGTATTATAGCTCATCAGTAGAGAGAACAAGTGAGTGAAATCATACCTGTTTTGCAGCGACTACACAGACTCCTATTTTATCGATTCTCGGGAAAACCAGTAGGCAACGCGAACCCTTTCTTACGAGGCGAATAGACACGAGTCTGTTTAGTCGCTGCGAAAAAGGAACGATTTCACTCGTTTTTGTCTTCTCTACTCGTCAGTACACCTATGTAGAAAGTATCAGCTGTAATTTAAATTCTCGTATATAAATACATTGTAATGTTTTAACAGAATAACATTTGGGAACTTTTAAAATTTCACGAAAATCCGGAAATGTCTCTAGACACTCTTTCGGCAGACGAAACGGATGAGACGTGTTAAGTCGTAGAAATAAAGTTAACCACTAACGTTAAATCTTGTAACTTTCCATTACATAAACACCAGGTTCATGTCCTTCCTCGAACACCTCTTCTTCTCAATAATATACTATTGAGCACACTTTTGAATAAATTTTAAATTCAAATATCGACTTAAAACTGTTAAACTTGAAGGAAATGCTAAGTACAATGTGCCTGAACGGCAACGAGACATAAAGTCACAAAAAATTTACGCTGTTTTTCACTATTATTAGATTATATTCGCAATTGTTTTATTCCATCTTCACCTATGATTATTTACAGGAAATGACGCTGAAACGAACGATTTTTGTTGTAGCATAATGCAGGGACATAACCAATGCTGGGATTGTGAGTTCCTTGATGACGCTCTTGATCACATGTAACACTACAACGTTAAACTACACCGAGAATTTAGATGAAACGAACCGCAACTTATTGTAGAAATCTAACACACAGAAGTAATTAATATAAGTCCTCCCCACGATTGGCGTTGCCTGGACTTAATTAATTTTATTATTTTTACGCCCCATAGTTATTCGGCTAAACACAAGAATCTCTGTAGGGATAGAGGTTTCTACTAACAAATGGACCCTCATACCCGATAGCTAGATAGTGTGAAATGCCAACATGAGAAGTGAAAGACAGCTAACCTCATTGAAGTTATTTTATAACTAGAGAGGACAAAGGCAGGTGGAATTATTCCTTTTTTGCAACGACTAGATAGACTCGTGTGTATTCGCCGCATTGGAATGGATTCGTGTTGCCTAAAATTTGTCCGAGTGCAAAAAGAGTAATAATTTCATCCGCCTTTGTTCTCTCTATTTACAACATTATAATATATACGATGTTCAACATGTATTAAAGATGTTCTAATCATTGAAAATGTCAAACTATATTGCTGTATCGACGTTTATAGAAATAGATAATCTTTGCCGCACGACCTTTTCAGTGATCAGGGTATATTTAATTAGATATTCTCATCCAAACATGTTAGGTAAGTTGAATAAATCTGCTACCTTCCACGTAAGTGTATCGATGTACTGTGATACGTCGAAACGTGTATATGCATAGTGGTTGGAGGTAGCTGATTAATTGAGTATAATTCATTTATAAGAAAATAAATATTGTCTATAGACACAATAAATGAAGTTTATATGTATATAGTATAGTATATACATATAAACTACTATAGTAGTAGTTATAGTATATGATAGTACGCATGCACTGTACTCTTTTACGGCTTGTACTACGTTCCGAAGCAGTGTAAGAAGTACAACTAATGGAAGATATACGAAATTCATAATCGCTGAAACGCGCTTATAGCATTCTACATGCATTATATTGAGCAGCTATCCAATAATACAGTTTAACTTTTTTTTTTTAATATTCAATTTCGCGATATGCGTATAAAATATGAGAATTTTTATCGTCTCTTCACTCAGAATATGATATTATTTGCGGAAATACCAATAATAAATTATTTTATTTAAATCAATACAATGTGCATAGAAAAAATCGTAAACGGTTAAAAAAAGATGGTGGCGGTGTACTAGTTCCACAGCATGCTTCACATTGAAGAAGAAATCTGCTGGAAAGTGAAACTTAGTATTTCCTTTGATTATACATTGTGTTTAAGTGTATTGTGTATGTGCCGCCTCACGCTTCAGTTGCTAATTTACAAGATCTTATTGAACTTAGATCTAATGATCAGCAATATCAGTTGAATGCCACAGTACAAAGAGCTTGGCTATCTCTCTGCCGATACTTATGATACGCACTCTGAGATATTTGTGCGTGTTAAATCTCTTCCAAATGTGCGAAGTAGCGGGGACACAGTACTAGCCATCGTAGTTCGATTCAACTTCGAGTTTCTGGTTAACAAATATTCCAACAACTGCATATGCACAAAGCATAAATCGAAAAAAATACTTGGCCTTTTCAAAAATATACAATGTAAATATATTCTATTACAGATAGGTGTCAATTTTCTTAATAATACAAAAATATATAGTTTTTCGATTATTTTTAAATCATTAATATTAAAAGAGTACTTTTATCAACTGTACATGTGTATAATTATGTATATATACAGTGGTTTACAATAACGATCCTATTTAGGCGAGCTACAAACTTACTAGAAACAAAATACAGCTTGTACAAATAACGAACATAGTAATTACTATTCCATCACAATCTAGCTATATAAACAAATATACAAATTTCGATGAAGTTAAAAAATTAAATTTTAAATATGATAGATATCACAAAACGTTTCTTTAATTATGCATTACTTGACGATGTTCTTTTTCTGCTGTTCTCCAGTTGAGCATTTAATATCATCAATTTCTCTCCCAATTTAGCATTGTGATCCTTTAAGTGTCGAATTAAATCGGCCTAAAAATAAAAAAATAGTATATACTATATAGTTTTGTAAATATAATCTTCGATACACTGTCCTAGTGTACTACTTTTTAAAGCTCCCCACTTTCTGTGCGCTTCACGGGCGTCGGTGTAGAGGGAGCGCTCGGGTGCATGATTCGTAATATATGCACAAGCGATCTTATTGCAGTAGTAACGCATCCACTACGTGTTTGCCGCTCATACGTTTGGGCATTAAACGTATGAAAAATATTAAAATTCAGAAAGAACGTTTCTATTGAACTATTTTTTTCCCCAGGCGACTATCCCTACACCGATGCCCATGAAGCGCATGGAAAGGAGTGAACTTTACTGATGATTTGCATCGGTCGATATATGAAAGGGTACAGTATATGGAGAATATTGAAAACTGGTTCATTCGGTTTCTAGTCCTACCCTCTTCGCAAAATTTACTTTTCACAATTAAGCACTTTCGCAGTTATAAAAGCGCTCATCTGTCAACAATTTTCAAAAAATGTTAATATTTCAAATATGGTTTGAAATAGCAACAGTTGTTTCACTGTTGCTATCACACAAAATTGAACTAGGTGTTCAGAGTTAGACGGAGAGATCCAGAAAGATTGTTGAAGCCGCTTCTACGTTTAGAGGCATATGCCGCCTTCATAAAATTGTATTTCGGACAAAATCAGTAGCGGAGCCCTCAATGTTTTTCAATCAATATTTTTAATATTCTCTTATTTAGGTATGCTTGCTTACATCACATAAAATCTTTTTATATATGTATACGTATGAAACTAATAAAAAACGAAATCGTGGAAACTGCAAAATAATAAGATGAAAATATTACGTACGACAATGATAACAAAACGGTTACTATAGAGTGGCCATTTAGAATCGTAAATATTTCTATGCGCCTATACTTACCCATTAAATTGGTAGTAGATATTGATAATACGTCCTGCGGAAAGCAGTATTTTTTCCGACAATCTTTCTGGATCTCTCTGTATATATAGGTGCACTATCTAAAGTAAAGTAGTGCCGGGCAACAGGTTGTTGGTAAGGTGTAATTACAATATCGGAAATATCGAAACTGATAAATCTAATTTCTAATTTTCGTTAGTTGTGTTAGATTCTGATATTTTGTGAAAACCTCCTTAATCTTAAATATCGCACTGTTAATATCAGTTTTAGTTCGCTGTAGTTAAATTAAAGATAGCTATCAAATATACCGACAACAATAATAAACATTAGGAGTTTCTGCGAACGCAGTCGCATGATCTTATAGAACGTGCTGAATTTTCATAGAGATATACTAACAGGCCAAAACCTACTCGGGATTCAATCGGCCATTAAAAAACTGTAGCTGTTGATTCGTTTAGGAAAATATTAAGAGGAACCAAACCAACCAACCAACATCAACTTTTTTGAACGGGTACCATACGAATTCGATCCATGATGCAGAATTGGCGCTCAAAATCATTTACCCAATTTTAGTAACGCATAAGCGGCGGGATTTTAATCACAGTGTTGTGCTAAACATTCACGGACAGCGAACATCAACGCGAATTCTTTTTAATGCGAATACAATAAGATTTGTTGTGTTCGCAGAATTAACAGAATCACTTATTAAGCAAATACGATTTAATAACAAATAAACTAATTTAATAATTTAACAATAAAATACAGCAAACGACTCTCCAACGTGTCTACGATAACCAAGCTGGCAACCGGGCCCCGGGTCATGTCACTCCCCCGGTGTTATCAACTTAGCTACCTTACAATACATAACAAGATTTGAATATTATTTGGAGCGATGTAGCCAAATTTTACAGAAACAGCATGTGTAACTGTAAGAATTGTAATTTTTGGGCTTCATCACCCGCACGTCCTAAGAGAACGAAATGTCCAAGATTCTTTAAGTTTTAGAGTATTATGAGCTTTAAAGAACGATTAAATTCTGTCTGTTTATTTTTATGAAGTAATTAAATGGTTTACGTTATCAGAAGACAACGTTATTCGCAAATAGATCAGAGAAATTTTTTGATGCAGAATCTAACTTAGTTAAATAAAATTAAGAAACAGGAAATTAAGAGTTGCTATTAAAAAAAAAAATTCTCAGTTTCGCTATCTCTGATATTGTCTCCTTCTTAATGACACGCCCTGAATAATTTTGTAAATATCTGTTATTATGACACATCGTTTGATAAACATTACCACCAAATAGAATTTTTTTTTTGCCTTTTACAATTATAACTTATTTTTATTTATAAACTCTATAATGCACCATATTTGTAATTTTTTTTTTTTTGAAAACATCCAAATTCCATAAAAATTAATTTTAAGGATAAAGTAAGTTGCATAAACAACTTTTTAAAATTTGGCAAAGAATCCAAAACTGCCATAAAAATAAAATTGTTAAAATTGGGAAGCAATTAGCCGCTTCCGGTATATAAGAGAGATATAGCTAATTAAAAATATTTTCGCCGAGTTAGTTTTTAAGGGCAACTTGTGTATGTAAATTGTCAAATTTCTTTTTTTGCGAATTTCATACTTTTCACCAACATGACATGTACATATATATGTACATGATATGATACAATGTTTGCCTTTAAGTGATGTAAATCCCAATAAGTTTCAACAAACATATACCTGTTTTTCTATAAAGTCATAAACTTTATCACTTCGTTGTCGGTAACCAACTTCACCTTGGGCAAAACTGTCAACCGACGAACATGCATTCCACTCTTCTTTTTGGACATCAGGTTGTTGTTTTAATCTGTTAAATTTCACCACGCGAACTACAAACACACATAGTTAATATTAAAATATAATAATAATTTTTTTTCTTACGTATGTAGTTTATATTTACGCCAAAAACTATGCAAAATTCAGTTGTAAATAAAGCACACAAATACCCTATCGGTGACAACAATCCCCCTTGCAAACATTTATCAGTAAAATTTTCGGCGTAAAAATATTGCATGAATGCTTGTATTAATGCAACGAAAGCGAGCCACAAGCTAACGATATAAAAGGGAAGACGACGATTCACTTGCATTTTCTTGTAAAAATCCAAGTATCCATTTAGGCGCAGTGCATAATGTTTGGCACGTAAAATTTGATCAGCAATCTGCAAGTAAAACAATAGAATATAGACCAATACAGTCTATCAATTAGAGGTTATGTTACCAATGTTATAAACCACAGACCAATTTGTATGTATATTAGTAAAAAATACTCTCTGCACTTTTTCGATTCGTCTGGGTTAAGTACCGCATAAACAATAGCAGTTATTTCTAGGGCAAGAGTTGCTAATATATGAAAGCTTATCAAGGGTACAGTGGTTAACGGTTTGAAAATTCCATACGATTCCAATATTGGTGCTAACAATTCTCTGTCATCCATATTTTGAGATTCACTGAAAAACGTAGCTCCCTTAAAAAGCAAATTATCTATTTATTTCGTGTGCATTCTGACACGAGATAATGATTTGTAATGAATCATAAAAGCTATAGGTTAGAATTCTTCTTACCCCTGAATTCGTATTCGAACTTCTAGATAAACTAACCATTGTTCATCATCTTCTATTGTTTTTCAGACGTACTTGTTAGGAACCAACCTGAACATTAAACTTTGTATTAAAACTAAGCAATACAGATTGTCTGTTTATTTTGATGTTTTTTTTTTAATGTGGTTGGATTGAGCCTACAGGCAGCGTTCTATATACACAGAATATTCTGTGGCGTTCGTCAGTCTGACACTTAACGCACCCGCGATACCTGGCGATAGATACACTTCGTTAATGTCCTTTCCTTTATGGCGGTTGTTTTGTTTACTGTACAATGAAATACAAATTTAGACATGATGTAAGAGCAGGTACACCAACCGCAATTGTAATTCTATATTCAGCAAACTATTATTTCAATAGGTGTACGCAAGGATCTGTAATAGATATTTCTTCTTTATAAATAGTAAGTTCTAATCTGCCTTATGTTTATGGGTCGTACAAGTAAGTGAGCAATTATCTGTTCGCAGATCGGTAACCTTTATAATTTTCTGAATGTTTCTAAAGCTATTACAGTCGTTGACATTCTCAGAACTAACATTCTGTTCAAAACCTTACAAAGGAGGTATATTTATGCCATTTTTAAGTATATTTTGTTTACTTTTTTTTGTTAAATTATTTATTTTGTGCCCTCCACTATTTACCTAAAAGCTCTCTACTTTTTTACCGTACCCCCTTAATGCATCGTACGTTTTTTGTTTTTTTTTTCACAAACATCAAGATAAAAAAATGGTAACCGATAAGCAAACGAAGTTAACGGACGGAATTTCTTCAGCCGTTAAAAAATTTATTTGAGATTCGACAAACACAGAATTTTACAAAATATACAGAGAATAACAACAAAGATTAGTCTGACTCTTGCTAAAATCTTCGATGTTACGTTGGTACTGAATCTATCAATGTTAAGTTAATACTAAATCTAACGTTCCTATTGTTGCAGAAATAATGCAAGACGTATATCATCAATGCAAGGCGTATATCGTAAGCAGTTACTACTTATCAGCGGATATAGTGAAGTGCCTAGTAGAACCTACGGATGCAATAAAAACTATAAGTTTCTATTTATAATATCAAAATTGGCCATGACTTTCAATGTAACCGCAAGTGCGACATTGATGAAATATTTTTTTTGTAAATAGATCAGAGCTATGTTTAACTTTTTTTTGAAATTTCAAAATCGAGGTATCATTAGAAATTCTATCCAATTTCCATCCAATCACCTATGTACAAGATATCTCGCCTTTATATGTGAAAAAGTATACATTAGAAAATTCAGAAAAGTTGGCAGTACACTAAAGTTGACAAGTGCTACTTGAACTAACAAACTGGCACTTCCGGTTATACAGGAAATAGCATTCTATATATTGAATTTCTAGTTTAATAAAAATGTAATAGTTTAATTTTATGATTTGATCATTCTTGACGGACGGAGGACGAGTATCTATTAATTTTTATAACTGTGAAAATATTCAATTTGGATAATCAAAATTTTGCAGAATTGTTGGCGGTAAATTTTTCAATAATATTACATAGACCGCGATATGTAAAATTTTTGACGATTATGCTTAAACGTTCAAGTGGAAAAAGTATCAAAATTTCATTTTTTAAAGTACAACTAATTACTTTTAACATATTAAAAAAATTGAAAATAATAAACAATAACAACAAACAAATAAACAAGTACGCGGCTATTACATAATAGAAAAAAAATAATAAGAGAAAAAAAGTGAACAATAGTTATGTTCTATTCGAAACCAATAACGCTGTATTTAAAGTAAGCTTACAGAAACGAGTGCGCGCTCATTGGCGGCGATGATATATTTCGAAAGCGATCAGTAGAGATGACAAAGGCAGGTGGCATTATTCCTTTTTTGCAGCGACTAGATAGACTCGTTTCTATTCGCCGCATGACAATGGATTCGTGTTGCCTACTGCTGTCCTCGAGAGTCGACAAAACATGAATCTGTCCAGTCTCTACAAAAAAGTAATAACTTCAAGCACCTTTGTCTTCTCTAGCAATCACACATACCCGAAGTCGAAATTTATACGCGTACGGCTAGTATGTATATAAATGACGGGTTGGATTGATGATGGCGAATATATGTCGAGTGACTTCTTAACTGATTTCTCAATTCCTCAATTGATCCATGTAACTTCTTTGCTTCATGTATGTTATCTTGTGGCTGAATTTATTAGAAACAGTTATCCAACATTATATCAATTAATAGTTTCTACTAAAAAAGTTGTCATTAAATCTCCAAAACTCATTCGTGAGTTTAAACAGGCCCGTCCGTTACCACAGCCGGTATTGATGAGATGAAATTTTTTAGATATTTATTCTTTAGCTTTCGTTACATGCTGTGCTAGATATAGTAGGTGATCTCAAAGTCTCGTGGGAAAATCTAACAGTCTGGTTAGAAAATCTAATGTAGATTTTATTTGAGATTAATGTGATGTAATGCGCCATCATTAGACACAGAACGCTCATTTTTCAAATACATCAAATTTTTTTCGCCTCGCCGTAGGAGTATGATGGAGACATCAATAGAAGCTATGTTAATGATACAATGCTGCAGAGAATTTTTGCGTTGGTCTACATCAATAACACAATCAAATTAAAATAGTAAGTAATTACTAGACATGACCAAGGTAGGTGAAATTATTACTTTTTTGCATCGACTAGACAGCGACTCGTATTCGTCTATTCGTCTCATAAGAAAGAGTTCGTGTTGCCTATTAGTTTCCAGGAGAGTCGATAAAATACGAGTCCGTCTAGTCGCTGCAAAATAGTATAATGTCACCTGCCTTTGTCATTTTTAGTAACTACATACATTCTTTTTAATATAAGTAGTAACCGAGCCTTTTACGCGTAAGTCGAGTACGCTTGTTACTATCAATGAGTAGGCTTACGTAAGACTGCATAAAACCATTAGTAGGCTTAATTCAAGGATATATAAAAATTGGTAACGACTAAACAAACAAAGGATCTAATTTGGGTGTTTAGAGATTTTAATATAGAAATAAATTTAAACCAAAATAACGTTGTCATATCCCTCGCCTATTTCATATACAAGTATCTCTCATGTGGTTCATTATCCATACTTTATTGTATATTTACTCAACCGAAGATGCATTTTCTACATTTGTAGTGCCTACCTAATAACCTTAGTAACTGATAACCGTCATGACATGACGAATCTGATTATAAAATCTTTCAAGATTAAAACAGATACATACATAAGGCAAGTTATTCCAATTTAATTCGGGATAGGAGTAGTTATAAAAAGGGGTACTTAACACGTTGACTGCCGCGATACTAATTTTCTTGGTGTCCCACAGGCGACAAACTACATTTTTGTCTTATGTAGCATTAGAGAGCACAAAATAAACCTATATGAAGATGTTTATAAAAATTTTATTTTTCAAAAAGGTTTTTCATACATGAATCGCGTGTGATTCACGCGGCTCACTAAACTAATTTTTTCATGTCTGGGGCGCATGGTGAATGCGTGATACACAATTTGCAGGTTTGTTCAGGTCTGTTCTTGTTCGTTGCAAGTTACATCTTCGACTACAAACGTGTACTGTGCATTTGGTTTAATGTTGGTAGGTATAGGGATACAACTTAAGATCAGTGTTGGTTTAGTTTGATCTATTCCAAAAGTGTTCGGGTGATAAATATTTCGTACAATTAATGTAAAATACTTACTTCAAATTGGGCGAATATGAAAAAGAGCAAAGTAGATTACAAAACTTGCTAAATAAAGTCCTCTCCGATGAAGAACCGTTTCAATATTCATCAGACAGTTATGCAGGCAGCGATCATAGTTCTTCGTCGTCTGCATATCAGACACTTCCCACAAAAAGAAAGAAAAAGCTGTTTAAACACACCAATGTCCAGCTTTCCATGCCTGGTACTTCCCGGCATGTCTATACAAAATGTATTTTTACTTTCCTGCTTGCCATGTATTAGAATTCCTTTAGTTTTAGTTTATATTTTATTATAATTTTATTGCTAATAAATATTTTCTAACATTGTTCCTTTTATTTTATAGATCTGAGAAAATTATCGTTACATTCTTACATTCTATTCATTTATAAGAGATATTTTAGCTTTTCGGTTTAGCATCTTCTAGAATTCTCATCTTTTTTATTAGAAATATTTTTTTAGTTTACATTTACTCTTTATTATAACATTGATTGAAATCAATATTTTCGAACATTTTTCCTTATTTTCCTTATTTTAGCAGGACATGGACATAAATTTTAAAAACATTAGCCCACCCACCATACACTACAATGACAATTTCCACGGGATGAAAAGAGGAATTTGTCGGCAGGGCCACACTCTTCGACTTGCCGTAAGCATTTGGATAAATCATGACATCATGATACTCGGCTGAGTGGCGCGGTCGAAACGAAAATGTATGTGAATCAATTTCGCTTCACGCGGCATGAGAAGTAAAAGAAGTGTGAATCGTATGCGAATCATACGGCAGTCAACGTGTTAAACAGTTTTGTTTAAGGTTGTTGAAAACCGTCCCTTTTTCAGGAACCGGTTACCCGGCGCACTATCTAGTTCTAATACCGGATACCCGACTATTCGAAATCGGGTATCATGAACTCAATATTCAACAATTCGAACGAAACCGAATACCGCAAGTGCGCGGTTCTAAAGCGGATACCCGAAATCTGCAACTTTATTACGATTTGGGCACAGTTACTATAGTTATATATACATATGTCTACAATAAATACCTAAAAAGAAAAACTTTTTTTTATTCGGCATACAAATTTTCATAGAAGGATTTTAGAATATACAAGAAGCTTTACAGACAAAAAGACAGACTTTACCGTTGCAAATCACTGTTAATAGCAACCATAAGATAATTTATATGCACAAAAACAAAGCAAAATAACTAGATCTTCTAAAATACTTGGACATTGACAGATATCACAAATTAGGTTTAGCACTAAACGAATAAAATAGATTTGTATAAATCTCCAGTATCTTCTGTGTTACAAATATGTAAACGTATTTGTTATTCTTATTATTAGAGCGCAACAAGTCGAATGCTTAGCAGTAGCGTTACTACGCTAGGTTCAAATAATCTTGGCCGTTATTTAGAACAAAAAATTAATTTTAGAGAATTTATAAAAATGCAAACACAATATAGTAAACAACTTCCCGAATATGCTTAGGTGAAATGAAAGGAAATCCAGAAGTGAGGCTTTAACACTCGTCCATTACGACGTATATATCCGCTTATACGCAGAAAAAGATCGTTCTACATCTAACGATGTAATATTCGCGTGCTTAAAATGGTCTTCGAATTTGTATATTCATCACTATTGTTATTCACTATTGTTAAAAAGATGGCGTAATCTACAAAAATCGAAATTTTAAAATAATTTTTCTCTGACTGAAACACTTTTCGTCATTTAAAATATGAAGTTTCGTCTCTAAGAGTTGATCCACATCGGGATAATATTTTCGCATAGTGTGTACTACAAGGTGTGAAGCATGAAGCAGACATATTATATGCAGCAAATTCGGTTGAACAGCTTTGAATAATTGATCTGTGCGAAGCATAACTACGACAGCATCGGTAGCATTTGGTTTGTTTAAATTTCAAAGTTGTCCAATGTTCTAACTAACACATTAAAGGTGTGATAGTCCTTTCAAGGTGCTACAATCGATACTACGGAATTTTTTTAATGTCTGTAGTTTCATCTATAGTTAGCCGCAACCGTTCGTTTTTTGATGCATTTTTCACCTGATTCCAATTATTCTCGCCTACTGACGGCAAGTACCAACGTAGCGTCTGCGAGCTTGGTAGTTCCCATATTGGATTGTATTTCTTCTACGAAACATTAATTGTTCGATTTCTGCAAACGGTACATTGCATGCATTTAACATTATCGTTCAATCAGATGTTACAGTTCTTTATACGGTCTCCTTCCGGTTTTCTTTAAATTTGTGAGTTGGGCTTTTTACATGGTTCCTATACATATCCCAACATAATAATCTTTTATAGTAAACTAAACAAACATCTGATTTCTTCACCATCATATATTAAGTTTGGAAATTGTCATAAATATGTGTTTACTTTAGTTGAATGTAGGCTTTCACGACCGTAATCCATAGTAGAAATTTCTTTCGGGTGTTGTAGAGTAATTATAATTATACAGAACGTCAAGTAAAATATTAATTACGCGACAACATACGAAAGAAATTTCTACTATGTGTTTACTCTATTAACAAACAGACAAGTTGGTACATTTCTACTCATTTTCAACATATTTAATGCTTTCCATTCAATCCGACCCTTATTAACTTTGTACGGCATAGAAGACCAGGAAGTGCCAACATGCAATGAACCAGCTCTGCATCTTCTGAACCTCTCCCGATTAAACATCACTGGAAGGCAAGTGAGAATGTTGCGCTCTCCTTATTACTCATATGCCTGATAGAGCCATAGTGATTTCTATCTATTTCTTATGGTTTACTAATATCTCGGGTACTAATTCGTACTGAGTTATTTAATGTCACAGTGGTTTTGTTCTATTCAAAGGCCATCAAGTTTTTGTTGTCGGCGGGCTAACCAGAAAAGAAAATGCTGCCCGCTCCGGCAGAACAGCTCAAAGTTGTCCATATGTAATGATGTATAAATCATGAAGACAAGTGTTAATAATTATTAAAGAGTATTGCCGTTAACTGACTACAAATTAGGAAAGGAAAAAATTGTAAAGGCTTAAATTATGTTATTCTCTTGATGTTTTCAGTCCTTTTTCACTCTTCATCAAGGTGACACTATCAAAAAACATTTACAGTCAAAACATGAAAAAAATTACATATACGAAGATTCCTAAATGCTGATCGTATCGGAACAAAAGTCTGTTTATTCAATGCAACACACGAGTTTGTCTAGTCGATGCAATACTCGTAACAAATTTGAAAAATCGCATATATAATAACAGAAAGTACTGGAACAACTAATATTAAGATGTATAAACATTAAGTAAACGTATACATATCTATTAGGGAAAAAAAGCTTATTGAAAACGAAATAAAAAGAAAATTTTGTAAGGTTTCAAACTAGTAAAGGAATGATATGCCTGATATACAATATAATCGAGAGAATCAGGACGATTATTAATGTAATGTAATTAGAAATACATTTCTAAGAAGCGACCTTTGAAATAGTTTTATTCGACGTCAAGAATTTGTCAAAATCAAGAGAAGCTATTACGGACATTGCTTTTGTGTCCCAAAATGCGATTTTCTAATTTTGTTCGATCAATATAGCACCTCGGACCAATAGTTTTTAGAGTCAAAAAGGGAACACTTTGTTCAGTGTACGCTTTTATAGTAGATTTCCGGTCGTTATTAAAACTCTTAAACACATTCAAACAAAGGCGTAGCGTAACAAAGCATCCATTCGATTTTATCAATAGAAAGACTGATAGTACCAATCAACTTTTCGAGAAGAAAAACTCATTGTTAAAGCAAAAACAAGTTTAATAGAAAAGTAATTATTTCAAAAAAACAAAAAGAGGTAAGGCGACAAAACAACGGTCTGAGATAATGAAAATTGTCAGATTTAATTGTAAGTATTAAGTCGAACGGGAGGTTAATTGAGAATTGTTAATTTTAGAAGCAAGCTAAAAATTTTATGGCAAACAACACATAAGTGTCGGCACCCTGTGCACCACACAAGTTTAATTTATTATATAGTCATATAATAATTTGGTCACCGGTTGATGATGAGGACCATTCGTGTCCTCGAAATGAGTGAGCCGGACTAATTAATAACCATACTACGCCACAGTCCTCGCTATTATTATTGAAGCTAGACATTGTCTCTGAGTCTAAAGGTGCTCAAGTCATTAAAACTAATATCTATAATGTTTGCAAAAAATTGCAGCTTAGCAATCAAAGAATTATTTAATCCAATTAGCTTAGCTATAGAGTCCTTAGGTAAGGGGAAATAGGTTTTAATGTCAAGAAGAAGTTCCATGGACTTTTCTACATAAGAATTTTTATTTATAGCAACGGTGATACAACCTTTGTCAGCCCTAATAATTAGAAAAAGTAAGATTTTGTTTTAAAAACATTTTTGTTTCTCTTTCAAATGTGCGTAAGTGTGTATTTGCTGGATTTTGGGAGAAATTAGTAATCAAATAAATAAGCCTAACCCTGACTCTATACCTATTTTTCAAAGGTATAACTTCGTATAACTTTAACTTAAATGAGTTATTCAACCTCAGTTAAGAGCCTGTAAATGTTGACGTCTCTAAAAAAGTAAGCTAAATTTAGGTTTTAAAGCAAAAAAGTTCTTAGACCGGTTGGGAAAAGTATAGTCAGAGAGGAACCTGAAGATAAGAAACCCGAAGGGTCAATGAGTTTCTCAAATTTGAAGGTATCCTCCTTCATCTTTTCGAAAATACGTTTAACATTTTGGTGTTGAACAATCATATAATTGATAAAGTAATAGTTGAAGTAAATAGTTCCTCTCTGTGTATGGTTATCTAATTTGCTTAAGTTGATTCCATCAATCGTTTGTGTAATAATAATAATAATCTTTATTGTTCAAAAGATAAAAAAAATCCATTTACAGATACATATATAAAAAAATTGAAACAGTGGAAGTAAAATATAAAGAAAAGTCATATACGAGGCTAAACAATGAAGTAACAGGCGAAATAACAACAATATTACAATTGCTAGCCATATTGTGCAACGGAGAGGCAAGAACCAACAACGTGTTGGTTCTTGCTTTGGGTGGTTAGGAATGTATCAAAAGACCGCGTTAAATGCGTTGGCACTACAAAATTTATTTGAGCCGGCAAGAACGGAGAATTAATCTTATTGTGGATCAGTTGTATTACAAATTTGGCGCTTTGCTTTTCTCTCCTGCTACCAAGTAAATCAAACGAATGGCGATCCAAGAAACTATCGTAATCCATATTTCTCTCCGGGTACGAACCATCCAACTTAAAGATCAGATACTTTAAAAATCGTCTCCGCCCACGTTCCACGGAAAGCTGAAGGTATTAATGTATGTATCATTGTATATTGTTTTAATATTAAAGAATTTTAATATTTTTTTTAGAGATAACCGAGCACTACGTAACTATTAAAATGTTAATAATGGGTTTTATTAGGCAAGTTGTGTCGTCCATTCAAACTAAATCGCAAATTTTTAGGACACGTTGTACAGTGGTTGAATTTTTTTTTAAGCATCCGTAATATTTTTGAAAAACTTGATAAACATTTAAATTGTAAAATTGTTTTCAGCATTGAATTCTACCTGTTGCAGAAATTTCAAAATCCGAACCTTCACCTACAATTTCAGCCATGTTTTCATAGCCTTAATTTTCTCTAAGTGCATCTCGTTAAGTATATGAAAAAGTAACGTATTTCGCGATCCATATACCAACGTATCTAATTCAATTAAATTTTATTTATTGCGGGATGATTTTTTGCGCATGTGTTTCAACGAAGAAGCAACCATACATCATATTTGTTTGTACAACGTCCACGAGTTTCCGACGCTCCGCAATTTCAATATAAACAACAAAAGTCTCTATACCGCATGTTAGATTTTTTCTAACATAACGGAAATTCGCATTGAGTAAGGTGATTATTTTTTTATTTTAAAATTCACCATTTCATCATAGAATTTCTAATAAAACGTATAAAATAAAGCTGTTGGCGAATATTACGATCAAAAATCGAATAAGAGAGTGAAAAGTGCTTTCATATGGGGTAATTTCAATTATTTTGAATGTCTCGTTCCTAACATCATAAATTAAGCATTTTCAGTTTTAAGTTCTTTTATATTTTGTTGTTAGAAGTACTTAAGTTAAATACGGAAGTGGAGATCTTAAAAAAGAAAGTTGGTAAGTTATATATTTAAATTTGGTAGCACTAATGCACGAAGAAATTTCATCTAATGTCCATTTATTTCTGTCTATATGTTTTCAAAATTTATTTTTACTTGTTTAATATCAATATTATTCACTTCTATAGATTTACTGCTTCAGTTTTTAAATTTGAAACACTTTTAGTGGGACCGCATCATTTAGGATGGAACCTTGAATCGATAGAAGAAATAACATTCATCGAAAACGTATTTTGTACCATATTTATAAATTTTTTGGTTAATTTTTTTTTATTAAAAAAAGACATTTGTCTTGTATTTAAGTATCACTAAACATCTGTTAATTCTTTGTATGTAAGATTTAAGACAATCTATAAGCGTTTTTGAATCAAATTAATATCCTCATTTATATTCATTTTCTTCGGGTTTTTACGTAGTGTGAGCACAGTGGTATACTCTTATAGCGAAGGGTGTTCCATGAAAAGAAATTCAAACGAGGTCGGATCACCTTTAACAACTCAGCGCTCAGTCTAATCTCAATCTATTGTTACACTCTAAAGTAAATGCAAGGATTTTACAAGAAAATATCAATTTTTATTCGAAAACAAGATAAAGTTAACGAAATGGATAACGTGATTGCTCTTAACCTATAATAACCTACCATTCTTGATATAATATGTCCGTATCTTTTTCCTAAAGGAATATCACCAGGCATATTTTCATTGATCAACAATTTACCATAATTGTTATGTAAGAATTCATAATTATTTTCGATATTTACAGTAAATGTTCATGTTTACTATGTAAAATGTGGATCTTTAATTGCGTTTTTCTTAGATCAAAATTTAATTTCTTCGCAACGTATATGGCAGAAGAACCAGAAAATGGAATCTCTCAAGAAGATAATGACAAAGAGGACCTATACATGGAACCGAAACCCAAACCCAAACTTGTTAGGGTCCTAACGGTATTGGCTTACATACTAAGCGTTTCAATGGCTGCTATTCTGTTGTCGGTTTACTATGTGTTCATGTGGGATGGACAACCTACGTTGGCCAGAAGGACAGATCCATCGATGCAACATCGTATAGGAATGCAAGACTATGATTATTCTGACACTTATAGCAAGAACTTGGATGATGCTGTTAAAGCAACGTACGAATCAACAGATTTGCTAGTAAAGAAAAATTTGGTGAGCATTGATAGTTTAACAACAGAAAATATCACCGACAATCCGAGTACAGATTATAATATTCCTCTTGAAGAGTTACCTGGCGATAATAGGAATGAGCTGAACGCCACGAAAAGCGAATTAGGGGTTTCGAGTAAGTATCCATTACTTAATTCGATCTACTAACTCTCTAGATAGAATGATATTGAAATAGCTTGTTTGGTATGACAGTATTGATTTTTTGCTTAATTCTTACGAAATCGTTTCGTATAGTACAAAGCTGGTTTATACGTTCAAGGTCTTTCTTATTCAGAATTCAGAGAATTCAATATTATAGACTACTTTACACTCGAAATGTTCGTTAATAATTTTAAAGAAGTTCTTAAAATTTAGACTTTATTTTCACTGGAATAAATAATATTCCTTTCCATAATATGAATGTCTAACTGCACTGCTAGGGAAAATCTATTCATGTTCCAATCCATTAGTCAGCGGCTGGAATTTTGCAAGTCTGTGAATTTGCACGCCGTTTGTAGCTAAAAAAGAAGATTGTTAACAACCTAGCGCAGGGGCGTAGCTTTGCTAGAAACTCTCATTTCTTAAATTAAAGATCTGAGCTTAATATCTTCTAAATATGTTAATGTTTCTATTCTCACATAGCTTCCTTTTTTTGAATTTTTACATTTTTTATATTCAAGATTTCACCCGCGCGTTTACGTTGCTTTAGATGCTTTTTAATTCGTAATCTTCCATTGAATTTTAGAATTGAACATTTATAGCTATTTCTAAAGAAACTCTCAACTCTAAATACGTTAATGTTTATGAAAAACGCCCAATCAGGAACTACCAGAACTCGCTCCCAGTAATGCGAGGTTATTACAAGTGTTGTTTTTTAAGTGCTACAAATCGTGGTTATACAGGTTGGTAAATTTTCGACGTTTAGCATGGGGATCTCTCTTATTATTCGAGGTAGATGGTAGAGTTACATTTGGTAAAGTTGCTAAATTTTGTGTTTGTTATGAACCCAAAGAGAAAAAGAACAAAGACATTCGAGTTTAAAAAGAAAAAAAAAACGAAACAGAAACGCAAATTTTCTTTACTCTTTACCTCTATTAATTTTATTTGACCTCCGAAACAAAAGCTAAAAACACTTTCCATTGTTTCTTGTAGTCGACATTTTTTTATATGACACTTCGATTCTTTCCGACTATTATCAACTTTCTTATTTCTTATTGGATTTCCCTCATCAAAAATAGTCTCTTTTTTTCTGTTTTTAAATCATATATAACATATTGATAAAAGCTTTTGATATTATGCTCTAATTGACGATAAATGTATTTTAAAATTGAACATGGTAGACATGAAATTTCAAGTTATTAAACAATTTAATTATCGTTAATTGTTATTTTGTATTCACCGAATCGGAATATAACAATAGCGAATGTAATGGTATCCAGAATGATAACAGCCATATCGTGTTATTTTTCTAGATCTTGATAAATATTTCATCCGAGAATTTGAATAAAAGCCAACTAGATATTTTACATTTCTGACGGTGTCGAAATACAATATGGCGCCGATAAGAAAAAAAAAATGTTAATTAACGACGGGAATTCTGTGTGAAGTATTCATATCGAAGGAACAATAAAACAGGTTATTTTTCTTGCAAAATTCTTATATACGAAATAAGTAATATGCTACGACCGTTTTTGTGCTTAGTACCAAATATTTAGAATATTATGAGGAAAAGGATCTGTTTTATTTTTTCCTCCACTAAGCAAATTGATGATGTCCGAAAGAAACGAAACGTCATATAAAAATTACGACTACGCCATCAGATAGAACATTGAAAGTGGTCTTGAGAACGTGTTTTTAGTTTTCCTTTGCAAAGTCAAGTAAAAGAAGAAATTTGGCATGTTTGTTTTTTTTTTCTATTAATCACCAGTCTTCTGCTAATTTTCTCTTCGAGTTCATAATAAACATGATTTTACATAGTCTTCTACACGGTATATGGAACATCATATTTTGCGCGGAGTGAATCGAACAAAAGTTGAAAACTTTAATAGACTCCATTTTCTATTATTTGACATTATAATATGCCAGTAGCCTTATATATGCAGTTCAATAATAGGTATTTAGAAAATTTAAATCTAAATTAATTATTGATTATCCATGGTTTTGGTTTAAGTAAAACGTCGTTAAAAACGTTAGTTTTTGCTTAAAATATTCAATTATTGCGCAAAGCAATATTTTGACATAGATCTTAAGTAATAATAAAATAGATATAAAGGTCATTGATTATTCACCTCTTGGAAAATGTTCCTGTGGCGATTCGTACGCAATTCTGCAGCACCTCATCCAATCCGTCTAAGGTACTTTTGTGCAGCTAAATGAAATCATAAAAGAAATGCTATTGAAACAACAGAAGGCTTCATGAACGAATCTTTAACGCCGGAGTAAAGATGCACAATTTTGATTTGTAAATTTCAATCGACGAACAGGGGCGTATATTCACGCAGATGGCGAATACTTTGAACATTTTATCTAAATTTTCCTTCTATTTCACAAAAAAAAACAGTCTCATTTAGGAATTACAGACGATCACCTTCTGCTAATGTTTGATATTGAAATTTTACCGTAATCACTGAAATTCCCGTAACGTTCATCTTTTATACCATTTGCGTGGTAACAGACCTACGCAATAATTATCGCATTAAGGGAGCGATTTCAAATAAATGAATATTGGACGTCAAGGATTGTAAACTAAATAACAGTCCATGTTTCGTTAATTACTTTTTGTGGATTACGAACTATTTCTGAAGCTACCTGCATATGTTTTTTTATATTTATGTGCGGCTTTTAAGGAGCTTTAATTTTGGATAACAGCAGACTATTAATTATTTTATTATTTTAATATAATAAATTAATATTATTTTAATATCAAATGATCAATATCGCAATATAATATAATGTATCTCTACGTAATACGTCAATCGATTTGTTGAATATAATTTTCTGAAGGCGACGTATTAAAATCTATTCCTAGATAATGTTAACAAATAGAAACTACTAACTAACGAAAAAAAATTACCGACGAATTATGATCGTGGCTAGGAGTTGATTATACGATTGTAACTAAATCATTCTACAAACATTGGAAAGGACAACGGAACGAATAGAAATCTAAACCTTTGTAGCCTATTCGCTTGTCACAAAGGGGATTGATGGTATGAAGTGTACCATGGTTTTGTTTCTATCACCTCTTGGACGTAAAAGATGAAGCGCCGTTTATTATTTCCCAACAATCGAATAGTGACCAGATATTACCAGAAAAATCAGCTACTAACATTGGTACCACTCGAACGAACAACTATATCCACACCATGGTGAACAGCGGGCCTTCTTCTCATTTGTTCACCAAGCCTTAACCAGACTATTTGGATAAAAAAGAGAAATATGATAAGAGATGCTCTATATCCGAAATTCTTTGTATAACTTAATACGGCTCTATTTATAAACAGGATGAGCTGAGAAGAACGATCCAAAATCTACGAGTGCGTTGTACACACAAAAATAATTTAAATAACCTATTTTCATTTGTTTTAAAGTTACAGCGTAATTAGAAAAATATTAAAGAGCATTTTTCGCTTATTTCTTTAAATAAAATAAAAATATGGTTGCATTGACTACCCATTTAAAAAGTCGGGTACATTATTAGGACGTATCGGCTGTTTAAATGAAACCTTTCGCGGCTCCAAATCGTTTCAATAATTTTGTTATTTTGGTATGTGTCTTTAATAAATAAATGAAAATCGAAGAAGAACTTTATATTATTTTTATGTGAACAATGCACTGCTGAAGCTTGATCCTTTTCTTCCGACTCATTCTGTATAAGTATTATTTTCAATTCTTTTGACATTTTGTCTTCTTCGTGGTCACGGTCATGCTCCTATTTTTTCTATATCAATTGTTTTCATGCAGATATTTGGCTTGCTGTAGATATTTTTTTTCTGTAATTTTATTTACGTTTTGATAACAAATTATATGCAATTAATTATAACTGTTAATTGCACATGTACGACTTGCTAAAAGCCTTAGCAGGTAAATAAGTTTTCCTATTGAGAAAATGTGGGGGTGCAGGTAATCCAATTAACATGGGTGGCACACATTTACACACTTGTAGAGTTTCCGTTAAAAATTACATTACTAACCTACATATCCTATTTCCGCTAACTGACCTTCTGCAAATGCTTATTATTCTTTGCAGTACTTCAGTGTTTCACTGCAGTTTTCATACGGGTTATTTTTGGATTACAGTTTGTTTCTGTTGGCGTTTTAATTTTAACTTTTATGCGTCTATCAGGACGAAGCGAACGGTTTTTCTCCGTGAATACCAATGAAGCTTTACGTGCGTATTCCATAGCAATCATTCGATAAATCTTAAATATCGTTACAAATTTACAAATTTTATATGACTACTCTTATATCTATTTAGCTGCATATTGTATATGCGTATGCATTTGATCGCAAATCACAAATCTGTTAAAAATTAAATAGCGAAATAATAGCGATGGAAAACAGTGTACACTTCATAGACATGTATTCGTATTCCTCCAAAATTTTAAACCATACAACAGCTACTGTGCCATTTCATATACAGTTGCGAGCAAATGAATAGGAACACTAATGCAATTGTGAAAGAAAGTATTTATTTATTTGTATTTTCGAATAAACAAAAGTTTAAAATAGGAAACCATATACTACAAACTACGGGCAATTAATAAATTGCAAAATATACTTTATGATACAAAAACACGTGCTAATACAAATTATTCCATATGTAAAATGCGAGCATTGAAATCGGTACAATGGAATTTCGATTTGATGTGTTACCCCTTTGCTTTAATGACTGCGGCACATCTCCTAGGCATGGAATCGATGAGATGCTGACATCGTTCCATGGGAATATTGTTCCGGACCTCCTCGACACATCGAAACAGTTCTTCGAGGTTTGAAATATTTTTATCCCGAATACGAAGTTTCACATCTTGCCACAAGTTTTCGATTGGGTTTAAATCGAGACTACAAGAAGGCCAATCAAGAAGATCTACATGATTTTGTCGAAACCAGTCCTTTGCAATCTTAGCTGTGTGCTTGGGATCATCGTCTTGTTGGTACTTCCAAAGTACGGACAAATGATCCTCCGCATATGGCAGCATAACGTTGGATAAAATATCAACATACGCATGTCGATTCATTATTCCATTAATTTTGTGCAACAGACCAACTCCTATATACCAACACATAGACCTATAGACCTACACATTTCCTCCAAACCCTTTTACTGTTTTTATTGTATGCTTAGGATTCATCGCTTCATTGGGGCCTCGCCGTACATATCTTCTGCCATCCGATCCCATTCTATTAAATTTTGACTCGTCACTAAACAATACAAATTTCCACTGATCTGCAGTCCAATGCAAATGATTTCTGGCAAACTGTAATCTTTTCATTCTATTTGTTTTGCTTATAAGCGGTTTATGTCTAGCAATCCTACCATGTAATCCGGCTTCTTGTAATCTTCGTCTGACTGTCCATACACTAATTGGTCTTTCAATCTCTGTAATTACCGCTTTGTGTATATCTGCCGCCGTTTTTAATGGATTCGCACGTGAGAGACGTGCTATGTCTATGTGTCTATCAATGCGAACCGTCGTTTTCTTAGTTCTTCCCTGTTTAGGAATTTTTTCGCAGGTTCCGTGTTTTTGGAAATATTTTATTTGATTAGCAATCATATTTTTCGATACAGATACTTGGTTAGCTATTTTTCTCAAACTCGAACCGTTTTCGTGAAGTGTAATTATAATTTTTCGAAGCTCGAGCGTACAATGTTTTCCACGACCCATTTTTAAAATAATTTAGTCTGTGCTACCGTGAAAATTAATTATTATGCGTTTTAATATACAAAAATCTATTTTGTGTAATTGCGTTTTAATAATATAATATTAAGTTACTTCTAAAACAACTTAAAGAAGACTAAATAAAAGATTATGACAACTATCCCTATTTAAATGCTGGCTTGCATGAGACCGATCGTGAGAAATCCAAACATAACATTTTAATACGCGCATAGGCCCTTTTGTACCGTAAATCAGACTTTTCGCATTTTTTCAACATTTACATTTAAACAGAACACATCCGCAAACGCCTAGAAATAATGACCAAATATATATAATGCTATGATAGCTTAGCTCCCTCGTGGTATTGATGGAATAATTCACGGCAAACCCAACAAAAGGAGAGAAAAGAGCACATTAACAGACGGACATGCATCTGCGTACCCGGAGTCATCAGCGTGGTTTCGAGAAGATTTTTTTTATCTCTACCTTCTATCGCTCATGCCTCACAGTTAATGCCACAACTTTCGAAACGATAAAAAAAATATTCTCGAAACCAGGCCGATGACGCCGAGTAGACAGAAACATGTCCGTCTGTTAGAGTATTTTCTTCTCATCTTTTGTTGCGTTAGCCGTGAATTATTCCATCAATACCATGAGGAAACTAAGCTATCTTAGAATTATATATTTTTGGTTATTTACATTTAAAGATAATCCGCGTGTTTCGTTTTCGATAGGCTAACCTATAAACTTGGAAGGAAACCGCGTCGCGTATTAATTCCCGATTCTAATGAAACTTAATCACTTACATCCGTTTAGCATCGGCAATATTGGTAAATGTGTATATATTCTTGTACAACGCTTTTCTGTGTGACTCCGTAACCATTGTATTTGATTTGTGTCCCTATTCATTTGCTCGCCACTGTATATATATATAAAAGAAAAACTTTCCAATTATATGCTCTAAGAATACAAGTGAATACTTCAGCAAGCTTACATCCGTGAAGTACTTGCGACTTCTTGAGAAACGACTTCACCTTTGCAAAGCATTTTGTTTACCTTATATAGAAGACTATAATCCACTTCAAACCGCAATTTTTTTTTACTAAATTAGGAGAGTTGTTCATATTTGGTATTGTGTAACAACTAATATAAAAATATAAAAAATTTATTGTTTTTTATATTTTTGGACTAAGGTATGACTTGAAGACTAAGGTATGGTTATAATCCATACTTACTAAATTTTCTACATATTTTCTTGATTTAAAGATGAGCTCTGGACGCATCAATCAGATGCATTGTTACAAGGGAATTCTGTTCATGATGAGAATTCTTAAGTTTGCTACATATGGATGTATGGGCTAACTGATCTTTTAGCTTTCTCCATCACAAGTATGCCAAAATTAACTTCCCTTCGTATACCTGCCATCCAACTGCGAAGTGATCCTGCACGTATTTTGCTAACTTTATGAGGTATTCGTACCTCGTTTTGTTAGTCAAATTGTCGTTCAAAATACGAAATCAATTATATTTTTTCTTTCCGTTGCAACACTGCATTTATCACAAATGTAGTAAAAAACGCTACAGCTGCTAACACATTGCCCCTATGAAGAATCCATCCTTCTATCCAATGAAACGATGACAACCTTTTTCAAATCACTATGATAAAGCCATTATCTCTTTAACGTAAAACAAAAACTTGCTCTTATTACTTGGAAAAGAGCACTTGGTAAAAAAAAAAAAAAAACACTAACCACCAGTGGTTATTTAAACCATTAACAATGTAACTTAAATAAAAAAAATATATGAAATCATAATTCGATTATTTTCAAAGTTGGAATGAATTTAGCTAAAACAAAAGTCATAAGCCCAAATCCAAAGCGCAGAATAACCAAAAACGGGCCTCAAAATTTTGGCAAAAATATTATTTTGTTCCCTATTACATTATTATAAAGAGAATTATAAAAAAAAAACAAACAATCCAATAAAATTATATTCCTTGATTTTGACGAATTGATTGGAATATTTTTTTTTGAATTTGTTGCTTCAAATATTAATTTCAATATGTAAAACGCGGTTGTTTTCAATTATCGCTGAATATAAGCTATAAAGCACATACATTTGCTATGTTGCCAGATAAATTTCACAAAAAGAGACTTCTTTATTTATTTTTATTTATGAGAAGAAAATTTGCTTGGTCTGAGCCTTATAAAATATATTTAACATTGTTCTATCTACATCTACTAGTATTAACCATAATGCTCTTCATATCTCATTGAAGGCTATAATGGTTTATTAATATTCTTATTCAAATAAAAAACATTTTATTCTTATAAAATGTTTTTTATTTGAAGAAGAGGTAAGTATCTTTACTTCTTCTTCAATTCATTTATTCTATCTTTCTCAATACTCGAACTTCGTTATACGAATAGCGTAATAATGGTGCGCTTTCACCGACGGCGAAGGAGGACTTGTTTGATATCTCTTGACTTACTTAAATGTATTAAAAATCAATAGAGGGAGTAAGAGTACTTCAAAGTACGTCAAAGCTGCTATTAAATTTTCTTAGACCTTTAATTTGAATCTCTAAAACAAACGACATCAACGTAATGCAGCTGATGTGCCACGATGGAAATCGTAGTAATGAAGAAGAGGACAGACTGGCTGAAAGAGATATGAACATACCTACTAAAACTTCTAGAAAAGATGGAATGTATCTAATTTTTGCTATGTTGCTAAAGTTAGTTTTAGTTTTTAAGCGGACAACATTAAAATACCTGAGACTATCCAGTAGTGGCTTTCGTATGGTTGTTAGGATTTTTATTGGATATCGCGATTAACTCTTCACTTAATTCTAATCCTAATCCCCCCAGTTCAGTTAACAAGTTTCTACCTATTATGCTGGCAAGCTACACATCAGAAAATGGAATATTTCTTCTGCAATGGTCGTAGTCAAGGTCATAAGCAACATCATTGAGTCTTCTATTAAAACTACTATTAAAAATATCCCGCCATAGATCAGGCTATGTGTGTGGCCGGTTATGGCTGTAAGTATTAACTTTCGAATCTTGCCTTGTAGTCTAATTTCCTACTAGACCATGGATATAATAGCATTCTTGAAGAGACTGTTTAAGATATTGATTTTGCGGCTACAACAACGGAACTGAAAGACGAAGACTGAAGAAGAAAGAAGAAAGAACACTCGCGTTTACTTATGCCGAGAAAGGATTCCAAAAAATTTGCACGTGGAGTAAACCTACAATACAAACTAAAGATTTCAGAGATATTAGAGTTTCTTTGAAAAAGTCAACATATGCATTATTTATTAAGCACTAGGAGACATGACATACAGGCGTTCATATATTAAGTTGGTACAGAACGTCCGCACTTTATATTGGCGCGTGTTGTTGTTGTATGTGAGAATTGATATTCCGCTGTTCTTTTTTTTGCAAATTATTCTTCTTGTCGAAAATCATACTCATATTCACCATATTATGCTCTTTAATCACTTTAAGAGAGCAGCCATTTTGCATTCTCAACGAACTTTTTGGCAATACGACAATCAGCGAAGAACAGCGTGGGAAGTGGTTTGTAGTCTTCAAAACTGGTGACACAAATTTACCATCGGATGTTGACGATGAAGCGCGCTTGGCAGCCGTAGAAGAGGATGACTTCAATGTTGACCATTCCACGATCGTCCACCGGTTCAGAAAACTTGGAAGGATGTGAAAATCGGCAGGTTGGGCAATGTTGTGTATTAGTAAAACGAATTAGTATTCCGGATAAAAGCAGCAAACGCTAATTCAGCATTACCAGCGACTCAGCTCGATCGTCTTCACCCTGTAATTAATATGAAAAGAACCAAGTCTTGCATCTTCCATCGCGATAATGCGCCACATGTTGAGCGTCGCGTCATTAATTCCGCCGCTAATAGGGACAGGGGAATATTTCCTCGCCCAGCATATATTACTGGCGACTTGGATAAATTGCGTGCCTATGTCAAAACGTGGATTGCCTCTAAGAACCATGATTTCCTTGTCTATGAAAAATGATTTAGATATGTTTTTGTTGCATTCTTCTTTTTTATTTTTTTTTTTAAACAATGAAAAGTTATGCACCAACCCGAAAGCTTTGAATTGTTAACACGATGTTGCTTTAGTAGATATGACATGTATGTGTTAAAGTTTTTTTTTTTTTTCAACGGAACAATCTATATGTTATGTGAGTTCTGAATTTTTGGTAAGATTGCCAAACGAAATTATACTAAAATACATAGCCCTAACCTAAAATTTGAGCTACTATCCATATTTAGTAGCCACTATATCTAACGATGCAAAACCATATGATCAATTTATCTAGTCAAAGTTCATTATAACATGATTAACTAGTTCAGTATTGGCTTAAAATTAAAAATGAATTAAATTGCCTTATGGCTAATAATATGCACTGTCTATCTATCCCTCTTACAGCCACTATGGCTGAAACTGACTGATTCATACAACAACACCAAATTTTGTAAACATATTAGTAAACAAATATAACAATAACAATATAAATTAAATACTAAATCGGAAAAAAGCTATTTTAATGGACGTTCAAATGTACGTCTGTTATATCTAAACACTTCTGAAATCGAAAAGGTAGATTCAATATACATAATTTTAAAACATGAATAAACATTAAGAAAAAGTTAATTCGCAAAGGTACCATCTTTGGAGACTGCAGAAATTACTCATCCTGTATATATGAAAACACTAGCGTTTTAGACTTTCCTCACAGATGCGATTAGAAAAAATCACGATGCGCCCGATAACGATTTCGGAAAATTCACATTATGTATTATCTATCAATGCATTTATTGATTCATTATTGTTAAATAGTATGATTAATTGGTAATACTAGCATTTGAATATACAATTCGCGCAAAAAGAGCGGGAATGGTGAATATAGCATAATGAAATCGTCGAGGGCTCATATTACAACGTTGTAGTTAAAAACCACCTCGTATCCTTTTTTTGTAACGATTTGCGAATGACAACTACATTGATATTTACCGAAATTTCTATTGGATAATCAAGAGCAACATTTGAAAATCCCAATTTTCTGTTTCGTCGCATTCGTCACTATTCTAGGTGATTTCTAAGTTTTAGTTTGCCAGGTAAATTATTAAACCCTCTTGTGTAAATGGTATTGCACTGTTTAAAATAATGGGAACATCATGGGAAAGAAGGGGGAATGCGCGAAATATACCAGGGCGTACTAACAGCTGATGCGTTATCGATTCTCAAGACGGCCGTCGCAGGATCAAAACAATCCTGCCCTAATTCAACGAACGTTTCGCAAAAAAAAAAGGGAAACGTAAAGAAAGTTTGAATCGAAATAAGAAATTCTGTTTTTAAAACTATGATCATATCCTTTCATATAAACCCAGAATACTTGCAAAGTAAACATTGCGCGAAGCAGATTTCCAAACACTTCAATATAATTTATTATTAAACACGATCGCTTAGTGAACTACGTGCCGTACCTACTACAATGCTGTAGTTGTTTGTGCTGCGCGCTTTCCGATCAACAGATATCGGTTTCAATGTGAAAAAGAATGTCTGAAAAAATTTCAAATAACAGTGTGAAGTTGAATTGTGAACCAGCACATTGGGTGAAAACAGCTAGTTTAGACACAACCATCAAACTGGCGGGCGAAGAGGCTAAAGACAGACTTTACGAGCCCAAGCACAAAAAGAAGTTGGTGCGAGTACTTACCGTGGTTGCATATGTTTTCTTCGTGTCGTTAGCTGCCATCATGTTGTCTTTGTATTACGTCTTCCTATGGAAAGGGTATCCCAAAGAAATCAAGAATGCTACTGCAACTGAACTTCCGCTTTGCAGAGGTAGAGCTGGTATAAGCTTTTTCTATATGCATACGTCTATTTTAAATATAATCGTCGTAAACAATAGGAATTCGTTTGATCACTTTTAAAGGCGTTCATGCCTATCTATATACGTTTAGGTTTCCTTTTAAACGCATTTTATTTTTGATTACTGCTGTGTAATATTTTCACCGGTTTTATTTATCGTTTTCGTAGTTGTAAATAGGAGAAATTAATGTTGTATATACGTACTAAGTAATTTTTTTTTTCGGATTGCTAATGCTTCCCATCGATCATGATACAAATGAGATATTTTCCAAAACGAAATTTCTTTAAATCGCTATTTTGAGGAAACTGATACTGGCTGAATTATAAAAACAATTCAACGCTGAACGTTTTCTGTCATTGAAAATGACCTGTTTTCTTTTATCCTTCTTTTTTATCAAACTACCATTGATATCACACTTATATTTTGTAACTAAATATACTAAATAAAATGATAACAACACTGCCTCTCTTTAAAAAGCAGCCCTTAAAGTAATACAAAACATTTAATTTAATTTTAATAAAAAAATTTGAAGTAAATTTGTTTACATTTTAAAGTGAAGCCAACATATAGCCAAAATATTTAGATCTGGCCAAGGTAATCGTCTAGTACTATCTGTCTGTCTATGTTGCTAATCGCAATGAATATATTTGGTGCATTTGATTGTTGTAAAATAGTAAAACCATTTAATCAGTGGCGATAATACAAAACAATAGTACAATTTGAATTTATTTCATATAAGAATTGTCAACGGACACTAATGATTTGCTTTGTCATAGTCTAAGTCAAATTTATCTATTGATATTAAGAATTGCTTTTGTGATACACGGGATTGCATAGAAATATGATATAGTATGTTTATGAACAGATTCTGCAGTAATCCTGGCAAACTCAAAAACAAATCTAGAACGTATTAATGCAGTGTCGTGGTAGGGTCATAATTTAACTTATATTGGCTTCAACACGACGTTCAACGAATTGTATGCGATGCTGTTCCAATTATTCTATTTTTTTTTTGATTTTAATACATTGCCTTTCATTTTGCTGTACTTACATTTGGTCCGCTTTCTAATTTTTGAAGAGATTGGTTTCGTTAAATTCAATTCTTAGCGCACAATAAAATATAATTATGAGAACGTAGCACTCTTTATTAAAAAATAGGGTTAATGAAATACAGCTTCGTGGTCATTTTTACCAGATCTATCGAATATTAAAGTGGTTCATGGGTTAACCATGATAAATGGAAAAACATTTTAAATACTGAAAAACAACAATATCGCCATCAGGAACTGACAAATCTAATTAAAGTAACGAAATAACAACAATTAATAAAACTGATGAAAAAAGAAAAGAATGACGAGCAGAGGGGGAGAGCGAGGATCCATGTCTCCCTACCCACCATTTCAAATTTAACTTTTGTTCTTTATTGTTCCCCAAATTCTGGTTACGCTCATGATAACGAGACGAGATAACGATCAGAACATTCTAAGTACGTCTATGAAGAGATTTTCCAAAACGTTGCATTTCTGGTATCCTCAATATTACTGTTCTAAAACGAAGAATCTCAGAGCTATAACGGTCTTGTTGCAAAAGTCGACACTCTCAGAAACAAGAGATTGAGCATAAAAGGACAATATACATACGTTTACGTCATTCTAAATTGTTAACGAAGTACGCGTAATTTTTAGTTAAAGTAGTTTGACGTTTTTATTAACATTTTTTGTTTAATAGAACAGCTAATATATTATTGCAATTTCTATTTTTTGCTAAAATTCAATTAGTCGATTTTAACGATTTCCGAAACTGAAATATTGCCAATATAATAAATATTAGACAATGTAATGTCGAGTAGGCTTTTTTATATTTTCTTTTAATATAAAGCAGCCCTTTACATACAACTATGCATAATGCAATTGACGCTCAAATGTGCTATCTAAGCACTTTAAAGGTTTCAAAAATTTCTCATTCATTTCATTTAGAGTTGCCGAATAATATTTTCAGTCGATTTATTCATTACTAGGAGAGAAATAACAATAAAAATCGGTTTGATAGATTGTATTGTTTGTACCGAGTGTTTTTCTCAGTACCGACGCACCATTTACATAGGAAAATATTACTGACTTATTGACACTAGCGTAGGCGCGACAGCCAACCAGCAGTTGAGTTCGTTATCAAAACAACAAAATTCCCGTGCATCTCGATTTTAATATTAATAAAAAGTATCAAGAACATGTGTATTTATGGGACATGCAATAAAAGACAGAAAAGACTTAATTTAAAGCCAAAGTGTTTTGGGTAGTAGCGATAGCTTTTGTTTTCTATTTAACGCTATTTAAAACATCTTCTCTAGACGGATAGTTGCGGTAAACATAATGCAAAAATATTGTCAGGATAATGCCACAATTTTGCGTCCGTCAATACTAATTTCTTCGTATGAGAACCTACAAAATTTAGTTGGAATGAAGGGGGAGGAAATTATCTCATCCAATTTCACAGCTCAATCGTATTAACGGTAAAAAGAATAAACAATACCACTAAAGTAACATTATAACTAAAGTTTTTTACTTTCCGTGCACTTCACGCAATTAGCAGAGACCAGACAAAGTCGTGCTTTATCGACTCTCAGGGAAACCAGTAGCCATTCTCATGAGATGAACAAACACGATCCCGTCTAATCTCTGCTAATTAGTTAAGCAAATAAGCAAAAGCTTAACTTATATTATCTTGTTTCAGATATTTACGATAAAAGCGTGGAGTCACCAACGGAGGTATACGATACCTACAGTGCAAGTTCTATAGCGACATCAACTGAAGACGCTATAAACGGTATTAACGATGACGATGTGGAAGATCCAAATATGAATGGACTTGAGAATAGAAATAACCTATTTTATAGAAAATATATATACAACAAATTAGTAATGCCATAGCAATTGTAATATAGTTAAACCGTCTGACTTAAGTCTGTCCATGAATAAAATACTTCAAGCTTCCCATATCAGTTTTACAGTCCGTTAGATTTAGAGATTTTACATAATTATACATGAAATATTTGTACCGTATATTATTTACGATCTTTCATTGGAAATATATGGATACAACTAAATATGCCACTAAGCACTTTTTTTTTAAATTGGATTGATCATAGAGTCAACATAAAAAATACATAAATATTTATTATAATATTGTATTTTACAAATATGTGCGCTAAGCACTTCTTATGAGTTATCTATACAATTCGAAAATTTTCTAATCACCATCTGTGACTAGCAGATGTACATATTTTTCTGACTGTAACATTTTCGTCGCTCTATCCGTACCAACGATGCCTGCTAACTGTTGCGCATCATATTTTGTGTAGAGCACAGTTACGGTCATGTTAGACATGCTTCCAATCTTTTTATTCATATTGGTCTCCTGCATAAAATAAAAAAAATATTAATAAAACAATTAGTCACAAGTGAATTTACTGCATTACCTAAAATAATTAAACTTTATATATATATACACTCCGCCAAAAAAGTATCGCATAAACTAAAAAAGGGCATTGATAAACCAAGATATTTTTATACGTTCACAAAAAGTTTGCCTCGTGTATGTGAACTATAAAAACACTAACAAAATCATGGAACATAGCTTTTTTACTTTTTTTTTTCTAGAAGAACACATTTAGAAAAATGCATATGTGTAAGGTTTGTTCAGTTGTTCATTGAAAGTCTTCGTATATGGACAAATTTTAAAGTGCGAAGTCAGAGTTCTGTACCAACGCTTTTAAAACTAAAATGAGCAATTTAACTTCAGAACAAGTGGCTGCTATAGTTGCTTTAATCGAAGATGGACGATCTCAAGCATACGTTGCTAATTTGGTGAACATCAATCAGTCAAGTGTTTCTAGAGCCGTAGCCAGATATAGGGAAACAGGCAATCACAGTAGAAGACCTGTACCAGGTCGTCCAAGATGTTCTATTCGCCAAGACGACCGCTATTTACTACTACAAGCATTACGTCGAAGACATGTAACTGCGAGACAATTGCAGAACGACTTGGCTAGAGTCAGAAATACTCGTGTGAGTACTCAAACTATTCGGAATAGGTTACGACAGAGTGGATTAAGAGCTAGAGTAGCTGTAACAGCCCCTCGTCTCACTAGGAACCACCGAGTGGCTCGCTTACGGTTTGCCAGAGAACATGTAAATTGGAATATTAATGACATAATGACTGGGCCAATATACTCTTCACAGATGAGTCAAGATTTGGTCTTTACACCTCAGATAGGCGTATCTCAGTGTACAGACGAGACGGTGAGCGCTATTCGCAGTGTAATATCAGACCAAGACCTAATTTCGCTGGTGGCTCTATTATGGTTTGGGAGGCATCTGTTTAACAGGTCGTACAGAGTAGAGTTAGTACCAGTAGACAGAGGTACACTGACTGCCCACAGGTATATAACGGACATTTTAGAAGAACATGTAGTACCATATGCGCCAATTATAGGAAACGAATTCATGTTAATGCACGATAATGCACGACCGCATGTTGCGATAATCGTCCAGGAATACCTTAACGATGTTGGTATTCCAGTTTTAGATTGGCCTGCGGTAAGTCCGGACATGAACCCAAAATGTTGCCCCAGCGGACCTGCATGGACTAGAAAATGCTCTCCGTGACGAGTGGGAGAATTTGGATCAGGCTTATATACGGAGGTTAATCGAATCTCTGCCAAACCGTATGCGAGCGGTCATAAGAGCCAGAGGTGGCAATACTCAGTACTAAAAGCTACTGTAATGACATTTTTCTTTCCAAAATTATAATTTCTTGTTTTAATAAAAATCTCAAGTATGAGTTCTCGTTTTTCTTTGGCCTGTATTTTATTTAAACAATCATAGAAATTATATCTTAGAGCGCATTAAAGTATATTTACAACTTTATGCTACAAACAAAGATTATGCGATACTTTTATGATTCAAAACTAAATTATGCGATACTTTTTTGACGGAGTGTATATATATACTATGTGTCCTAGAAATCCCGAACGCGAATTAAGTTGGCATCCCTACAAAAATATGAACTTTTGGTGGTAACACTGCTGCTTGAGCTGAGTACATAGACGTGTAAATAAATTGTCTGTAATTGTCAGACAAAACAGATTACTCATCAGTGTTATTTTCATTGAATAATAGTATTTTTAATAACAAGTCTGTAAAAATATAACCTCATTCTGATTTATTGCTTGTCATTATTCAGAACAATATGATCTTGTCGTGGTTTTGTACCACGCCACTGGATTTCACCAACTGTAGATAAATAAAATCCGGATTACCAACTTAATTCGCATTCGGGATTTCTAGGACACATAGTATATAAACAATACAAAAATACAAAAAGGTATCCATATACAGAATTCGTCATTCATTTAATACCATATATGACTTGAGTTTTTTATTGTATAATCACGAAAACATTAAAAACAATATAGGTTTTTCTTTTTCCATGCTCTTCTAATTTGCGAAATTAGAAGGGACTAGACAGACTCGTGTTAATTCGTCTCACGAGAATGGGTTCGTATTGCCTATCAGTCCATCCGAGAGTCGACTTAACACGAGTCTAATTTCGTGAAATTAGTTATATGGATGAATTTTAACCGAATCCACAACGAACGTTGTAGCTGTGCGAAGCAAAACTCGTTTTGTGTGAAAGTAGTTCGGGACAAGTCGTGTGCTGTTGATAAATGGACCGTGCTTAAAACTATAATTTGTTTCAATATCGGTTACGATGTTGATATAATTTTTTTAATTTAAAAGATTATGTAATACGCAACTATGGAAACTGGAGGCAGCAATGGGGATTTGTCATTTGATTCTTTTCCGCAATATTGTACGGCTTGCTGACAGTGCCGCACATGCATTAGGAAAAATATCTTAGCCCGACGGAAACGTAAAAATTTAAATTACGTTGGGGCATTTTGATTTAGAGCGCATCGGACACAACTCAGAAGAGTCCAACATCACAACTACTTTTATTTCAAGAAACGTATGCCTATATATATATATACTATGTGTCCTAGAAATCCCGAACGCGAATTAAGTTGGTAATCCGGATTTTATTTATCTACAGTTGGTGAAATCCAGTGGCGTGGTACAAAACCACGACAAGATCATATTGTTCTGAATAATGACAAGCAATAAATCAGAATGAGGTTATATTTTTACAGACTTGTTATTAAATGACAACTGACAGCACAATTAATCTGTTTTGTCTGACAATTACAGACAATTTATTTACACGTCTATGTACTCAGCTCAAGCAGCAGTGTCACCACCAAAAGTTCATATATTTGTAGGGATATACTAGGACACATAGTATATACTAAATTTTTTTCGCGTTATCATCTCCAAGGAAGAGCATACTACTATGTGTCATAGAAATCCCGAACGCGAATTAAGTTGGCATCCTTACAAATATATGAACTTTTGGTGGTAACACTGCTGCTTGAGATGAGTACATAGACGTGTAAATAAATTGTCTGTAATTGTCAGACAAAACAGTTTAATTGTGCTGTCAGTTGTCATTTTCGGTCTTGTACAAATTATTTGGTTTGATTTTGTCTTATCTTCTTTTCAGAGCTCATTAATTCTCTTTTTCAACTTGTATTTTAATAATCACTATTTTAACCTGTTTTCAGTATTAACCGGAAAGCCAAGATGTTTACGTCTGAGCTAGACGCATACATTCTTATGGCTCACTTTCGAAGTGCAACTCGCAACCAGGATGGAACTTGGTCGTACAGTTTACAGTCTTGCTTCGATCAGTTTGTGGAAGCGTTTCCTAATGAAAATGTTAACTATAGAGTTTTCGGCCATCACAAACGTCAGATTATAAATCGTTTTGAGAGAAAAAATTGTATTTGTAAGGATAAACCAACCGGAAGACCTACACCATTAACTGAAGCTGTTGTTAATGATATTGAAGAGCGAATGAATCAAAGCCCCAAGAAATTACTGCGAAGGCTCTCTGCACAGTCAGGTGTAAGTAAAAGCAGTTGCGCAAAGGCTCTGCATAAAAATTTACATATGTATCCCTATCGAGTGTCAGTTGTGCAGCAATTGTACCCTCGTGATTATGAACAACGTATACTGTACTGTCAATGGTTCAACGAGCACCTTAATAATAATGATTTGCTGGATCTAACCTTCTTCACTGATGAAGCATGGTTCTATTTATCTGGTTATGTAAATAGCCACAATTACCGAACGTGGGCTACGGAAAACCCTCACACTTTTGTTGAAAAAGAGTTGTATCCATTAAAAGTTGGAATTTGGATTGCGATATCAAGAAGAAGAATAATAGGGCCAATATTCTTTAACGATACAATTAATGCAGAACGATATCAAACTGACATATTGGCAGAATTTATTAATCAGCTGCATGATGATGAAATAACAAGGGGCTATTTCCAACAAGACAGAGCCACTGCTCATATTGCACAGACCACCATAGATTATTTGCAACAATTTTATGGAAATCGTATTATAAGCTAAGGCTTTTGGCCACCGAGGAGTCCAGATTTAACACCACCAGATTATTTTCTTTTTGGACAGCTGAAGAATCATGTCTATAAAAACCGATTGCATAATTTGAACGAACTTCAAGAAGCAATTAGGCAAGAAATTCAAAATATAACACAAGAACAGCTCGGCCATGTATTTGAAAACATGAAGCGAAGAATAGCATTGTGTTTAGAAGCAAATGGAGAACATTTTCAACAGTTTTTATAAATAAACGTATTTTCTACTCATCAGTGTTATTTTCATTGAATAATAGTGTTTTTAATAACAAGTCTGTAAAAATATAACCTCATTCTGATTTATTGCTTGTCATTATTCAGAACAATATGATCTTGTCGTGGTTTTGTACCACGCCACTGGATTTCACCAACTGTAGATAAATAAAAGCCGGATTACCAACTTAATTCGCGTTCGGGATTTCTAGGACACATAGTATATATATGAATGTATGAAGTTATACCTTTTTGTAGTGACTAGACAGACTCGTGTCTATTCGTATTAAATTTTCGTATTAAAACTTCAGGGAAAATGCTCTTAATTCTTCTGATTAGATTCTAGAAGTATAAAAGTGGGACTTTTGATAGATGTTAATACAGGATGCATCCTACTTCATTAAATAATAGAAAACACAAATTCCAAAAAGAAAAAAAAAAAAACAACAAGGAAACTACGTCTATATATACAAAAATAATATTTCTGGTAACAAAGAAAAAGCAGATTGTCTGTCCAGAGATCACCGTTAGTAAATTATAATATCAATCTTTGAGATACAAATGGACTTAAGAAAATATCCAAAATATACTATGTGTCCTAGAAATCCCGAACGCGAATTAAGTTGGCATCCCTACAAATATATGAACTTTTGGTGGTAACACTGCTGCTTGAGCTGAGTACATAGACGTGTAAATAAATTGTCTGTAATTGTCAGACAAAACAGATTAATTGTGCTGTCAGTTGTCATTTTCGGTCTTGTACAAATTATTTGGTTTGATTTTGTCTTATCTTCTTTTCAGAGCTCATTAATTCTCTTTTTCAACTTGTATTTTAATAATCACTATTTTAACCTGTTTTCAGTATTAACCGGAAAGGAACTTGGTCGTACAGTTTACAGTCTTGCTTCAATCAGTTTGTGGAAGCGTTTCCTAATGAAAATGTTAACTATAGAGTTTTCGGCTATCACAAACGTCAGATTATAAATCGTTTTGAGAGAAAAAATTGTATTTGTAAGGATAAACCAACCGGAAGACCTACAACATTAACTGAAGCTGTTGTTAATGATATTGAAGAGCGAATGAATCAAAGCGAAAGCAGTATGAGCAGTGGCTCCGTCTTGTTGGAAATAGCCCCTTGTTATTTCATCATCATGCAGCTGATTAATAAATTCTGCCAATATGTCAGTTTGATATCGTTCTGCATTAATTGTATCGTTAAAGTATATTGGCCCTATTATTCTTCTTCTTGATATCGCAATCCAAATTCCAACTTTTAATGGATGCAACTCTTTTTCAACAAAAGTGTGAGGGTTTTCCGTAGCCCACGTTCGGTAATTCTGGCTATTTACATAACCAGATAAATAGAACCATGCTTCATCAGTGAAGAAGGTTAGATCCAGCAAATCATTATTATTAAGGTGCTTGTTGAACCATTGACAGTACAGTATACGTTGTTCATAATCACGAGGGTACAATTGCTGCACAACTGACACTCGATAGGGATACGTATGTAAATTTTTATGCAGAGCCTTTGCGCATAAGCCGTATTATAAGCCAAGGCTTGTGGCCACCGAGGAGTCCAGATTTAACACCACCAGATTATTTTCTTTTTGGACAGCTGAAGAATCATGTCTATAAAAACCGATTGCATAATTTGAATGAACTTCAAGAAGCAATTAGGCAAGAAATTCAAAATATAACACAAGAACAGCTCGGCCATGTATTTGAATACATGAAGCGAAGAATAGCATTGTGTTTAGAAGCAAATGGAGAACATTTTCAACAGTTTTTATAAATAAACGTATTTTCTACTCATCAGTGTTATTTTCATTGAATAATAGTGTTTTTAATAACAAGTCTGTAAAAATATAACCTCATTCTGATTTATTGCTTGTCATTATTCAGAACAATATGATCTTGTCGTGGTTTTGTACCACGCCACTGGATTTCACCAACTGTAGATAAATAAAATCCGGATTACCAACTTAATTCGCGTTCGGGATTTCTAGGACACATAGTATATTACAGATTTATGTAAGATTTTCAAGATATTAGGTTTACTATGTATGCACTGAAGAACAACATTTTATAACGATGTACAACTCAAGTGGCTTTATGTTAACAAGCTGTGTATTAACATAGATAAATCTAAATATATGTTGAATGATAATGAAAACCAATATAAGATACAGTTATTATATAATAACATAAAAATTGTTATTTACAATTTGGAAGTAAACCGAGTAAATGAAATAAAATATTTCGGTGCTGTGTTTGGCGAAAATTTAAATTTTAAAAAGCATGTTCTATATGTAATGAACAAGATATCGAAAAAGTTGGGCTTTCTATGTAGAACTGGCCAAAATTTGTCTGCTTATGTTAAGTTAAAGATATATACAAGTATTATAGTCCCACATTATGAATATGTTCCGTTTTGCTATTTATTTAATTTTCTTCATTACTATATTTATTTAATTTAATGTTCATCAAAATGAAATGCAACAATTTATAAATTTTAAATAAATTTTATGAATGTTCAACAAAGAGTAATTAACTTTTATTCACAAGTTATTTTACTAGAGCAAACAAAACCTTTTATAACGACATAGCATAGTAAACTGTAATACCGTAAATACCTTGTGCTTAAGACCTATCTATCTATTAACTCTACTAGTAGTATGTAGAATTTCCTTCTTAACAACATCTAAAGCTAACCTACATACCTGCATAAAATTGCAAATTTCGTAGTAGAAATTGGGAAAAGTGGGTGGTTGATAGAAAATTAAATGGCGCATGCCTTTTATCTTTATTCTATTGAAAAAATGATGCCTTTCGGTGTATAGGAGAAAGTGCGCGTCTCCATGAAAGAACATATCTCTAGCCCTAGCAATTTTACCACTCTGTAACAAACAAACATTTAAACAAATGTAATTGGTAGTATTAGGCAAAGTAATTACCTTAGAATATTCGCAAATTTGCACAAAACTTATATCTTCCTTTTTAAAATAATTTCTGATCTTAACATAATCAAAGTAACTTGAGACGTATATCAACGTTTGCTTCATCAAAGCATCCCTCTGTTGGGGAAGGATCTTACCGATAAAGTAATTAAATCTCGCATCCGCATTGTGTTCAACACTATTAGCGCTGATTTTTTGGAAAACGTGCGGAAGTTGCACGTAGACTTGTCGTATAGAACCGTACGTTATTTTTTGTACGATTTTCACTTTGCCGGCATAATTGGCACAGTGCTTGTTAAAGACGGCATTGATTTCTGGTAACGCGAAGGATGAAAATATCAGAGTTTGGCGGTAATATTTCGCCCAACCGTTCAAACTCCAGGTTCTTACTCGTGAAAAATCCGTTCCGTGTGCTTTCTTCGGTTGCAGATGCATATGCTTCATAATATGTATAACATGATCCCAGTTTTGCATAAGGAATATTTCGGCTTGATCAAAAATTAACAGCTCAATCGAAGCTAGAAAGTCATAATCTCTGTCTGCTTCCCCTTCTGCTCCAATTGTATATCGCAATCCAAGTGGCGAAGCAATTATTATATCAGAAGAATAAAAGTCTGCGTACAACTAAAAAAGGATAATTGAAATATTTTTTTTAATAACAATATATTGTATGCTGAATAATTTACTAGAAGAAGAAAGTTAGTAAAAAAAAACTTTTAATTTATAACATTTTATATTCAAGGAAACATAACTGGTGCTACACAAAATTTCCGAAAATTCTTTGTAAACAACAAAAAACTTATCTTACAGTCTTATTTCCGTTGTCACGTCCGGCACGTATGCAATGGTCCTAGCGACATTATGGAAGCATTCCCGGAAGTCGAAACGTTGTAGAGTGTTGAAGACCAGCTAGGATATCTTCAGTGGAGACAAATCTTTGAAGTTGATTTTCATTTTAGGAATAAGGTAGAAGTCTTAAGCGGTCAAGAAAGAGTTGGGAGCCGTTTTCTTTTTAACAGGAATTCTTTCAAAAATGAGCGAGATATGTATGGTGGTCAATCTCTGTTCACCCATAGCTCGGACCGTTAGCGCTGAACATCACTGCACGCGCTTTTGTGATCATTTTCGGCCTTTCTTGAAACGCTTGAACCATCGAAACATCAACATGGGATGGTTGCAATTTTCTTGCTCCTTGAACAGAATTCCCAGAAGCTCAACATAATGCAAGTAGCTCACAAAGAAATGCATCTACAACGATGACATTTTACAGGGCAGCATCTGAAACCTGCATCAAGAAGCACCTAGCGGCGAGACTTTGCAAAGTTTTTGATTTGGCCGGAATATTCTCGGACATTTTGCGTAGCACCTCGTATAATAAAACGAATAATAAACGAACCAATTAATGTGAAGTGTACTGGAAATAATTCTGGGAACGATGTAATGAATGCAGTACAGTGCGTAGCGTATTAACCTTCCAATAAACAAATATGTTAACAACTAATTAATTAGTTACGAAAATATCCAGAGTAGATTTTTAAAAGAAGAAAAATTTTTTTGTCAGATTCATTATTTTATCTATCATTCTTAAGGCCATCATTGTACATCAAGACATCTAAAATTTACCTACCTTTAGACTTTTCTTCGTAACTGTAATGCCAATTTTAAAATCATCGCTGCTATTCCCAGCAAATGTAAGCTCGTAATCTTCAGGTTTAGGATTCTTTTTAGGCATTATTAGTTCGTTTCCCGTAAAATCCTCTAAGAAACGATTTTTATTAATTACGTTTCCTTTGTCTTCTGTTATTAAGATGTTTATGAGGAACTGTATTATCCTAAATGCAGCATTTTTAAATGGGACTATAATCATGACCTAAAAAATATATCAGTTTCGCATTTATTTCCCTGGGTCATAATTTCTAGAATATTCAAATCGGGCAGAAGATGTAAGGAAACAAAACGGGGACTCTTTGGTCTCCTTTAAAAATAAATATTTTTCAAACAATTATGAAATACAAGTACAACACATATTTTGGAAAAACTTACGAAAATAATGTGGAGTATGTTTCATAATTCTTAATAAAAATCGGATATTAAAAATTTAATGAACAAATCCAATTAACAGGTCAAATGCGTCCAATCGGTTGGATGAGGAGAGATGAGAAAATCAAGCGTTAATTCCCGATTTTTATGAAACTTAGAATAGAATTGTAGTGCAGTGGAAAAGAGCTGCGGAATTTCACTCTACGTAGATGAAACCATCCTCTAAAATCAGCGATTTATGACTTTTTTTGGTTGGACTTTCCTTACAATTAAAGATAGAGAAAAGTACAGTAGAAATCAAATACAATGCGGAGTCACACAGAAAAGCGTTGTACAAGAATATTTACATTTACCAATATTGCCGATACTAGAAACGGATGTAAGTAATAAAGTTTCATTTGAATCGGGAATTAATACGCGACGCGGTTTCCTTACAAGTTTATAGGTTAGCCTATCGAAAACGAAACACACGGATGTTCAAATGTAAATATCCAAAAATATATAATTCTAAGATAGCTTAGTTTCCTCATGGTATTGATGGAATAATTCACGGCTAACGCGACAAAAGGATAGAAGAAAATACTCTAACAGACGGACATGTTTCTGTCTGCTCGGCATCATCGGCTTGGTTTCCAGAATATGTTTTTTTATCGTTTCGAAAGTTGTAGCATTAACTGTGAGGACAAGAGCGATAGAAGGTAGAGATAAAAAAATATTCTCGAAACCACGCTGATGACTCTGGGTACGCAGACACATGTCCGTGTGTTAGTGTGCTCTTTTCTCTCCTTTTGATGGGTTTGCCGTGAATTATTCCATCAATACCACGAGGAAGCTAAGCTATCATAGCATTATATATATTTGGTCATTATTTCTAGGCGTTTGCGGATGTGTTCTGTTTAAATGTAAATGTTGAAAAAAGGCGAAAAGTCTAATTTACGGTAGAAAAGGGCCCATGCGCGTACATAAATTTAACTTTTTTAAAGGGTAGCCGTAACTACCACTTTCTTATCACTATCGGATGATGGAAACAATACATTTTCAAGGTACTTCATTTTTTTTGTAACGAAATCTAATTTGCTGGATAGTTTTCACTTTAATAGATGATGCTTTTGTTATTTGTTTTTCATGCCCAAAAACGGTAAAAAAAAGCGTGACCTTTTAACTATACATTTGGTTCATTTGGTGTGCGGACGGAAGATAATTCCTTTTTTGAATAATTTAGCTTCCAAATAAACAATAATCGCTGACAAGTACTTCAGCAAACAAAAAAAAATAATTCGAGATTTTTGCAAAATGTCGCTGCCTCTTGAATAATCGACGTCTTCAAAGCGTTACATGCTAGAGCAGTAGCTCGATCGATTAAAATATGTTCGATCGAGTATTGCTGTGGTACCACGTTTAGCATTGCTATCTATTTATTTTTGTTGTACTTGTTTATTATTTCAGTAAATTCTCTATAATTCAAATAAATATATTTGATTTGAGGTAACCCCGGGAAGTTAGAAATTTAGATCTTTCACACTTCATTGGAGGTAAAGTTTTATTTTATTACCAATGAAAGTGATGTGATTTTGATGATAAAATCGTATATATTAGATGTGACCAGATGTGACATTTTTGAAAAGATACAGTAACTTGTAAATCCATTATTGGTGTATAATCGGCTGCCTACTATATCGCTAACGCATTGGCAATTTTCTTTTATATAAAGTTACACATAGGGAAAAATATATGTGTAATAAAAAATGAATTTTGTATTCAATTTTATAAATGGCTAAAATTACGATAATGAATACGAGAAGGTCCGTTTAGTATGAGAAATTTATTTAACTCTAATGATAGTCCATATAAAAACGTAGGCTTCCATGGCCAGGAGTCTGTTGAAACTAATCGTATTCCGGGTTTGAATCGTGTCATGTTATTGTTAAAATAAAAATAAAAACTCGACGTTTCGCCAATAATCGTATGAGGCTTCTTCAAAAGAGTGATAGGCAACAGTTAGCACGGTTACTCAACTGAGTAACTAACTAAGAGGAAGCAGTTGATCACGGTAACTCAGCATGTGAACCATGCCAGGGGCGAAAACGAACTGCAGTTGGAGTCGAGTTTTTTTTTATTTTTATTTTAACAACAACATGGCACGGTTCAATTCCAAACACCTTTAGTTTCGATAGTCCATATTTTCATCCATGTCGTATAATGTTTAGAGATCATTTCTATTTTATCATCAAATGCAATGTTTCGACTAAAAATAAATACAATTTAAAAGTATCTAGTTTAAATAAGACGGCCGCTCTTCTTAAGTTTTGGTCTATGTTTTCAAGAACAGTTAAATTTCTCATAAGTAGCTTGAATTAGGTACAGAAAACATAACAGTAGCTTGACATTATTTAGTCCGTATTTTCGGAATATGTAATAATATACAGGATGCTTTAGTTATATTAAAGTTTCTCGTAATCCTTTTTTGAGTTACCCAATATATATCAAAACAATTTTAAAAGGTGCTTCTAATGAATCTATAGCCATTAATAAAAATGTTTTAAAAATCTTATCGCTTTTCGTACACAAGCCGACAACAAGGTACTGCGCCACCCCGAAGTACTAAGTTTTGTTCTTGCATAATGCTGAATATTGTTTATTGAATTTGCCATTTATTTAAGGATTAGTAATTCTACATCGAACGATAGAAAGCGTTATTTAAAAAAGTAAGGCTTAGAACATTTTAAAGACCCTTTCAATTATTTTAGCATTAAGCTCACAGCAATTCAGAAAAAATGTCAATTTAATCTACACAGAATTTAATTATCTTTACATTTGTAGATTTTTAATTTTAATGATGATTCATTTGCTTGATTTTGATAAAGTATCTGTATGTGATAAAGTAATAGAATTTCTGGTCAAATTATAAGTATTATAGTAGTGAGCCAAACAATTAAAATGTACAAACCTTTGGTCTTACCAACCCTTGATCTCTAAATTCTTCTGGGACATCTTCTTTTTTTGATAATCTGACATTATGATGTATAACTTTATTCCTTGTCTTTAGAATGTGATTAATAGTATGTAGGCAATACACGTATCTAATTTCTTCCCCGTTATCAAAATTTCTTTGTGGGTAATACAAATCTTGGTAATTATTGATTATAGAAAATAATTCTGCTTGAAGTGAAGTCAATGGAATTGATTTCTCCTTGTTTGTTAAAGAAGAATTTGATTTTGCTAAATTATTAATAATTTGTGATTTGATGCACAAGGTGTCCAAAGTATCTTTACTTAGATGAATACGTTTTGGAATACAACCAGCTGGAGCAAAACTTTTGACTTCGATTATTGTACTTTTCTTCATTTCTTGCATTTGTTCTTTGCATTTTGGTATTTGTATAGTTATCGTACCTACATAAGGCCAATCTTCATTAAAAGTATTTACGTCCATAGGCATACTGGAAACAGAATGTAATAAACTATCATTTAGTTCATAAAGCAGATGCTTTCCAAATGGATCTAATTCATCTGAGAACTCACGATCTGCATTGTCTTCATCTACAGACTTTGTATCATCATTATCACTGTTATCAGTTAAATCTTTATCTTCTTCATTTTTACGATCAACATTTTTATCTTGGGTTTGTGTGTTCAATTCGGACTGATTAGGACTTTCCTCGATATCAGATATATCTGTATCATCACTACTTTCAATTGCTTCATTTTTGTTATTTTTGAATGTTAATCTTAAACGAGTTAGATCGTCTACTTCTTCTTCTTCACTGTCACAGGTTTCTACTTCTTTATTAAGTGAGGCATTGTTTTCCATTTTAGCCTTTTTTGCATTGACGTCTTCCTTAGTCTCTTCGTAACATATTTTTCTCTTTTCCGGTTGTGTTGTAGTTTTGACGTTATTACCATAAAGACTATATGTCTTGCGAGGCTTTTTATTTTTACATTTCTTTTGTTTACGTTGGTGATTACCTTTCCTTAATTTTCCGCGTGAACCCATCTTTTAAAGTTAGCAGTTATATAAAAATCACTCACAGCATTTTAAAATAAATTCTCGCGTATTGTTGCTTTGCTATTTGCGTATGTTGAACACATTTAAATAAGGTTAGAGATGAAGGTTATAAAATAGGTTATGTTTGTTTTTAAATGTTTGCTAAGATCGCCTAAAACTCGATAGATGTCGCAAGTAGCCATTATCAGGGACCGCAATATAACCCTAGTTCTCTTACCAACGCATACATAATCCTGTAACAAAACGCCCAAACTAACTCAAAATTACTCGTTTTTACCACCATTAGTAACTAGGAAACTGTAATATCAACAGAGTTAATTGCAAAGTGACTGCTAAGAGGTTATAACTATTGTCATGTATGACATTTATATTGTTGACTGTGCAATCAATGCTGTTTAAGTAATTTTTAATAATAGTGGTTTAACAAACATAACATTTAAAGGTAACCTCAATCCTGATGTACAAATTTTGTTTACTAATAATGATTTTTTTTTATTACAGGATCTGGATTAAGTACAATATTTAGTAATATTTTTATTGACAAATTACCTATACAGTTAGTCACAGTAAAAATCGTTCACCTAGTATCAAACACACATTTTCTGCTATTCTTCATCACACAACCAATGGTGACAAGCTATGTTTTCTAATTTTGTAGCACAGTACATACATTACACAAATATATAAAAACATTGTAGTTTGAGTTAATGCTAAGTTGACACAAGACATGTATTCAAGGAAAGTACGGTATAACTGCCCGCAGTCAAAATCTGTGAGCAGTTACAAGATATCTCATTCTGGAAAAAAGCTTTATATACAGATGAAACAAGAATAAATTTGTTTGGGTCAGATGGGCGAGTTAATATGTAGCATAAATCGAATGAACAGTTAAAACCAAAAAATTTGACATCAACTATAAAGTAGAGAGGAGGATCGCTAATGTTGTAAGGTTGCATGTTGGCTGCATGTGTTGACAATATTCAAATGGCACTATTTAGACTTAGTGTCGCAACGACCGTCGAACTATAGTATACATTTTGTTTGCACAAATGCTGCAATCATAATATATAAAAAAAGAAATATTCAGCTATTTTTGTATAGTTCTGAACGTTAAGGGCGCTTTTGTATAAAAAGTTTTCAATAATTAGCAGAAACTAATCAGATTCGCGTTTTGTCGGCTCTCGGGGAAACCCGAGGCAACACAAACCTATTCTCATGAGACGAATAAACATTTAGTCTATTTAGTCTCTGCTAATTTAGTAACGCGCAACTCTTTTATGCGGGCTCATGTTATTCAAGCCAGATTTAATAGATGGCACTTTGGTTGCAATTATTGGCAATTACTATACTGAATCGTAGACGTCCAAACAAAAAAACGTTTTATGAATTAACCATTGAATTAACCATGAATTAACTCATAATGTTTAGGCTGCATTTTACATTGTACGCTCACATTCTGGGAGCGCTTGCGCTCAAAATCGCAATTTGTTCTCGTATTTAGGGCTCATACGAAAGCATATACCTACTTTGTGTTGTAAGTCTACATAGGGTTAACAGAAATAGTGGTAAATATGAATATGATAGATAAAGAAGTTATTTGCATACTACTTTTGTTAGTACAGTTAATATTGGATTTGTTTAACGATAACGAAAATGAAAATATCTGCGGCAAAGAAGCATATGACCGCGCCATTTAACATCCTGTACAGAGATTAAAAGGCTTGATGATAACTGTTCACTTTTGCACAAAACTGCTCCTAGCGCTCACGCTTTCGCTGCGTTACCTCGATCTGTGAGCGAAAATTATGACGCAAGATAAACGTCATGATTGCATTTAGTGGCGTTGGAATACTCAAAAGAAACCGCCAATATCATATGCAGGAGCGTTTAAAGTATGTAAGCGCCTAAACTGAAGGCGCCTTTAAACAAATACCATTGCTCGCCAATTAATATTCTTAAGAAAAAATAGTTATTTAGTTTTACATATTTTAAACAGATGCCAGCACAGCATTTTTTAATATCCCTGAATAACTTAAATTGATAGTTCCGAGGATTTGCCAATTTTTAGCCATTCGAATATGCCCTTTATTACCGGAACTACCACCGCGAAGTTTAAAAAGTGCTGCGTACGTAATTATGCAAAAGGTTATTAGATTTAGCTTGCTTTGCCTTATTGCTATATGAGCGTAAAATATTTCGTATTTATTACTTATTACCTTTTATATCTACCCACGAAAAGCATTTATTACTTATTACCTTTTATATCTACCCACGAAAAGCATCATATCAATGAAACACTATCCATAGATATAAATCCATCACTATCCATAAGCATTATCAGGTAGGAAAGAATAAAATAAATGTTAGGTAATATGTATATATACCGATTTATTTTTAACACTAACATATTACATGATATCACATGTTACTTGCACACATTCAGTGTTGTACGTAATTATTATTGACTTCACGTCGATGTGGGACGAACGAAGTACAAGTACTTTATGTCTTAGATCTAGGAACCAAAATCTGCCAAAAATACAAAAATCCACGTTTTAATTTGAATAGTTATATTTATGTCGTTGTGTACTTTTTTTTATAATAAATAAGCTTTACTTTAGGAACGGGAGTTTTTGTAGCCTGACAGAAATTAGTTAGCTTATTTATTTAGAAACGATCGTTTCCAAGTTATTGCAATCTTATCAAAATATTTTAAAATTTCTGTGCACATAATATATGTATTCAATTTTATTAATTTCCTTTTTAGAATAAAACACAGCTATTTTTATAGTATTTGTTTTAAAAAACTGTATAATATTTGATTGCCTTATGTTTCCAACTATTTCATTTTTCAATTGTAATAAAATTGCAATTTTAACAAAGTAAATTACTTATGCACCACAACAATATGTTATCTTATGTATAACAGTTTTTAATTGTGCCCTTGTATTTTTTCATTTGTTACAAAATGATCTTTGTTAAAATAACGTAATTCAAAAATATTTTCTATATTCAATTCAGTTATTTACTTTTATAGCCTTTAACTTACTAATCACGAACATTTCATTGGATTTGGAAGAAAAATAAATAGGTATTGTTAAAAATGTAAAGGAAATAAAGTTTCTCCGGTTAAAATCGATTGAAATACTATGTGCATTTTCACACAAAAGAAATATTCGCGATTATTAAAACAAAAAGAAAAAAAAAACAGAATATTGTAATGTCATGGCAAGAAATATGTATATATTTATATATAATATTTATATAAAAAAATTATCTATCTATGGTGTACACTACCAGATATATTATCATTGAAGCCATTTTTTCTAAGAAGTGTAGGACGGTATTGAACGAGTATCATTTACTATTTTTTTGCCTTTAAGTAATTAATCAAAATAATACTGGCTCATATATACTTCTTAGTAATCAATGGCCAATGATGGACTAGATTCAATCTCCCAGCTGCTTTAGGAAGAATACGTATAGAGCAATAAAAAGAAAAAAAAAATAGGATAAGTTGAAATAAAATAATACCAAAAGCAATCTTTCGAATATGAATTCAGTTTTTAAGTGTTTATTAAATCGGATCAAAATATTTGTCTTCAATTTTCAATCAATACTAAATGGAAAGTCATGATGGAACATATGCGGTAACTTCAAATTAAAAAGGGGAATAAAATTTTCATTTCACAGCTTATTAACAAAATTAATTACAGGTAATACAGATCATTATGGAAGACTAAACATCGCTACTTATTAGAGAAATGAAATTAGGATGTCTATTTTCTAGAAGTATGATCGTTTTGTTGTAATGCAGTTTAGTCAATGGATATTGCACAATGCACTTAATATTACTATAAAATTATTGTTAGACGCGAAAAAATAAAAAATTAGGCAAATGGTACTTTAGGTATGATACTCAGTCGTTGAGAAAAATATATTACAGTCTGGGAGCTTTGTAATGTGTATAACCATATTCCCAACTTTATAAATTCACACGATTTAAAATATATGTAACATATATATGAATTATATACATATATAACCTATTAAGTTCTCTTATATACAATATATACAGCCATTTACAAGATTATATACAGAGGAATGCCCAAACGGGTCAAGTAACACCAAATAATATCATTTAACTCACTTTGAGCGTATTATATTATTTATTACACATGGAGATTATGTACGTCACCAGAGAAAACTTTTCTATATATGAAACTATGCTCCCTTCGATCTAATAATTTACTAATTAGTTAATTAGAAAATCTTTTAACACAGCCGAATTTTGTAATATAGCTGATTAGTTTCATAAGTACATTTCGTTCAATATACTTCATTATATTTCATGCTCTAGATGGCTAGTTATGCAAATTATTTATGTATTAATCTTATGTTAATTTAGGTATATCTGACGTAAAGTAAAAAGTTGGAAAATCGAATATGTTCGTACGAAGTTGAAGTGGATTTCAAATATAGCATAGTATTAATTGCCACTAATTTTCATAACTAACCATAAATAGTAATATACTTAATATATAATTTTATATATAAAAAAGGCCTGCATTTGTAAAATGCTTAAGACAAACGTACAGCATGCCATTCATATTCAAACAGATAACTGATGTATTCTGCAGCTCATTTAGAAGTATGCCTCATCTTTTTTATATCTTGTGAATATCTTGAAATTCTTACAAAGGAAATTAATCAAGTCTTAAACGGGTTTGGATATGTACCGCACAATATAGTTTGTCCAAATAATCTTTGGTAAATATACATTTTTTTTTAGATACACTGAATACTAAACATTTTTTTTGTGTGCAGCAAGGGAAATACTGAACTTAATAAATAAATTAATTAAATACCCAAGCTTAGCTTTGTATTATATATATCCATTTGTTGGCAATCAAAATCGATTCGATATCTGTGTATCTAACAGAGAAAAGAACGAGGTTAGGGTAAGGATGTTGGGTAATACCGCGTACCACGTGATGAATTCTACAAAAGATGCTTTTCTCAGTTAGATACAGATACAAATGTAATTATGAAATTTGATTGTCAACGAGTATAATCAAAGCTTGGATTACGGTAAATTGAACCTGATTTCAAAAAATCAGTATATAAAACTGAAAATACAATAACTGTTTATGTACTTGTAATACATATACATTGTAATATCGATAAATAATTTAGATCAGAAGAAACACGAAAATCAGTACCCCATATCATTTCTAACGGATGAGAGATATTAGAAAGATTCTAAATTTTAGTATTTAGCGTATCCACAGTTGCAAAATATCTCTGACGACACTACCTAATAACCATGTTGAAGAATTGAGCGCTGGAGATCAAAAAATCGTCAACAAATGCGTTAAAATCGCCCTAAACCTATCTAGAGTTCTCCTGTCCTAGGTAAAAAACGTTATAAAAATAAAAACAGTCAACAATAGCTGCACAATTCCTGTACTGCACAAGTCTTTCTATTTTTCTCTTTAATATTTTTTTGTTTGCTTTAAGTAATCACAACCTGAGAAATGGCAGGGTTCGCAAAATGCTACGAACCGCCTACCAGCACGTGCATAAAACCGTCCCATTCATTCTCGTTTCGAGATGGCGCCACTACAGGGTCTTTATAATCCGAATCACTGTTCAGTCCAAGTTCTGCATATAGCTCATTGTTATTAAGCGATTCTAGGTCCGTTTGCGAGGTTAGACTTAACACGGAACCCCAATTTATAGGACGTGTTGTTTCGTCATCGCCTATTCCGGAGTCTGTATCAGGGGAGTTTGTTTGGGGAAAAGGTGTTGCTCTACCAGAAGATGACGTCATCTCTCGTAAGCTTTGCTCATAGCTGCTCACTTCAGGCACGGGTAATAATCTACTGGGCGGCGTCATCTCCGGTAGAGTGGGGTAACAGGGTTCCGGCGGTTCCGACTCCATTTCCCTTTCTAATTTCCTTAAGGTGTTGCATATAAGCACCGATCGCCTTAATGATGGATCGGAACATTGTCTGAACCGCGCCAATTTACACATTGATAAATTCAAAACAGCCAATCGCCTTTGTCTATAACAGGGAACATGACACCAACGCGTTCTACCATCGCAACATCGAGTTCGTATTGGCGGCGCAGCCCCAAGCTCTAAATAGGATTTACCGTTTTCTTCGCATCTTATTGTTTGTTGAGGGGGCTGGTAATACTGCCAGTAATCGTTGGAATAGCGGAGGTAGGATTGCTGCTGTTGCGTTTGCTGCTGTTGCTGGTGGTGGTGATGATGCGTTGATGAGTACCTTGCAGGCTCTGGACGGCTGGAACATCGATCATCGTCCGAAAGCTCATCTTCAAATTCGTCATCGTCGTCGAAATCGTCGTTCGACAAGAGGGTAGCGGCAAGCGAGGGTGTCGGCGCTCGCCAGGCGTCGCCCGGCACTGCCACAGCTTGTAAGCGAGCTATGCAATCGTCCGCATCCCATCTACCGTTCTTCGCGGGGCTAGAATCTCCTGGGGCCGTGGCCGCTTCCAACTTACGTTTACCAGTAGTCGCCTGCAAACCCATCATGGCACAATTCTATAAGAAAAGAAATAATTGTTACAACTGTGTTTGTATATAATAAGTAGGTATTTATAGCTATCCTGCTAAAATCTATATCATACAAAATTTATAATTTAATACATTTCTCTAGCGTTTCGACGTGCTTAACGCGTTTATGCAATAATAAAAAAAAATGGAAATGAATTACATTAGCCCGCAAAGTACTACTTATCCTTTATTATTAAGCTTCTCTTAATAAAAGGAGAACATGTATGTATAACAGCAAAAAATACACGTTAGATAAGTTTGTAGCAACTTGATGAAATTAAAGATTGGAGAGACATTCAAATCTACGACGTGTTTTAATTAGAGATAAAGAAAATGATGTTCGTGGCCATTACTTAATGAATTTATAAGAAGAAATTCGGACGATGCATTGTTTCCAGAATAGATATTTTTTTTATTGGATAAGTGAAACTTGTAGTACATTAAATTGAATTGTGTATTACAAAATTTAGATCCAGAGTATTACAAGGAGAGGTCGCCAGATGTAAGCTCAGGTTTTGGTCCTAGCTTTGTCAGCCAGCAAGGAATGTTGTGGGAGCTCCTTGGAGTACTTTTTCAAAATATTCGCCATAGATAACCAGGCATTTTTTAGCATCCTTAGTAGTTTTGAGGGTCCCTTACGTAAGCGAAACGAAAGACATTTGCAAGCAGGCGTGATAGCTCGACAGTAAAACCAAGCACTCGGCATCTGATACGCAGTAAGTATTATGTTGTTCGTACTCAAATGTTATAATGTTATAAATATTCTTAAATATGAGATTTAGCTGGTGTTTAGTCATTAAGAGTAGTTTTTACTGGAAATTTAGAGATTTCGATTTTTCATAATAATCTGGAGTGGATTTAGGAATAGATAGTAAAATACGTTACTAGCGATTTTTAAAATGGCGTTAAAAAAATTGTTTGGTTGAATTTTTTTACGCAAGACATCAGACTGCCATCTATAAGGTTCTAAAGTATAATGGTAACCCACGCTGTTAACAGGAATTTCAAAATTACCGTAACACCGAATCACAACCGGTAAAGTTTGATGGTAAAGGTGTTGGTGAAATGGTTGAAATGTACCACACACCGTATGCGACTTAAAGAGACTACTAGTGCCTAGCAAAAATAAACATAAGGTTTTATTGACATGTAAAAGCATTCAAGGGATGAGTAGATTGTTACCGCATAATACATTTTTCGAACTACCGGCTAGGTAATCATTGATGCTTTGATTGGAGGAACTTAACTTGGGTTTATAGATCTCGGTTTGCATTTGGCAGAAGGATGTAATAGAATTTTACTGTGTCTAAAGAGACAACTTTGACAATTACGAAAGTATATAAGCAAGCGTTAGCCGTTTTCGCAAAATGTTGATTTTTGTCAAAATTACGGGCCAATGGTACATATGTTATATGACTTGGGCCGGACCGTAAGCGATTTTCCGGTGTCGGATGCATTGCAGACATCGGTTTAGCCGCGGTCTGCAAACAACACTGTTTTTACGTCTGTTGTGTCTCTTAATATCTGAGTGGCAGTATGTAAAAAATGATTTCTTTAAATACGTAGAATCTCATGAACTTTTCCCCATCAAACTCGCACCGTATATTAAAAGTGGAAATTCTGTAAGTCTAACCGTAACAAAATAGGTGAAAAATATTTAACAATGGAATTTTCCGTTGCGTGAGTTAAGGTGATTCGTTAACTATCTAAAAAGTCAACAGGTATATACTCTCCACGTATTTTTAAATTTTCAACAATGTGTTGCTTAATACTCTGGAAATGCCCTCATCGAATTTGTATGTTGCATTTTGAAATAAAATAATTCAAACCCGTTGCTGCTTTAATGAAGAATAATCTTGAAATTACTTTTTCGGTAACAAGTAATTTGAAAGCGACACTTTGATTATTTGCATGGAGATAGGTATGCCCGACTAAAGGTAAACATTTTTACAAATATGCTCTTGCTATTCACAAATGACATAGTGCTTGTTTTTATTTAGAGTAAAAGAGGGCTAAACGTTTCTGCAAAACCAACGTGTATCTTTGAGGCAAATTATAAGAACGTCCGTACAAATACTGATATTCCTTGAAAAAAATACAAAAATGTTAGTTGTGGCTTAATCAACATAACAAACACTTCTATTCTATTAATTCAACCTTGTTTCTTAGCATTAATATACAAATTTTGTTGCGATGATATTAGTTTATTTAGAGCTAGTCATAATAATTTGTTCTAATTTAAAAACTAAGAGAGGACAATTAGTTAAATTACGTGCAATGTTAACATTTCCTACTGCTACCTGGCGAAATATAAAACTAATTATAAACTTTCGTCATTCTTTGCACCACAGAATAGGTAGATTTTCAAGACTACAGTCGTTTGTTATGCAGCTAAAAGTAGGTTTTCACGGCGTTACATATTTTGAGTCGTTCGCTGTTATTATTGGTCGATTTTAAAATAGAAATAATCGCGCTACTGTAATTGCAATGCTGCACACACCATGTTCACACTACTAACACCGGCTTGAAACGTACAGTGGTACATCCCTATTATAAAAGGTATATTTTAATTATCGTCTTTTTGAATTTGAATGTATTATTTTTTTTGTGTATTTTAATAATGGCAGCCATGTACATCAAGTACCCCTAACCTGGTTTAAGTTGATTGGTAGGGGCATAATCGACTAAAATCCGGGTTTTCACATATTTCAATGGACAAACAATCAGCCGTTTTCTATCTACAACAACAACAGTACGAACTAGTGTGATCCTGAAGGTATAAATAGTAAGTTTTCCGTAAATTACAAAAAAATTACACAGCTGCATTTAATAAAACTAGACTAGTCTTAATTCTACTCCGAAAATAACACACAATTCTATTATCGTGTTGATTGGCTTTGTTTTGTTACACCTATAAAAAATTATTATATTAATTAATAAATTTATTTCAGCAATGAACTACACTTATCAAATTGAAAACTGTTTATCAATACAATAAATACCCGTTTATTAATTTATTTTGTGAGAAGCGGATGGATTTTTAATTGCACACTAATAAATGTACGGAAGTATGTAGTTATAGATATAATAAACAGCTATTTATTAAAATGATAAACTTTCAACAGAGATTGTCTACAAAAAAAAAAAAAGGAAAATGGGATTTTGAAATTAAAAAATTAGTTTTTTGTTTTCCGTTTATCTTAAAAATCGTGATTTTTTTGACCGACTGTTTACCTTTTAACACAACGTTGTAGTTGTTGGTAAAAAAAAATATTTTGAAAGGAAGGAAAAGGAAATATTTTGAAAGGTCTTATTGAATTGTAAGTTATCAATTGCGTTCCAAAGGTTTCCTGACATATGCAGATTCAACGAGAGTTCAATCTGAAGATGTTTACCAGCGCGATATGTTATTCTAAAGTAAATAAAAATAATCCTACGTCATTTGTAACGGTTGTAACGAGCAGCATTCATTTCATCGTCGATGCTAAAGTGCAAATAATCAAATAACGCGCAGGAGAGAAATATTTTAATTATTGAAAATAATGATGCGTTACTATTTTATTTATTGGTAACTGCTCGAAGTTGCTAAGACTGGTCTTATGTAAACGCTAAGACGGTATATACTAAATGAAGACGGGCTATGTAGCAATGCATGATGAAGAAAATACTCTTCTCAAGTTTATTGCTGCATATATACATACGTACGTATACTATATATGCGAGTACGTTATAAAGCTACAGATAATTTCACAAGGTGTGTTGTATATGTGTTGGAATAAGCATGCTAACCTTGGACGGTTTCTCAGGCAGAGTGAGCGGCCTTCGGCGACCGGACATCGCATCGTAGCAGGCCACCAGCAGGAAAACAACTTCGAATAGAAAGCTGCCATTATATAAAGTCATGCGACTAAATCAAGCAAGCTGACTGTGCTCACTCGACTCTGCTGCCGTCCATGTCTGCTATGATTATAACGTGCGCGTATAATATATTATAAAAATACATCCTTTTTGTCCTTATTTTCTTACCGTAGAATATATTATAGCTAATGTTTTTATTGCCACTTGCATCCTAGATCTACATAAGAAAGCTTTCTACGTGGGAATTGCATCTCATATACGAAGGGAATCTACCCTTCTAGGGTACAATTAAAAAAAAATGTTAGTTCAGAATTAGGCACAGATGTCTCTGGACCATCACGCTCAGAATTCAAGGTTTACGTATGTAGACGTTTGATAGTCTTACGACTGTTCGGCACTTAAAATTTATTTCCAATATTTTTTCAAACGCGATGAAATGGTTCTTTCTACATTCGCAATATTTGGCGACCTATCTTGTTGTCTGCAATTTCCTTTTCGTTTATGGATTGGTTATAGAGATCCACAGATCCAATTTATCCATTCGAAATTTGTGCATTACTATTATTACAAACAATCTCACATTTTCGGAATTCATGAAACTGCGTGACTCCTTGACGCACGATAATTGTTATCTCTGGATATCAATGCTAGAAAAATATTTATCAATTTATTAAATATGATAAGCCTGATAACAGGAACAAAAGGTATTATGCATGACTTTCTTAAAAAATAAATAATTGTTTAGGGAAACTTTTCCGAATGGGCGGTATTCCGAATAGGTAACCGCCATTTCTTAGTGCCTTTAGTAATTATGGTACACAGCATTTAGTATGCCTTTGTGGTTGATATCTTGCTGACAAACGCTTTGATATGTTAACATATCGCAAGCTATAAAATAATGAGATTAATTTAGTCTCAAAAAGTAAAGCTTTTAACTTTTCGATTAATATATCGTGCTTTTCGCAATTGTGTAATATGTAATAAAAACTTCTTACAATTTTCTACTGAAGATTACAACCATGCATCGATATTACGCTATCATATCGTGCTGCGGTTTATGAAAAAATTGTTATTGACCCTTTGAAATCATGAAAAATTCTAAACTTTAATCTAGCAAATTCGTCAATGCAGTCTCGGTTTTAGTGTTCAAAATGGCCACTCCAGACAAACGTTCTTGTGCTACAGAATTACGTAGCTAAGTTGCAGTTATGATCGATATACTCGATATAAAAAAAAAAAGAGTACAAACCTATGACCAACTTAGCTTGGATTGAATTTGAGCAACGCACTGTTAAAAAAATATATAAAAAATATAATAATCTAAAAAATATATAATAATCTAAAAAATATATAAAAAATTCAATTTTTATGTTTTCCTTAAACCACCCCGTACATTTTAGAAGAGAACGTGATATAAGTTTTATTTATTTTTTTTAATTTAATAAGTACGGTCATAAAGCCATTACAAAAATTTGAAATGTTTTAATGTATGTATTAGGTTAAAAAGAATTTTTATAATATTGTATAAATTGTTTTATTAAATTTAAAATTCGGTTCGTGGACGAAAAAGTATTTTCAAATTTAACCCGAATTTTATGTATTCGTAGAGCCCTGCAAAATGCGATTACGATATCGGGTTTCCCGTTGATCTGGACTGGGACTGTTTGGGATGTTAATGTTTCGATATTGAATTTTCCAAGAATAAATCCCGGAAATTAGTATAATCCATTAAAACAGAGATAAACTTAGATTTATGCAATTGTTCATCAATTTAATTGTTTTGGAATGAATGGAATGAAATACTGTTCGCCTGAAAAAAATAAAAAAATTGCCACTTGGATAAAAGCTTACTACTTTCGCTGAAAGTTGCAATTACGGTTTTCGCAAGTTAACTTTGTTTATTGCCTGCGTGTGTTTTAACGCATGAAAACAAGATACGCTGTTCAAATAGAGAAAAACGAATATATACGCGAACCTTGTTATTTCAGTAGGTAAATATTTACGAAAATACTACGTATTATCAAAATATGGTGGTTAAAATTTCAGTCATTACATATTTCTGCGTAAGAAATTTAGATACAGGTGTGAAATAATTATTATATAAGGATAAATTGTCAGTCAGCCTAGTAAATAAATTAATATTATTTACTAACTATTGATTGTATTAATCGAAAGTATTTATTAGGGATTTTCCCCAATATTAGACTAATTTTTTTTTATCAGATTCTATAACTTGTACATCTGTATTATATCCACGTACTTCATGTAAAATTAATTTTATAAAAGAAATACAATTACAGCTGCGATAATAATTATCGTTCATATAATATGTACATATAAGTGTACGAATCTCTTTCATCTTTTCTTTAAATTAAGTATAACTTTTACTTTACGAATTTCCGTTGTACTTCCAAAATATGTAATTTTCAAAGACGTAGCACACGCGATTATTCGTAAAGATGAAAGCCTTCATAAGGATAACGAAATTCGTTAACAGGCAATAATCAACAATGTGGCATTGCGTACTTGGAAAAAATTTAAAGGAGCAAAAAATCCTTAGCCCTACCTATACTGTACAACATCCCCGACACGCCATAATATTGTTTAGGAGACGACGAGCAAAGAAGGGACGAGACAACGTACCTGGCTTTGCATTTACGAACGACCTCAACAGATACCTGTGAGGACCATACGGGCAGTTTAGAGAATTTTCAGGTAAAACAGCCTGGTTTTATCGCATCTGCGTTGTACCATTACACTGAATGTCGGTTTTAAAATTTTCCAAGTATTGTATATACGTAGAAGCGCAGGAATTTGTTTACCTATACCGAGCAGTTTTCCAAATCGTTTACAGATCTGATGACAATTATATGCTGCGCGGCAAGATTGTGATATAGACGTATCAAATTTATTTTTCGAATACACATATTAATATAAAGAAACATTTCTGATCAATTTAACATTTTCTTCCAGTTTAACTTTAATTTAATAAATTATTTAATTGCCTATATGGTATCAACATTTTAATATCTGATACAACAAAATCTTGGAATAAAAGACATCTGAAGAATGGAAATACCAATTTATTAGTAATAGAAAACCTGGCCACATTCATTTTGTTACCTATCTATCTATTAACATAGATTCTGTTTAATTTAAAGGAAACAATCATTTAATTTCTTGAGTAACAGCATTTATCTTTTCTTTTTGTTACTAATCAAAATTATGTTTTCCACTCTTTAAATTATTTTATTCAGAAATGTTATGTGAGGTATTAAAATTCTGGTGGTACCATTAACATCAAAATAAAATAAAATAAAAAATCAATGGGAGTTATTTAATCTATCTCAGACCAAACAAGGTGCAGCTGACCGCACCTCAAAATCTCCAATTTTCTCAAAAATTACAAGAAAAATTGTCTGCAACTTAATCTTTTCCATAGCTTCAGAAACAACTAATTCGTAACAAAAGTATTTCGGCGCTCTTTTTTATTAGAGAAAATAATTTTTTTGCGAATCGGGTGTATTTTCGTCTCACTTGGCGTGCTGTGTTTAGTAGGTTTCGCACAAGAATTGCTCAGATTTAAAGATTAGCGATTTTAGGGAAATCACGTATTTACTTTTCAATTTAAATGTATATTTTGCGTCGGGTACTTGCAATTTTATTTCAGAGAAATTGCTCTTAATTTTGGTTTCAATATGTACCAAATCGAATTATACATTAATTAATAATAATTAAATTGTGCAACCTTCAGACATGTTGCTTATGGGGTGCGCTTGCAACTCATCACCAAAATCCGTATAAAAAGAACATGTAAAAAGTACATCTTTTAGGTTGCCAATGATTTCTCAGTGAGTTTGTAAAACAATACATTTTACAATGTTAAATAAAAATTTCAAATTATCAATTCAAATTATTAACTCGCTAACTACTACGATCGGTTATTTGACGAAAAATAAACAGAAACTTCGAAAAAATAACGATTTAATTTAATCTTGATCGTCCTTTTCGAATTGAAGTCTAATGAAACCCATCGTAAGACTCGCCTCCTAAAACACCTTACATTTTCTTTAGAATCTACCAGAAGTCAGCTATTTAGTACTCCTTTAAAAATATTTAAATGAATAAAATTCAAAAAAAAAATCAATTTCTAGTACCAGCAAAAATAATAACAATAACCAAGTAGATGAGTTAAACAAAGGCAACGGAAAAAAAAAGAAATTCTACGTTCCGAAACATCGACCAATCGTCTAGTGTACCGTATCGTCTTCTATCTCGCTTAGTCGAAGGTCTCTCTTCAGTTCGCTAGGAAATTGCAGAAATAACGAAATAAAGTCCCTTTCTCCCAGCAAACGCGAACGAAGAAGAGAACAGGGGATGAATTTCGAAATGAGTCAAAGCTAAAATACAGTATTTTCATTATACGTAGTAGTAACTGTGGAGGGATTAACATTTGGGGCCCAGCTTTAGGGCCCCTGACTGGGGTGACAGCCCTTGTCGGTTAGGAAGGGTCGCAGTCCCTACCTACAACGCCAGGCAGCCGGGCGTTATATATATCTCTGAATCACCCAGCAGTTCTAAAAATGTTCCTTCGCCTATGTGTATTCAATACGAAATCTTATTCATAGTTATATTTTTGAAAATAACGATAATGCAATATACGGATAATAATTGCGATTGATGTTCCAACAATCAATAATCCAAAATTTGAAACAACTTTTTTGTACGTGTCCGATAATTGGGTCCTAACACACTAGCTTTTATCTGTCAATTTGTATTATGCTAGTAAACACTAAAACGCTCATAATTTAGCTTGCAATTTCATCAAATTTTTATTCATATAACTATAAAAGGCCGCCTTATTACCTATACATATTTAGCAAAACAACGGAAACAAGATAGGATTTAAATAAAATTATTTTGCTATTTTTCGTTTAACATTAATATTAAAACTTAATATAAAATCTATATTTTCCTTGGCCTTAAATTTTTAATTACGTCGGTGAACAGTTTGAGGATCCCTGGCAAGGAGATAAGGGTAGCTAGAATGACTGGCGCTGGGGTGGGGATTCACGTTTCACAAGCCTGCGCAGTTAGTAACACCATCGTTGTTACATCAGCCCAGCTCAGGTTGGAAATTTCCACATACAGCGAGTTAAAACGTACAGGCGCTATAGCTATATATAAAATAAAATTGAGGTTATACGCGAATTACGCGACTAAAAAATGTCCTTTTCTTATAAAACCATGATAGTATTTAAATTAAAAAAAGATTAATTAATAATTTAAAGATTATCTTCTGTATATTAGCACGCGAAATTATACTATATTAAGAGAAATGTATCCTCACAGAAAGGAACTCATATCGAAACGAGTAGATATGACTACACTAAATCCAACGTCTATTTATGATGTACGCTATAACCCGCACGCTCCTGCCTGTAACGTTATGCGTAAAATTCTCGCGCTACATAGTAAGTAAAAAGTTCTCGGCCTTCCTGCTATTATAACGTTGGTAATTCCCATCGTTCGTTCGTCTTTTTCTAATACGGTGATGGTATGCAGACTGCCCTTCATTTGTAAGCATTGAAAATGACACGAGGAGCAAGCAGGATTGAAAGATTCCTACGTCATAGATAACTTTTCAAAAAAAAAAAAAAAATTGGGGAAGTGTATACGAATATTTCCTATATTATTTTGGTTGGTGCAATTGATATGTATCTATCTCCTTATATAACAGGCAAGAATTGGTTGTACAAACATGGTACAAACTTGATTTATCTAATAATAAATGGTTGCGTTACGCTGCGTGCAGTAGTAAGCATATGCTAATTCAATAAGCGTCTATATGAAGTTGTAATTTCTGACTAACATCTTGAGTTGATCCAGACCAAGTAATTTTTGGATGAATATTTAAAAAGGCTGCAAATTATCACGAATACTGGTCAAAACGTACATGGTACGGTCAATAAGAATATTTTACTTGTACGGTTTGCATTTATAAGTTATGCACCAAAAGTGTTTGTTGTGATATCAAAATATTTACTATCGTCTTGAAACATCGTTACCAACATATTTTCTAAATTAATGCAATAAAAAAGAAGCAACAGTTGCACGTGTTTTTCTTTTGAAAAAAAAAAAAAACCTTTAATTGGGACTATGGATTGAATCAGGCAGATTATGTCGGAACAAACTTTTAAAATGTTCTCATCTCAAAGCTATTTTCCTTCATTAATTTGCTCTCCTCATATACGTACATATATAGGTTGGAGGAGAGGGAGAAAGTTCAAAATACCCCAAAAATATATTCCCGAACCCTCTATTTTACTCAAAGTTCGGGCAAAAACGTCGCCCACGTCAAGCGAAAGATAAACGAAAAGTAATTACGGAAAAAAGAAAATATACGAAACGTGTAGAACGTTTCAAGCGAGAGAAAATCTAGCGAGCTGGGACCAAGCACCGGATTTTGTTTTTGTGAGTAGGCGCGTTGCTATGGCAACGAGCCAATAGCATTTCACGTTGCCCCCACCATATGCCGTCACCACCATGCTACATTATACGTTGCCTGTAATTTATTTAATGTACAAAAATATATCTACGCCGTATATATGCGATATCGTATCTGAATTATATATTGCGAATTGAGTATGATTTTGTACTAATAAATACACAATATTGTATGATACTTTAAAAAACAATTTAAAAGGAGGGAATTAATGTATCACGACTACGTACATAGGTACTATACGGCAAGACTCGTCAATCCACCAGGAGAAGAGCTTATACGATACGCCATTCCTGCAGTGTGTTTTTTCGAAAACAACGATTCGGAGCTTTCCTATTCTGGATGTTTTAACGCGACGAGCTTTACGCGCAGTAGCACCGCCTACTCTGAAATATCCGATATCAATACTGCCAAACCCTCTCTTGATGAAACAAAAAATACACGTGGTTGGTAATATAATTAATTTTTTTTTAATTCGTTTTTATTTGGAATATCAATGTTTTTTTTTTTGTTACAATTTTCAGATGTTCTCGGTTGCTTAACAAATATAGAAATTAAGTACTTCGTTTCTTATAAATACGTACATCGGCTTAAATATTTCAAATTGTATAATGCGAAGACGGTGGCAACTACGAAGAGGAAAATATTCAAGTTGCTGCGAAACTGGCATTATGAAAACCGAAAATAACTTCTTGCGAAAGTTTCCTTACGTCCTTCTCTCGCCTACGAATATCTCTCGTCTCTTTCTCCAGTAAGGCGAAGCGGTGGGCATCTTATGCAGACATGTTTGATCAAACAGATGAGTAACGGTGTGCTAGCTAGTTGCTGCTGCTGCGATAATAAAGCCCAAAGCTCTCTCGCGGACCACGTGTACGCATTCAAACAAGTGAAGCTTGCGATGTCACGTGACCCTGTCGGTAGCGCGATAGCGCCTCGCAGCATCAACGAATCAAACGACAAATCGGTGTTTTTTCTTGTGTATGCGATTGCAAGCTACGTCAGTATCTTTGCACTCTTGTCGGAGAAAAGTTCACCGCTTGGCCTTCTTTCGTAACGACCTGGAGGCGAACGTGCATTGTCGGACGTGGTTCGGGTGTGTTCGTGCACGCCTCAACCGCACCGAGCCGATCCAATCTACGGTCGACGTGTTTTCTCTTATCGTAGGAACAAGAGGCCCAGGCAAGGGGAAAGCTGTAGAGGCTACAATCGTTCATTTCACAATTGTTTTATGCGGACGCCGAACGATATTCGACCTTAGCGACGCTCGCATTACGCAGATGTAGGTTCGCTTCGCGTTGTAGCAGCGTGTATATAGCATATAATAAACACGATCCGATTCGAACTTTCTTGCTACGGGTTTATTCCGTACCATGTTATACGGCCGGGTACAGCGTTTAACTTATTGTTAGTAACATATAGGACTTATTTTTTTTTAAAGTAATTTTCGATTAGGGATGCGCTAGGATATCAAAGAGATATTATAAGATATAAGAACAACAAAATAAACAGCATATAACACATTTCGGAAAATATAAATTGCTCTATTGCGGTTATGCTTTCAAAATCTTGGAAGATGCTTCTTTAAGTTGTTTGCTTTGAACTAGTGATTAATTGATCTCCAGCATATTTCTTTTCAAATCTGATATACTTACACCCAAAACTATACTTACGTGGTGTCGATATAATGGTTCTTTTACAATATTAATAAGATTCCTTTACTAAGCACAAAGCGACATTTACATTAAGCGTCTATTAGGTGAATATAGGCTTCCGCGGATATCTTTCATTGAAATAATGTTCCCTGGTTTTACTGGATTTTTTCTTATCAATCAGTTGACGTTTACCGACCATGTTAGCTTCTCTATAAATTCTTTCAGTCTTCAAAAACATCTACAAAACGTCAAGTATATCAAGCGAAGAAACACGGTAAGATTTGGAAGACACTATTTGTATTAATTAACTAGTAAACTCATGCTATATCTGAAACCAGAAATTGTACTAAATTAAAAATTCATTTTAGCCCTTTTTTGTTGCTCCTGCCGTCAATTGGTCGTGTAAGTTTATTCATTTAACATCTTTCCTGATTGCATATTTGTTTACTATCAAAGTACGTATAGGTATATGCTTATATAGGAACGAATATATAAATTTGAGAATTTAAACAAATAAGTAGGAAGAATTACAAAAATAGAACGTATCGGTTCAAAAATGTGATTTAAGAATAAATAATTTTTTCAATAGATTATAATTGCTTTAAATATACGGCAATTAGAACACCCGCATCAGTGCCGAGAAAAACAAGTCCATAAACCACGAACTAACGCAGTGTCTGAGTAGTAGAATCATAACCTAAAAATAACGCACGTATTAACACAAAGCATCGCAGGGGCCAATGTAGTTGGAACGGAATAGAAGCTATTACTGTAAGACCGATAGTCGCTTGTCTAGCGGCTGTTTGACGCTGTCTAAACGTGGCCAACTTAGAAGGCGACCACTGAAGACCACGTGGCCTACACAGTTCGCATGACAGCAGCTGGACTGTGCAGGTTACCACACGAAACGTACACAAACCTAATTGTGGGTATCGAAAATTTTAACGATAGAAATAGAAGGAATATCCACAAAAAAAAAATGTTTCAACAATTCCCAACGAATGTATTTTCTGTTTCGGTCTACGTTTTCAATCACTAAACACACGGATCGGGTATGCACGCCACAGGAAATAAAGTTAAAATGAAGTAACTGTTTTAATTGAACTGAAAAATGCGCTTGATACAGGTATACCAACTGGAACGTAGGTGAAACGATAAAAATTCCTGCTCGCAATAACGAAACTATTCTGTGTAGAAGTTGTATTTATGGAAATTTTTAGAATGAAACTACTTGTTGCGTTTGCAATCATTTGAATTTTTATTTGTTCTGTTGTAGGTGAATTAGATCTCGTTGCATGTGCAACGTTAACATTTAGGACGTTGATTCTGCGAGTTTTTCAACATTTTTCGATCATTTCAGTATTAATGAAAAGGCGCGATTTCTCGTATTTAATTAATACTTTTGCAACATTTGTATCTATTATAATTGATAGTTATCTTGATGGTTCTTTTTCTTAAGTAGTACCAAAGTTGATTATGCTTATTTGTATTTATACGATAGATCCAACTTGAATTCTGTATTTGAAATGAGTTATTCGGCTTACATCGAAGAAAAAATCTAGGAAATTTTTGAATAAAATACGGGCATCACACTAACTTACCAAAATTAACCCTACAGTGAACATGTTAGGGCTAATAGTCGCATATACGTATTAAGTGGTTAAATTGCGCATTAGACATATTCATTATACACTTTACCACATTTATGTTTTAATAACAAGTAACTGAGCGGAAGATAAAAACATTTGGAGGGCTCATCGCAACATGGTAGTCGTACACATATAGAAAATCATGTTTTCGAGTTCGTTGTATAGTGCAACGGAAATACACGAGGAAATTGAAGCCTTGTTATTGATTATTGGCCTCCCGTTTATAGTATCGCCAACCGTCACTGTTAGCAACTTATTTCGAATCTGGAATCAAGAAAGGTCTACATATCTGCGATTTTTTTGTTAGTTTTATTTTAAAGCGTTTTATTGAATATCCAGCTAGACAAAGTGCAAACGACGGTTGTCGAACGACAATTTTGTCACATACAATATACATTGCGACTTAGAATGTACATACGACCGATAACAGTATTGGACCGACAAAATAGATCGAACTTGCTCTATTTCTTCGGCGACCAGGAAAATAGTCTCTCGCCTATGTTACCCTTATTGTTTGCGTTATTGTAGCAAGTTTTTATTTCCTATTTTAACATCCTCATACCTGTATGATGCTCTATAAATTTGATCAAATATAAGTTCAAGCAGATTTAACATTTATATTCACTCGGAAAGTATAAAAGTATCTATTTTCAGAAACATTACGTTTTGTTATCTTCTATTCATGTTTTTCGATATTGTATTGCAAACTGCTTTTTATTTCAATGTTTCATTATTAGAGATGACAAAGGAAGGTGGAATTATTCCTTTCTTGCAGTGACCAGACCAGAGTCTGTCTAGTCTCGGTAAAAAAGTAATGATTTCATCCGTATTTGTCCTCCTATATTCATTCTCCTCTATGACGCTAACTGGCAAAGGAATATCTTCAGTATGTTACATACTGCATTGAATGATAGCTTGAACGAAGTGTACACGAATAGTTTTAGTATTTGGATCAAAAACTAAGCGATATATTTGATTAATTCTATTAGATATTTATTAGTAAAATAACATTATAATACAAAATAAGTTATTTATCAATTTCAACTTTGTAATCAACAATGTCAAAAATCAGCTGCTTTATTAATAATATTTGGATTCTCATCGTATCTAAAATTTACTATTTTGTTCATTCTGCCATATATATGGCAATATATATTCAGTCAAGAATATATATTGCTGCGAATACCTTCATCGGACTGTTCACGGCCCTATTCTGATTTGTTGGATCTTTTTCAAGCAAGGAATTCGTTACGTTTCTGTGGTTAAATTAAAATCGATCCTTGGTTACAGATAATATTAATTATAGGAATTACTGTAACACGTAATCGTAATAAAATATGACATTTCGCTTTTTCGTTAGATATATTCCATTTCTTTTATAATAAATTGAATCATCTAAAGCTACGAATAGAATTCAATTCAATTGAAGAAGCGATTTAGAAAATCATAATTTTAACTTATAACCAACATGTACCTATGTAAATAGTTACCATATCTTGGCTCGTTCGAAAAGCATTAGAATGCGTACACCTAGAATTCGTTTGTTCTAGCTTGACCGTGGCCCAAATGAAACTCGGTTTGAAAGAGATTAATAAATTTAAACGATCTTGAATGATGAGCGTCGGTCAATTTTCGAAGTATGACCATCCACCGCCTAACGGCAATTGATTTATCGACTCAAAAAAAGCGCCGCAAGTTGTGTGCAAGTCCGTATACGTAATAGTGCACGGCGTTTATCTGAATATCGATTGTATCGTTATGTATGTGAATATATACATTACACACGGACGAGTACACACGTATACGTGTGAGAAGTCGAAATTCTTCTTCAACATACATACACACAGACCGGAATTTCATTCATAACATGGGCATTCCGTCGTATAGTTCGGATCACGTTTTACACTAACCCCGGCGTCTCGTCTCTCGGTCGAGGAGAGTAAAGACATGACAATTGCAGTTTGCAAAGCAAGGTTTGGCGCGTGCCGACTGTCACTTGTCGGCACGGAGTACTAGATTAGTGGTACACACGTGAGCAGCCAATAATGCAATAAAAACAGACAGAGGGGCGGGCACCACGTGTTGTGGACCCAATCGCCGCTTCATTATCGGAAGTGTGACATTACCTGCTCCTTCATTCATTCATCGCATCCATCCATCCGTCAGTTGGGACAGGTCAGTGGCGAGGAGAGTTTGATCTCGTGATTGATGAGCGGTGATTTGCCGATTTATGATGTTTTTATTATCCAGTTGGCTGCGCTTCATTGTTTTTCGTGCGAATGTATGGATCTATGTATACAGCACCATACAGCGGTTAACAGAGAGATTGGCACGTCGATTATAACATGGCAATGTACAAACACAAGCGTTAATAGTTATGTAGGATGCATTGGCCGTATTCTTTTGTGAATCTATTATTTAGTGCTAAATATCCCTATTATTACAATAATTTTCAATAACTAGGCAGTATATTTTTAAAATATGCTACCGATAAGTGACACTTTAATTTTGTGATCATACAATGTAACTGATAAATTGTCTTGGATAGGTGGCGAAGGGTTGGGCGCGCCACTTTCGATTTCTAAAGATCATGAACGTATTGCGCTCGTTTTGCGTTGAGTTGTGCCGTAAAATATTCTTTCGTCGATTCCATTTTTGAGATAACCAAGCTTGAAAAGTGAAGATCAACTTCACCCTATCCCCGGATTTTAGCCCTTTGTTTTTTTTCAATTCCACCAGACTAACGCTTTTTGCTGATAAGTTTTGTTTTATGCTCATTTCTTGAATGAAGTCTGCTGGACACTTTCATTTAGCGGCAAGTACAGTAATTTTTCGTTTTTTTTTTTTTTTGTTAATCTAATAAAAGAACTTCAGTTTGTACGCGTCTCGTTTTCGAAATATTCGGAAATAACGACCGACGAGGCTATTTGATGGCCATCGTTTAGTTACTGATGCAAATCATCAACTTTTTTTTTTAATATTGGGACATCGCAAACTTTTCTGTTACAATGTTTCCTCTTTCTTTTGAATATTTTGTACGTATAATATATTCATCGATATAACGATTCGATTTTTGATGATTTAAAAGGATTATCGGCGACTATCCACTACCTGGTGGCGCAGGTATACGGAGAAATAGAATTTTCTTAAGTGGGAGACAAATTAGGTTTCGTTTAATATGACAATTTCCTTGCAGGAATGTACTAATAATAGCATTTAGTGTTAAACATATACTTACCCTAAAAAATGTAGGTACATACATATATACTGTATTAATATATTTTAGCATCGAATATCACCTGTTTTTATTATAGAACTTTAGTACTATAATCTCTGTGAATACGTCCCTGCGAACTACCCCTTGCTTGAAGGGGATCTAAGGGTTGGACTTTTGAAGATCGAGGGCTATTTAATCAGTCAAATCGTTGTATTCGTGGACAGACTATACAAATTTATATATACAGATATGAAATTTTGGAGCGACTAGTCAGGCTCGTGTCTATTTGTCTACTAAGAAAGGGTTCGTGTTGCCCCGAGAATCGACAAAGCACGAGTCTGTCTAGTCTCTGCAATAATTTCATATGCCGTGGTCACCTCTATATATATATAAAGTAAATTTCTTTCGTAAAAATGTAAGCAATATAAAAGTAATATACATTCATGTCCTGGATAAACTAAGCCGTGACGTGTGGATACTTTTCGCCTGTGTATTATAGTGTTAATTTTCAAACTAATTTGCAAATATGAACGTTACCGTTTGCATACATAAGATGCTTTACATCTATTTTTCCCTAATCTTATAAGCGATTAAAAGCTGCAGTAAAATTTAATTGCATTTGGAAGATTATATTTATTTGTAACGTTATTTTTTCACATTGTACACCTTCCACAGAATGGGATAGATGGCTCTGTGGTAATTCTTGGTAATACATATTTCAAAATTATTACCTATGGGCTCATTAATAGGTATATAGGGTAGTGGGAAATTTCCTTTTACCAATCCTGCATCGTTTAATCGATATTGCCTGCAGTATTTACAAGAAAGTTTGAATGATTCTGAATCGGCGGGAGAAAAAAATGATAAACGACAGCAATGATTTGCTTTAGACCAACATAAGCAGAGTGTTTCATTTAAAATTAAATATATCTTAACCTCAAAAATGCGTATAGTTGATACGAAATCAAACGAGATGGATTCATAAACTGAATAATGTTTGAGAGTAGCGGCTTTTTGTAGGTACATAATTAATATAAAAACGCAGGCTTCCACGGCCGAAGTCTGTTCAAACTAAACGTTTTCCGGGTTATTATTATTATTTTTAACGACATGACACGGTTCGAACCCGGAAATCGTTTAGTTTCAACATAATTAATTTTCGAGATCGATCTTACATGTACTAGACGGATCGTCGTAATAAGTTTACACATACGTAAGAGTGTGCAGCGCAACATAATTGCAAACATAATTTCACGTCGGACTCATACCAACGGACATTGTGTATATGCCAATTGTTACGACCGGCATTGTATGCCGTATAGTTTACTCCATCGACGTCGTTCCGTCCGATAGCGATTGTTTACAATCTGTCGACGGACCAGGCCAACTGCGTTATTATTAACTGCTCCATATTTAATTTATAGCGTCACCGCACACTAGACAACTTCTCTACACGTATAGTTACGTAATTTCAGATACCGGAAAAATATTCGGCGATTTCAATGTCGACGCGCCATTTCATCACGGGTGGAATCCCTACGGTTTTGTTTACGTTCGTGTTTACTTTAGATAATAAATGCTGCTGCCTGATGCTACTTATGTATTTATGCATCACTCTCTCTCTCTTAGCCTCTCGCTCGTCCAACAAAAATCCTATACAATTATGAATGAAATTGTTTATCATTTTGACGCACTTCCTACTACAATACGATTACTACGTTACTATATGTTTGCATGTATAGCGTACGGAGACAGCCGGTTTCATTGTTATTATTGAAAATGCAAGTGATTTATTTACTATCAGAATTGCCAAAAACAAATTAATAATAAACGTGTTTGGAATTACAGGTACGCATTTCTATTTATATTTTTGTAATAACAATAAGTAATAGAAGCAGTACATCTAAACAAAGAGCGTCTTTCTTAAGGAAATACGTAAACGTAACAAGTGGCTTCTTGAGCGGTGTTTGAGCTTCTGACGTGATGATAATTTAGAAATAGGTACACATAGATCACTTTCAAGAAATGTTCATTTAAATGTCAATATTTTCGTAAGAAAAAGCCTCTTGAACATCCTAAGAAAAGTTCAAATTTTAATCGCGCGTTTTAAGAAGCGTCTGCGATTGGTGCCATGTTAGTCGGATTACGAATAGGCTTGCTTTCAGTTCACTCGAAAAATTAAATCGTTGTATGTTCCTGCTTTAAATATGAATTATTTCGCTACGAAGTAAGGAAGACATCATTATTCGGAGACCCATTTTACGTCTATTATGCGTCTATCGTTTAAATCAAAGACACCGAACATTAATTCTTCGATGTTTTGCTATATCATGATCGTAGATTATGGATTTGATACGGGAGTTGCTTTAAAATTTGGGTACTTCTACTGCTACCTAAGGCGTAGAGGAAATTGAATCCAGCACACGTCGCGCTTAGCGACACCATGGTAGTCCCACACCCACGAATATAACAAAACACCGGCTATCTAACCCAGCACAGGCAATTTCACTATGGAAACGTTTAACACTATGCCTCGCACCTCGATCAGCGAATATCTAGTTGTTTTGCATTTATTAATTGAAAAAAAGTAACAAGATAGACGGACTAAGTGCTTGGGCGGAAGAAATGATCATGAATAATTTGTGGGCCTGATTTGCTCCGGGGATCCGCGCGATCATGTACCACACAAGTGAGTTTCTCGATATCAATTTAGTGTAGATATCGGACTAACGACCCTCGAAAACTGGGCAAGTGCTGGCACCAATTTACGCTGAGCTTAAGTATAGCTGCTAAACAGAGCTATGTAACATTTGCTTATATTAAAATGATTTCTGTAACAGTGAGTTCGATTAGTTGAATAAAGTATTCATTAAATTTTGCAGCTTTCTGGCAGTGCAATATCTGTAACGTGGCTCTAACAAATAAATTGTACGATGCTCCTTTAACAAAAACGTCCTTCCTTCCTTTCTTTACATTCGTGTTTGACGATACCGTTGTTTATCGGATAGAAACAGCGATATGAAACGCAATTGTTACAGATCTGATAGTCTTCCAGTGTTTTTCATTGGACATCTTTTGGTGCAGAGTGAGGGTATTTATGTATCCTTTTTTAACATACTGTAATGACAGATATACGCTTGCCCTATTCGAGGGCAGCCCATGGAATATCTTTGCATCTCTCACTATAAGTTTGACTTACATGTAAGGCAGGTATATACATATTGGCGGTATCCAAATATGCGGGCTTTGTATAGCATATACAACAAAATTTAATGCAAATGCTTGATGTGCTCGTAGTTTTTCTCCTTTTTTTTTTCATATTCGACTTAAAATTGTTTAATATAACTCTTAAACACCTACTTCAAAAATATTCAACCCGCTTCTGTTGGTAGCAAGTTATTGATTTGAATAAGGCCCGCTTCTGTTCGCCGCTGATCACGCGCTTAATCATCGTGTAGAGTAATGCTCGATGCATATTCGGCTACTGACTGCCAATCGACCCCCTTTAAAATATTATCGATCCCCAGGAGATCGATACCAATCCCGTTGAGGATCCTCGGTAAAAACTAACATTAATAGTAAAAAAAACACATTTTTTTTACATACTTTTGAATACAGTAGTACGTTAAGCGAACCGTTTTCAATTTTTACATTATCAAATGGACGGAAGATCTTTTTGTTAATTGATGATGATATTTTCGAATTTTTATCTACATTTTATCTTTACTTGCTACAAAAACGTGCAGCGATCTAATCGCGAATGTTGATTGATTTATTTGATAGTTTAGATTAAATCCATAATTCCTTATGTACGCATTATTAACTCGTAAACAAAAAAAAAACAAACACGGCCTACCCGTTTGTCTAACAACTAAGAAAATAAATGGTAGGCAATTTAGATCGCCAGAGTTAGTAAATTTCGTCCAATCGCACATTATGACGTAATAGTTTAGGGTTTCCCGCTGTTCATTTCAAGAAACCGAAGCGTAAGTCGTGAATCATAGCGCGTATTTTCAACAGCCTTTCGACAAATTCAGTCGAATCATACGCCGCTGACTCACCCTGTATAATAGCCTAGAAAATAACTGTAGAGAAAGTCACACTGGTACATACTAACGTAAAGCGTACTAACACTACGCCGCCCGTTGCTGCTGCTATGAAAATAGTAACCGTTCCATCGGCCGCAAGAGTAATATTTACAATAGATTTTCTCAGCGTAGTATAAATTTCAAGTCAGGTAGACCGTGGAAAACGCACACGCTGCAGGTTATTGAATGAACTTCTGTCATTCTAATACGAATAGCACTAGTTACGCCCACCGTGTCCATGGTAACGATACCAAGCGTTGTTATTTAGAACCGCTGTTCAAAAGTCACAACAACAATCAATAGGATTTCAAATTGGATTATAATTGCTTCAACTGTCTCGAAGAAATCGCGACGATTTAAAAATTAAATTACGCCAGCGATTTTGTGAAAATATCTAATTTACGCTTCTTTAAAGAACTAAAATATCTTTTATTTTCATTATAATAAGAAAAAAAATTAAAGCATAGAAGTCACGTAAACAGTAATGACGTAATTAAAAAAAATAAATGTATATCCTTAAAAATAAAAAATATTTTGATAGAAAAAAAATCAATAAATAATGTTAAAAATGTTTGTTAGGTTATTTGCAGAAACGTTGGAGAGCGTATAACTAACGAACGGTATTAATTCTATCTGAGTAGAAAGCAGGCCATGCTTAGTGCGCGCTTTTATTGTAACTTAAGAATTCCGCTAGTTTTTGTTCGACTACGTTTCGAAATTACGAGAGTCTAGTTCCCGCGCTATAATAGCAATTTTCGAAAATTGTTGTTGGTATTATATATTAAACAGAAACAAATGGCATTGGATAAGTTACTAAAAAAAAAAAAAGTAGGAATAAAAATTGCGTCGGTGCGCAAATGCGCATACAAACGCGGACCCATAACCTCAAAATTCCGCGTAGTAGAAGGAAAATAAAAGTTGCCAATAAATCGTTTAATCTTATCGCGTACTTAACGGGAGATAAGTGTAATCTTGAGTAAATAAGTATAATCGTCAATTAGATACATAAAATCTCGAAACACTATGGAGATGTGGAAAAACGACGGAAAATATTTTACCGAATTTTCCCACAAACGATCGGCATCTATACTAATTGCGAAAAATCATAGGTAACGTCGTAAACAGTAAACTGTCTGAGTGGCGCCTTCCCCTACCACTTTTTCGTCTTGGACTACAAGACAAATGTCCAATCGACCAATTGAATACTGTTCGTGCTGCGCGCGATGCCGCGTTCGCAACATTGACCACTATTCAACTGGTCCACTATGCATAAAACCATTTCAATGCACTGCGATCCCGCCGTTTCAAAACAAAACACATGCGGAGATACCATAGGTAACTAGATCGAGTTTGACAGTTGTCACGTGTAACACAAAAGTAAACATTTTTGACTGAAAACTGAAACATTTTTATGTGACTCGCGCTGAAAAGTCTTGTCCGAAGCGTCTGTTTGACGGGGGAAATGAGTTTGTCCGTTTTCAATGCGAATACAGCGTACAAAACACGAAAATAAATTTCCGTACTGAAAATTGCGAGATTAGCGGTTTTTCACGCTCGGCAAAAGCGCTCACTCCTTGATAAAGGTATTCGTAATAAACGCGTTGAATATAACGAAATGGTGGTAGATTGGACGAATAGACACAATAAGCACTTTTCGATATTATATAAATCATAACTTACCTGAGATTCAAACCACATGATTAATTGGGACCAAGGGTAATCATTGTTGCGTGGTGCAACATGTCACATGAAGTATACACTTTCACATACAGCATGAACTATCATCCGACGGAGCAATATACGGTCTAAACTTCAACTCAACCACGCTCAAGACCGGTCTGCGCGTTTCGAGCGTCCTCGGCGACGATCGTACGACATCGGCCCACCTGCATTTAACAGAAAGGTTAGGTTAGCTGGAAATACTCTAGCGCGCCTCGGAGTTTCAAAATTATGCCGTACTTCTACGCTTTTTATGTTGGATATATATATATGTATTATTTTCAGGCCGTTATTTCAGAAAATTCACACAGTTATTTATTTCAATTGTAACGTTTGAAAAAACAAAAAATCGAAACTTTTTATCATATTTTAAAGTGATATTATATACCGTATATAGCTTATGACCGAAAACTATTTAGTAAAATATAAAAGTTTTTGCCACGCACCGAGAATAGATCGACCCAACATTTTAAAATAGTCCAGAACGTTAATGTTCTATTCGCCACAAGGTGGGAGAACTGTAGCTACGAAACTTGGCAGTAGAAATTGTCGTACGCGTAGTATTTTTACAATTCCGCCGCTTTTGTATCAAAAATAATATGTATTTAAGTTATATAAATATTATATAGTGTAATTAATGTATTTAGCTTTATATGTAATTATAAATACATCTAAGTAACATATTGGAATTTGTTTATTAGGTCGATTTTCTATATGTACATGTATATATTGAATTGAGACCTATAAATACTGTAACCATTTGCACAAATTACGGTTTAAGGTAGTTGTAACATTATTTTGAACTTTTAATGCTACATGCTACCTTATTAAAGGCATACAATATTGAATCGATTGGATGAGTTAGTTCATTAAACTAGCCGAGTTCATGGAGCGCAATGCGAATCGGCAACTGAAAAAAAGCCAGTTGATTGCGGGATAAGTATATTTGCGTTAACAATTTGTTGAGGAATTCTTTGTATCTACTGTTTTCGTTTGTTCACGTATGCAAGTAAGCACGGGGATTCCGTTCTGAATGGATGTACGCTCTTTAAGTTAGAAAAATTATGCTAATACTATATTGTAGTCCTTAGAAAACCAGTGAAAATATTTTTCTGCTACCGGCTACGTAAGTAAATTACTACTTCCTTGATTGGAGGAACTAAGTGCCATTTACGGGTTATTTAATTCGGTTGCCCTTCGCAGCGGGATGTAATGGATCTTTACGTCCCTGAAGGTGTAACAGAGTTCGGTGCAGGTATTAAATGTAGGTAAATACTTTTAAGCGCTTTTTCTTCATCGAAAAATTTTCGATGTTCCGAAAATTTGCGAGATTTGCGCCGTGCAGCAAGCATTGATAGAGCAACTATGGAAAGCAATTAAACGTGTGGTCATTTTTAGGAATTAATGGTTACTCCCATAACTTATTCGAAAATTTACTGTGATATCGTAAAATACTACAATCAATGTCCAATCAATCAAGCAATACCCTTGATTGATGAAGGATTAACACATTTTTTGCATCAATTTTGAATTTTCCTCATTTTTAGATTCAACTTCTTAAAATGGTAACACCCGATTTTAACAAAAGATCATAGATGACGTAATTGGCTAAAATGGGTACCGTCAATTCTAGTGACTCACATAAGAAAATTTTATTAAAAACAAAAATCAAAGATAGACGCTATTATCTAAGAAATGAAATGAAATGAATAGAGCCAAGTATGGTAATTAAATCTACGTTAAAAATCTACTCCACAGGGTATTTGCAATTCAAATCTTTTGTAGGCAATGGGAATCTACAAGTGATTAAGAATAAATTTTTTTAAATTATTTTTTAACAGAGTTTTAGAAAATCATAGTGTTTCAATATTTTTAAAAGGAACGTCCTGTATATTTTAATAAAATATAATAGAGAAGAGGAAATTTAGAAAGAAAGTCTAGAGTGTTTTTCCCTATATCTGAAATGGGTTTTCTTTAGTAAATTACGTATAAAATTATATAGAAGTTTTCATTTAGAATCGTAGAGTGAGGAAACACTACAAACTTTTGTTTCGCTAAAAAATTCATTAAAGCAAATGTCCAAACGTTCTCTAATCGTTTAGGTACAATTTCATCATCTATTTGAAGCAACCATCATTTTCGTCCAGTAAGCTGCTAGCCTGTATATATAAATAATAAATACCGAAAACAAGCAGACAAATGTTAATTATGGTTCAACATTTTATTATTAGATTAGAAGATAGATTTACTTAGAGCTGCACACTAAGTTTTTTCAACGGTAAGAAATATAGGAATGTGCTATAAGTTGTTTAAAAAACTTTGTTATTTCGCTAAACAACAATACTTACGACATTTCGACAAACTTCCCCGATGAATATCTTAAGTATCTATTGGAGTGTTCTGTTTACAAAAATTGAAACAGGATGAATCAAACATGGTAACGATTTTGATGGCCATCCCCTAGACTCCGGTTGAACCTTTTGATGTATACCTGAAGCTTCAAGAAATACTCAATCGAAAAAAAATTGAATCGCTACTCTAGTGTGTTTATCGTCCGCCAAAGAAGCAGCGACATTTCTCAAAAATTTGAAAACATGTCTTATCTCAAAAAAAAAGATAGATAAGGTGTAGGAAATATCGATGAGAATTCTAGAGCAGCATCTAAAATTCTAATAATGTTATTTATTTATCTGTGCGCAGCGAAAATTAAACGCTCTGCATACTTTTCTCTAAATTGTTCAGGAAGGGAATTATCGTCCGTACACGTATATATAAAAACTAGGAACTCTGTGTAAGGTTTCAAATTTGAAAATATTTTTAATTTTTAACAGCGTAAGCACTAAATTTGTTGTTGTTATTCGATATTGTATTTGTATGGACGTAGTCTATTTAATTTGAGCCGTTTAAGCGATACACACGCAAAATACAATAAGTAGAAAAAACAAAAACCATCGCGTCAAGTTAACGCATACGAAAAATGTTATGAGACCGCAGTAAACATTTTATTTGCAAAAAGAAAACATATTCAACATTTTAACTTTCTCCTTTTTACCCTATGTTGATCGATATTTTTCCACGCTGACCAGTATAAAGGCAAGGTCAACTAGCGTAGAGCCCGAAATATTGGGGAAAAACGACGCTTTATTATTCAAATTATAATGAGCTGATGCGGAAGAGTTTAAAAAATAATGTAAATGCCATACATGTAGTGCATTACCAATTACTTCGTCATTATATTATTATATTTATAGTTACCAATATATTCAATTTTAGATTTGCTATAATAATTTTATACATAGAATGTCAAATACACTGTGGAAACTAGGGTTCATCTCCAAAGATGTTAAACACCATTATAACCAACACCGACTGGTGCAAAGTTGCAGAACGCACAAAGACGATTTGATTTCTTCACATAGTTTTTTTGTCAAGCAGTACACAAGGAATGATGTCTTGTTCTTGAGATCCCGCTTACGTTATCGCCAAATTCCACTGATTCTTATGGATTTACGAAAAAAAAAACAACACCCATTATAAAATTTTTGTTTGTTTTGAAATATTTTTTTATACCGGTCAAAATGACCCTTTTTCTAACTTTTGATGTAGAATTTCCACATCAAAAATTAGATTTAAATTTTTTAGATTTTAAAATTCACATCAAATAAGCTGTAGATTGTAGATAATATCTTTCGAAGACAACGCTGTTGATGTTACTATCTTTGCTCTGGTAAAATATGTAAATCGATGCAAAGCATTTATCTCAGAAATATAATCCTTTCCTTTTCCGAAATTCTCTATAATATAACATAACCTTATAATAGTTTTGTAACAATTAAAATGCTAAGTAGTGGTTTACAGTTCATCTATGCGAAGTCAAAAGCATTACGATTAACGTGACTGGATATAAGTGATTGGATTAATATATAATATTAATGTAGCTTCAAAAATTCTGCTTAAAAAAATCACAAAAATCCTTACTTTATTATTAAGAAATTGAGTTCAAAAATGTTGTGCATTGTGCAAATAAATAAACAAAAACTTTCATAAACAAAAATTATTTTGCTAAACCCATAATAAAGTTTTCCTCTTGTGAGGCAACATACAGAGTGTTCAGGTTGTACGGAACAATGCTTCTACAACTACTGTAGTGCGCTATATGAGAAAAATAATTTATGTCAAAGTTGTTTAGCAGGACCCTAGACTCTTCTTATGGTTTATGCAAGATAAAATTTTGCATGACTTCTGATGATGACGATTTAGTTTTTGTTTTTAATGACATCATGTATTTCGTTAGAGAAAAGTACATTACCTCATTAAAACATGATTATCCAAAACGTAATTAAGCCAATAAACACCGAATGCAATTGCAACAGCGATTAGATAACACACTCGCCTCTGATGTTGGCGTGCGTGTTATTGAAACATTCCGATTTTGCTCCCGACACTCTAACGAAATACATTGTATGTTCCTTTAGTTGCTTCTATAAAAACTTTCCTAGTTCTTTTTTTATAATCAAACAAAAAGCAAAAAGAAAACAGTGTCTATTAATTTATAGGTTAGAAATTTATTTATAATTTTGGATATGGTGACTGTAAGAGAATATAGCAAGAAACATGAGACCTTCAATAAAGAATATCCAAACAGTCCAATTTCAGGAGAAATCGTTCAAAGCTGTGCTAAATCCGGAGCACAAAAGATGGCAATTAAAGAGGATCAAAAAATGATACGTGTTGCTAGAAGTTATTAAAAATTTTGATCCTTCTGCCTAAGTAATAATAGAGCTGCGGAATCGGTACATGGATCAATGCAAGTTTTATCCTTACAAACCCATTTCAAGGATTATCCTAAGATGATCTCGATCAACATGTCAAATTTTAGGAATGGACGATAGACAATTACAACAACGCATCATTTTCTCTTAATGGAACTGTTAATATGCATATTTTTCGGTACTAGCTCGAAGAAAATCCAGCGTCGATCTCAAAAAAATCAATGCATGTGCAGAAATTAGAGCTAAGCACATTTTGGAATTTAGACTTATCGCGAACTCTTGTTATTATGTCATGTTTTTTTTTTTTTTTGGGAGAAAATACGCGGGTAAACACCGCATAGTTTATATTTTACAGTTTATTAAAAATCAAATAAAAAGAACATATATAACTTTTGTGCTTTAGTTTGCTAATTATAAATCTTCGTGTATTCACTCCATTCGTATTGCCACTATTTGGTGATATACTGAATTTATCCCAAATCTGCAAATTTTTGGATAAATACCGGACAAATAACCAGACATTTAACTAGAATTTGTTTAACGGGTATATTTAAACAACGCTGAGACTAGGAATCAGTAATTTTAAATACTTAATAAAACTTGGGACAATAAATTTAATTGTTGGCGATATGCCGTACGTTTCTTTTAAATTCACCAATCCTTCGATAAATTTTTTTTATGGAGTATAGGTCGATCCAGGTGTTATATTAACAGGAAAATTTGACGGTATGCTAATAGTATAGTTTGTATTACCTATACTCAGCTTTAAAAACTCTATTAAAGCATTGGGGGCGAACGTTCATCGATAAGTAACCATTGTATAAGTTATATTGGGCGATCCAAAGATGTTATTTAAAAAATAAAGAAAATAACTCAATATTTACTTTTATTTATAAATAAAGAAAGAGAATTATGAAACTGTTGAAAGTGTCATTTTGCCTAAATTCATTCTTATTATATTAGAATGTTCTTTCGTTCATGTTTTTCATTTGTATTTTCTTAGCTTTATTTTCGTTATTAGTTTATTTATTGTATATCCGCTAAGTGCGGAGCAAATACATCAGAAAATTGTTACTAAACGTAAGATACATATTTTTGTATTCTTTGCAATGAAATCAAGCAAAAATAAAAGATATTTTCGAACGTTTATAAGAGCAAAATGCCTTTATTTGTAAGAATAATGTTGGAACTTATCGATAAATAAATATTTTACGATTTACTGGATTTACTTTTCTTCAAAGTTGCTTTTAACATTTTGGGGTAACTCGGCATCTTATGACCAAATATGCGAATATACATTTGTTCAAAATATAACTTTCAGTTACAAGATTAAACAAATAAGCGCACGTTACTCACATGAACAGCTTTAAAATTTCGCCTATTGCTGAAAACCGGATGTCAAATTTTACATAATGCCGGTCGAAATTTAATTTCAATTAAATTCGATAATTTTTATCTTATCTTCTATCTAATATGATATGCAATTTTGGATTATATTTAACGAAAACGATAATAAAAAATACTTCATCAATGCTTACATCAGCCCACGCCAAAATGAGGCGTTGTTAGTTCGAGTCCCAGAAGGTTCATGTGACAGATTTTTCTGATGTGTCCGGTACTATCGCCGGTCACCACGCTCATATTGGGTAAAAATTAATAGCATTTCGCTGTTTACGGCGAAGGGATGATAGTAACAAAACCACGGAAGACTTTATACACTAAAGGCTCCTGACGTATAACAAGCTTTACGCTTATCATATCATATCATACTTAGAAGCACGTTAGCTTACGAATATTTATTATACATTTCGCGGGTGTTCTTTATACACCTCTGCACAAAAGTATGATTAGCGTGCTAAGTATATCTGCAAGCAGTGAAAATTGGCTGAATATATTAGGAGTATATTAGGGTAACCTTTTACCATGATAGATCACATTTAACTTCAGCAGTGGTTAAAAAGGTCGCATTGTCGTTAATAAATCTATTTTTCGATGCAAATTGTAAATTGCAGATTAGGCCGCATAAGAAACTTAAAAAAGTTCCCCAGCTCTGTTATATGTATATCTTCTTATACACGACGCAATTCTTAACGTAACACAACACAAATGAATACTTTGTTGCTGCATATAAAGACTGGGTTAAATCTGAAATAAAATAAAAGCTTTTACGAAATAACATGTAAATATGTATTAGATTCTACTTTTTATTTATTTGGCGTTTAGATCCTGTTTTAAACAACTTTGAATAGAATCATAGGAAACTAGCTTCTCAGTGAATGGCATATCAGTACCAGGTTTTCTTTCGTAATGTTTTAGTTCAACTGCTACATTTAGCGAAAACAAATATTTATTTATTTTATGGTTTTTAAACTGTGAAGCAGTATTCAAAAAATCATCAAAAAATTTGCGATTAGTCTTTTATTCTTTGAATTGATATAATCATTCCGTCATAAATATGAAATTAGTTTGTCATAATTTTTGTTTGAGTACCATCGTTTATTTTCCGAAATTAACTAAAATATTTCAGGCAAATAATGCGTAGATCAAATCAGCCTGTAAACAAGCCTGTAAACCAAAGATTTACTAGACAACATTAAAAATTACTCGTTCCACTATCCGAGTAATCGAGAAATTTATGCTTTAAAATCGACTAAATCTGCGGCAGTGCCAGTTCGAGGAAGTGGAAGCGACGCACTCAAGGTGGCCACGGTGAAGTGTTTTCCGCTCTTGCCGCTCCGTACAAAGCACACTGAACGACACGAGCGATTGCTAACTATAGCATAAACCATACGTAACGCTTACTAAATATTCTTCTAATTAAATGAACGAGTTTACCACAAATATTTTCGAGATTAGATGTACAGAGAGTAAAAATAAGGGAACATGAAATGGGAAATATTTAATGCTAATTTTTAATTTTAAAGAAAATTATTCAATGTTCATCAATATCATAGAAATGGTGTAGATAATAAAGTTGGAGTTTAGAATATTCGATATGAATTAAGCCAATTTTTTAAAGTTTTGGCGTCTATCACAGTAGAGGTTAAGTCTTTGCAAAAACAACGAAAAAAAAAAACGTACAAATCATTTTATTGTTTTACAAAATATTCGCCATTGAGATTTGTACGTACTTTTACATGCGTCCGAATCAATTCTCGAAACATTTGTTCCACTCCGCATCTCCAAAACATGATATTCGAAGGGTTTAATAGTTTCCTGACATGATGAGAATCGCTGTTCAGGTATTTTTCGTTTGATATTCGGAAATAAAAACAACGAAAGAAACAAGTAAGTGCTTTATGAACGAACAACTTTTCTTAGATTCGGTTAATTTTGGAACAGTTGATCGTTACTTGGTTTCCGGCTTGTACGAATGTATCCGGACTTTGTTATGATACGTTAATCAATGTACTGTAACATTGATGTTGTGTCAAGTAAAGTTACAAATATTAAAATTGTCGGTAAAAGAAGTTAAATAGTTTTGTCGTTTACGAAGCAGTAATTACGGCTAATACGGTTTGCATTACCAAAAGGCAAATGAACATATTACCACAAAACTAAGCGCGTTATTTTTAACAACAGAATACCTTATCAAAAAGATAAAGTGAGTCTGCGTAAGCGTTCATACAAAACCAGACATGTCCATTTTTGGTAAGTTTAGCTTGAGGCGATCGATATCGATAGTCTATTCAAAATTAGGCATTTCCACCTTTGAAATTTAAATTTAAAACAAGACAATTTGTTAAACCATGTTAGATCTCCAAATCCACGGAATACCGTCAGCACGTTTATTTACTGATGGCTGTGGGGACCAAAATATCCGTTGGTGCCTACATTTTGACATTTTTACTTGGAGTCGAAGCTCCAACTTCTGTCAATAATCTCGTTTTGAATTTCTGTATGTAAGAAGCCGCTCCTTTGGACAAAAGATATTGAACAAACAAGAGCGATATTAAAAGCTTGTCTGCAACTTGTAATAGGATGAGTGAAGTTAAAAATTAAAAAAGAATTTTCTTAAAAGTAGATGGTAAAATTTAGAGGAAGTTCCTTTTGTAAGTTCGATGAAAATGAGGTTTCTCCTGTTAAAAGGGGTCGCAGTGAAGAATACTGCATTATAAAGGTTTTATCCCTAGGCAATTCTATTTCTGCTGAAAAGAAAAAAAAAATTGAAATCTGCGACTTAGTCTAAGATATTCTAGCGCTCAGCTTTTATAACAAAATTCTTATCGAAGATAGCCCACGTACGTAAGAAGAAGAAGCGCAGAACGGTGAAGAAACTGAATTTATCTGTGACTGTTTGGAAGATTCCTATTTATCATTTTTATTGCTTGTATCAGTTCTTATTTTCAACAAAAATATTTCCTGTTCTTCTTTCGTCGAAAAACAATAATGGATAGAATCAGATTCATGTAAATTTTACCTTCAAACAAAAGCAGACATTCACGCTAAACAACACATATCTATTTGCTTTTTAATCTATTTTCATCGAAGGATGCACGCTTTTCCGTAAGCATAACAGTATTAAACATGCAATTTGATACGTGTCGCATAAGTTGCGAGTAATTGCAGTACCTTTAGAATTAACAGATTTTTACGTTTTTCTCAAAACTATTTTATGTAGACATGTCAAATTTTGCGTGAATGCAAAACTTATAAAAATTCCTTTTTTGATAGATGATAGAAGCAATTCATCATTGTTTACGTTCCTAGTTTAATTTTTTTAATTAGTTAACTGATTTCCCCTCTTTTGTTTTCTTTCTATTACGGCCTCAAGATGCGTTAAACACCGGAAGCCGGTCGTTATTAATTAGCTTTATTAGTAAATATTGCGGGACGATGGAACTACTTGTTTTTTTATTTCCTTTAATATTTTCCATTTCTACTAAAAAGTCGAAGTTAGTGTGTATTATAAATACTTGAATTTATAAATCAATAAAGAAAAAAACATCTAGAAAACGGTAATGCTAGCTTCACAATAATAAAGCAGAATTTGGGTTATCCATATACATGCACATGTAGGTTTTCACACAACCATTATCAATTGCGGTATACAATATTCTTCCGCGATTCTCTGAATTTGCGTATAACACATACATCATAATAAAAAATAGGAAAGTACAATCTTTCAACATGGTATGCTTCTAAACAGCTTTAACAATTTGGACTGATCGCATTGTTTTACAAAAGCAAACGACTTTTAAATAAAGTCTTGCAATATCTTACAATACATTGTATGTATTACTTTATAAATAAAATAGAATGAAAATATTTCAAGTAGACTTCAAATGGAAAAAGACGCTATCAATACCTTAGTTTATATACGAAGATAAAATTAAGTTTCCTACCTCCTGTACAGGTAGAGCTCACACAGCTAATTTGTCACTTTAAAGTGACATAGATATATGTCTCCATAGAGATGATAAAGGCAAGTGAAATTATTACTTCCTTGCAGCGACTAGACAGACTCGTGTTTTGTCGACTCTTGTGGAAACCGGTAGGCAACATGAACCTTTTCTTATAAGACGAATAAAAAGTAATAATTTCATTTGCCTTGATCATCTCTAATCATCCGTTTACAGTAATACCCAAGTGTTTCAGAATACTATGTTGTGTTGTTGTTATTCTGCTGTTTTACAAAGTTTTCTTGTGGAATATGATGCGTGCGCAGTGCGCAGTGATATACATTTAAGATTGGTCCCCTGCGGAAATTAAAGCTTAGGTTGGGGTGGGTGTTTCTTCATTTACGACCGCGAAAATGTGGGTTGCTGATTTTAAACGTGGCCGTATAAGCCCTCAAGAAAATGAGCGTTTGGTAAGATCAAAATCTCACATCCAAAGGTATCGTCAACAAATCAACAAAGACATTGACTGCGGACTAACATTTCGGATAGAGCCGAGGTTGCTAGTATTTCGAAAAAGGGGCCGCATCATATATGGATTGCTCAACATACGAGCCCAACTCAACTGGTTTTTTATGGGGATCTGTTACTGTAGATGAAAACGGTAAACAGGCAAGGATGAACCAGCACCAAAAGAAGTAGAGAGCGCCCAATCTATGGGAGAGACTATGACCACACACTGTTAGGGTGCTAAAGGAACATTATAGATAGATCACTTAGAAAAGGGCGAAAAGATTAATGCTGAATATTAGGCTAAGTTGAAAGAAAAATTAAAGGAAAAGAGCCAGGTTTGATAAAAGGACCCTCTTACCTAAGTTTGAAATATACTATTATGTCATAATTTTTTGTTATTATCCTTGTTATATTCGAAACTTCTCATCCCACTCCCGTATATACATACATACATATTTTTTTTCTTCTTTTTTCTTTCTTTAATTTTCTTCTTTTTTCTTTCTTTAATTTTCTTCTTTTAAACAAGAGTTCGTTAGGAGCTCCACGAAATTCACAAATACGATAGAGTCGTATTTGTTGACTCGGGGAAATCAGTAGATAACACGAACTTCATTCTCATGAGACGAATTAACACGAGTCTGTCTAGTCTCTACCAATTTCGCGAAGCGCACGGAAAGTAGCGAGCCTTAATTAGATGTCTATTAATATTTGTTTGTGTGAAGCATATATAATAAATGGTCCTAAGAAAGGAACTATTTACTTTTATATAAAGGATATGTGCATACCTATAATTGCCAAATCCATAAATATAATACCGGCCTAATAAATGCTAATAAGTAGCATATAATTACGAAAATGTAGCATTAGGTATAAATTTGCTTTTCGGATTTAAATAAAGATACCCATCATAGCCGTGGTAAGGAACCCTATATATATTAATTAATATGTTTGGTCACAAATAGTTCTTGCTCCTTTGTTTATTTTTTGTTTGTTGTATCTTAAAAACTTCTTTGTTTTTAATTAACAATACTGATATATAATTTTATTTGTTTAAATTTCGTCCGTGCAACAAGAACAGTTTTATATTTGTAGCATCTTAATAGTTAGCGATTTTCAATCTCTCAGATAATTTCTGCAAAATGATTGTAAATACTTTCTATTTAGAACGCTAACAGCGCCTCCACAAATAACAAACAATTTTAAATGATGTTTCAGTATAATAGACTGCGTCTTTCAGAATAATTAATAGGACGATATTTAAAGAGCGTATAATTACGGAGCTGGAATCGTGCTTGCCTTGGTAAGAAAGCTTTTTGCCGTTAAGTGTACGTATATTCAACAAGTTGCTAATCTGCGTATGCATGCACACTAAGGTAGGATAAACACATTATAGGATACACCTAGATACATATTAAATGTGTCCGCAAAAGTTAGAGCGTTACAGAGCAGAAGCAATTGCAATTCAAAAGTGAACCAAAGAGCAATCGTGACGTCTTTTTTATGTTCTAATAGTCCTATGTTAATAAAATAGAGTTATATACGAGATACGGAAATAAAAGGCTTGTCGTAAATAAATCTATGCTCGTATGTTCAATAAAATTAGAGTTGAGAAATAAAAATGATTTAGGAATTGCAGGATGAAAGGAATAAATTCCATAAAATTCTAGCAACCTCTTCTTGGACAAAAATGCCACAATATATCCATTTATGCTTTTGTTTCAGAGTTTTCTTTTACTTATATCTTTGTAACATCTTTCATGTTTATTCATAGATTTGAATAAACGAATTGAATATATTATAAAATAACATACGTTGAATACTTTAAATCGTAAAATTATAATCATACTTTTAAAATATTAAGTAATTACAGTATAGCTTTAATAAAACAATATGCAAAAATTTACTCTCAAAATTAAATTAAAACATACAAAAATAGTAATTAGCGTCTTTTTCTTGAATTATGAACAAAACAATAACAGTGTGCATTTGGGCACGCATATCTTGAGAACATGACGTCGAGTTATAGAAAAACATACAAATCCACAAGAAAAGGAAGCTGGCTATGGAAGGCTTGAAAATGTTGATAGCAAATCAGCGAAACATTGCGTAACACGAGCAATAAAATATATAAACCTAAACTAAAGAATTTTTCTTTATGCAGACCTACAAGCCTAAATAAAAATGTAATTCCTAATTAACTAAAAATCAAATAGTGTTTACTCTAATGTGTAAAAACTAAATAGCAAATAATTAAATGTTTTAAATGTAGGTAATGGTGCTAAAACCATTACGGAAGAGTTCGGAAAATAAAGTCTATTATAATCCCAAAAAATGTGCAAGTATCCCATTTAATGAAACAAAAAAAGTTGAGGGTACTTACAAATACGGAAGTACGCTCCAGTTCTGTAAAGTTTGAATATCATCGGTTACATTTTAAAAATATTTACTTTCCACGCTCTGTATAATTAGCTATTTATTTATTATGGACACGTATTATTATTTAAAAATGTGAATATCCTAATTTTAGAAATAGTATTGGGTGTACCATTTGTCTAACGTCCCTTGCTGCTATATAACCTGCTTTAAAAGGAAATGAAAGGGCAAAGTAATGAAATAGGCCAATATCTTCAAATCCGAAATGAAAAAAAAATTTTGCTATATGCAGCACTGGAAATGCCTAATTGTTGAGCAAAAACTTTAATAAATGTGCGATCAACGATTCTCTTAATACTCGAAAAGATATTGCTCTTTTCCTTATTTTGTTCCTTCAAATATATCTGCGAAGTACTTCCTTTTAGCATAATACAACATACAATACTGTATATCTAACACTGGATTAGTTAATTTTCGAATTCGAATATGAAGCCGATTTTTTGGAAAGACAATTAGTGTTAACGCTGCTGCGGAATAAATACAGGATGAGTTTCTTTCGATATTTAAGGGAATAGGGATGTAAGGGAATCTCGGAAACTAGCGAAGATATACAGGCAATCAAATGGGAAAAGAATTGTACTTTTATGTGCTCAACGACCTTTATGAATGAGCTTTTTATCATTTGAAAAAAATATCGTCCAATGTTTATAGTTATGTTAAGAAGAAAAGCGTCCAGCAGAAAGTTGATCATGTATTTAATGAGAGAGTGTAACACAATTTTTTTAAGCTATAATTTTCAAGGAAGAAAGGTAGAAAAAACTATATTCTCCCAAATTATCATACAGTCTCTTAAAGGTAGTTGGGCTGGTGACGAAAGAAGTGCTTAGTATAGCGTGTACAGGATTTTTGTGGCACAGATTCTAACACTTAATTGTAGCGAGTTCTTCTCGATTAGAAAAGTTTATGTTGTTAACTTACAAAACCTCAATCAAAATTAATTGAAAATTAACTACAATTTAACGTTAACACTTGACGTGTTGTATCGTTCGAATCGTTGAAAAAAAGGTTTCTTTTTAAATAAAAAATTGCAGCTAAATGAAAAGTTTGATAAGACTTATTATTATTCATTGTTATTATTTATTATGTTATTAAGCATGTAATTACTCGCAACTTTCTTACTTACACTTTCTTTTTAAGTTAACTATAATGAAATAACAGAAAACGGTTTTTTCTAAAGCCCTTACTTTTTTCTAAAAAACAAAAAGCTTTTCCAACTGAGCTGGTAAAATTGCAATGGTTTCCCCTTTATTTACTAAACTTGTTCTAAATAACACATAAGCATCGGCAATCTCCGCACCACACAAGTTTAATTTATTATATAGCAATATATAATAATTTGTCCTCACTATCATCCGCTGACTGAATAATGATGAGCACCATTCGCGTCCTCGAAACGGCCGCCCCGGACTAATTATTATATTACTATATAATAAATTAAACCGGTGGGGTGCGGAGGTTGGAGTTGTTTACCATACTACGCCACAGTCCTTGCTATCGTTATTGTCGTTAGGAAAACAGTAAAACATTTACTAACCTATTTATACTGAAGACAAGTAAATTTTTCTTTCGCTGGAAGGATGACTTCTTGAAACTAAAAGTAAAATTATACTTGATAATTTACGTTCTCGGGTTGAAACCGTGTTGAAGTAGTATCAGTCCGACGTTTCGCTCTTAGTTGCATGGAGCTTCTTCTGAGCTACTGCATGTTCTATCGCTGCTGTGAGAAGAAGATTTTCCTCATTCCTATATTTTTGCCTCTCAATGTAAAGCAATGGTAATGAGTAGAGATGACAAAGGCTGGTGGAATTATTCCTTTTTTGCAGTGACTAGATAGATTCGTGCCTATTGACTGATGTCTATATATTCAAGAGAATGGAAAATGTAAAAAAGTAATAATTTCATCCGCCTTTGTCCTCTTTAGTAATGAGGCAAGGTTGAATGATTAGTCAGTATTAGATCTGTAAGTAAAATCAACCAAAATGGAAAAACTTCTCGACCATTATGAGAAAAATTAAATTTTATGAAGCAATGCAGTAGAATATATAAATTGTATCATAGTAAAGAACATGCTGCAAAACGAGTATTACTGGAATATTCAAATCGGGGATATTGAAAACGGTCCGTTAATGCCAATCCGTTTGTCGTTAAAAGGATTGATCAGAGGACGATTAGTTTCTCGATATCAGGCGTTTGATACTGGCGAGAAATGATATTTTACCTGCTTACAAGATTTATTTAATCTAAAAAATTATTCAAAATATCTCGCATAAAATTCATGTATCTCTCGCCGATGATGGAACTCATAGATAAAAGGTGTAATAATTCTCGATGATGAAATGATGCCACCCCAATCTTGAAATTGAAACGAATTTAAAGAGTTCTAGAATTTGCTTGCGAAAGGTTATTTCTTGATTTGTATTGATGGCTTTTTCTGTGAAGCATTCCACAATTAGAAAAGCTTCCATAGAATATTTCGATTATTGGCATAACACTAGTCAAAAAATGTTGTTCTTTCAGGATCTCCTGAAAATAATGTTTGATCAGGATTGTACCTATAGAGAATGAATTTAAACTTATTCAGTATTCTGTGTAAATTAGAATATCTAATATTATCTCTTGATGAATGTTTGGGATAAGCTTCATAGTAATTAATAACTGTTGTTTTCACTGCCTCACTTCCATTTTTCCGTACCCATTTCTTAATAAATTGTCGTTAATTTTTTAATATGTTCTTAATATGTTCTTAACGCAGTTTGAATAAACCATTAGCATAAATTATTATTATTAGTTTGGTCTCTGTAACTCCATTATTTTGAATCCTAGCGAAAAGTTACAACCGATCTTATTCCAGATTCTGTTTTTTTTTTCTTTTTCTGTTTTTGCCTACAATCTCGAGAAACGCGACGTTCAATTGTTTTCCAGATTTCACTATTATAATCGGCGGAAAAGACACTACCACTTTGCTAACATAAGCGATGAAATAGCTTAAAACATAAATACGTATATACGTCTATATATTATACATATATGTATATGCATAGGAATAAATACAAATAACAGCTCTGGAGGTAGTCATGAATTAGACAATATATTATATCATTCAATGCATGAATTGTTCTTTAATTGAATGGCATTTCATGCATTTAACCTATTTATGTAAAAGTCAAAGTTGCCATACATGGCAATACTGAATGACATTACATCATATTAAATTGGTGGCACGCGCGGACCCTTAAAGTGATTCCACTATATTTGTAAATATCTCATTAGGTTACCAGCCTCCTTTTTGAATTAATTGTAAAATTCTGTAGGCAACAAGCTTCATATTGATTCCTTTATATATAGAATGGAAAAATTACTTAAATCCTAATTATCTTACACAATGTCAACCATGTAAACAATAATAATCTTATTTGTTTTTTTTCCTGATATTCGCTTATTATGTAATCATGCGATACTAAAGTGTCAAACCAAATCAGAAAAGCAAACTGATGCAACTAAATGATGATCTAAAGTTAGATGTACCTCGGGACCATTCACTTCAGAAAACAACAAGAGGGAAGAAAGAGAAAATACATTAAACTGAAATCCATATGCTTAGAGTAATTAGATGTATATACATAAAGAGAGAAATTTCCCATCTCGCAGCCTATCTAGATGACTAACTATTGAAAGCAGTGGAAGAAATCCAATGTTTAACACATCACTTTTATTGTAGTAACCCACAGTATCTAATGTAAATTTTGTTCATATCATTGTGGTGAGAGTAATACTGTTAACAATGTAAACTATTTCATAAAATGATATGTAAAACCATATTGATGCGAAAATCCATATATTAATACATTAATGGACGTAAAATAAAAAAAAAGCCTGTAATGGAGAAGATGTTATTACATCAAATAACCAACACTTGCATCAAATAACCAACCATGATCGCTGCAAATCGCGAATTTCTTTTTTTCAGTATGCAAAAATCATCGCAAAACAGGTTGGATATTTACACTCCATTATATCAAATTTTAATCCTCATCTACGTATGCATTTCTATAGAGAATAGTTCTTAAGTTAGGTAATTAATTGATCTGTTAGTTAGAACAAATGGCCGATGAAGGTGACTATATGACTTTTGCTCTAAAGAAAATGTGGTTCATTTCAACTACTTCACGGCCACAGGCACGTTTCGCAGATGCCACAGCTTCGAATTTAAACAAATGGTGTGGGTACCGAGAATGTCAAGAGCTGACATGAGCAATTTTACGATAATACTGAAAGATTTTGACATTCCTAGATTGAGTGCTTAAACACAAAAAAGAAAAATAGATTATAAATATTATTTTAAAGTAATTTATTATAACTTTCATTATCTAAAGACAACTTTACTTTTAATAATAATAAGCTAATAAGCTTTAATAAAAAGTACAACGATATATATTAAAAAGCACGTATCAGACATTAAAAGGCAATAAAGCTTATTAAAGTTGTAATAAAGCTCATTAACTTACTTTTACAATCTAGTTTCTATTATGCTTTTTAGTGTAAATGGGCTAATATACGTTGTTTGCCACAAATCTTCCCATGCTTGTTTATCATGTTTGATTTACTAACTGTAATAATAAGTTTACAATTAAAGAAAATCAAACAATGCCAATTACGTAAATCCTGAATTTTTCCTGAATATTGTGTTTTCTGACGAGGCAAGGATGCCAACGCAGCATTATTGAAAATAAATTAACTAATAGGCCATGAAAACCAAAAGATACATTGCTGTTTAGAGCAACTCGCTTTTTTGTTTAGTTTTTGTATTTCCGTTAGTTAGATTTGGTATTTTCTTTTTTGACGTTAATATAAGTGAAAAAAAGAATGCATTCAACCTTTAATGAAAAAGCACCTTCTATGGCTGCAACTTACAGATGATAAGCAGCTGCAAGTCCTGGTGCCATCATCACCGAAGAAAATATTGTTGCTAATTGAAGAAGACAACAGGGCCACTTATGCATCAACCTAAAATCGAATTCTCAACTGTTAAAATTATATCAATTATACGCGTTAAGATAGGTTGTCAGTCGTTTTATGTCGTATCAGCTTCCAAGCTATTAAAAAGCAGAGCGACCATGAAACTTTAACTCTTTCGAAAAATGACTCCCTTTTTTTAAATTGTAATAAGTAATGAAACGTATATTCCATTTTTAGACGTAGGTATCCACTAAGAAAGTTATGAATGGATCCATGAAGACGAAGTAACATCAACAATAGAAAAGAAGCAGTGAGCTACGAAAAAAGTTAGGCATGTGATGGTCCTGGTATGTACAATTAGATTGGATCAAGAAAAAACAGTCGTGCCTGAATAGTACACTGAAAAATGTTTGTTTGAGTTGTTCAAAGAAGTGTATTTGGGTGTATGAAGGAGTGATGTATCATAATAACGCATCACAGCTCGTACGATCTAATATTTGGCTAAATAAAATATCTACCGCATTTGTCTGATTTTCCTCACACAGACATTCCTCTGGGAAAATTTTTATACTACTGCTATAGATATCGGAGAAAATTGAGATCAGGATATCTGAATTCAAGGCTATCCAGATATTCGCATAGTTAAATGTAAAATAAGTGATTCAAATCCAAAGTTTTGAATAATGGAACCAGATGCGAGGTTTCGAATGACACATCCGGATCTGAGGTTTTGGACTTCCTAAGCGTCTAACTCTAAGCCCAGTCAACAGCTCTCACTAGTGGACCACCCGGCCGTTAAGTCTATTATTGTTGAAGGAAATTTCTTTGAGTATATTTAAAATAAAATCCTGAAATATAGTAACCGTTTTTTTATTTATTTCGTTCTGCAATATTCTACTATAGGCGAACTCTTCCTCACGGCGATACATTTTCGATCAGCCTTGTTTAGAGAAACAAACGCTATTGTAGGGAAATGAAGGGATTCGTCCAGACAATTGTGGATTGCTCCACAGTATTGTCACTTCACTATCGTTCGAGTAAATGTTAATCCGATTCAAAAAAGCTCAGGAGCAGCTGGACCGGTCATCATTTCCATCTATATGTAACTGTACATCTCACACGGCTACAGCCGAAACGACAATAAATCTGGTCCGATGGTTTGGGGAGAATGCTTTTTTCTGCTCGAATTTGGTACAAATGGTCGTTAAAGTGTATTTTAACTTTAACCGAAGGAATATGATACAATAATTATTCACATTGATAAGTAAACTTTGTAAGTTGTAAGCAGTTTAAAGACCAATGATCTTTGATCTAATTTTAGTTTTATTTATGCATATGTCAGTAGCAATATGAACGATACTCAAATTATACTCCAAAAAGTAAGGATAACGCGAACAGATAATAAAAGTGATTTTATTACCATTTAATATCTCATACGTGTCAATTGTAGCATGTATTTCACATAAAAGAAATAAAATTGGCGATAGTGGGTTTTCCTGGCTTGCTCCTTTAAATTCAACGTTTTCTGGTATTCTATTATTTATCCTTACAGGAATTTCAGTATTTTTTAATATAATTTGGATCATTCTTATCAATTTCTCACAGATTCTCATTTCTCTCTTACCGGCTTGTATGCTTGCTTGAACTTCATAAACATCACAGTGGTTGGTTTTTCTCTGTGTTCGAAACTCTCCGCCTGTATTTCTCTTAATAGAAATATTTAATCTGTTGCACTTCTTCCTCGTCTAAAACCACAATAATATACGCTAGTGATAAGTTCCACTCTCTCCGTTAGTTTATCCTTAATATACACATCAAGTATTTTATAAACTACATTAACCAACGCTATTTTCCTATAGTTCTGGCACCTACTCCTATTTTCCTTCTTATACAGTGTGTCCCGTATGAAATGATAGCACTCCCGTAGAACGTACTGTTTTATAACATGTAAGCATATTTAATAATGACATGAGCATGATGGCAATATTGTTTGTATAAAAAAAATCTAAATTTGAAGAACGTGGAAGGTTTCTTAGAAACGTCGCTTAGTGTTATAAATATTTTCTTCTACAACGTATACGGAATATCCGGCAACGTTTTGCAAAATAAAAGCAAACAGCGTTTAAAATAATGTCTGTAAATGGCAACAAATAACGATCAATTTTATTTTACTATTCTTTTATATATAATCCATGATGACTCCGCATGAGATAAAATTATTCAATTTTATCTCACCTACAAACGGTCGGCTGTTAAATTACAAAATTAGATAAGGACCCTTTCCTTCATTTCCAACCCTTGATATTCTTTTATAGTAGGTTGTTATTAACTAAATCCGATTACATTTAAATTAAATGTGATTAATATTCTACTGTGTTAACTGTCGATTTAGATATTTTATAAATTTATTCTACTCATCTTTTGAATAGACAAAAATAAAAGGCATCGCCGAATTTATTCACAAACGAAACCATAAACGAATTTACATACATGTATGTACTAGATGAATGGAATAGATGAAATGGTAACTAGTAGGTACAGTATTAATTAGAGTAAATCCAGCGAATCAAAGCTAAAAGTTAATTACGAAAATACTATTAGCAGAAGAGAGAAGCTTATTTTCTATTTTACGTTTTTATATATCCACAATTAAAATACTTCAAGAACATCTTTTTATAACAAATTATCATGGCGTATCTTATCTTAGCAGCGCTATCTATAATGCCCTGTCTCATTTATCTGTATTATTTGATTAGGATTATTTTTAAAAATACGATACTTACGTACATGTACAATTAGCAATAAATAGATATGAGGTGCGGAACCTCAATCCGGATTAATTGTATTAGAATATAGTGGAAGACAAGTTATAATTATTAATTGAAATAAGCTTATGTTACAATTAACATTTAAGGTTGCGATAAATTAACTAAATATCTAATATTACCATCCGTTTTAAGGATAAATGTCCTATACTTATTTTGTAGCTTTAATAAATCCACAATAATTCCGTTTTGTTCCGAATTGAACATTTGTACAACCACTACACGAGTTCCCGTGTACCCACGCGCTTGTTGTATTTACTATAATTTCATTTACAGTAGATAACTACGAGCATAATTGATTTTCCGTAAGTATTAAGAAATAAAAGTAAATTTCTTTCAAGATTTCATTATTTGAAACAATTATTTCAAATAACAGTAATCCTTTGGTATATAAAAAAAAAAACGTAATCGGAAGGCCATATTCTTTCCATATTTCCTTCTCTGGAAGAAGCCCGAGCGAAATGTCGAATTTCCGATTAACTATGATACGGTTCAAACCCGAAATACGTTAGAATGGGACCTAGGAACTCTAGAAGAGCGCGTGGAAGATCTAAATCAAAATGGCTTGAAGAAGTTGAGGAAAGTCTAACGAGGGAGTTACAAAATGGAGGGAAAAAGTGCGCAGTAGGGAACTCTGGAGATGTATATGTAGAATAACATGGAATATATGAAGATGGGAATTGATCTACCAAAGGGGACGGATCTAGAATGCTTCGAAAGAAGCGGTACAATATACCATATACAGACGTAGAATTTCCAAATTTGTCTTAATCCTAGTTGAAGAAACTAGTTGATTACAGTTGTTACAATAAAAAAAATAAATGTTTACTGAGTAGTTTCATGGGTAGGTTTAATTGCTGTTGGGATTCCATTAATTTTTGCTTTCAACCATTTCAATCTTGTAAAATGCTGGAAGTTCGATCACTTAGATCGTTACTGTAGACCCAGTGTACGTTATGATGTACATACGTTAAAAAAATGCTTCAGAGGCAACAAAATATTTCTCACCAAAAACATGTTTTAGCGAAATTCATCGCTATATGCTTCATTATACAAGTCAACTTGTAAGAAACATATATAATGCTTTTTTTAGTCGAAAAGTTCAGTCATAATGCCTGGAAAATAAAACACAATCAAGTGGAACAACAAACAAACGTACATCGTATATCAAAACTTTGGAGTAACCATTGGCAAACGGTTGCGAATGTATTTCAGGGAAAGTGCTACGAGACATTGATTTTTTTATTTAAAAATAATATTTTTCGCATTTTTCGTACCAATTTTGAATGTTTTTTTTTTTTTTTTAATAATGACGCCTAAGTTTTCACCCAACTCTGATATATCATTTTTCATGTATGTTGTAGTATTCTTTAGGTGTTACTATTTACAATTATTACGGCTTTGAATTCTAGCCTGATGCCATTCTTTTTAACAAAGATTTCTCCAAGATTTTGTCCTTTAAATATCTTCATTTGGTTTTTGTTTCTCACTCTGTGGATCTTTCTTTGCAAACCTACTCTTTAAATTATCTGCCACTTACGCAATAAATTAGCATTAAGGAGAGCAAGTGGCAAAAATTGGTGAAACCTTTCAAAATCCAATAGAGAAACTCTCCTAGAATCCTTTCATAAACATTATTCTGTACCTAAAATGTGCCTTTGTTAAGTAAATTAAATATGAAGCCACGCCATGTTTCATTTGTTTCTCTTAAGACATTCATTAAAAATAGTGAAAGAGAAGGTTTGCGGATACCGATTAATATCTAACGTAAACTAGTGTGTTTTAATTCTTATATAATAGGTTCATTTATAATGGGTTCTTGATTATAACGAATTATAGCATCAGAACAAGTCTAGTACAAACGGAATATTGTAGTAATTTTCCTAAGTGCGTATAATCTACCAACAGAGTGTTCCGAGTTTTGGTAAACCCTTAAATAAATGCAATAAAACTATTTCTTTTGAAAATTAAGTCGTTTAATTCTCGTCTCAGTCGTGCGTGAGTTTTTCGTTTGTGAGATTTCTAGTATCTAAATAAACAGGCTTAAAAAATAAGTAACGAATCTGATATTATTGACAAAACCGTTACCAACCAATAATTTACAATCTAGCCATCGCTTAGTAGCAAATATTCCCCAGACAATATCTTAAATATGAACGAAATGGGGATATTTTGCAGACTAACAGCAGATAAGGCACACAAATTTAAACATGAAAAGTATTTTGGAGGGATGTTTTCGAAGGAACGTATAACCTATAACGTTATGTGCTAATAGTTCAAGAACCGAAAAGAGAAAGCCATTGGTAATAGAGGTGCTCCAGAAATCTTGATGCTTCAAAAATATTGGAATTCCACCTATGGATTACATATTGAATATGGATGACATCGTCTATCCTCGACACTTATCTGAAAAAAAATGAGGCAATAAAACCTTTGAATTAAGAAAAACGCTAGATACTGAGTAGTCTCATAGACAATTGCTCATTCTATCTCTGTGTAAAATTAAAAGCATAGCTTTTTTTCCAGTCTTATTAACGTCAGTCTCACAATCTGTGGACCAAGACAGAATTTGCACCATAAAGCAGACATTTAGAAGAAAATTATTCCTAAAAATTCCTGATTTTCCAAATAACAAATATGTGTGAATGTATATTCTTCAAATTTCGTGAGACAATGTGATAATGAAAATAATTTTAACGAGCTTTCACCGTACTGGTGTAATAAAAAATGAAGATACAGAGTCTTCAGTGATAGTTTTGATCTACCGATGTTTCATAGGGCGCGCACCGTAAAGTCTGGGAAAATTAAATTCTGACCCCGCTTTGCTTCCAGATATTCATGTAGAAAATATAAGATTTACATAAAATTCGCAAAACAGACATTTAATTTAATTTACCATCTCGTTGACTTTCAATCAAAGGATATATGTTAATAAACATTACGAGGCTCGGTAAACTATCTATTCTTGACCAAGTTTTCATCAAATCTATTATTGCATTTAATTTCAATACTTAACATCTCATTTCTCTTTGTTAGAGTACATTTTTCTATTACCAATGACAATAATTGAATTAAATCTTCTAATGTCTTCTTCGTCACTTAAAGCATAATATCGAAAACTTTCCTTAATATATTATGAAAAAAAGACATAGCCAAATCTAACATGGCGTTGATAAAGATACCAGACCGATTTTGATATAACAAATTCGAGTACATCATTAAATAGAACTTCGGAAGTGGTTTTAAGAATGTGTTTTATTTTTTGTTTGCAAGGCTTAATAAAAGTAAGGTAAAAGAGGAAAGTGAACAAAAAACGAAAAATCTTTTGTTTCTTTAAAACGGTCAATTTTCTCTGCAGGTTCATAAGAAACACGAAATTTAGCAAAGTTGCTCAAATTTAAATCTACCCTCTATCTCCAATAACGATAGCGATATACCTACCCATTGCGAGATTCGAAAATTAATCAGCCTGTCTGGGTAAAAGGCGATAGTTGTGAAAAATTTCTTGTTGGGTTTAACGCAATTTTGTTAATCCTAATACAACTGCACGTTTGTTATCGTGACGACCGCTGTGTACGTTAGATTTAGCTTTTTTTGTTGCAAGCTTATTGCGGTAAAAGTAAACACAAATATTTTGTGCTATTGACTACTGTGGATTTAATAAATATTTAATGTAACTACTATACCTTTGCTTTACATGTCTTACAATGGGATAACTAACCTTTCACAGCGATAATCGTTGTATAGCCTTTAGAAATGCTGTAATTATAGTTAAAATTACAATATCCCAATGTTGATCAATTGCGAAATTTACAATAATGAAATGCTGAATTTACACCAATACTCAATTAAAAGATACCATCCTGTGCCCAGTACGACGTAGACGAGTGTAATAATTATATAAAGTTGCAATCAATAATAAAACATCCACTTCATATATTACCATTAAATGGTGTTGTGAAGACATTATGTATAAACTATGATAAATAAAAAATATATATTGTACAATTTAAAATAACTTTTATTAAGAATATAATATGCACCATACGCACGTGAGAAGTTTATAACATTATAACATACCTTCAACTGCAACGAGAACCACCTCTCTTAATTAACAAAGCCGCCAAATCAACATAGATACTAACTACATACCTTTAATACCCATTCCCTTTCAGTAGTTTTGCTAATTTCTTTATGTTTCGAAAACAAGGAACTCTTAAAGAGCTACATAATGTTGGAGTGACATTTGATTATTTAGAATTCTCTTCCAGAGTCTTCTCACATGAACTAAAAAAATCAATTAATTAATTTAATTAATAAAGCACAAATAGCGATTTTAAAATTTATTTTTAAAATTCAAGTCTAATAATAAATGAATATAATATTTAAAAATAATTGATAATTAAAATAACTAAAGGATTAACATAAAAACGCCTACAATTACGAATATGATAACTATCTGTAATCTACCAATGGAAAATATTAGTGGTGAAAATAAACTTTGGGGAATAAGTAATTATGGTTATTTAATATTAATCTGAATGTTCCTGTTGAAAATGTTAATTCAAATAAATTTATAATAATTGAACTTACCTTAACAAATAATAATGAATTAATAGATTCCAAAAATGAGTTATATGTAGTTTTTTAAAATATTTAATATTTAATTGTAAAATATTAATCAAGTATAAAGAGTCATACTGATATAATTGAAGAATCAATTGATTATCGTGGAATATTTTTTCGAATTATTTCATTCATCAGAAGCAGAAAGGATAATACAGAAGTTCAGGAGGGTGATTATAAAAATATTGATAAGATTCCCGTTAGTGGGATTGATATTAGAGTTCCAATGAAATATATGTTGGTAAAATTTTCGCAACCAAATATATATAATTCAGTTGTTAATAGTTTACCTTTTGCTTTATCATCCACAAAATTAGTAACTGTATTGAAAGTATTTGGTCCGGTAGTATTAGTATTAGTATTACTATAATTGAGCAAAGGAACAGATCATCTTTAGTCATTGCGACTTAAATAGGTCTATCGTCTTATACGTGCTATAGAAGATGGATGCTCTTAATAAATCTATTATTTTAGGATCTTTGTCCCTTTCAGTTCAGCAAATGTCAGGAACAGCTTACTAAAGTGTTGTTATCGCGTGCGACTGATATAAAATATGTCCTGCCGTCTCCAGATTTTATAAGCGTAGACAACATATTTGAACTTCAGCTTTTCCCAGATTGAATAGATGATACTTTAGGGTTGCATGATCTGTCATGAATCCAGCCAGTAAGGTCCCTTTTGCTGAAAGATACTGAAAGCACTATTTTTGCTGTCTTAGGCGAATCTGATATGAATGCTTTGGCTGTTTTTGTCCTCCGACATTTTACCCGACCCGACCCAGTACGAGACCTTTTGATCGTCCTCTTCTATTGTAATTACTTATTTTGTGTGGCTGACTCCTAAGCCTCAGAACGGGTTAGGATCAAAACTGGGCACGTTGGCTATTTCCCTAGCTTTTTCATTACTTTCGATTCCTTGATCGTGGAGGTTTTTATGTCCCAATTTACTTAAACGGTGTATACATTCGTGAATCACACCAGATTTGTACAAGTAAACTTTAATAGCGTTTAGAACTGCCTAACTTGTGTCCCTGTCTTGAGGTTATTTATGATGCTTCAGTCTGGTAGCTGACATTAATATCGGTACCAAAATATCACCATTAATAAAAGAATCATTGGCTGGTTTTATGTCTTATTATAATTATCAATGATCCTTTTTCAATTGTTGTAGCTTTTTATATTCGCAGAAATATTCATAAGCAATCAAATAAATTTAGATAAATACGAATCTTCTTCTCCTGATTGTTTTGTGTAAAAAAAATAATGATTCTTAACAATAATGAATGATATGCGCTGCTTAAATACTATAACCACATATAACAAGTTAAAATTATGAAAAAATATATTAAATTAGCGATAATAATGGGTGATGTGATAGTAAAATTGGTAAATACAGCTACCTTTAATCTTTAGTATATTTGGTTGCCAATTTATTTTTAATGGTTCACAAATCGGTAGTTCAGGATAGGCTTATTTTCTTTTTCGAGAAATTTCCCCTGTGATAATGTCTATGAATCGAAAAATCGATTGGTCCTTTTATTGTAAGAGCTTCGATTAATCAGTAAAAAATCGATTGAACTTCCAAAAAAAAGCAAGCTATTCCAATAAAATTCATATTAACACCATTAATTCGATACTGTTCAAACCGGAATCGATTACCAAAATTGAAAATGAAAAGATCACTTGCCTATGGAAAATATGAAGCGATAGGCATTGATTTAGAAAGATGTGGAAGGCAAACATTTAAAGAAGGACCTGCAAAACTGCCTAACAATCCAAGATGAGGTCTGTGGGTCAATGTTTGGATTTGTAGATGTTTCCCCAGGAATTGTTGCAAGGGTACTTTGAAATGGTTGAAATCTCAGACACATTTAAAATTGTTAGCTAAAATAATTGATTGCAGCCTCTAACAATGGTCCGAAATCAACCGTAGTAAAGCTCAACAATATTTATAGCGAATTTGAGAAGGGGCAAGTGGTGCAATTTATTATTAACTGATACTTCACTGAATTCCTTCCCAAAATATCCCTTATTTATCATAAAATACTATTTAATAGTTCGCGTGTCCGTACGATTGTTTTTTAAATTTTTAATTTTTTTTAATTTTATTTTTTTTTTAATTTTTTTAATTAAATTTTTAAATTTAAGAGCTTTTTTAATTAAAAATTTCTCACCATCCGCATTGATCCAGAAAAGGCTAACAAATGTAACAATTTTATCTATAAAAAAAAATTCAGTAAAATTAAGGCATGAAAACCTAGTTTATAAAATAGGTACAATTGAGTTCACTTAATATAAATTCCATGGCACTGTATTTTTCATTCCATAATTATTCTCTCCAATATGAAATGTTGGGTATTAGAGACCGTCCCGAACCCCCAAAGCAGTTAGTCTGCCACTATTATAGTATCCAAGTTTTATGAGCACCGCTAAAATGGACAGGAATCGGAAATCAAAAGCTCTGTTATAAAGCGAATCATGGTAACGGCAAAAGTATCAGAAGCAACGTTCCAGAAAGAACCTAAAATTAAAATAACCTAAGCACAGATACTGATCTTGTATCGAAGATGTGCATAACATTCTCCTTTGGGTGAAAGGGGTAAAGTCAGTTAACTCAACGGTTTCTCGTGCTTGACAGTTCTGCACCAATGCAAGAACTAAATCTCGGTTACATTTTGTTTTTTACTGCGATCCCAATAGAACTAACGTATTATCAAGATCTCCAATTTCATTAATTTGATCCTTCCGATGTTTACGACGTTAATGTAGATCCGTTTAGCTTCATTGTTGATATTGCTTTTATGCGTTTTACAAACCCCATCTCATGGTCCGTATGTACATATCTCTCGGCACTTTTTGTAGCAGGAATTTGTATTAAATAGATTTAAAAAAAAAAAAAACAACGGGAAAAGACGAACGAACTGGCACGATAAATTTAAAATTTCTGAAAATTGTACTCATCATAATTCAGAAATAAATATCGTGTCTTTGATTGAATTAACATAGTCAGCGAAAAAGCTATGTATATTTAATAATTTGGCCAACGCCATTAGTTTGATATATAGCAAACCCACCTAGCTCTTCCAAAAACACGACATATTAGTAATTTAACAGCTCTTAGTTTGTTGATAATATTTTAGCGAGTCACTGATGTGGAGTGCTTGCACATACACCTTAACTTATTAATTTTTACTAATATTCATTAATTATCCAAATTTAATTTAATATTTGTGGAATTTTGAGTTACTTTTAGTTATTATTCTATTTCTGGCATTTTCATAATTTGTATTATTAATTCTTTATTAAAAAAATGCAATAGTATTACTTTATGGGTGATAACGAATATCGAGAAGTTATTTTTCGATAACTTAGAATGAGAATATTTTTTAAATCGTTGAATTGGTATTGTTTCGTCAACGGGTAAGCAAGTAAACATTTAAAAATTTAATTTAAAGTAGTATTACAAGGATTATGTCTATTTAAAAACTGTGGAAAGTAGCCAAAAAGCTCCTCGAAAAAATGTAAGAAAGGAAAATAAACTCAAGAAGTTACGTGAATATTACCTAAAAAAGGAAGGAAAACACGAATTTCAAAGGAAAAATTAACACACACATACTCTGGAAACAAATAGGGACTTCTGATTATATATTTCATTAAGAAAAGTTTAAAAGTGAAGACCCGGATCATCTTGTACAGCTCCCTTTGATATCATTTAACATCATTTATGCCCACAGAAGCTGAAAGTAATTAAAACAAATTTTGATTGTTTTTTTGTTAAACAAATGCGCAATCTCCGCATATCCATTATCCTCTCCCTATTCACAAATTCTATCAGAGGGTATTTTTCCAGATTGTTGACTATTTTTTGTTACACGAACCTTTTGGAAAGTACTTAGGTGCGCTATTTAAAAAATATCGATACTTGGTAAAGTTTTTGAATTGTTTTATTAACAAAGTACTGTTTACAACACATCGCGTCAACCATATCACTTCGTTAACATGAATTTGTTTCCAAGTGTATCACAATAATGGCTAGAAATGACAAAGACAGGTGAAATTATTACTTTTTTGCAGCCTCGTGCTTTGTCGGCTCTCGGGAAAACCAACACGAACCCTTTGGTTACTTGTGAATTACAGATATGTCGAAGGCCTTTGATACCGTTAACATTTCAATTTTACTACAAAAAAATGCTTTTCTATTGTATCTTTTGCAAATTGTTACTACCATTAGGGAGACATCTATTAGGGAGATGTCAATACGGTACGATTAATGATTTTTCATCTAAGTCTTTATTTCCAACGTCAGGAGTGCCACAAGACACCAATTTGGAACCAAAATTACTTATAAGTAATATTTTTAGTTAGCCACCAATTTACGACTAATATAATTTGTTGTCTTATATAGTCACCATTTTATCGATGTCATATTAATTGAATCGAGTTAGTACAACGACGTTTTATGGGATTACTGATAAGGAGGTGTACGAACTCTGTTAACATTTACGATTATTTGGACAGGCTAGCATCATTCCGTATGAAAGCTTAAGCGAAGGTATCCGATATAGTAACACTGTATGAAATTTTCAATAATGTTTATGATTGCCTGATACTTGTACCTGAGTTTACTTTTAAAGGCCTGCTATCTAGGGTGCATGCCTGTAGTAAATAAATAAAAACATCTCGATATGTTAGAATTAGTGTACAAAGACTTTATATAAATCGAATATTTTGCGAAGATAGGAATCAAAGTATACGTAAAAAATAGAATAAAAAAAAAGCGAAACGTGCGTGGAAACAGAAATTAGTAAATACCTAGTTATGAACAAACTTTTTCTCAAGCTTTCTATTTTTATGCCTAATTGGATTATACACATCACTACTACAGAAGCCTATATTCCGAATTTATAATAATAATAATATTTTGTATAAGTACAGTGTTTGAATAATCATTGTATGTAACAAATATAAGAAAATTCACTTGCCTAGCGTTATGCGAGTGTATGATGATGAATGATGAGTAAAGCTGACAAAGGCAGGTGGAATTATTCTTTTTTTGCAGGAACTAGACAGACTCGTGTCTATTCGCCTCATGAAAAATGATTCGTGTTGCCTACTGGTGTCTCCGAGAGTCGACAAAGCACGAGTCTGTCTAGTCTCTGGAAAAAAGTAATAATTTCATCAGTCTTTGACCTCGCTAATGATGAATAGTACTCTTTATTTTTAATTGTATCAAGTACAACAGGGAGGAGAGATGTACCTTGCGAATTTTGTCGAGTGCAGAAGTGTTCCAACCCGCGGTAGGAATTTTTAATATATCGACATGGGGCGAACGATTTTACTCTCTTGTCCATTATCCCTAATTACAAACCAATTGTTCCGGTAGGGATTTGAACCCGCATCTTTCGGATCGAAAGGCTCATGCTCATGCCATCCTGATGATATGTTGCAGACGTAATAAGCTAATATACAACAAGATTTTAATTCTTACCTAAATATATTTTTCGGTTTGCTTATACAGGTTGTCCTATCGGGGATGATGGAAAAAGAAATAACAACAAAATGCTTATAGAAATAAACAAATAAATAATAACAATAAAACTGTAATATTGGCACCATTTACAATGAAAATATTTTATTAAAACTTAACCTCCAACGTTACAAAAGTGCATTAAGGAAAATGTGAATGTTTGTAAGAAAGATGATATTCTTTTACGAAACTTCAAAATGCTTAAAAGATAATTAGGAAATGTATAATAAAACACAAAATATCTTATTTAATTTAGTTAAATCAAATAAAATATTTTGTGCGACATAGTCTTTACACTATGAACTCACATTGAGTCACCAATCTCAATTTACTCAAAAATACTTTCATATCCACGATATATTTCCGATAGGAAATATACAAAAATTATGGTGTAAAATTTATGATTTCTTTAAGAGATTAATTTGAGGAAAATTTTCTGGTAAGTCAATTTCTAATTCTAATTTAAGATCTTTCAATCATAAAATTGTCATTCTTCCTTTCTTACTTCCTCAATAGTGACGTCATGATAAATTATCTTGAGAACATCAACAGTTAGAGCTTTATCTTATATGTGTAGCATTAAAGGAGTCAGAGGTGAATAGCTTTTGCACTGTAAGGGTTAAAACGTTACTCGTATAGAAAGTACAAAAATGTTGCAACGCTTTAAAACATCAATACAAACTTTTCAATTTTAAATATCCAGATGACACTCTAATAACACAATTATGCGTCAGTAAAATTTTTACAAAATTTGAGGAAAATTTGTGCGATGGTGATAGAGGACGTTCTAAAGTGAATGAAAATATACCATTCGATGTGTTACTGAAAGTAAGAAATAATCAACATATTTTGTCACCGAAAGAATAGTTTGAAGCGAAAATTGTTCGTGTACAGGAACTCAATGAGGATGATTGCTTTCATTGAATTGTGGAATGTGCCTATAGTACCTTTCAAATGAGGAAGACTCAAATGTCTGTAACGCGTCCGTTTGTTAAGAAAATATTAATTTTATTCCACGATTTTTCTCTCTCGCCGCTCAGTTAAGCGTAGAATTCCCTATTTTACTTAAAGTAAGTTAGTGTTGACTTCCGTTACAACGATAACCGACAAATATGCCAATCTAGTTGACTCGTATTAGTAGTCTACTAAGTTTAAATACTCAAAATTTGACCGTCTCTAAAATTTGCTAAACTTCGTTTAATACAACAACTAAAAACATAAATAGAGACAGAATTTCACATGTAGCGGAGGTTACCATAAATAACTTAATAAACGATATTGGGATCTAGTGATAAGAGGACCTATCCATGATTGTGCATTAGAAGTCTACCAGGATGACGTGGAAATTCTTTTTTGATAAGCCCAGTGCAATGCCGACCGTGCAAGTAAAGCAATCCCAGAAGCAACAGGGTTGGTTTTCAGTTAGCACTATGTGTACGGTAGGCGCAATATCTGTGACAGTTGGCCACGATCGGTAGACTCACAGTAAGGTATACACAACCAGGTCAGCAAAATTAGTTAAGTATTGGTCGACAATCGGAAAATGTAAACTTGTGTAACGTAAGCAAGTCGATATTGAGCCAATTTAATCGGTACAGCGTCAGTTGATCAGTTGCTAAACGTTGTAATCATATGACGTGACAACAGTGAACCAAGTTTCAGAGAATTTTCGTTAACGATGGATACACGACGAAAGTAGATAATTCGCCCAAAGATCAAGTAAGTATGCGAGAACATTGCGGCCGTGTTCGGCCAAAAGTGTACAATGCACACGCTTTCACGTAATGACATCGCTGCCAATGTAGAGGTTATCGGGAGTCAATGTTGCGCCAACCGTCTGTGCTACTAGAAAATCTAATAAAAATCACTATGATACAAGTTACATGTACAAAATCTTCTATGTATTCGTTAAACCGCAGAATCAAAAATTTAGTTTCACTAATTCCATCATTTTTAACTTGAAAAGTAATCAGTGGCGAAAATCTGTCTAGTCGAAAATAATACGATAACACTGACCAACAAGGTTTTTACCCTAAGTTAGTAACTGATGAAATTGAACAGGATATACACAGTAAAAATTATTCGAAAAGCGGCAACATTGGCGTAGCTCTAGTTACAGAGAAATTGCAGGTCGAGACTTTTTCGCAGCAGACATAAAAATTTTATTGATTTTTATAGTATGGCCGGTAATCTAGTCTACTGCAATAATATTTATAAACTTTCTGAAGCATTTGGAATATATCATGATCCCAGTTCTTGGAGACTATTCATAGACTCATCAGAAACCAGCCTAAAACGAGTTTTGTTGCATAATGGAAACCATTATCCTTCTAGTCGGATAGGTCATGCTGTTTCTATGAGAGAAACTTACGAAAATCTGAGAATTTTATTAGAAAAGATAAGCGCAAAGACTATTCCTGGAATACTTGCGCAGATATTAAAGTAATTGCAATTATTTTGGGTATGCAATCTGGTTACACCAAATACTGTTGCTCTTTATGTCTTTTACCATAAGCAAGAGTGGCCACTACGACAACAATTTATATCAGGAAAAGACAATGTACAACATCAGCCTCTAGTAGAAAAAGAATAGACCATAATACCACCTCTCCACGTGAAACTTGGGCTCATGAAAAACTTTTTAAAGGCAATCGGATCTCGAAGATGAAGGTTTTAAATACCTTCGTGAAAAGTTTCCAAAATGAACACAAGGGAAACGGAAAGATGGTATTTCTGTTGGACCTCAGATACGAGAAATAGTAAATGATGAAATCTTTGTAACCGAATTAACAGCTAAGGGAAGAACAGCTTGGCTCTCCATCGTACAAGTTTTCACGAATTTCTTGGGAAACAAAAAAGCTGACAACTATAGAACTTCAGTAATGGATATGTTACAAGCATTTCACGCTGCTGGTTGTAATATGTCCCTTGAAGTGCACGTTCTACATTCTCACTTGGAGTTTTGTCCGGAAAATATGGACGACGTTAGCGATGAACACGGTGAGCGCTTCCACCAAGACATGGGAATGGAAAAACGGCATCGGAGGAAATGGAATCCTGTTATGTTAGCAGATTACTGTTGGATGTCAAGAAGAGATGCTGTAGATATTGTTTATAAGAGACGGAGCAGTATTACTTCACATTTCTAATTATAATAATTTGAAATATACATTAAATTATCATCTAATCTAAGAAACCTTTTCGTTGAAATATAAAAAAAAAATCGAGCTAACTTGACCTTCTACCTTTTATTAAAATAAATGTTCATAGGTTTTCTATTGAAATTAGTATAAATTATTTTATGGCAAAATCAAAAGTTGAAATTTGTTGGCCAGTGTAATTAGAGATGACAAAGGCAGATGGAATTATTCCTTTTTTTGCAGCGACTAGATAGACTCGTGTCTATTCGCCTTATGAGAATGGATCCGTATTGCCTGCTGGTGTCTCCGAGAGTCGAGAAAACACGAGTCTATCTAGTCTCTGAAAATGGAAGTAATAGTTTCATCCGCTTTTGCCTCTCTAATGATAACGTAAAATAACGAGGAAATTGAAATTAGTGTAATGCACGTTTTTGACGCCACCATCGCGTTGCATCAATTCTTTTCACGTTTACTTTTGAATTTACATAACCAGCAACTAATTAATCAATAAACATTTCTGCGTAATTTCGTGTATTACGAAAGAAGAGCAGACGTTTCTAGTCATGCACAGAAAAACTATAAACACCGTTGCTTTAAAGCTAACGAAATAGAAAAGTTTCCATATTTCCACGGACACTGTATATGGCAACTGTGTAGGGTATTTATTTTGTATATTGCTTGTTTTCGTTAATTTATTTCTTACACATAAGTTTTAGTTTAATTTTATGAATTGCAGGTATACCAATAAAACAATAACATTCGTTGTTAAATGATTAAATAGACAAAGCTGAAACATTCGAGCGTTTGATGCATGTTTTGCAACCTTGCACGCCTATGCTTCCAAATGTTATATCATTTTAATTTTCCATCAATCATAATTCCTTTTTTAAAGTTTAAATTCTAACAAAAATGTAGAATATTCCTCAAACACTTTCTTCGATTATTTTCACCAATTTATTGATTTCTTTTTTGCTTAATTTATTATTAGAATACTTTTGCAGACTTGCCATAACTCTATTAGATAAAACAGTTGCGATTAATGACGGAAATGATTAAACTGCGAGACATATTATGTTGTAATATTAAACGTAATTTCTCTAATAGCTAAATTTTAATAAAATCTATTACGTATAGAAAATCTTCGTCGTAATATCTGACATGCGATAGTGTTCCCCTGCTTGTTTCGTCCGTAACGTTAGTTCAGCGATTTCCCACTAATAACGCTCCATTTTCCGGTCATTGCGCTCCGTAGATACAAAAAGTTAAAAATAAAATTAAATCTTAGGAACAGTAATAATAACTCATAGTAGCAAAAATCGTTTAATTTAGTTAAATCACTAACAACGATTTGGTTTTTTCACTAAAACCGTGTCACCTTGTATAATGGTTCTTTTCGGTTATCTTTTTTCCGCGTACGCCTTGTTACACATACACAGTGGTTTTCTTTGACACTGGTCCTAGATTTTTACATGTTAATACTTAAACCCCTTGTTAACTTTTTTTTCGACATTCTATCGGAAATATAATGTTTATCAGAATTTTGTTTATCATTTGTATGTGGAAGATTTGAATATCGTTCTCCCATACTGACGGAATATATCATTATACTGACACCATTTATTATTCATTCATTCAAATATGTTATATTTTCGAAATGGTTGTAGCATACATACATAAGATGTTCTCTGAATAATGGCGTTTCGTCTATATTTACCTAATTGTCCGATATTAAGTAATTCAAATGTCAATCTACATAAGAGATTTTGTGAAAGTGGATGTTTAAATAATACATACACCAAATGTTTCAACATTACGAACTCTATAAGATGAATATGGAATATCGGAGTAATTGCTGTAAGATTTTGAAAGAAAAAAGCGCAGTCTTACAAACTTGGTAATGTGCTCACTCAACTATCGACACATCGAGACTTTCGATTCTACTCGAATTCTATTCGATTGACTTTTTTTTTTTGATCCAGGTTTCACAAAATTCTGCTCGAATCGAGTAGAATTTTATGAAACCTGGATCAAAAAATAAATAAATGTCAATTCGAACTGAACAATCCTAATTTTGTTTACTGATGAGTAGAGAGGACAAGAGCGAGTGAAATCGTACTTTTTTGCAGTGACTAGACAGACTTGTTCGTCTCATAAGAAAGGGTACGTGTTGCCTACTGGTTTCCCCGAGAGTGGACAAAACGCGAGTCTGTCTGGTCGCTGCAAAACAGGTATGATTTCACTCGCTTTTGTCCTCTCTCATGATGATACTACAGGGCTGTTCATAAATTAAACCGACCTAGTGGTAGTGGCCAGAGAAAGAGAACAGGAACTTTTTTCATAGATGAAAATTCAATTAAGGAAAGTATACGCATCTTCTCTTTTAATTACAGAAGTTTATCCGACATTATATTATTTTTCAACACGATGGAGCACCATTGTGAAAGCGAAGTGATCAATTTTCTAAATCAGTCGGTTCGAAATGGGTGCAGAGGATGTTATGATCCTTATAAATGGCTCGCTAGAAATCCAGGACATTCAATACAAGAATGTCCTGGAAGAATTTTTCTTGTATTGAAGCAAGAGAGTTATCTAACACAAAAAATATTTCAATTAAAGAGATATTGTTAAAAATGTTTCACCAAGAGTAATTCAACACTCCGTTTAATTCTTAAGATAGCAAATTGGTCATTTTGAACGTTTCAATTAATAGATTTTTGTAAGATGTTTTTGTAATATGCTTTGTTGAGGAAACTGTAATACGTAATACTGAAAATGTGTTATTTTTAGAAATTTATTTGCCGCTTTTCTTTTTTTGCAACAATTGTTTCCTATATAAAAAAGGAAAAAGTATTAAGGCGGGGTTAAATGTTGACATATGAAAACCTATGGTCACTTTTAAAAACAGGCGCTGTATATTAAACAAAGTATATGTTTTAATAAATAGGTAGATCTAGTAAATAGACAGATCTTGGAATTTTTTATTTTATCTTAGTCATAATCATTTTTCGTTTTTTTTACGTTTGGATTAAAATTTTTTGGAGCAATCCAACAATATAGATATTATTTATTAGATTGTTAACTATTGTGATCATACTGTATACGACGCACGTAAATATTTTTGGGATGTCGTATTTATTTTTGAATTGGGACTATGAACAAAGTTTTGCCGGAAAAAATCCTTACCGAATTTCGTATTGTTTCTTGTATTGTATTACATGCAAAAATGGATGCTAAAAATCAATAAGAGATAAATTGAAAGAATTTGACTATATTCCACAACGAAGTACCCGAAATTAGTTAAATTTAGTAAATGGGTGATAAACTACGACTACGTTCTTTCTGCAATAGAGAAAATTATCTCCGAAAAGCGGTTTGTACCTTATATATATGACTAGCGTCGATAGATATCGTATTTCATGCAGCATTTGGCGAATTAGCGAAAACTATCACGACAAGAATGAAATTCTAGAGGAAGGGTTTATATTGAAACTGTGAATTATTAAGAAAGCAACATCAAAGTTTTTAAGTGAAAATTTAAATTACAAAAAAAAAAAATGGTAAACTTATATCGCTATTTTTATTCTGGACTAGGCATGAATCAAAATAAATATTAATCTTTCCAGTTTCTTTGGGAAGTTCCTGAAAAAATGTTTAAGCAAGCTGCTATTCCATTTGTTTCCTTGATTCCTCCGTTTCATGTCTCATATAACATGTGTGGTTGTGTATGGTTAGATTAAGGGTTAAAAACTGTTGCGATACCAGTTTCAAGTTGTGCAGCGCGGAGACTGTCGAAATTTGGTTTTCCTTGGTGTATTATTTTTTTGGGAGCAATGAACAGCTATATTTCTCATCGTTTTTAAGCGGATTTGTCTTAATTCGCGCCTTATTTGTAGGACTTGTAATAGAATTACTTAAAGAATAGAATATTTCTTCGAATTTGGTACAATGGATAGACATATTCATAATTATTGTTCGAATATGCGATTTTAGAGATAGAATTGACTTTAAACGGATGAATCCGAGAGAATACCACATTAAAATTGATGTTTTATATTGATATTATGCAATAAGTTTACACTTGTTACCATTTAGAATTGAATGATTTTCACTGTGTGGATTTCAACAAAGGGAGAAATTTCATATTTGAATGGTATTAAGTTAATCAAATTTATTAAATGTTTCAAGTTTACAGAGAAACATTAGATGTTGTAACTATACACCTTTAAAAGCAATAACCACGGCAAATCGATCATGGTGCAAATGCATAAGCAATATACATAAAATTGATGTAATTAACCGCATGCTACCGATGCCTGTAAGGAACGATCTTATATACTGAAACTAATTTTTATATAAAGAACGAAAGCGCTAAGACCAACGCGTTTTTCGAGACACCTATATATAAGGAACGAACATAGGTATATTCGTAAGAGCGCTGAAGAACGTTACCAAACATCTTATATACAATTGTCCGAACAATGATAACGCGCAAACGCGAATGCAAATTCCAGTCTAATGTGACGAAAGTGCAGTTTCACGCAGGAGGCTGTATGGTTTTTCACGAAAAATCGTGCGAGTTGCCGACGTCGTCGCATTTCAGTTGTTTCTGCGTCGACCGACCGACACTCGTTTGTTATTCGGAAAAATGAAGGGAATCGAGAAGAGAGCCACACACACAACATGCAACATACAAACACATTGGATTCACACGACATCGTATCAAGGAAGAGTACGCCGGAGAGAAGACGAGAACAATCGACAATCGACACGTATAGCCCAGTTTATTTGGCTAACGTACACCATGTCTAATAAACGTCGTTATTCGTTTCTTTTTTTTTTTCTTCCGTTCCTCTCTTCTGTAATTTTACTTGTGGGTACTAATCGAAATTATTCGAAGTATATAGAATATTTGTCTATTGGCCGAAAAAAATATTTTTAATTTAAATGTAGATTTTAATTTGAATGTCAGAAAGGAGGAGGTTTATATACGCGCAAATTTTGATTATCTTATTTCCATTATTATGCTTGAAATACAGAGTAGAAGTTTCGAAATTATCCATTCCATGGTTATATGTAACTAGATGTGCGGCTCGCACAACTGTTCGACGTTACTTGCTTTGTTTATCGAGCAGTTCGGGCTGTAATACGTTTGGTCGACTGTATACGGAGTGGAATAGAGTAGAGGGATCGGGACGGTATAGAGGTTCCGTGAAAGCAGCATACTGTAGCCTAGCTACTCACTCTGCAATGGTGACGTCAGGGGAGAGAGAAAATCGCGTGCAAGAGAGACAACGATCGAGACAAAGACAGCATCACACCGGCACAATAGCGACGAGAAAGAGAGGAGCTAGAATCAAGTCGGTCGGAGTAGGGAGACCGAGGGACCCAACCTAACCGTACTCCGACCGGTTCAATAAGCGATCCGAATGCCGGAATAGAGAGAGAAAGAACGTATGTTTTATGCATGGCACTCCTTGACGGACCGGTTCACAACGGCTGAGTCACAGTAATTGATAATAAGTTAGCGATTGCCGTATACACACATACACTCGCACCGATGGACTTGTGTTCGTTGTATGTCTGTGCGTTCATACTTTTATGGATTTTAATGCACACATAGAACGGCGTTTGAGGATCGCTGTAAAGCGGCGTTTTTAAACCGCCTTAAAACAATTGACATTTGGCGGACCGTCAATCATTTGTTTTTAAATAACCACCACGCGGTAGTACTATCTGTGTGTATATATACGTGTATACATGTGGAACGCGTTTTGTTTGGCTTACCCACGGCATGATGTGGCGTCTCATTCGCAGCATCCTTACAACGACGTAAAAATTATGCTTCAACCACTTTACCATTATGTCTACGTACTTGTTTTTCATAATTATGCAATTATAACAGCAAAAAGTAACAGGAAGAATTCAACGAGGGAGTTTTTTTTAAATCTATTTGATATTTATAAGCGACGAATAACTTTCCCTAAGACATTTTTACATATCGTTGCATCAAATACGTAGTTGCTTTTCTACAGTAAATACCATCTTAAGAAAATTATCAGATATAAGTTGGATCAGGGTATATCTACGATTTTCAGGAACGTATTATAACGAAATTAGTGTCTTGATCTTTACCATTGCTCTATTGGACTGTCGGCACAAGGCTTCCATGATATGAAAAGCGAATACGATCAAGGACTGAGATACAGCGAATACGTTGCTGTGTACTCACTAGCTATCAGAAAATATATGTGCAAAGTGAACCAAGAATGGTTTATTCGAAATCAAGACTTATTGAAAATCTTATCTTATGAAAAACCACTACTTATTTAGTACGGTTTTAAACATTTTATTTAATGTAATGATAATGAATTCTATTTCCTCCGTAGATAACGTTTACGAAATATGAAAGGAAAAGAGATAAATATAAATGCAGAACAGAAAGGTGAATCATGAGATCCTTTAAAAGATGACTTAGAACCGTTTGGGACGGTGCCCGATTCCATGCAGAATCGTATATACATCGTTCTGTACAAAAAGCAATTAATGTGTATGTATGTCCCTTTTGAAAGGACTTCTAGGATTATATATGCTTGATTTCGGTCTTTAATATTGGCCTTTTTTATGTTGATTTGTTTTATTTAAACAGTTAAGAGTGCATAAAGTTACAAACCAGGATAATTCTATTAATTTAATTAATTTATTATTATTCATTCATAATCCATAAATCTTTTATGTAAAATATATTATATACGTTACTTATAACAAAGAAAATGTGCGAACTGTACAAAGCTAAAGCATTGCTGGGAAATACAAACATAAGAGAACATAAGCCCATTTTTTTTTTATTATTCACGTTGTTTTTCATCTTTTACATTACGTTTGCATTTTATTGCTATACATTTCTTACCTATTTCTACTTATTCTATGAACCTATACATGTCCTACTTAAAAGATATACATGGAAAAGAGTACAATTTTCTGTATGCCTCCGCGTATAAAATTACGTACATAGAAAGGTAGGAAACATGAAATGAAATGAATATATGAAATCAAGCACCATGTCAAATGGTTCATGCACGTTATGCTCGATCCACCAGTGAGCCCTTGAATGTTGAGGAAAAATATAGAACTAATAAAGAAAATTACAAATTTGGGAATTACGGATACTACAGCGCGATTACCAAATAAAGAGATATAATACCTGTAAAGGATCGTACTGAATACAATCCGAAATCCTGCATATGTGCACGATTTGTTGGAAAGAACGTATTTTGAAGAGAATTATGCGATAAGTCGGCGGGGACGTAAACGCAAATGGTGGACATCAATATCCGGAAGTATATTTTATTGAATATTTAGTTGTATTTCGGCTTTATGTTATAAGCAAACAGAAAATAAAAAACTGCACCTTTTATAGAAAGCGTAAATAATTGAACAATTATGTTTCGAGTTGAAATTTTGGGATCCTAATTTAGAGTATATAATGTGAATTTATGGGTTATATTATTCAACGTGTTATTCCTCAGCTTTATTTTTGTTTATCAATTATATTTCAATAATTCATTTTTGTTGTATATTATGTGTAATATTTAGACATATGCATACATCTATTTAATATATAAAGGACAAATGCCACACTGTAACATCTTCAAAATGAACTGCAAATGAAAGCATTTAAATCTGCAAATATATGGTTACTTAATAGTATATATATACAAATTTTTCAGATCGCATATCACGCAACCGAATTTAGCGACAAAACGTTTAAACTTGTCCATAAATTTATTTTTCGGAATAACTATAGGTAGTATGCCTTAGGGAGTTCCATGTTCAATTTATAATTTTCGATTTTTGTAATAATTTGCACAACGATATTCTGCAAAAGATATATTAGAGGGTCGTTGAGCACCAGGTGAAGTTTTTCTTCTTCATGCATTTATTTAATGATTTGGTTGGCATTATTTGTAATTCTGCGGATAATCTGGATTAACACTTTTCGCAATAGAGATTAGATTCGCATGTATTATGTTAAAAAAAAAAGAACTGGCAAATATATTAACCAACTTCAATTATCCTCGAAATATAAGAAACTGGGGAAGTTGGGACAATTATATGCTAGAAGGGAAAAAATAATAAAACTTAAGTCGAACGTCGAAGTAACGGATTACGCAACTAACGGTTCTAAACGAGTCGTTCTAGAACATTCTGTTCGCATTTAACATATTTTCTGTACTTCATAATCTCTTTCTTACTATGAATATTTAAGAAAATTGCCCCGATGAAAGATGGAAACTTGAGAATTGTTAACATAAGAAATGTTAATGTTAAAAATAAAGAAAATATATTAACTTCCTTGTCCGTTTAATTGGTAAATTCTGGCGTTACAATTGAGCAATTGCTTAAATGAAAACAATTAAGTAAAAAAAAGTTATTTCAACTTTTGAAATGCTTTACAGGTATGCATATGCAATAAATAGCGCTTTGAATCGCTGACGCTAAGGACACGTTCATACATTTTTGACCTCTACTGTACGTTTACCTCCAACGCGCTCTTCTTTATTCGTATAAAACGTATAAAAATGCTTTAATCGTGTTTCCTCTTTGTTCCGTCGGTGACGCTCGCGATGCTCCCACTACTGACAAGCTCTGGCGCAGAAACCGGCGATTCCTGGAAGACGAAAACTCTTCAGGTTAATATTGAAAGTCTTACTACGTTTCCAAAATTCTCCGTTTTCTTTGTATTTGCGCGATATACATTAGAGTGGATGCATTTAAGCACTAAATGAGTTTTTAATCTTCGTATTTATCAACTAGTTTAGTTAGTACTTTTGCTTCCCCGAGATCAATATGTTAAGTAGAACGTAAATTATGTATTATTACACGTGTAAGCCAAATGAATAGTATTGTTAAATATATGAACAATTTAGTGTTCAAATAATATTTTTAACCTATTTCATTTTTTTTTGTGTGTTTTTTTGTCATTATCACAGCAGTTTTGAATAAAGCAGAATATGAGGGTAAAGTAATTTCTAATGCGTGCAATTAATTTTTAAAAAATATTTTTCTATTGTATGAACAATTTTTGAAGGTCTCTATCCAAAAATAAACTATTTGCGAATTTACTGAAATGAATTATGAAATATTTGTTCAGAATTCAAATACAGTGAAACCTCTATAATCCGAACATTCCGCAATTCAAGCATTCTGACCAATCTGACCCAAATTTCGATAATTCAGACAATATTAACAGAAATTAAATTATTTTCAGGGAAATAAAACTAACGTCTGCGTCATACATATAAGCAGATGTGTAGTGCATGTACGACCAGTTTCGTTATGTTATTGCTTTTACGGACTCGATTGCCGCACGCTACAGAAACCTGCGGTTAAAAGTCGCTGAAATGTAATTGAAATGTTTTTTTGGTTGCCCCATCGATCGACGATTTAATTCTTTAGAAAAAAATATACACCAGAACAATCCATAATTGAAGACGAAAACGTTTGTTATGCATTTTCGTATAGTCCGCGTCAGCTGCAGCTTCAAGTATTTGGACAAATGTAAATCGAAAACATGCGATAGATGCGTTTTAAGATTAGGTGGCATATTGAGATTTGACATTATTAACTTCGTAGAGGTTAACGTTTGATTGTTGATATAGTGTCAATATAGAAATCGGCAGGAAGCACTTAAAAAAGCATCTTTATAACAAGATGGAAGTTTCAGTTGAAGGTTTTAGTTGATTGATTTATTCAGACCTTACTTAACGCCTACGGCACTAGCAATGCTTCGAGTTAATACATTCAGCTTTTGCTAATGTATTAACATAAAAAAGCCAGTTTGTATATCTGGTTTTTAGGATCTCATCGTGACGATACTTCCGTCAATTACGAATGTCGTGAAGCTTAAGCAAAATTCCTTGTTGTTCCAAAAAAATGATAGAAAAGGATTCGCATGTGACTTATTGTGAGATAGAAGTATTCTTAGGAGTATTGAAGATTATACTATACTTGATTTTTCATGATGGCACGAAGAAGATCTGCTCACATAATTTTATCCAAGCACAAGAAAGGCAGTGTCAATTGTTATAAAGAAACGATCAACAAATTCAACAGAATAACTTCAAAATCCGTATACAGTGTTCTAATAACTAAGCAACAATCAACTGTTAGGATTTTCCGAGCTTGAACCGAATCCAATAAATGTTGTTTATTTACGAAGTACTTCGAGAAAGCGATCGGTTGTTTCTTTCGTGGTATTGGACATTGGCAAATATTGTTTTGGAGGGTCGAAGAACAGTCAATGCTGAATGAATGATCCGGTAGAGAATCAACAATGTTGCATTATCCTTCGTCATGATAATATCACTTTTTACATTATACGTCAATAATTGATTATTTCAAGGAGAAAAGCATTGAATTAGTGTCTCGTTTCTTGTATTCATCTGATTTATCACTTAACATCTTTTTGTTAGCAAATGTTAAACAAAAAAGCATGGATAGGAATTTTTATTATCTCAATAGCTGAAAAAGACCTCAGAAACCCAGAAGTACCATCTTCAGAAATGTAGTATTGTAATGTGTATCAATCTTAATGGCGAATATTTTGAAAAATAATAAAACGACTTGTACCAAAAACATTTTTCTTCCGTTGTTTATGTAAAAAAAAAAAATGAAATTATAAACAAACTTGAAAGAACGCAAAACGTGACAGGAACTGCTGAATCTTACGGTGTCGGAAAATCTACAAGAAGTGACATTTAAAGAAAAAATAGTAAAATATTCGCCCACGTGTAATCAACAGATAGCAGATAGAATCGGGTCAGAATTCTGATACTGAAACCGCACCATTTACATGGAATTTACAACAAACTGATCGACACATTCAAATGTATGATGAAGTATTAGGCGAAAAAGCTAAATCGTTTCGTCAAGAAATAATTGGAAGAGACGATTTTGGAGCAACTTCCGAATGCCCGGATATATTCAAGAAACGTGAGAGGATTGCCATTCTAATAAAAAGTTTTGGGTGAAGATTAGAGAAATGAATTCAAAACTTCTCGTCATGAGGTCTATCATGCTGGCGAGAGCAATTTGTTTTGGAGAGTGCGAAGCGAAAAGACTGTTCCAGGTCCAAAGTTAGTAATCAAAGACGTACTCTTATGAGTTATGGCAATACCTCAGGTATTCATAATTTTAAACTGCCAGTTCTTGGAAAAACAAATAAACCTAGGTAATGTGAGAGAAGTCCAAATATTCCTGTTGGTCGACATAAAGGACTGGTTTGCAGAGGATGTTTTTCGTTAGTTAAAAGAAAAAAGAGGCATTTGAATTTGCCTTCAAAAGCATTGCTTAGCTTGAATAGTGCCCTTAGACAGCCCGATGAAAAGACCTATGTTCTTAAGATAAGAATATGTAAGTTAATGCTTATACCACCAATTGTACTCTCTTTATTTAGTCAATGAACGAGTAAGTGATTGCAGAAGTGGCGCCTCAAAGACGCTTGGAGCGTTGTACCAACGCAACTTATATTATTTGAATAAACAAATGATAAAAATGAAGATTCTATTCCTTAGGTTGTTACAACGTAGGTTATTAAATAATCAGAATGTTTAAGATACCGAATCCGATCAAGTCGGTCGCTGAAGAGGAAAAAATACGTGAGATTGCTGGTATCTACCACAACATTTTTCAAACCGATGTAACCAATAATTAAATTGCGCAATGGCATGTGGAAGGCAACGATGGGACTCTGGCTGAGGATGAAGCCTAATTTATATATTTTCTTTACTTCATCATTAAGAGTTGACCAAACGAGCAATAAAGAAGAAGACGAGGAAGAAAGGATTCCGTATAATACGTACCGCACAAATAAGCTCTAAGGTGTTTTCACCAGTGCATCAAATGAAGTATGGAAATATCGTGCCTACCAGATCAACTATTCTATACTCCGACAACAGCATATAAAACTCGAGCCACAGCTGCTCATATAAAATCCCGAACCGACGTTATATCGATTAATATTTTAATGTTTAATACTAACATTTTGTATGAAGTTACATGTTTTTCTGTATTGTCAATCTCTCAATCATTTAAAACAATTTAAGTGAAAAAAAATTATTATATTCGCTAATCCTAACCAATTCCTAATTAGCTTGAATTAGCTCGCGTTAGGGAGGGTCCACGTCGTGTACACACACACATCACAGTCGTGTACTTGCACGACTTCAACGACTAATGTCAGAATGTAGAGTTTTCTTGGGTTAATACCTATTACTATGTGCTTAGGCATTTATTTGAATGTTGCTTTATAATTGTTCAACCAATTTTTTCTTCCAATTGCTAAACTGTCAAATCTTAATTCCAAAAGCACACATTATTCTTATTGTTTATTTATGCTAATCTTTGCACTTTATCGAACTTTATTGAAATTAACTAATTATTGTAGGTTTGTTTAAATTTGTTAGTTTTTGTAGGACTATATGTTTCAGTTTCAGTTCTTTATGTTGTTGATTTTACAATAACTTTCGCATAGATCACGCAAAATAAACTTTAAGTGTTTGATTTTATATATTCGGTGAATTTGGTAACACTTACCACCAAGTGGAATTTGCCCTTATGCAGCTGGAAACACTTGAATGTTGTACTAAGCAAGTCAGGAATAGATAGAATAAAAAGTGCTTTAATAGAATATAATTACTGCACAATTTAGCAGTTTTACGTGGTTAGTGTTAAATGTAATACAGAAAACTAAAAAAACAGACATATTTTCTGGCAAAACAAATTTAGACATAATGAGCGAAAGTAATAACAAAGAACGAAGGTATAACAAACGCAGATTATAGACTGCAACTTTAAACAACAGTAATGATTCGCTACTTTGCTTAGCAATTAACTCTTTGGATTAATCTGACGTCATAACAAACAGTTTAGCGCTCTTTTCTGATACCATAAATGTTTTGGTAGTTCGTATCCGATCAAGATAGGCGTGTCTATAGGATTGACTCTCAATTTGTATACTACACGACAAAGAAATTGCAACACTAAGGTGAGGGCGAATTTTTTGATTAAGCTTGGCAGAAAAAAGAAGAAGAAAAATAATTACTAAAAATAAAAATAAGAGAAAAACGGAATTTAATTTTATTTGCGTTAATAATGCTTTGGGCTCTCCTTTTAGTTTCGCATTCGCTTATTGTACGTGGCATTGATTCTAATAAGCCGTCGTCGTTCTCTTGATGTGCTAAGCAACGTGCAATCTATGGCGAAGAAATCCCACTGTTTGTGGACGATTCACTTTTCTCTCATAATGTCCCACACATTTTCGATTAGATACAGAGGTCGAAAGATCTGGGAGACTATGGGAAGGAATTGGCATGGATCTCTTGTGAAGTTGAAGTGAAGTTCTCTGACCCTCGTGCGGTCATCCTGGATTCTCCAAGATCGGGATATGTTACTGAACATTATTCCATGTCAAATGTATTCTCGAAAAAATAATAAGCGTCATTCTCTGTTCTTATAACTAACACAATTCACGATTAAATAAAAGAAGTTCTTTTGATTTTAAAGATGGCGGAGGTATTTTCAATATATTCAATTCGGTATAACTCCGCCATTAGCATTTTCCGCCATTAGCGAAAATAGTTGAAGAGCGCCCTCAAGCTGTCTATGCAAAATAATTTAATTCGTAAAAAAAAAATAAATTAGATTTTCTCATATCTGAGATGAACCCTCGAGACCTAACTAAACTAAAGCGAGTAATATTAAATAGAATATAAAAAAAAGAACGAGTAAAGCGAACCACTTTTTTGATGACATATTTGGAATATTTTTTGATGTGGTCTAAATACAGTTACTTTAAAACTGAATAAAAAAAATGTTCCAAATGGAACAAACCTTTTGGCGGACACTACATTTCAAATTGTCCCTTGTTCTCATAAAAACAAAAAAAAAATATTTTTCAGATACCAATCAAAACAAATGAAACGTATGTCAAAAAGTGTTATAGCAAACAGTTCAACGCTACTAAAGATCAAACCTAAATGTGCTACCCTTTTTTTCCTCCTCACCTTCTGTCATCATGCAGATTGTGTTGTTGTTATTAACTATGAAAACCACACGAATAGTGCTAAATAACAATTATTCTCAGCTATCACAGTTTGTTTGAGAAGCCAGCAGTAGCTTTAGCTGAAAAGCTTACACAGTTTACCAATAGAAATTGTCGCATTTTTTTATTTACGTAATGTTCTATTCTCCTCAACTAGCATTTCATTTTAGATTGCGTTGCTTTTAGGTTCAACTTTTGTTGACACTTTAATACACAAATACCAATGGTACTTATTTACGCACAAGTACCCGTATTCTAGCATTATTATTAGTAATAAAGCTAGAATACAGTTTACATTTCGATCAAACAAGGTTGTAGTTAAAAATTTGATAAAAAAGAGCTTTTATAATGCTTATAAAAAATGTTATTCATGCGCACACTACTTTGCATGTAGTCCTTTAATTGTCATATTGTAATGCTAACCTTGTCCTACTAAAATATTCCCAGATGTGCTCAGGAAATATGCACATTGTGTATATACAATTACCATGCAGAAATGAAGTACTACTTGATAACATTATAGATATTATAATAATTCTATGCGGGTGTTTTTTTTTTTTTTTTTTTTTATAAAATCAAGAGCAATCTGTTTGAATTGTATAGCCGTATTCGGGAGTCGAATAAGTTTTGTTGGAATTGAATCTTGGGATCACAGATAAAAATGTCTTCTTCTCTCAAAGAAGGCTCTTAAGATGACACTTATATCACAAACCTAAAACATAGATTAAAAGCTGTTTTTAAGAATAAACATTCGTAGCTTTCTCGATAATATTTTATTAGAGCACATGATACACGTGTATTCTTTTAGGTATTATTAAAACTCAATTAAGAATAAAATTTCCATCGTGACTTATTTCTTGTTAAACATGTTCAATGAGAATCCACAATTCTTCAGATATTCGAGGAACTTTTAACGATCTGCTTTCAAATATTTTCAAATCTGAGCTGGTAACGAGCTATGGCCAAACATCAATATTGATGTCCAATTCTGAGAAGTAAATTTACCGTCAGTACTCTGATAAACGCCAACGCTTCGTTAACTAAACTAATCCGACGCATACGATTGAGAATCGGACAGAAATCATTAGTGCATTTTTTAATTAAATTCAGTGCTACTTGATGAGTTTTGAATTATTTGTCGGCTAGAATATTTCGTTCGATCGTAGAAATAATACTTCTCAATTCTCAAAAATTTAGGTATTCGTATATTCTTAAATTATGAATTGTGTATGTATTACAAGAAAAACAGCAACCTGGCTCGTTTCTGTTCCACACAAAGGAATGAATATGAAGAATTTGTTCCATTCGTCCTATAAACATATTCATTACTGTATATTTTCAGTACAAGCATTTTGGTCTGCCAGTATTACTTGCTCCATAATTCAGAAAGAAGAAGATTGATCAATTTTAGCATTTTTGGTAATCGCCCATAATAGCTACGAGTTATTCATTGATGTGAATTTACTTATTCAAATTTAGATCCAAAGACTTATAAAAGTAAATATTTTAGTGAATCCTGAGCTTTTAAAATACAATGCAATACTTATGTTTCTGGAAGTAACAATTAGGTGATCAAGAAAATCAAGATTATGGTATAAATCGTGAAACAAACATCCCTGTTTCTATTTTTTATAGGTTAGCAGTATGTACTTTTCGTTGGCAATTAACTAAGCGAAATATGAAACCAAGTGATTAGAATGGCCGGATAGAAATTCAGTAACTTACAAAATGTTATTTTGATATACATGTCAATTTCTGCACAGTTTCAGCTCAATTTTCAGCTCAATCAAATACATAGTATCAAACCAGCGTGTGAACGGGAAAAGTAAAATAAGCCAAATTTAATTTTGTTGAATTTGAATAACCGGCTAATTTTACTATTTTCTTTGGTTCGCAAATTCCGTCGATCGATTACGATGCAAGAGTACAACACTAACATCTTATGCAAGTAAATGATAGCCGGTGACCTATAATATTCACATATGCAGAATAATTGCAAGACATAACTGGTCATAAACCACAACCAATAAAATAAACTGGACATAAACCAATAGAGATTGGCCGTAATTGCTAGTTACTAGGTGTTCCAGATCAACCGCATCAGCCGCAGGAATTGGAATAGTCTTCGCTATTTAAGAGACGAAGTTGGAACTTAATAGAAGACGGACATGATTTTGTTGCTGTGCTGTTGCTCGAAACCTGGTACTCGATTTCGGCTATCCATCGATTCTACATATCCCGAAAACGGTTTTAGAACCACACGTCAGGGCGGGATAGTGCGCTGGATGGTTACGCAGTTTCTAAAAAAGACGGTTTGTGACAACCCTAATTTTGAACATAGTAAGATCTAAGAACTACGTGACTTTTTTAGATGCAGTCACCCCGTTCTTGAAATTGCCAAAATCAAATTCGTCATTCGAGGATCTGATATTTCCCTGTTTAGATTTCAGAGTGGTTCATTTAAAATCAACGTTTTAACTGTTATTCCTGGCATAGAAGAGCCCGGAATTAAACAACTGCTGCTACCCTTGGCGATTGGGACGTTGGACGGTTAGCGCAACGTTTGCTCTCGATCACGGATCGCTTTGCTCAACATCGGCATCGATGTCGGTATTACGTGAAAGTTCACATTTTGGCCGAACATTGGCTGGCAACAACTAACTGCGCTGCTAGGGTAGAAAAGGTAAATTAAAAAGAATGAATTAATAAAACAATTTTGAAAAGAAAAAGAGCATACATACAAGACGAGACCACAGATGAAATGATTAATTTGAAGAAGTTACCTTTGTTTTTAAATTACTTCACTATTCTGATGAAGAAATATTAATTATAAACAAATTTACAAACGCACGGCACAGATTCAAGGTAAGCGTTTGATCAACCAAATGAAAAGAAAAAAAAATTGGTTTAAATATCTTACAAATCTTTAATTATAAATACTCCTATCATCAGTCTTATGAATTCGACATATTCAGAAGAAAAAATAGTCAGTACAAAATTGTTAGAAAATTAAAATTATATTAAGTGATTTTTTTTGTAACTGTTGAAGACTATCGCCGCTATCTTTATTTTAAAAGAAAAACATTAATAATTCTGTTTATAATTCTTCTGTATATCAAAAAGCCCAAAACACAAAACATCTAATAATACTTCCAAGCGTATATTTGGCTTCGGAAAATTGAGTTGCCGGTTCGACGTTTAAAATGTTGTTTAAACAGGACAACATGTTATGACGATTATTTTTACAAATATTTTTTTTTAATTTTATTAATTTTATTCGTAAAGTAAACTTTCGTTTCGTCATTATTTCGAAACAAAAGGCGTGTCTAGACAAACTTCGATTAAATAAACAACAAGTATCAAAATATGCCGACTCTATTGGCATTAAAAATTATTTAATTTTTATCCAATTTCTTCCCGAATATGTGAAGTTAGACCACTTATCCATTTAAAATTACTATTATTGTTTCTCCTTACTAAGTTCAACTTGCTTTCAAAACAGCAAGTTGTTTCATTACAGTTTATTATATTATCACAATTTGTAATAAATAACGCCTACTATTTATCTTAAAAATATTGAATTAACAAATAAACAAACAGAAAACAGTCTTTGATCATTTTCGTAATGATTTCAATTGTCAATTATTTGAGAATATCGGTTTTCTCTTCTTTTGACTTCGTTCTCCCTATTTTGACATACTACATATAGATATGCATTCTTTTTTTTTACCAAACCAAAAATGCAAAAACCAATAAAAAAATAATTAAATAGGTAAAGTTTAGGTTGCCACAAAGAACAATTTGCAGGATTTCTACGTATCGTACAGGATGTTTCACGAAACTCGTTAGTTGAAAGTTTTAATGACGTTATTATAAATTGAACATTAAAGTTTTTTAATAGGTAGTTGTAGGGTTGGACTTATTTAATTAAAATATCTCCAAACACTTCCGTTTGAACCGGAACGAGTTACCATTTTTCTTATTTTAAATGCAATGGTAAACTTTTTATTAACTTATACATATCATATACAAATAATCTGGATTAGAGCACCTTATCTCTAAAGTCAACTGTTTTCAAGATATTTACGATCACCTTGACATTTTAGCATTTGCATCATTTCATTACGTAATGTTGTTGACGAACGAATTCAGTTGATGTTGAGCTATTTCCTTTGTTTGTTGGATTTTTAGACGTTTCGGCAGACATTCTTTTGCCGTTTTCAGGCTACCCCTGATAAGGGATGTTTCTTAATCAATTTATAGTTTTTATACAAGTAAATATTTATCTCATCCAAACTTTTTAATAATCGCCTGCGACTAGAGTTATCTAGGTAGTAATCAGTGTAATCACACTATTATTTACGCTTGACCACCGAGCTATTGGGAAGGACACCTGCGTAGAGGTAGGCCATACAGTAGTCCATTGTTTTTGCGCGCGCAGGCTAAATTGCGCAGAAGCCGCCTTTAGTTTCTTCTATTCCTTACTGAGGCTGTTGTTGGGATGATAATGCTTTCTCTAACCATAATTCCATGCTGGGGATGCTGATGGCATTTGATGCTATTGCTATGTATGCTGTTTCTTTCAACAGCCTTCTGGTTTGATGGTCTTCTTTTTCCAGAATCGATGCATTATCTCAATTAATTCTGTGATCTTCTCCCCAAGTGCGTTGAACCAAGTTGGATTTAGCTGTTTCCCATAGACGAACCATTTTCTTTCTTTTCTCTTCTTCTTTTCTTCTATGTATGGATGCTTAGATTCACAGGGAATTTGGTATACACAATTCTTCGTTTATTCATTCACATTGTCCAGTTTGGTTGTATCAATATCATATGTATTGTATTTGTTGCCTATTCGTCTAAGTTTTTCCAAAAGGCTTCTGATGTACGGATCCGGTTGGGTTGGTGTTGTCTCCGATGTTTGACTAGTTCTTGTGTTGCTGTCCATTACTCTGGACAATGTGTATTCGGGAGATCCGTTGCCTTTTAGTCTTTGTCCTAACAAAGACTGTTTCTATCCTGAAGGCGGCAGAATAATTTCAATCGCAACGTCGGATTCGAAATATCCAACAAACAGAGAAAGTAGTCCCAACATCAACTTAACTAATTAACTATTTAAACTGTTCTTGTTGAAATTAAATAATTTAAAATGTAATTGAGACTGAGTTATATACTTTTACGCAACGAATTTGAAAGTTATGCATATACCACATCTTATTGTTACCTTGCTAAGTGAAAAGACTCCTTTTTGGATCGTGGTGCTTTTAACTACATCATTGGATTGGAAAGGAAATTTCACATCAGAGGCAAGGTGTCCCAATACAGATTATTTATACAATCGACTACGTTAATAAAAAATGGACCACTGCATTTGGTTCAACCGGAAATGTTCCATAGACGAAAATATTTTAAAATAATACATCCAATGCTGTAATTACCTATCCTAAAACTTCCATCCATGTGAAATACTCACATTCTGCGAATATTTGCTTTGCTGAAGATAATTAAGTTTACTTTAATATCTTCTCTGGAATTTAACAATTTCTTAAAGCGATTTATCGGCAACCTATTTTTTAAAATGGCGCGGTAGAAAAAATTTGAAAGTTGTATTTGATACCAATTCCCCCAAAAATCTTGTAATAAACGTGACGAAATTTAATTGCTTTAATCGCTATTCTGCCAATTTTGACACAGAATTTTCAATTATTTAGTCAATTGAAAAAGAGAAAGTGCTTCTTTGTACGATGAGCACGAATCATCTTTTAAAGTGCTGGGTATATTCGTCCCCTAAAATACAGAGTTGGGGTTAGGGTAGACTACAATTGTGTTAGCATTTCCTTTTCTATGCTTATCCTTTTCAGATAGAGCAGCATGTGGGTTTAACGTTTGAGAATTAAACAAGGGTGTCTATAGAATATTACTTTGCACTTTAACATATTTCACTTATTTATGTATAAATAAATCGTTTATTTTAGTAAACAATTGTAATGCTTAAAAGGCAGAATAAATACAATTAAAAAACGAACGAAAGATTCAAAGTTAAAACGAAGAAAAGAAATTAAATGCATGTGCATACTGTAATAAGTTTTACCATTTTCAGTTAAAATATTACATATTTGCATTGATCAGAAGTAAGTAATCAAATTGAACGATAGCGGCTCATCATTTCCTCGTTATGCGCCTTGCTGTTGCAATAAACCTGTTTGAAGAATTAAACACGCACAACAATAAAAGTAGGTGTACAAGCGCATCGAGTTAAAATTTTCTTTTACAGTGGGAGTAATATTGTAAGAGGAAAGTGGGGCCTTTTTCCTACTAGCAAAAATAGGAGAAAGGCTGTTACCGTTACTTTTACCGAGGTGTAAACTATAAGAATGCCGTCTTTCTCCTGCGCGAGTTTGCGATGCGTATTGGTCGTAGAGATCCGCAATCGCAAGTTTTATTAATAATAATTGTAATATAATAAAATATTTATTACGCGACGAATGTTTTTAAATTGATACATCTTAGGACCGTCAGAAAAAGGAAATTTTGATATTAAAAGCATCTAAATCAATTAATAAGAAAGGATTTACACGCGTACCTTTCTAAACGATGGCGCTTAGATATTTTTTTTCAATGTTAATCATTTCTAATTTGATTGACGGAAATTTAAATTGATTATGATACAGTTTGTCGCCAGATGGAGTTGACGAGACGGAAACAAACCTTTATTATTAATTTTATGACGAAAAGTAATTCTTTGTGGAAGATTCCTTACTGTAATCCAAAAATAATCTTAAATACATACTTTAACGTTGTTGTTGCTTTTAAGTTGAATCCAAAAGAATTTTACAACAGAACCTTGATAATATGGATGACGCACCATCATTGTAAATAATAGCGACCTCATAAATACAATAATCACGTTTTTGAAAATTTGAAAAAATTTGTTATACATCTTGTTTTTCATCATTGGACATGACATTGAATATGAATTTGTTATACTCTCTTCAAATTCCCTGCATTTCTCCATCCTATTAATAAATTCACTATAGGCTTTAGGGATCGTTGCTTGTATGTTTATTTCACCGCGCCGTGTATTTCTGGCGATGATATCTCGCGATTATGCGATAGATCATCTGCATAAACCTTTTGTTTTAAAACACTCAACAAGGAAAAGTACGTTAGTGTAAGATCAGGAGATCTAGCGAAGAAATTGGTTGGGCTAAAGTGATCTATCAACTATTACCAGAAGTGAGGAATGAGCAGGGCACTCGTCTAGCTAGCGTCGTAGTTCCGGTTTCAACGTGTCAGGAAATGGTAACGGAAAATTCGCCGAAAGATGCAGCTCTAAATTTTCGCCAATAAAACATGGACCAACGACAAAAACCCAAAAACGAGTATTTTGTGATGAAGTACGGCCGTTGGTGTAAATGAATGCTACATGAGCAACAAAGAACACTCTGTAAAAACTTGTATCGCAAACAGAATTTCAATCGCTTTTCTTCATCTCCATTTCCAAGCGTGTATTTGGATGTTGGTTTAAAAGGCAGAGCTTTGTTTTCTTTATAAATGCTTTGTAAATCGTTTTTAATTTTTTGCAATCTTTGTGAACGCTTCTTTAAATATAATTTCGGTTATTGTCACGGCAAGTTAATTTATTTCAAAAGCAGAATTTTTCATAAAAAATTACTTTTCGTTGTAAAATTAATAAAATTAATCTTTCCTCTCGTTAACCAACCAATAGAAAACACTCTGTATGTAGCAAAAAATCAAAAACAAAAAAAAATGTGTATATTTTATAGCTTGACATTTCATTGAAAGCTGAAAAGTGGAAAATCTACCGTTCATGATGTGCTATCGTATTATTTAAGGGATTTACTCTGCAATGTGGACCATTGTATATTATTTTATATGTATACAAGGCGAGTTATCTTCCGGGCTTGGAAGATAGTACTAGCACACACGAATAACTTTAATTGTATTTGTTTCCACCAGATCATAAAATTTCAGGCATCAATTTGCGTAGTCTAACATTACCTAATGCTATCGTAGGACAATAATACTGAACCTTCATAGAACACATTTGCAAAGAAAAAAAAACAATAAAATTCATAAAAAACTATTAAAAAAAATAAATTCCAAAATATGTTTTCGACGATAAACCACTGGATTTTCCTAAATAAATAAAAAAGGGAAATTCTATTGCCAAAAGAATTTATATTTATTTCCTGAATTTCTTTCATGAACACTACAATCGGCAAACAGCTGGCGAGTAATTATGTTCGTTGAGAACAGTTAAAATTAGGGAGATTCATTTCACACCAGAAATATGTTGGTTAAAGTGATGGCGGCAAAGTTAATAATAATTGTCTTTTGTCTCGAATTACCCCTACTGGCCCAAATATCCCCGTGTAATGGTACCTTCCTCAAACGATTTTTTTTTTCATAACATACAGCCGGGGCCATGGTTTGAAATCATATCGGAGCAGGATACAGGATATGTTATAAGTTTGTTTATAGCCACATCTAGTTTTATTGTCGATACAAAAATTGTCCCAATCACTCACTCGTTTTCGACACGGCCAACTAATAAAATAAGATTTGAGACTAGTTCAGCTTTAAAAATTAGGATTAACAAAAGATTGAGTTTGTCAACATAACCTCAAACCCGTTCAGATACACACAACGCGTAATCAAACCCTCTTATTTGCAATAGTTATAGCTGCAACTTGTAAATGCTAAACATAACTAGCACGTAATGCGGTTGCGCGAAGTCGACGACTGTCCATCAAATTTTAAGTAAACAACAAATTATGAAACGATGGATGCTAATCGGTGGTAAACGATGAATGTTAAAAGCAATTTGTAGAAGATAAAATCTTTATTATCGTTTATTATACTTATCATCTAAGAAAGCTTATAATGCGTTAATATTTGCTTGTGAAACAATAATCTGGCACAACACTGGATTCGGGCTTACTTGGCACCAGGAATTGGTACCAGAATCGACTTACGGGACTAAATGTGTTTTTGGTTTGGTTGGAAGTCGGTAGTTAGTCGGTAGAAGAAACATGGAGGCCAAAAAAGTGTTGGTCTAAGAATACACTTATTCTTTAACTGAGATGTTTAAAGAATATTCGGAATTGTACAATATTAAATCAAAAATATACAAGGATCGTACTAAGGAGCGAAAAGCGATTAAGGTAATAACGTCAAAAAAAGTGGCAGTGATTCATCGAAAAATGCACAATCTACGTACATAATCAAGTTTTAAAACTACAACGTCACACTTGTCACCTCTAGAGGGTGATTTTGTTCAAACTATTTGCTTTCAGAAGTTACTGTTTCGTGTAGACTAACCTTTACTCGATTCGATGAGGCCAAGGGTGTTATTCTGTAAGGATCGAGGGTATTACTTTTTACAGTGTTGTGTCGAAACGATCTTTTCGGTAGTATTCTCTAATTCCATAATTGTGCGATACTGCACATGTTAATGGCGTCGTATCACTTGTGAGGCAATTGTTTTTGATACGTCCCGAGGTGCTGCGTCAGAAAAGCAATATCGTTTTTGATGTTTGAAACGTGGTGTCCAATCGTATTTGTGTCACTTGCGTCTACTACATTCGACGACATCAACACCCGATTACCCCCAATAAAATTACATAAACACCACAAGACTACACTATTCCAAAAAGGAGGTTGATAGTGGGCTACCGGGCGGATTTTCTAAACTCCGGGATATAAAGATGAAAAAGAGCAAAAGAAATAATCTGAAAAAAAGATTTCATTTTCTAAGTTATTTAAGTTACTTGTTTATTTATTCACAGAAAAGGAATACACATAAACATTTAACAACAAACTTCTTTTGCTATTGGTTGGCCAACCAGAAGTTTCACTTGTTCATTGGCTGCCGCGAATATGAAATTGGTATCCTCGCTCATAAATAAAACAGGTAGATTATTTAAAAAGTGTTTTAATCCTTCGTAGATAACATATAAACATAACACCTTTCCATCGATCCTATAACTATACTACGCTCTTGTCAGACAACACGGCGAAAAATTTAACATTTAAAACAGAATGGATTTTTTGCATCGAAAGCACGGAAAATGTAGACACCTGCAGCTATTTACAATCTAATAATACAATTTTTTCGGTACATTCTCTTTTTTTTAATAACGAATAAAACATGTTTGCAACTTTTTTTTAATGTTATTGACATCGTATTATTAGTCTCAAATCATGTTTGAGAATAAAGCTTTGCGCCATTTTCCATTAGCAGAGACTCTTTTGTATACTCAAATACGTAGTTATTGAAAATTAATGAGCTTACTAACAAAGGTTTAGTATCAAAAAGTATCTCCGAAAATCGAAGCGCTTACTGCATTGGATGACCCTAATACTGAAATCATCCCACAAAATGTTAATATGGAGAATATCGCAATTCAACTAGTATTGCAGAAACCTCACGGGATTTTTGACCTGTTCAAAGGAAAGAATTTACCCTTTAAAAGGCTCGGCTTATTTTCATCTAAATTTAATAACAGTCTGAATTAATTGATGAAATCTAATGTCACCCACCAAATTAATTGCAAGGATTCTTCGGGTCACTAAGCTAGAAACATATACATCTGTCTTTTTACTTCATTGTCATTTTTGTGAAATAAATATTATTTTAAAATATATTTATTTGATAATTATACATCTTAATGTTTGCCGTTACAGACTGCTGTAGACGAATGATTATTCAAGCTTCATATGCATTGTTCTTAGCACGGTTTATCCAATACAATAATAATTGGATATTTTCATATACGTTACAAGTTAATTTTTGTACTTTCAATTCATGTCCTGATTATAACTGTTTTTTGATAGTGTCACCCTGATGAAGAGTGAAATATTTTTCATTTTAAATTTGTGCAATCAGTTGACGACGATACTTTTTAATAATTACGTAGTACTTTGTTACATCTGAAAAAAAAAAAGTTTTAGCCTCGTTAGTCGTTTGATAAGTTCACTATTTCGAAGCGTTCCGGCCGATTTAACTTTGAAATGTTTAGAAAAGCTTTTGCTGGATAACTAAATGCGTTAAGAAGGAGCACTTTAAGTTGTTCGGTTAAAACTTTATATGAAGTATTTTTTTTTCCAGATCAACAATGGATAACAGCTATCTCCATTTATGACTAACCTCTTTATTGGTAAATTTTAAACCGTTATTAAGGATACTTTCGCCTATTTTCGTCGCCTTTAGATCAGGTAGTTTGATAACGTTTTGTGCGTTTTTAATACCAACGAAAATTCAATAACGCACTTCTTGGAACACCTAAATTAAAGGTTTTCCAAATCAAGTGAATTAGAGACAGTATATTGTGGCTCTATAAAATCATATAAAGAATGTTGGAAGAAATTTAGCTATCTAGTTGAAAGGAGCGATCAATAAGTATCGGATCGGACACTACTTTCACTATTTTAAATGTAAAACAACACGAATTGCCTAAATTTAGTGCTTATTTCCTTAAAAAATTCGAAATGCAGCAAACATTTAATATAGTTCGGTTACCATGGCAGCAGTAAACAAGACATGCTGACATTGACGATCTTAGGCTGTTAATCCAAAATTTCAGAGTTTTCAAAGAGTTAGGTAACAGGTACAATTTATGTACTAGAAGAAGCTGTAGCAAGCTGTATCATACAATTATTATTTAACAGGACGTATAAGTTGCTTTGTCTTGATGGCTACAATAGGAAACAATTGTTGAATTGAAGCTGAGATTTGGTACTGTCGCAAACTATAATAAAAAAGAATTATACTATCAATACATCTCTGAGCGAAAAAAATAAGAACTAATTTAATAAAAAATCAGACATATTAACATCAAGCGATATAAACGTAATGCAATGTTTTTCTTTAAAAAAAGTAGAGCGAATTTCAAAATTAATGTTTTTTTCAAAACTATTTGGATGAGTTTGAAGGTCATGGAATTCGGGAGTACCTTTGAATTCCTTTCGATAATTTTAGAATTGATAAATGAAATATTAGAAATTTAAAGAGTAACCAACTAAAGAGTTATTCCACTTCCACAAAAACGCTTGTTTGTTTGTTTTTTTTTTGAAACGTAGCTACTTCTGAATAATTAGTTTGACTTTAAATTAACATCTTTTTGATTTGACGTGAACAGCAGATTTGAGCAGACTCAAAGTTAATAATAAAATTAGCGTTATTTAAAACAATCGCGTTGGTGGTCGTTCATTTGTGCAACCACCTTTAACGATTTTTGCTATTGAAATTATATTGTTGTAGAAATATATTCGGAAACAATTTATTAGAGATTCTAGGCTCTTTGATGGCATTTTACATTATGTATGAAACTTCTACTACTGAGAATTTTGATGAAAACTGACCGAATGATTATTTATTGATGTGTAGAGAGGACAATGAATGAAATTATTAATTTTTTGCAGAGATTAGACAGACTCGTGTTTTGTCGACTCTCGGGAAAACCAGTAGGCAACACGAACCCTTTCTTGTGAGACGAATAGACACGAGTCTGTCTAGTCGCTGCAAAAAAGGAATAATTCCACCTGTCATCTCTATTGATGAGATTGCCTAAATATACGCTAAATCTTGTAGTAGGCACATTTTAAAATAACGAAAAATCCCTAAAAAAAAACTGTAACATCTAACACACCACGAAAAATCTTAATAAGATATTGCATTGTAATATTTAAACGGATCTAATTTAGCATCTACTCAACGATGGAGAGGTACTACTGATTTCTAGTGTTGAAATTTTAGAAAGCTTTTTGTGCTGCTCAGCTTCTTCATTTTTTTCTTCATTCGAATACAGATATCATAAAAGTACACAGTGCACTGCATGCAGCTTTATTTTGGGTTCAATACACAAAATTTGCTAGCATAAGTTGCAGGGCTCCTTTTTTCGCTGTCTGACCGAACAAATAGCGATCTTACATGCTCCACCTATGCAAGATTTTATAAGAAGTTTTTTAGTTCACCCAAAATTTACGAATTTAATAGATAACTTGCTTAATAAGATATATAACATTCTCAATTATTAAATGTATGTTCCCAAAAATCGCTTTTCAATTTCTCTCATGTTCTTTGTTACAAGTGATAGTTATAGATATATAGATACGTAGATAGATATGTAGATAATTCTCGTGTACTAGTTGATTAAAAAATGGACCAGTCCTCTGTCCTATTCAGGTAAATGCCACATATCAGAAACATCATCTCTTTTTGAACTTACACAATTTTTTTTGTATCTCCCGTGTGGAAGATTTATATCTTTAACGTTGAAAGTAAAATCAGTGACGAGTTTCTGATGTTAGTATTAGTAGTAGCAACAAGAGCGTCAGATTGTTTTGCTTACCGGTATCATGGCAACTAAACAATACTAATATTGGGAACCATTTTCGGCAAAGATGGCAATTATAAGTATCTTCTGTTTCCCGTAACGCAGATTTATCGATAATTATTATTTAAGCAAATTTGTTGCTTAAAACTGTGATTATATAAAAGATTTAGTGTAGTGGGACAGTTAAGCAAAAATAACTTTCGAAAAGGTTCGAGCTTAGGGATCAACAGCCATGTTCAACAGCCGCCGGAAAAATTCGAACAACCGATGATTGGCGCGCGGAAACATTTTCAGCATCTTAGCAGTAATTGTCGTCGTTTTTGACACATATTTAATGCAATAAAAACGAAAGCATGACATCTAATACCTACACCTATGTAATTAAACGCGGATAGAGTCGTATAAACACATCGAAGATGAAATTAATCTACTACAAAGGAAGTAGACGAAAACAAGTTTACAATATTCAGTGATGTGCGTCTCTCTCCATCCTGTCCGAAACCGGCTTTTTACATGTAATCACATTGCATCGGCCATCGATCGCATTCTGGACTGCCGCTTTTGAATTTAGCGCCAGAAGCCACTTAATGAAGAACGGACGAACTATTTGTAAACGGCAATTGTGATACAACAGGAAACTATTTAATAAAATTATTTGCTGCTCTTTTGTTTTCGTCCGGCCACTATTTGCTTGTTTTATTATCGAAATTACCTACGTTCGCTTAAAATTGTATTCATAGAGAAAATTTTGCTATGTATTAGCGTTCCGTACATAATCGTGTTTAGGAACTCAGTTTAAATGAAAATTTCTTAAATAATTGCATTACTTTAGACGTTTAAGTTTTAATGTACTTACTCTATAAAATGCTCGCGCAACGATATTGGGCTATAGACTTTTAATTATACTGCTTACTAGAAATATAGAAAATAATTAAATTTATAATCAGAACTTTGGGATAACTGCGCGAGCAAAATATTGATGAAAATAATTATACATAGGGTATATTCAAATTCTTGAAAATAGGCTGCTTAATCTTTTTTCATATTCGAAAATTGCGTTATTTATATAAAGGTTTAATAAACAAGAGATGAGTAGAACTCAGCTAGAACACGGAAGTTCTTAACGAAGAACGGAAGTGGAACCGAAAATATTTAGGGGGGGATCTTTAATGTTTTTTTAATTATTTACAATAGAGTTCTGATGCAAACAATTTCGACGCGATAAAGAATCAATTCAAGGTGACCCAAGATGCGGAAGGACTCTTGAAGCAAGAATCGATGAAAACGTTAAGAAAGCTAAAGCTAGAGGAACTGATCTTAAAGGATCGAAAAAATAAGGGTTTCAACGATTGCTGCCAAAGAAGCTGCAGTTTTAAAAATTTTAGATAAGATGTCGACATATTGGATTCCGAAGTTGGTTACTCTTGATAGAAAGTTGTATGAGTTATAAATTTTGACTTCTTTTTAAAATTCTGGAGCATAAGACGAGAGTGTATCATTGGGACTCGACGATAAAACAAGGATCTATGAGGAATCTCCGTTATAAAAGGGGTAGGACGCAATCTTCATCAGGAAAACTGATGGCTGTAATATTTTGGCTTGTAGAAGGAATACTGTTAATTGAATATTGGGAGAAAAGCGCTGCAAAGCGACTGTTTTCTTTTTCCTAAATTAAAAAACACCTGAGAGGACGGCGATTTTCAACGGATGAATGCTTGAAGGCGAGGATGGATGAGTTTTTTAAGGACCTACCGAAATATATTTCTTAATAGTTTATCAGAAGAACGATGGCATAAGTGTGTGGCTGTTAGGGAAACATTTTGAAAAATATTTTTTTATTTCCCAAATCTTTTACTTCGTGGCTAGGTAGATAGGAAGTAAAACAAAGAGCCGCATTGCTACTTGTTTTACTCTCTCTACTCTTTGCTATTTGTTGTTCATTAAGGTCCAATATTTCATTCATAGTAAACGTTAATCTTTCAGAAGATTCAAAAGAATGCATCCCATTTGTTAGGTAAAGTAATAAGATGGTAAAATAAATAATGTGTTGGAAAGTGATCAAATGTTAACTTGGGATTCAAGACAATTGTCCGTATTCTTCATTAAAAGTCTAATACACACTATTAACGAAGTTACTGATTTAATAATTAATTAATATTAATTACCCGTTTAAAGAAACGGCTAGTTAATATTAACGGGTAAAAGTTAGTATTAAAAATGGTATTAAAAAGTTAACGCCACTTTCAAGATTAATCGTAAATTGCAAGTCGGCAAATAAATGAGAATTTTTCATTTATCAATCAAGTAAATACCGTTAACGGAAGTTGACTGCATATTTTCAAACATTCCAGTGTGTAAAGAGATATGGCTTACCAACAGGTTATTTTGATAATATAGGTACCGAAGATTTTTGCTTTTTTTTTGTTAATTTTAATACAATGGTTTTAAAACAAAAGCTGTTAGTTTGTTTGCACGTTCTTGAAGATTACATAATCTTTTACTGAATTAAAAGTACCTGCACTGCATTCGCGGTATAATTTTAAGATCGTATAGGCAAAATATGATAAGCTATTGTAAATCTCGCCCCTTTTAAATTCATTTTAAACTGCCTGTGTTAGGGTGGCGAAATAGTATACGGCAAACCTTCATATATCTTCTATTAAGAGGGATATCAAAAAAACATTCTAATGAAAATTGTAGACGCTCTTAAGCATAACATGTTAAAATTATTTGCATTTATACAGAAGATAATTCCGTTATGAACCTATCGTATTTTGTGGTTAAACTCATCTCTCCCATACCTTCGATATGGTACAGGGTTTCGTAATGTTGTACTGGGTATTTGAAAAATTACCGCCAATTTTATCCTAAGAATATGATGAACTTGATAATCCGTATCTAGATAAATAATAAATACTTAATCGTCGCAATACTGTCGTGAGTTCAAGAATGTACATTGATATTAACTATCAATTGTCGGTCACAATTGAAATTTATTTCCTCAAATGTATCGTTCATATATCTTATATTAACGACAAAAGGAGTGCCTCAATTTAACTTTTATAAACGATAAACAAATGTTCAAAATGTCCAGCCATAACATCAATGCAGCATTGTAAACGATTCTTAAACGTACGATCGGCATTCCCTGTGTACGTATCTGCATATCTGATGCTTCTCGTATTCTGTTCTTCATATCATCTGGGATTGTTGGTGGATTTCAGTACACTGGGTCTTTTATAGAACTTCAGGTGGAGAAATCTATTTTTATCTGTTCGCATCGATTTATCAAGAAAGTTGGTATTAGGATGGTTATGAATGAATCCAATGTGATTTACTGGATTTGGTAGAACATTAAAATCCAAATAAACGATTTACCTTACTTGACCATTTACTCGTCCTTCAAAAAAAATGATCTAATAACGTAATTTCCAATTATATCGCCTCAAACATTCAAAGGTAAGCCAGTGCGACATACCGTCCCCATGATATAGACGCTCTTTGTAGAGTAGCTGACGAAAAACTTAAGCGCTCCTTTAATTTCTTAAATGCTTTTCTGTCAGATTGTCTTCGTTCAAACTATGTCTCTTGGAAAATCCTTTTCGCATGTTTGTTGATTCATGAACAGAATAATTCATTTTGAAATATGTATGTGTTGTTTTAAAAATTAATGTAAGTCAAACGATTGATACTTAGCAACTGTGCCTAACAGTTTTCCATTTAAAAAGTTAATTGGAAAGAATGTAACACAATTTCTATAAATCCCTTTTTTTAAATAATATCTCTCCAGTTGTTATAACTTACTCTGTATAAATGTGATACTTGTGAAAAAAAAAATCAAAGTTGACATCAAAATAAGTGTAAGCGCCTAAAATCGTGGTAGTATTAGCAACAATTAATTATAGATTATTTATTATGATACGGGTTATCAAGTTTACCATGTTTTTGGATGAAGTTAATTACAACCTTTCAAATATCCGGTATTTCGTAATGAAACCTTATATTGGCGGTGTGGCGCAGACGAGTAGATACATACATCGAGCTTTGCCGCACTTTGCTCCACACTGTGTGATATACTTAAATTTCGTACTTTCCGTCTCATGTTTAGTGTTAATTCGGCATTTTCTCATGTCGGTTAAGATTTGTTGTTGGCTTGATTCAGAACACGCCGTATGATGAGTCGTGCTTAGTTCATAAAATGATTTTCTAAAAGATGTAATATTTGACCATGAACTGACAATGAGTTTTGACTATCATGTCTGTTATGTTCTGCAGTTATAGATAAAACTGAATATATGGAAAAAACATGCTTTCGTTACAAGACGCTTTATCATATCCAACCGAAACTGCTAAAAAAATACAAACTTCTTAAAAAATTTCATCCACTAACCAATTGTTAAATGAATTATGGAAATAGATGAACGCTTCCGCCTATCAGTAGCTCCATGAACTTCACTTACAATCTCAATTTTTTTGTTTTAGAATATTAAAGATTCACTAGAAGAAATCATACATTAAATATTAAAGATACTTTCATTTTTGGTAATAAAATTTATGGGTTTACAGTTCTAGTTAATTATCATCTTTTTACTAACATTCCCTTATGATTGGTTCTAAATATTCTTAAACAAAAAAATGATCTCGTCAAAACGTCATACTATCACTTATCTTTATGGTCTGTTTTGTAATTAACCAGTTTTGTTTTTAAGATCTGCGATTTTGCTATTGACAACGAATTTTACTTATAGCATTTAGAACATGGCACCGGTTCACCTATTAATTCTCTTTGATTGTGATTAATTTCTTATTGGACAGTACGATTCCATAGTTACTTTTTCAGAAATATACTTAGGCATCTTATTTAAGTATTATCTGTGTCATGCCGCATAACAAAGTAGATCGTTTCCTAATAATGGCGTAAATAAAAAAAGGTAGAGATGGAGATTTTCGTTAACGGTGTGGATATCGAAATCAATTTTACGCAGTTTAATACGCATATGAAATTATGTTGTTTACAAGGTTCCTCGATACAATGATCACTTTTTCAATTTTAACAACATCCAAATACTAGATTTTAAAACTATGCTAAAAATAGAATAAAATTGATGAAATTCCTTAAGTTGGTACTCATACTAGTTAGTACAGGAAAATACAAATTATGAAGTCATTGGGACACAATAAGATCAAGATAACTTGAATATATGTATAATCTTAAAAGTAAAAAGTTTAAAGATGTGTATTTGGAAAAAGAAAATAAGATAGAAACGCTGGTCATATCAGCTCTTCTCTTCTTGCCCTTTTTTTTTGTCAGATAAAAACCAATAAAAGCCTATATCACTATTTATCAGAAAAATTATACGACTTAATATAATCCTAATACCACTAAATAATTAAGGAAATTTGATTAGATTTTCTTGGTTGTGATAGTTCATTAATACATTCTTAACGTTTCAGAAGCGTCCTTATTAATAGAATACTACCTTCAGATAATTTTAAATTTAAATGTGATTGGTCTACCTCATTGGCAAAATATTCAATATTGTACGACCATTTTGGTTTTATCTAGAAAAACAGAAGAACATTACTCTATTGTAGATAAGGATCGAATAAGACGAATTGCTAAAAATAAATTTTGCTGTCTCTGTTTTCAATGTTTCACACGTTTCTCAAACATCTTCTATCTTTTTACTTTCCAAATTTTATATTTTGATGACGTTGTGATTTTTACTGTTTCTTACAGACATCGATGACTGAGAATAGCCTTTTAGAGCTAACCTTTAAAGTAAATCTTTTCCCGGTATTGAAAGTATAATTTGTATCTTTTTATCCAACATATAACAATTGGAATGGATCACTGTTAAGTTTAAATGGGACACCAATCGTTCAAGTAACACATATTTGCAATTTTATTGTTTTTATATCTCTCCATTTGTAAGTAACAATTATTATTGTGATAACATTCTTTCATAAGTTAATAATAACCACCATTTTTAAGCGAAAGAGCGAAATATTGCATATTAATTTTTGCAATTTCTGCATAACTTTACAATTTCAGATTGTTGAGACACCTGTATGTACACATTGAAAATTATAACAAAGCAAAAAAGAACGAAACAGTTTATTATCGATTGAATCTTTCCAATAGCTGATGTTCTATAGTTCCTTATTGGTGATCTCGTTTTTATTTCTCCTTTCTTTAGTTCAAAAATCATTAAATATCCATTAAACGTTGGTAGTGTTATTCGCGTAAAACCAAGCGCGGCTACTATTCTTGTTCAGTGCAAATTAAAAGTAAATTCTAAACTCGTCGACTCCGGGGTTGAGCGCGGAGATATTCGAAATCCCAGTCCTGAAGTCGGAGCAGACAGTGATAGTGCTGCCTTTTCCAGACAGAGGGCGTCGTTATCGCATCGAGACTATGTGTCTAAAATGTCGAGCGCCGTTTTCTATTTTCGGCGCACTAAATTATAAACGAGACGCCTCTTCAGTTATATGCTTAAACTAACACGGTTTGGTTGTATAACAACGTTCAGGATTGGCAAAAACATAATCGAATTACATCATATTGCAGCTCTCAATGATAATTACCAGGTTTCTTTTCGAAAGAGCTAGCTAGCTATGCTATAATTTCCGTATTTTACTAAATATTGTAGTAATAATATGAATAATTGTTAGGAATCTCTAAAAAAAAACGAGCAGATTGACAACTTCGATTAAAATTTTCAAGTTCACCGCGTTGATTTTTTTTTATTTAAAATTCTGAGGGAACACAACGTTTGAATATTGTTTTCTATGCAAACTCCATTTTCCTACGCTACTCTTAAGATTCTCAGACGGATTACTTGGGATAGGGAAGAAGCTATCAAAGATTCGTAAAGATACTTTATTAAAAACATTTCGTATTTTATCTTATTGAAGAAGCTTAAACAAAAACAGTTAATGCAATGATCGGAATGACTTTTGTGTAGCTTAAATGGGGCATACGAAAGAACTTCAATATTTATACAGGGTATTTTACGAAAGTCGTTAATTAGAAGTTTTAATGATGTGATTATGAATAGAACTCTAGAATGTTGCAATAAGTAGTCCACAGTATCGCACTATATATTTTGAATATTTTCGGCTGCGAAATACTCTCTTGAACCGGAAGTGATTATCAACTTTCTTATCTAAAATACAAATGTATCTTCACTTTTTATTAGCTTGATCGATTGTCTGCATCGCATGTATTGGGGTACGGTCTTCGAGGTAATGTTGAAATGAAATTTCTTGTTGAATGTTAAATATTTGAGAATGTAATGAACATTAATGCTAAATTTGATAAACTATTGATCTAACTGTAGATATTTTCAATCTGAAAAAAGACTTCCAATCGAATATAACGGTTTTGTGAAACATCCTTTACAGCTCTCGTGCTACCTTTCGAATAAGGCAAGCAAATGCTTTTAGAAGAGAAAGCAGATCGATTTCCATTGTTTATTAATTAATTTTTAGCGTTATCGGCAGTTTAATTGCATGATTGGTATCTTCGGAAGTGCCTTAGAAGACCCTAAGTATTTTTACTATTCTGAAAAGATACCGCATATTTACACCTTAGCTTAAAAAATATTAGGATATGCAGCAATAAAGGTTTCGGTAGTCTGTATTTGTTGTTATGCAAAGCTAGCTAGCAAAAAAGCCAACTGTGATGTCAAGTTAAACCAAAGAAGTTTGTTGTTACCCAGCGTTAACATAACAATTGTTAAATTTTCAAGCTTCAATTCTAAAAACTTGTTACTTTTACCCTGCATTTATCATATTTTCACTCTTCCGCATCATTGATAATATAATAAAAAAAACTTATTGCAAAGCATTGCTAAGGGTAATGAATTTTATAGCACCTTAATTCAAAAGAAGAGCAACTAATTATTGCATTTACATTTTACTTTTACTAATATCTTGATGTTCACCATTTTTTTTGCGATCTTACGATCGGTACATATGTATATATGTATATATCTTTTCAACATCTGAAATATAGCTGAAATACCTTGTAAAATAGACTAATTAGAATTGTACTGGGTAAAACTAGTTCTATTACTATTTATATATATATAGTCTTTACTTTGGTACATGTTGACCGTGGTCTAGATCTGGCGTATGTTGACGTTTCGCCAAACACTCCGGCTGGCATTTTCAGGACGAAGTTGGCGGTTCGTTGGTCGCTTTGTTTCTTATGTTAACTGTGATTAACGTTTGATGCTAGGTATGTGAAACAACCTTAAACCTTAAAGATTATAATTTATAATCTTCCACTATCTAAGGATAGACATTTGTTTACTAGGAGGTATAGAAGTATATGTTAAATAGCACCTGCTGAATATAAAAAGAATTTTTAATATCCAGGTTTCAGTATTTTTTGAGTGTATTTACAATATTCTTAGTTTTTTTAGTCTAATTTTACATAGCTCGTAACCCATCATATGATAGTTGCAAATTGCTCTGAAAATTCTTTTTTAGTTCCTTCCTATAAGTAGCCCACAAGTAATTTATTTTGTCGATAGAAGTTCTTCTTTAAGACGGGAAAACAACAAATCACTTAGAAGATTAGGTTTATAAAATAAAGCTTTTGTGCAGTATAGCTTCTTTAGAAACTGTTAAATAACTCTTGTGAATGTGTTCTAACAATCACATTTAATATTATCGCGATCAAAGATAAACTTTAAAGAAATTGATTTTTAAGTTTATTCAATTTTTTTTATTAAATTATCAATAAAGTGCACATTATCGTTTGGTACATAAAGTTAGTTAAAATATAGTTATGCGCATTAATAATGAAGAAAGAATCCATGGCGTTTATTTTGTTACTCTTTTGTGTGTAGTCTATAGAAAGCGAGTTCTTTTCAGTAGTATCTATTTAGATGTTAGTAAGTACGCACGATTCTTTACTAGCTCCTTTATGTTATCCTGATTGCACAACAGAAGTAACCTACGTATAAATAACAATATTTAATTAATACATTCGATTGTTATTAAATGAACTTAAATATGGAACTACCTATTTCATAATTTTTAACGAATATTTCGCCAGTCTGCATTACTCTGCTCGCTACTGAAGTAAAATGAAGAAAAGAAAGTAAATTACAAGTTACAAAGTACTCTTTGATTTGTACTAAGCGTTCCAATTCTATACTTTGAGTATGATTCAGGGGTGTTTTGATATGAGCCATGCTGACAACTATGGAAGTATTTTGCTCTTGTTTGATATTATTTTGGTATAATGGAAGTGTCCAGTATTGATTACAGTACTATGTTGGTGTATTTAATAATTATAATAAATTTTAAAAAAATTACTTTTAAAATTACTATTTACCGTTAAATTTCAAAAAATTTATAAGATAATCGATAAATATTTTATAATTGCTATACTTTGATAGTATAGTCATATTTAAGAGATTCGACGGCACTGAGTTGTTCTTTCAATAAAATTTTATATTTTGTTGAGGTATTGATAAAGATAAATTCAATGATATTTGGCTACACTTATTTCTTTCTCTCAGGTTTCGTAAAGATTGGCTTATCAGCACATCATAATCAACGTTCTCCAAAAGTATTCAGTACGTACTTTTGTTAATGAGCACAAAAGAGATCATTAGAGCTATGATTTTCGGGGAACACCAAAATTAGTAAATAAGTTGAATTAAATGCCGTTTTTTACGAAGGTGAAATGCAATGAATCAATTACCGACTCTTCCTTCTGGGGTCATGTATAACAGTTTTTTTTTTTTATTATTATTTTTGAAATGGAAGATCACTTTCAGTAATTAATTTAAAAAGCTTTTTAAATGAGTCGAAGCTCTTTCACAAATTACGGATTTGTGTGACTATTTTAATACTTTCCGTCATAAAATATCAAGCTTAACATAAAGATGTAAGTGCACGGAGAAAATACTTATAGTCCATTAGCAATAAATAAAATATGTGACGATAACATATAATAAATAATAATAATAAATAGATAATAATAAAAATTAAAATAATAAAATAATAATAAAAAGATAATAAAGATCTATCAATCAACTATCAATTTTTGCAAATGTTATTTATTTCTTTTATTTTTGACAATTTTGTACTAATAAGTTTGTATGTAAGCAATCCCATTTGATCATAATTAAAAAAGAACGTTTTTAGTAGAAAAAAAAAACAATCACTACTATTTATCTTTGCCATTCAATTTTTTTTTTTAGACAGATAATATGATTTCTGCTCTTTTGTTTTTTTTTTTTTTTAGCATAACCTGAAGATATATTATATACAGAGACTACATACATCCAAAAAATGTTGTTACTAACGCCAACTGAAAATATGGGAATAACAAATAACTATGTTTTGTTAGTTTCTATTTACTTTATACAAATGTACATATATTCATTGAAAACGAAGAGGCCAGAGTTTTCTTTTCAATTACTTTTTATGCTGGTTATAACTATATGTGTATGACAGTTAAAGCATATTAAAATTGAAACTTCAAATTGCAACAAATTTAACAGCGTTTGTGAAAATAAGTTTCTATTTAAGGCGCAAATGCCTAATGCCCAAAATAATCTCATTCAGTTTCGATGTAGTTTCACGTTGTTAAATACGTCGACGAGGTGTTGAGACGTTTTTGTGCCACAAACGTTTGAAATTGCTTCGGTAAGTTTTATCGTTTTATCGTTTAGGCGTGGAGTTCGATCAGGAGAAAGATCTATTCCACGATTATCAAAATATTCACATATTTTTGGTGTTTTGGCAGCTGTGGTATTATCTTGATGGAAGTATCCATTGACTTGCATGTACCAGTTTCATAAAATCTGTTACTCAACGGGTAATTTGTTGAAATAAAACAATATGTGGAGACTTAAAACGGATCTTTCTTAGCAATTTACTGCTAAATTATCAAATATTCAGGAAATATAGCAATTTTTCACAGACCACTCTCTAAAAGAATAAGAATTGGCTTTAAAACAAAAACTAACGAACAAGAACAGATATATTTTCAAATACTACTACATTACTTTCCTTATTTATTCGCTAATCCTGATCATTAATCGTATCATTAATCAAAATTGTATTGCAAACACTCATGAACATCGAGCTCGACTCCTTGAAGCAACACTGTTGCTATTTAAATATAGAATTCATTTTAAGTATTCTAGAGCTTGGATGATTTACGAAAAATTCCATCTCAATTTTCATTTATTAGCACCAATTACTAATGTATCGGTGTACGCAATAATTATTTAAGTCCAGGTATAGCTTTTTCAATAGCGAGCTATTACTACTAGACATCACATAACGTTTCTTCGCTATACAACATTTCAAAGCTTGAATAGTGTTTCTGTGGCGGATCATGTTGGAAAATAGGTAGATACCATTGAAATAAATACGGTTATGTATAATATGCACAAAGTCGATGTTTGGGCGTATTAAAAGCATAAAAGAAGTAAGTCAAGCTGTTTTATAATCTATTTTGTTGTACCTAGGTTTTCTACGACACTGAAATAATGCACGTTGCGTCATTCCAATCTGACTTATTTATATATCAGTATTGAGATATAATTATCTTTTGACAAATATTCATCGAATGATTGTATTTTGAATGAATTTATACGATAAAAGAAATCTTTCCCTTTTAAGCAATGAAACACTAGAAAAACATAGTGGGTGGTACGCAGAAATACAGAGAAATGTTCTCTTACACAAATAAATATTTACTTTTATTTGAAAATATCGTTTTCATTCAGTTTCAGAATCGATTATACAGAAGGATATGAAACATTTCGTCTTAAACTTATCCAATCGTGTAGAACATGCTGTATGTTTTCTACGAGGCATTTATAAAAAACGCACTGTATAATAAAACTAGAGAATTGAAAAGGAGAAAATAAATAAGGACAGGGAAAATACGGGAAAAAAATGGTGAACCATATTCCACTCAACATGGAAACTTTAAGCGATGATTCAGAGCTTTTTGAACAACGAGCTGAAATAAAACACAAAGGATAACGATAACTACATAGAATTAAGAAGAAGAATCTATCAAAGACATAATAAGACAAGCAACAGTCTCTAAAATGGCAAAGCTACAGATACAAGCTGAACTAATCAAAACGCACTCCGACCTTATTTCATACATTTCTTTAAAAAAAATTGAGTAGAAGGGATATCAAAAGAATGGGATGATCATTCTTGAGACGTTTGAGTAATATGAACAATCATATTACTCAAACAGGAGAACCTATCTTTGTGGTAAAATTGATTTTAGATCCACTATTCTAGAGCAAACTGCTGAAGGTTAGTAAACTTTGAAAAAGCCTTCGACTCGATAAACACACAATGTATGGAGTATCGGAGAAACATTAGATAATTTTCTGCCAACTATAGAATACAAAGGTCATTTCACTCAACAAATAAAACTCGGCAAAGTCGTTAGGCGATTATGTGTCCTCGCACTATTTTACTTAAAATGGTCGGTTACTAGGTAAAGAGGAAAGCACAAGATCGAAGATCAGGAATAAATTCGAATGAATTTGGAAGTTTGGATGACCTACAATTCACAGACAACATATATTTGTTAACAATGAATAAAAAAACAAATGAAAAAATGAAAAATAAAAGCTACGCAAAACAAATTACACAAAAAATAAACGCAAAGAAAACAAAGACAATTGCCACAAATAAGAAGAAAAAGTTCATCCAGAAGGAAAATAAATTGACCAAATTGAACAATTTTGCTACCTCGGTGGCGTGGAAGGCTTACGAGTAATACTAAAAGGACTGCAAGCATCTACAAATAAAAATCCGTTTTAGTCTCTGCCCCGAATAATCAATGAAACGTTACGGAAATAGTAAATAAAGAAAAGATAGAAGCAACTACAGTGAAAACGAAAATGAAAATGGATGAGATACATTAAGAAAGTCAACAATAAAAAAGTATTAAATTCCAGGTGAGGAGACGTAAGGGAAGAGCATTGACTACATATCGTAAAACAACAAGGAATTAAAGCAAAACCATTTATATTGGACTCAAAGATGCCTAGGGACAGAAGAAAATGAGAACCACTACGATTAGCAATCGCAACATAAATGAGCCATTGCGACAAAAACATCGTCAGATGTTTTGCTACTCAATGGAGCTCCATCGTGATGATCGCGTTCAGAAGCAAAGTGAGATCTCGGAATTTATGACGATTACTGATGAGATTATTTTTAATTTAACGTTATCACAAAAATCACGTACTCGAATACAGTGGCACTGGAACACTCCAATCGCTTCACTGTTATCCCTTACCACGAACACTTTACTGAAGCTGCACGCACGTTTCGATAGTTAAGCTATCATCTTCAGCAGCAATACTGAACTAACTAACTAAGCCTATTTATACAAAATATTGTCTGCGGTCACGTTAGCGTAAGAGAAAAGGCTAGAATTTAACGTTAACCTGATGAAACGGATCTGATGTGGAGAGCATTTTTCAAGCTTGTACCTTAGTTATACATAACTAAGTAACACATTCTTGCTGGTACTCTTTACTAAAAATGGTAGCTTAGTGATTGTATCTGGATTATCAAAAATAAATAACTACTTCAACCAAAACATGTATTTGATCTTTATCGATTCAAGAAGGTTTTTCTGTATGATTTTAAGAGATACTAATTATCTGCTAAATTTAGCAGCATTTGTTGATACATAGATATTAGTATTATGATGTACCACAGTAGGATAATCCAAGTAGATGCTTTTGCTTTATATTTTGCACCAGAGAGAGTCTCTGAAAAAGGAGTACCAGATGCAACATAATAGATGATTCTAAGGCTTTTGGGGCGTAAGAAACACTGTTCACTAGGGAGGATTACGATCCGTTAAAAGATTCGGGGAAACGAGACCAATAAGTTGGAGAAAAAGCAGCGAATATGCTCGTCATTAATTCAAATCCATATGCTAGTGTATAGAAAAAAAAATCGAAAAAACATACTAAAATAAAATCAAGCGAAAGCAGTCATATCAGGCTTACCAAACACAGCGAATGATCGCAGAGTGCATGCAACCTATGGAACCCTAAAGTAGTACTTAAACAATCTTGGAAAAGAAAATGATAAGATCAGCTGTGTTATTTGTGTTAATGGAAATCCGTAGACAATCGAACACATTGCCAAACGTGTTACCAATATTCCATTAAATTCTAGAGAGAAGACCCTAAATAAGTTTGTTAAAAATCAATTATAATATATGCTATGGTCCGTGTACTTCAATAATAATAATTGCATATATAGATATCAATGATCTAAAAAAATCAATGAAAAATCATAAATTTCGAATTTTACTTGTATCTATTCATCATAGTTACGTACGACTTAAACTCCTTTACTCCTTAAATTTATTTTTAGTGGCAGTTAGGAGTTATTACTTCTTTTAGATGTATGTAATTATCTAAAATGTAAAAATCGAGTTGCAATACGAATTTGACAAAAGATACCAATTTTTTTTTTAAATAGTTTGAATTCAAATTCGAATGGATGGACCATGCGTGTAGAGATGCCTGTTTTTTTTTTCTATTTCAAATGTATACTTGCGCAACAACGCGTCGCCAGCGACCGTTACGTTGTTCTTTCACGTGTGGGCGTGCGTTTTCCCAAAGAGGGAAACGTTTCATTTTCCATAATTTGGCGCCAGAATGGATCCAAGTCGACTCTCGCATAGATAGCGTTCGTGTTTTGTCTTTTAGGAGAGGAGGTTTTTGCCGCGACTTTTCTTTACACCACACCACCGCACACGGACGAATGCAGCAGTAAACACGAAACGAGATAGAAAAGGGAGAAAGCGGCGAGAATGAGAAGGACGGAGGTAACGACCGGCTGCCGTTCTAACCAAGGCAGACCTCGTTACTATAGAGGCGAGTATTCGGCAACGTGCGGCCGCGACGCAAAATACCGTGTATGTAAAAGGCGATTGTGACGCAAAATGCCCAACCATCTTAAACAAAACGCCAACATGGTGTTTGCGTTCTAAACTTGCGTCATTAAAGCGCCTTCACTGAAAAAACGAGGGTTATCGTAATTGTTATTTCAAAATAGAGTCGGAAAGCAATGCAACTAATGAGGTTTAAATACCGAGTACATTTTGTTAGGAAGGAACGTCTTTGATTGGATAGAATATACAGTACGTTCGCGATGGAGAGAACAAATTAAAGATCCTATATATTTTTGCAAATTTAGGTAAACGGTTAATTAACATAACGGTATAATAAAAAGGGGAAATAAAAACAACTATTTAAAACTGCTTTAATATTTAATTTACTATTAGTCATTTGTTTTTATTGACTTTATTTAATTTATATATTCGTTATAATTAGAGATGACAAAGACAGGTGGAATTATTCCTTTTTTGTAGCGACCAGATGGACTCGTAAGAATGGCAAAAAAGTATTAACTTCATCTGCCTTTGTCCTGTCTAGTTATAATAGCTTAAAAATTATAAAATAAAAAGCTCATTTAAGCTGCTATCTATATTCGTAAAAATAAACGGGGCCTTCTATTTAATATAATAGGTGAGTTACCGTTTACTCTCAACCTGGAAGTGATACCACGTTGTAGTGTAGGTCAAAAACTGCAAAAACCAAAATTATAAATTGACGTTTCATAATACATTTATTCACTAAAGTTTTATTAGTTTTGTTGATTTTTCACTTTGGTAGTCACTATTGTAAAATTTAGAAGGAGAAAGACCGTTATTTAGTGATAATTACAAAGGGAAAAGTGTTTTTTGTAATTGCTCAAGTTCCACTTTGAAACGTTTAATTCGAAGTACAAACGATTTAATGGATTTATTTCATTGTAAAGTCTTGAAGGAAGTTTTGCGATATGTGAATCACTTCGCGGTGTTAATTCAAAATTAAAAACATTTTTCATGCCTGTGTCGTACGAGGTTGCATCCTAGCCTTAACATCCCGTATACGAGTGTTTATATTTGAAATATACATGAAGTGTTTTATTAACAAACAAACAAACAAAGATAATGAAGGTACTGTTCAAGTAGTAAAGTTGGAAATTTGGAAAGTTGCAGTCATCACTAAATACGATCAGCAAGCTGTTGGTTTAAAAGTAATATCTCTAACAAGAACAATATTTAAGCATTTCGATAATTTCGTGGTCACTTGAGAATAAGATTCTCTTTTCAAACACCTCACTATTCTATATTTATTTAGTTAAAAGTTATGGGCATTCTTTAAGCATATATCAAAAAGTCATGGTACAATTAATTTAATCTCCCTCCCCATGTATGTATTTTTCCAAGAAGTGTTAATCACCACGTCTTGAAAAAGACTTTATAATGTAACAATTTTAGACCCGTTCGAAATCCGTTGTTATTGCATTTTAGGTAGGTAATGATATTTGAAGGAAGGCTTTAATTTTACTTAAGACATATAGTTTCCCACATTGGATATTCCAGAAATTGTTTATGCATTTGCTCATCGTGCAACTTACTTTGAATGAGACTAACGAGTAGTACTTGTGTGCCTTTTTTGATCACTAATACGCAGTTACTAATAACATCATGGGTGTCATTATTTTCACTTTCTATAACACATAATTTCCCTATCCATATATATATAACGTCTAAGTAAGTACTTTCCATAGCTTAACATCTATTATTAGTTTTTTTGCCGTAGCATTTACCATTAATGTATAATTAAAACGACTTAATATCGTCAACGAAACGCAGGCATTGCAGTTAATTAAAGCTAAAAAGGAAAGATTACTAATACCCTATTAATCAAACAAAGAAAACGTATCATCGAGAGTGCATCACAAGAAAAATCTCGTCCTGTTTCCCCGTTCTTGTAAATACACCGGAGTTCGTTCTAGGTACACATTTAAATATGTAAGTGTCCGTGCTTCACGAACGCATAGCGTCGTATTAACAATTTCCTCTAAAACTTGAAATTGTTTTTTTTTTCGAATCTACCAGTCCATGAAAAACATGTGAATCGAATGCTGGCCTCTATAAAACATTTGAGCGATAGCAGCTATTTTTGTACTCGGTCCCTTCACATCTACGGCTGACGTCAGGCGAGTAAGATGGGGATATTCCATCGTTGAAGCTAGACAAAGACAGAGCGTTCGTCCCGGTCACATTGTGAGCCAGCGTACACACTCAACCAGTTAAATAGTGGACCAGATCGATGGTTCTACTGGAGTAGGCAGGGCGCAGGCTCGCGCTCTTTGATTTGTTCGTGTGTATTAGGGGTTGAAGTATTTTTATAACTGTGTAATTTTCAACTATGACGCTCTACCATGTATATATTCTGCGTAATGCGCGCTTTTATTTTTTCGAAACGTTTCTTGGAAGTTGTAGCTCTGACGTAGTGGAATGTACGCCCGTTTTTTAGCTTCAAGAACGACAACGCACCGTTAAAAAAACGGTATTAGGATAGAAGTAGTAGAGTATATGAGAAAGTTACACACAATACACACAGTTGAACGAATGCATATGTATACGTTTGGATTTTTGGACATCTCGCGGGTGAAAAACGAACGTTTTTTTTTTAAGTAACAGATTATTTTATCAAAATTTAGCATTATGAACCAACTTAACGAATCGTCGGCTCTTTGTAGATTACATAATGCTGACATTGAATCTGTTAAGTATAAATTCTCACGTACAGTTATGTGTATGTACAAAACAACATCGTATTCTAGTATAGGCCCGCGTACAGTCAATAATTTAATTTTATTAGATACACATACGCACATTATGATTGAAAATATGGAGAACAATTAAACTAAAATTTGAAATTGTCCGAAAACTTTTTGAATAAAAAATATCCATACATATACTGTTGGTTCAAGAAAATGTTAGTAACAAATAGCCTCTCCTATATGCAGCTCTTTTTTATTTTTTTAATCAGAAGCAGTGGTTGAAGAAACAACAAAAAAATACCCATGGAAACATTCAGTAACTCCAACTGTTTTTCTTTTTTTTTTTAACAAAAAACAGTTAACAAAAACAAAAACGTTAATAAACAACAAGTAAAAAATTTCAATTACAAATTTTTGTTGATCTGACAAGGGACCTTTTATGTGTGTACATTTTAGCTATAAGCTAACACAAAAACAATATTAAGCCGGTTTCAAGTAAAAAATAAAAATAAATAGCGTATTCTCCCTTTAAAAGAAACGTCATTAATAATAATCTTTTATTGCTTATTCGTAATCTTACAAAGGCAAACCTTGAAGAAAATATATTATTTAAATGTTAACCACAAGACATAAACAAAAAAAAAATTATATTTAAGGTTCGATGTTTAATAACAATTCGTGAATTGATTTCTTAAATGGACGAATGTCGGGTAAACTACAGAAAATCCACATAACCAATCAATCAGTCAGTCAATAGTAACTTGTGTTTAGGGTAGCAGTAATTTGTAATACTTTTTTGTAAAAAAATTGTAATAAAAAAGCAGTAATCGTCAAATTTGACGATATTTTAACATATTCTCTGCAAGATTGGTTGTAACATTAAACGCACATTTTTTTTGATTGACGAAAACACATTCAAGTTCCTCTACTGCTTCCCCAAAAGATTACTCTAAGCTTGCGGATAGAAGACAGAAAAGTAAACCACTTGTGATATATCAGCGCCGATTGCAGTAACAGAAAGTACCTATCTTCTTACAAATTAAATCTATATGATTATTTTACTTAAGACAATCATCTAGAGCAAGGCCCAAAAGAGGTGCTAAATGTTGTACTTCATAGCTATGCTTATTGAAAGATACCATTTCAGGATAATTCATTTCTTTTACTTTTAAAGGTATAACGTTGGTCTTATTACGATTAAGAAATAAGCTACTAGAAATTAATCATTCATATAACCAGAACCATTGTCGATGACTGTCTCAAGCGTAGATCTCCCAACTACTAAAGACACATAAGTCTGTTGCCCATCGAAGGACATTTGACAACATGAACATTAAAAGAAATGACAAAAGTAGTGGCCCCAAGATATTACCTTGAGACACGCCCTTAGAAGTATAAATGGAATTTGAGTGAACACGAACACTAATTGAATTGATCTCAACGGTCTGCTATGCTATGACTCAAGAAGAATTTAAACCATGATAAAACTGTTCTCCCAGCACCATAGCGATCTAGCTTATATATTACTCTAGAATGGGATATAACAACGGACACCTTCGACAGATCGAGTAGAATGCAACGTGGTAAGTTCTTTCGGTCGAAAGCGTTAACAATAAAATTCATTAGATCGAAAACGCTGGTTTTAATATTTTTACCTATTTTACTTCAAGAATCAAGTTGTATTTAGTAAAAACATTATATGGCCGGTCAAACACGAACTTCTCAAAAATTGTCGAGAAAGCTGACTTACAGGCCTGTAATTGTTAAATCGTTAACATCACCTTTTTTACAAAGAGGTACCACATTTGCGTGTTTCAAGTTATTAGGAAAAATACCGTTTTCAAAAGAATGGTTGATGATATGGCAGAGTGGCTCTATATAACACGCTAGGCATACTTTGATTATATTACATATAATCGAAGTATAATTGAATTACATATAATTCAATTATATTACATTATATTACATCGAAATTAGAAAATCACTGTTTTTAAGAGTGATGCAGTTAAAGAATCTTGTGAAATAAAAAAAATAAATAAATCTATCGATTTTACAATTGCTTGATTAGTTATAAAGGGAGAAAAATAGATCGTAATTAGTAGAGATGACAAAGGCAGGTGAAATTATTCTCTTTTTGCAGCGACTAGGTAGACTTGTGTCTGTTTGCCTCATGGATCCGTGTTGCCTACTAGACCGACAAATCACGAGGCTGTCTAGTCTCTGCAAAAAAGTAAAGATTTCATTTGCCTTTGTCCTCTCTGGTAATCAGTATATTTTAAGAAAATCTAGTAACAAATAGCAACAATTTTAGTACTCATAACGCAATGGGTTTGTAATGATAGCTAATTCTTTATAGTAATTGAATGCATAAGAAATATTTTTGTGTTTGTTGTGTACAGATATATAAACGTTGTCAATAGAGTTTAAAAATAACATCTTATCGCTTAATGACATCGAATTGTAAAATATAGTAAATAAAAGCACAGTTTAGTGAAGTTTACAACATAAAGAGTATAAAGTTATCATCATTTTACTATGTAGTTCATATCAAAAACACGTAATATGGTGCAATTTACTATACATTTTTATTAAAAAAATGCTTGTCTTGACAGGATATTGCGTTAGCGTATGCGGAGTGAGGATTTTACAGTATGCTATCTGTTATTTTGAAGCGTAATCTGACGTTACATCATGGAAAACATCATGGAATATATGTCTAAAAGTAGCGAAAGCAAATCATACAAAATCGCGTGTGAAGATAAAGATACTTTTACTTTTTAAAGTAGTTTGCTCATGTTGCTTATAGCCATACGTCCTTTTGTGTTAATTGTATCAATTTAGACAACATTTTTTGTCGTGGCAACAGATATTTCTTAAATTTCCTCGATACTTGTTAGGGTAACAGGAGTAAAGTAGGCCCAGGCTGACTTTCACTGTCGTACAATGATGAAGGTCAAATAAGTTGGAAACATCTCTACTTCAGCATGTTGGCCTAATAAATGCTGTTTTTTAACGCTGCGTTTACGTGTGAGAAAGTATGTTTAGCTTTTATGCCTGAGTTTATTTATTACATAGTATAATACCTATTACAGGAAGCAACAATGATTGCCGCTTCTGCAGAATAAGGGATGTGCCGCATTTAAGATTGCGAATGCTGCTATCACGTTCGAATACACTGTGTTTAAACAGTCACTCCATGCGACATACCTTCAATAATTCAATGTTGTAGCAGAAAACGATAATTTGCTAAATGCATAATTTTAAAACTTTAACCGATTTTTCGCGTGACATTTAACTAAGTATGCAAACGGTTCCTGTTAGTTTATTCTTCAAAGATTCAAATAAAAAGAAATCTAGAGGAATATGTTCTGGTGAACTAGGAGGTCATTAAGCGATTATAGAAATATTCTTTACTGAAAGTATCCATTTTGCAATTCATCATTATGTAAATGATTTCAAGATTTGTCGTTGATAGTTCTATCATTATAAATTTCTTCATTTCTTCAATTAACAATATAAATTGTTAATGAAGAAAATCGAATCCCCAATTCTCTTTATGGATAATGTCATGTAATGAAAGAGCACTTAACAGAAATATGAAGTATATAAAAAAGCGCTAGATATGATAAATATGAAAATTAGTGAAAAAAAAAAAACGAAAACGATAATCTTAGAGAACACAGAACAACAACAACGTGTAATAAAGAAGGAATGAAACATTGAAACAGGCATATAAATTCAGATACTTCAGAGTGATATTAGTAGGAAATGGAAAAAAGTGATATGACAATATTAAGAACTCATCTTTCGTTAAGAAAAAAAAAAATACGTATATGTAAATATCAAAATAGAACTGATGAACTGATATACAGGGTTACCTGTAAATAGCACGTAAGCTACCGAAATCTGAAGACTACCTATCAATGTGTTACTGAAAATTTAAAAAGAAATTTATTTGTAACATATACATTTTGTTCAAATTTTAGGGCCCAAAATGCAGGTAAAGCCGGTCCATATCTTTGTTTCTCCTATATTATACAAATACCGCTGATGAATCAAAGTTAACCCAGATGCAAATAAAAATCGATAAAGCATTGTAGATGCTATGAATAGTGAATAGTCTATTGAAATGCATTAGTCTGTCGTACAGCTGATGTCGAAGTGTTTATGTGTTTACATTGAATATGCCGATAACCATATGATTTGCGTTCTTAATGTTTAAAGTTAATGCATCCGAAATGTCGGGTTTTGCGTTATTTGTAGTTATACATTCTTTTTCTTTTTATGAAATTTGTGGTGGTCCTAACAAGGACCGATCTAGGCGAAACAGGACAAAATAATTTATTAATGTAAAAAATGTTCGAAATGTCCACCGTGAGCTCTAATACAGGCATCAATTCGGCGACGAAAGTTATTATGCACACGAGTAAAATTTACCATGTCTTCGCGAATGCGTTGAGCTGCAACATAAATGCGATTTCGCAGATCTTCGACATTTTCAATATCAGGGCGACGATCATATACCAAGCTTTTCATGTATCCCCACAGAAAAAAGTCTAATGGATTTAGATCGGGACTACGAGGTGGCCATGGAGTACGACTTCCACGTCCAATCCATTGTGGAAATCTTTGGTTCAAAAATGCTTGAATTACTCGACTACTATGCGCGGGTGCTCCGTCATGCATAAACCACAATTGTTGCCGTATCGCTAGTGGTATCTCATCCAAATACTCGGGTAATTCATCTCGGAGGAACTGTAAATAGGATTCTGTATTTAATCGTTGTGGGAGCACATGTGGTCCAAGTAGGTAATCGCCTACTAAACCCGCCCAAACATTGACAGATATCCTAACTTGCGAGGCGCCTTGGTGTATCTCGTGTGGGTTTTCGTCTGCCCAGTGGTGAATATTATGGTAATTCAAAATACCATCTCTTGTAAACGTGGATTCGTCGGTAAAGAGAATTACTGACGCAAGACGTGGTTGACGAACTTCGGTGCGTTGAAACCACTCGCAGAAGGCAAGACGGCGAGGATAATCTAATTCCGTTAATCTTTGCACGCGCTGGATGTGATACGGATGAAGTAAATTATTTTTCAAAATTCGATGCACCGTCGTTTGGGACACATTTACTTGCTGGGCTAAAGTTGTAGTACTTATGCCTGGTTCCGCCTCAACGATGTTTAAAATATGCTCTTCTGCTTGCTGAACTCTACGTGATATATGACGGCCACGACCTTCGAAACGTGGAATTACTGATCCTGTTTCTCGAAGTCGATACACGGTTCTCACAATTGTCTCGGATGATGGATGCCGCCGATTGGGAAACCGTTCCGCGTACAAATTTTCTGCCGCAAGACTATTTTGTCCTGTTTCGCCATAAATCAAAATCATATCGGTGTATTCGATATTCGTATAGGATGCCATTGCAATTGCGTGTAATGACGGTGAATGCTATGTGCATACTAAATGGATATCCGAACGCTGCTTCAGCGACTGCCGGTGATTCCCATATGTTAACTACGACAGAGTCGGACTCGAATAAAGAAAAATCATTTTCTCGTTACTACGTGCACATAGAACCATAATATTTTGTATTTAGGCATTACTCATGCGTTTCTTTCACCTAATTTTTTTTTTTCGTACTATATCCGAATAAGACTGTATAGAGTGAAGGCATGGATGATACTAGAAAGACACAAAAGTGAAATACTAACCATGGAAATGAGATTTTTGAGAAAGATTGAAAATGAAACAAAAGCAAGTAATATCAGAAATATAACATGTAAATAACAATTGCAAATAAGATCTTTAATGGGAAAAACAAGAAATATACATGAGGTGGCATGGATACGTGAATCTTTTGTTGAACCACGTAGCAACAAATTCTATTAATTCTACGTCTAATTGTAACAATGTATGCTACAAGAGAAGGAATTTTTTGTAAAAATAACCATGCTACAAACCACCGCCTATAATGTTACGTGCATTTATTCTTACTGCAAATTCAACTACTGTTGTCAATATTTACCACAGGGATATATCCCAGCGTAGTTGATTCTTACTCCATATTTTATATTGATCGATATATAACAAAGTTCGGTCGTAGAGGCGGCTGTAAGAATTGAAGAGCAATAGTATTCGAATAAACAGCAACAAGCATATTCAAACTCATCATCAATATTTGTAAAACAAATAAACAAGTTTAATTTTCTGAGAAACTTAAGATTCTTATTTACTATTGACAGCGTAATGGACAGATAATAATAATAAACAGAGTACATGAATAATAAAAGCAATACAGTAGATAATAGCGAGAAGTTCCTGCCATTTCTTTTACATTTAATGTGGCAACCTTAATGTTTGACATTTGGAATAGCTTCACCATTCGGGGATGAAATAGAAAATTTCATTTGTTGAGAACATTTGTTCAATTATAAACAAATGAAACCGGCGCAAAATAGCAGCCAAAGATAGCAGGCACTTTTTCTGATGATATTCGAAAATTCACTGACGCTTGTATCCCAAATATATCAGTGAGGTGTCTTGGACGACCCGATATATGAATTTCGCTGAGTAAGGGTTGTAAGTAAACTATTTCTGGGGCCCTTTGCTAGGCAATGGTATCACGGTAGTAGAATCATATAAAAAATATTTTGTACTTGTTGAATCTGTATGTGATATGTTTTGGACGGCCGCAGATAAAAAGTTTTCTTTTGTGTAAGTTTTAGGTGACTTTAGGTAAGTCTTTAGGTGAACCTTTCGCAAGGTACGTCCGCCACTGGATTTTCAGGTATCATCGGAATTGTGGTTGCGCTAACTACTAACTAGAACGTGTTGGCAACCAGCTAATTTTTCTGTTAAAGAAGCTGACTGACGGGTACAAATCCAAAGATCGGAAACGTTTGAAAAGGACGATGTTATCAGATTATCGAAAGAAGCTTTCAAAATTCTGATGACGATGAAGGTAACATTCAAAATTATTAATAGAACTTCTGTAATTCGGATTTGGGATGACAGATTTGTATGGAACGTGCCGTTCAAATAAACTGCATCATCTAGAATTTTCCGATGTTGATGAACGCGTACTATCGCAGTGTTATTAGTCGATACCAAAACCAAGAAAGTTCCATCATTCTGCATAAACGATAATAATGCGTATTAGAAATTATAAGAAAATATATCAGCTTGCGTCTTAGAAACATACCTCACAAAAAGTTTTTTTTTTTTCTTATAAATTATCTTTGTATAAATTTCTTAAGAAAATTGTGGAATTTCTGAAGTGTAAATATTCAGAAATGTATAATGGTCGCTGGTCCGACGCCCTACAGCTACAATGCTGATGAATGGCAGCGGCGATTTGCTGACAGCAAGATGCTATATCGAATCGTATTTTTGATGTTAAATTAGAAAATCGGAGCAACAATTTCATACAATCGCCAGATCGATCAGAACATACAGGTTGTGTTCCAAAAATAAATGTTGCAGGAAACAGTTGTGTGCAGGAAACTATTCTAACCATGAGAATTGTTATTAAAATGTGTCTGTTTTATGTGGAAACTAAAGTACTAGTACCCTTACGGATAAAATAATACATGAACTGTTATTTTGAGTAGCATAGCGCTCTTTAACACCTGCTACAGAAAAAAAATTATTTATTTTTATCAAAACATAAATACGCTGTATATAACCGAAGAACATGTTTTGGAGTAGTGGAAAGGTAAATATTTGTATTTTCCCTGATTTTGAACAGGGAAACGTTTTCCGCGTAGGTGAAAATCTGAACATATTAATTCATGCCAAATACTTATACTTGTCGGCGTAAAAACAAACACATTTCATAGAATTAAACATGGTCAAACGCAAAATAATTTATACGCATAAATTAAATTAAATTAAAGTTCGTTTTTTTTTTCGTAAAAAATTGTTCTGGATTTACAATGGAATATGGGATTTACAATACACAGGAAAAAAGGATTGTTTGAGGAAAAGGATTACATTTTTTGGCGTTATTTCATTGACTGACAAAAATATTTCTTCGATACAAGTAATTATGAAGATATTCGTTTCAAAATAAAATTGAATCTCTTGAGGTATTTCTTTGTGTCAAAAAATAGATTAGTTTGACATCAGGTGCAAAAAAATGATTTCTTCAAGTCAAGGAAATATGCATTCTCTTCGTCTGGACGGCAGCTTGTTGTTTCTCTTACCACTAGATGGCGCCATACGATCGTTGCGCTTGGTTCATCGTTTTTGAATAAAGCAACATACAACAGCGATGTGGGTAGAAATACGCTCACAACCCCGTTGGTGACGTCGAGTAGGTAGAGACATGTTCACTGCCATGAGAGCAAAGGCTCTCATGAGCAGCTGCATTAGCAGAATTTGTTTGGTTATGTATTCAGGTAACCAGTTCTATAAAATAGTTGTAAACTGTTGTGATTATTTCTTTGGTTAAGATGTGATAATTTTTTCATTTAAAAAGTTAATTTATTAAAGGAAACAGTTAAATTTGTTGTTTTAATGATTTCATTGGTTAAATTTTTAAAATAGGTTTCAAATATATCCATTTTGTTATTTCAAATACCAAGTTTTGTTGATATTAATGCCTAATGCTTTTTTGAGCTGTTATTTCTTTTGCTTAATACAAGCCATCAATAAACAAATCCACTATCTCAATATACAACTTACATGGATATAAAATAATATTTGTCATTTCTAAATTTAATGTTTGTGTATTTTTTTCCTAGTGTATGAGGTCTCCAGATCTTCTTCAAAATCTTAGATAGCACTTAGAAATATTATTAACTGTGCTTCTAGTGCTTTTCATACATGCATATAACGGAGCTGTAACCCGAAGAAAAGTTGGCGAGGGATCCCGTATCATTATAATATGTAACTTGTTTGCCAGACTGTAGGCAGCAGTTACGTTATATGTACGCATGTAACGTTCCTCATTCATTCGACCTTTACCGATAGGTCTCATATTGTACAATATAATGGCATACATTTATTTCGTGTATGTTTTTATCTTATAAACAATGCTAATTCTACAAAGATGCAGCAAATATTAAATTTATCATACGCATCTTGACACCTAAAAGTATTACAACAAATTCCTTTACGAGAATTTTTGGATGAAAAATCTTTTGGTTATATTAACTTTAAAAAATTGAAAAGTCAATGATAGTTGTGGGCACCTTGTGGATATTTGTTACTATCGATAACATTAACCAACAAGGTTTTTGCCCTAAGTTAGTAACTGATGAAATAGAACAGCATATATAAAGTAAAAATGATTCGAAAAGCTACAACATTGGCTTAGCTCTGGTTACGGAAAAAATGCCTTTATAGTATGGCCGGTAATCTCGTCTACTGCTATAATGTTTATAAACTTTCTGAAGCTTTTGGAATACATCATGATCCCAGTTCTTGGAGATTATTCATGCACTCATCAAAGACCAGCCTAAATGTAGTTTTGTTGCATAATGGAAACCGTTGTCCTTCTATTCCGACAGGTCATGCTGTTTCTATGAAAGAAACTTACGAAAATCTGAAAATTTTATTAGAAAAAATAAAGTACAAAGACTATTCCTGGAATATTTGCGCAGATTTTAAAGTAATTGCAATTATTTTAGGTATGCAATCTGGTTATACCAAATACTGTTGCTTTTTGCGTCTTTGGGAAAAACATTACCGTAAGCAAGAGTGGCCACTACGACAACAGTTTATACAAGGAAAAGACAATGTGCAACATCAGCCTGTAGTAGAAAAAGAAAAGATCATAATATCACCTCTCCACGTGAAACTTGGGCTTATGGAAAACTTTCTAAAGGCACTGGATCTCGAAGGTGAAGGTTTTAAATACCTTCGTAAAAAGTTTTCAAAATTAACACAAGGGAAACTGAAAGAAGGTATTTTGGTTGCACCTCATTTACGAGAAATAGTAAATGAAGAAATCTTTGAAACCAAATTAACAGCGAAGGAAAAAGCAGTTTGGCTCTCCATGGTACAAGTTTTTATGAATTTCTTGGAAACCAAAAAACAAGCTGACAACTATAAAACTTTAGTAATGGATATGTTACAAGCATTTTACTCTGCCGGCTGTAATATGTCCCTTAAAGTGCACATTCTACATTCTCACTTGGATTTTTGTCCGGAAAATATGGGCGACGTTAGCGATGAACACGGTGAGCGCTTCCATCAAGATATCACGGGAATGGAAAAACGGTATCAGGGGAAATGGATTCTTGTCATGTTAGCAGATTCCTGTTGGATGTTAAGAAGAGATGCTGTAGATATTGTTTATAAGAGACGAAGCAATATTACTTCGCATTTCTAATTATAATACACTCCGCCAAAAAAGTATCGCATAATTTAGTTTTGAATCATAAAAGTATCGCATAATCTTTGTTTGTAGCATAAAGTTGTAAATATACTTTAATGCGCTCTAAGATATAATTTCTATGATTGTTTAAATAAAATACAGGCCAAATAAAAACAAGAACTCATACTTGAGATTTTTATTAAAACAAGAAATTATAATTTTGGAAAGAAAAATGTCATAACAGTAGCTTTTAATACTGAGTATTGCCACCTCTGGCTCTTATGACTGCTCGCATACGGTTTGGCAGAGATTCGATTAACCTCCGTATATAAGCCTGATCCAAATTTTCCCACTCGTCACGGAGAGCATTTTCTAGTCCATGCAGGTCCGCTGGGGCAACATTTTGGGTTCGTATCCGTCTGTGAAGGAGGTCCCACACGTGCTCGATAGGGTTCATGTCCGGACTTACCGCAGGCCAATCTAAAACTGGAATACCAACATCGTTAAGGTATTCCTGGACGATTATTGCAACATGCGGTTGTGCATTATCGCGCATTAACATGAATTCGTTTCCTATAATTGGCGCATATGGTACTACATGTTCTTCTAAAATGTCCGTTATATACCTGTGGGCAGTCAGTGTACCTCTGTCTACTGGTACTAACTCTGTACGACCTGTTAAACAGATGCCTCCCCAAACCATAATAGAGCCACCAGCGAAATTAGGTCTAGGTCTGATATTACACTACGAATAGCGCTCACCGTCTCGTCTGTACACTGAGATACGCCTATCTGAGGTGTAAAGACCAAATCTTGACTCATCTGTGAAGAGTATATCGGCCCAGTCATTAATGTTCCAATTTACATGTTCTCTGGCAAACGTTACGTTAACGCCACTCGGTGGTTCCTAGTGAGACGAGGGGCTGTTGCAGCTACTCTAGCTCTTAATCCACTCTGTCGTAACCTATTCCGAAAAATTTGAAAAATTTGTCCGTATAGGAAGACTTTCAATAAACAACTGAACAAACCTTACACATATGCATTTTTCTAAATGTGTTCTTTTAGAAAAAAAAAGTAAAAAAGCTATGTTCCATGATTTTGTTAGTGTTTTTATAGTTCACATACACGAGGCAAACTTTTTGTGAACGTATAAAAATATCTTGGTTTATAAATGCTCTTTTTTAGTTTATGCGATACTTTTTTGGCGGAGTGTAATTTGAAATGTACCTTAAATCATGATCTAATCCAAAAAACGTTTTCATTGAAATATAAAAAAATCGAGCTAACTTGACCTTCTACCTTTTATTAAAATAAACGTTTATATGTTTTCTATTGAAATTAGTCTAAATTATTTTATGGCAAAATCAAAAGTTGAAATTTGTTGGCCAGTGTAATCGAACCAACTACCGATGGTATCGATAGTATTCGATGGCGCTACCGATGGTCTTCGTATCCATAATAGTATCGCTGGCGCAATTATAAATGTACTCTAAAAAGAACGTCAGAGATGTTCGTCATTCTATCGTTTCAACCATTGCTTCGACTTCTTGGATAGTTGCACTATCCACAATTATTTCATTATTCGTAATGCCTAATTATACGGTGTTTACTACCCATGCTCTCTACTTCATATGCCCATTACATATGTTGAATGTACCTGCACGCGTACATTTCGTGGGACCTCCGATAGGCAGGCATGTTATGCGTTACTCACAATTAGAATAAAATACCTGTTAATCGTTTCTGTGCTATTACATATCTGCAATATGCACATTACGTTACAAATTTTTTCAAATTTTGATATCAAATTTTTACTGATGAATATACTTTGATCAAAAAGGAACATTTTCATGTATTTTTACGTTATGCAACATAGTATTAAGAGCTATATCTGACGAGAAGTTTAAATTTTATGTAAGCAATTGTAATTTGCTCAAATTCAATTTGATTTGTGTAACAGTACATTGCAAAAGCAATTTTGCCAAAGAAAGGATTCAACTGATTCTTATGTTTACTTATTAGATAGACTTTGTACGACGAATAATAGCTATGGATGCCCATCGTTAAGTTAACGTAACACTTGTAGTCTCACTTAAATCCAATCACTAACAGATATATAACAATCATATAAATTAGACAAATATATACTATAAAAAATGCACATACTAAGAACTTAATAACGATTTAAAACTGATAACTGGTAACAAACGTTAAAAATTGAAAAAGCGCTCTACAGAGTAAGGTTTACCTTCCATGAGATTTTTTTTAAATTCTGCCTTAAACAAAATACACAACATATTTTTTTCTATTGTCTAAAGCCTATAGGCAGTTTATTAAAAAAAAAAAAATCGGTTCCTTTCTCAAATAGAGCAGTCTTATGTTGCTGCGTTTTCAAAAGAATAGGATGCCTCGTACCACACTGATGGGCAGCTGAAAATTGGACGTTGATGCGTTATATTCTGCTTACTGGGATGCATCGGTACATGCAAATACTTCCAAAGATAGCGACATTCTGTCGTTTAAACGTCTCTTTAGAACGCCCTCCATTCTTTAGGCCGAAAATAGTTCTTCGAATTCGTTTCCGGAGGATTAATACTCGCTAACTGCCGAGCGCGAGAGCTTGGCACAAATGTTGTTTACGTAGTTACCAAGAAAAAAGTTACTCGACAGTAACATTCAATTTTATTTCCAAATCTTTCGAAGTATATTCCACTCACAATGGTAGTATCGTCAGCATACAATATAGAGGTGGTTCGACCTCTTGCTTCTCACTCGCGCAATTAATTATCTGTGCGCCATATTAGGAGATTAACCACTCTAAAAAGAGGTTCCTCTAAAACCAAAAGCTTCTAACTTCAATTCCACAAGATTGGTTTCTATGTAGTCAAACGCTTTTAACAAATCCACCAGCAGTGCAGCGTTTCATCAAGGAAACTGTAAGTGGAACTGTAAAAATCCTTCTTTGGGACTTTGCGAGTATTTCAAAATCAACTTGAATTATGTACACAAAGGCCGGTAATAAATAAATATTTGGTTGTAGAGGACATGGATTATAACATAACGCATTTCTGGCCATAACGCACTTCTTCGTGTCTCGCTGATAATACTCTTTCTGGGTAATACGTACTTATAGTTGCAGCGTACTAGAATTTCAATCCCTTGACACCTGTTATAAACGCAGATTATCGTACTATGTATATGTTAATGGTGTTAGAAGCCAATAATAATAGATTGCGGCGTGTTGTAAAAAGTCATAAAAATGTGAAATTAAAAAAGAAATGTACAAAAAAACAGCGGACAAATAATTTTCCCAAATTTAACTTCCTTTTATTTTATTAAAAACAAGGACAGCGTTACTCTAAAAAGCATAAATAAACTGTTGGCTCTATGTTATTTACCTCTTTTACAAAAGATTACAAAATAGATTATTGCCCTGTATAATCATTTATAGACAAACTTTAATTTATTACAGTGTTGCTTGCTGGTTACGAACATTAGCGCAGCATTTTGAAATAAAAAATATAAAGAAGTTGACTTTCTAACAATGGATCGTTATTTCGTTAATCGTTATTTGTGTATATGGCACTCCACACAGAATTGCAACGATGAATACTTGAAAAACAATGAATTTGGGAAATCGGAAAATCTGGTGAATTACTAAACACCATTAAAGTATCAGTAACCTCCGCACTACACAAGTTCAATTAATTAATCCGGGACGGCCGTTTCAAAGGTAGGAATGATCCACACCGAATATTCCGGGGACCGAATATTCGATTGATTAATTAATTAAATCTATGTGGTGCGGAGGTTACCGATACTTTTGTTATTTTACGTACTACGCTACAATACAACAGTCGTTGCTATCATGACCAATAACTAGAGGTGACAAAGGCAGGTGGAATTATTCCTTTTTTGCAGCGACTAGATAGCCTAGTGTGTATTCGCCTAATGAAAATGGCTTCGTGTTGTATACTGATGTTTAGAGCTCCCCAAAGTGCGTGGCAAGTCAGAAGGCGTACCGCCGGGCGTGGCCGGGGGGATATGTAATGTAATATATAAGCAAATAACTGGCATCGCATTTCGGTAGTTTATTACCGTATGCGATCGGGTTGTGACGGTATGGCGGACGCGCGTAGTAAGAAACGCCCACAGGCCGACAAAGTGAAAAAGTTCTGTGGAGAATTTCCTGACTTAATATATAATGGAAGTAAGATTATATGTAAAATTTGTAATATACCTCTGATGTGCAATGATAAATATGGCTGTAGAAGACATGTAAATAGTCAGCAACACAAAAATAAAAAAACTGGGTGTATCACCGACTGAGGCAACTCAATTTATAATTGATTTATTTTATATGCTGACTGCGTGTAATTTACCGTTTTCCTTACTCAGGAAGAAACCATTCCGTGAATTTTGGAATAAATATAATCCAGACTTTGAGTTACCGTCGGAAACAAGCTTAAGGAGATGTGTGCCAAGTGTACGTACCGAAATTGAAAACAGGATCAGATCTGCAATAAAAAATAAACTACTGTGGTTATGTATTGACGAAATGACAGACCGTAAAAAACATTCTATTTTGAATGTGATTGTACGTATACTGGAACCTCGTCAACCTACAAAGGGAATTTTATTAGCTAGTAAAAGACTAAAATCGTGTACTGCCGACGCTATCGAGAGCGTAGTCGTTGATACTTTACAAACATTTGAAATTGCCACTACTCAAGTATTAATTTTCATGACCGATGGTGCCGCGACAATGCGTTGTGTAGGTCGTTTTCTTCAAGGACATTATGGGATGATGTTACATATTACTTGTAAACTTCATGCTCTGCATATTGCGGCTGAAACTATTCGTGCAAATTTCCCTGAGGTAAATGCATTAATAACAAATACGAAACGAGTGTTTCTCAAATCTCCCAAACGTACCAGTGAATTTCATAAACAGTGTCCCGATATTCCCGAACCACCAGAGCCGATTCTTACGCGTTGGGGGACATGGCTGAAGGCAGCGTTTTATTATTTTAAATACTTCCGGCAAATAAAATCAGTCGTCTTACAATTCAATCCCAACGAATCTGCGGCTATTAAGGAAAGCCATGATAAATTCCAAGATATTTCCGTTGAAGCAGATTTACAAACCGTTTACAACAATTATAGAGAAGTACTTGAGGCAATAAATAAATTACAAAATAGTGCACTGTCCCTGACGGAGTCAGTACAAATATTAGATGACGTTAATACACTCCTACACTGTATAAATAACAAAAAGAATGATATCGTTACAAGAAATTTTGAAAGTGTTATGAAGAAAGATACAAATTTTAGCGGGTTAAGACAAGTTTGGGAAGGTAACTCTACTGATCCGGTGACTAAATTCAAAGATTATTTTAATTACGCGTGTATTACATCATTAGACGTCGAGCGTTCATTTTCAAGATATAAAAACATTTTTTCAGAACGACGAACATCCTTGAAAGAAACGACTGTGGAAACATTCCTAATGCTTCAGATGTTTGAGAAATCGGATTGCGCTTACGGTAACAGTTTTAATGTGCCTACCTCCTCGTGTGCTGACTAATACTATTTTCCTTGTGCATTAACACCCACTATATTGGATACGGCTAATTACAAAAGTAAGCGTTTTAAAATTCTTTATTTCTTTTGTTTTTATGTACTTTACTTATGTTCCTTATCGACGCCTATGGTGCGCCACGCAGTTGGGGAGCTCTACTGATGTTCCCGAAAGTCGACAAAAGACGAGTCTGTCTAGTCTCTGCAAAAAAATAATAAATGCATGCGCCTTTGTCCTCTGTATTAATAACAGCACCTAGTTAGATATAAGGAAACCCACAGAAAGTTACTTTGTTTTTTTTTTTTTTATGTAAAATGCAGATACAACAAAAGGATATTTTTCAATTTTTGAACGTTATTGTTGTATTATATTGGACGAAGCGTTAAGTACGGGATACACCTCGCACTTTTAGGCATCCATTCACGAAACCCAAAATTTTTCGAATCCAGAAGTGTTGCAACCTCCGGATTTTTAAGGTGCCAAACATCCTATTAACATGGAACTCACGGTTTCGGTTTCTCTTATCTGAGAAGGCATACTCCGATTTTTGTTCCGGCCGGATTTGAACCTGCGTCATTCGGATCAAAAGGCAAATGCGTTTACTGTTGCGATCACTTTTGGACGTAGTTTGAAATTATTTACTTGTATAAACAAGAAAAATATCAAGCAACGCAGTGAGACCTGTACAAAAGCGCACTAAAAAGGATGTAAATTTTTACTTGTATAACTGTTTTATATTTATTTAATGCAAAACATTAAATAATTATAAAACAATTATATAAAGAAATACGTATTCAACGTCAATTTTATGCAGAATTCGAGAAACAATAATATATAGAGAGTTCCATCTAAAATATTCGAGGACCGTTCGTGTCCTCGAAACAGCCATCCCGAACTAATTATTATATATTGCTATATAATAAATAAACTTGTCTGGCGCGAAGGTGCCGATACTTATGTGTTGTTTATCTAAAATAAGATCCACCGAAACATTCGTTCTTTGATTTCGCTTAAATACGCATATTTCTTTCAATCAACTAATTAAAATTTTAAAGGAAAAATATCTCAATGTCTGTTCTTTAATATTCACTAAACGTTAACACTTCATTGAAACAAAACAGTAATATTGTTGAATGACGTTTTTGAGATGTTCCGTTAGCAAGTAATATGTGTTGCTAATAGGTGACTAAAACTTGTAGTTTGTTGAATGATTTAACCATTTCCCTTTTTGTCAATGTAAAAGCTCCATCAATGTATAATTTATCGAAGTTTTCCAATAAACAATTTGTACGCTTTTCGATGTCATACGAGCACATAAAAAAGAATTTTGATATACAATAAAATTAAGAAGCAAATCGCTCATTTCAAACCTGATGCTTCCAGCCAGCTTTCTTCGACATAAACGTAGACTTGTATTCGTTTGGGTTACGACATCTCATCTCTCCCCGAGCTTGCTCGATATTCTCGCTAAATATAAACGAAACTTGCGCATATTTATTTGCGTTAAACAACACATATTTCGGTTACATCCTCGCACAATAACCATATTATCACCTAAAATGTGGGCCTCACCACTTATAGCAAAAAAGCATCGTAGTTTTAATTTGTTTGTGCTTATTTTCATTTCCTATTATTATTTTCCTATTACCTTGTATATTATTTCCAACTTTATTAAATTATTAAAAGACACGCTTCTGAGTGGGGGAAGAACGTACAAAATCAACGTTGTGTTGGTTCCAAGTTCCTTAAAAATCGAACGAGCGAAATTTATGTAACATTCAACTATTGTTTCTTGATTCTGCTCCAATGATTGAATTAATAAACCAAGGATTAATAAGTACTTCGCAGAATAACGGAAAAGATTCCGTTATTATCTTATGTATACTTCAAGCCGGCGCGGTTTTACTCTTAATAATAGAGACATAGTTATTTAGAAAGATATCTACTTCTCTCCTACTATAATGTTATAGTTTGCACATTTTTATGATATCTATTAGTTTGCCATTAGTAACAAATTGCGTGTGGTGCACTATACAACGCAACATATGTACGCCGTTCAATAATTAACGGACGGGTAGACCCGTGTCAGTTTACAGTGTATACGTAACGTAAAATGCATAACGCTAACGAAAGCCGTTCTCTGTGCATTTTCACATGCATACGCATCATGTGCATGTGGATAAGTCGTTTATTTTGAGCAAAAAGTAATCCCATTAACGTCTAGGAGTTAAGAAATGCGTACGTAGGTATACAAATAACGGAGATGGCGGTATTTGCGTTATTTCAAATAGAAGAATAAGTTTCGAAATTGTTCTGAAGAAAGGCGGAAATCACCGGGTGATCATTACGTTCCGGTTTAATTGCTGTTATTTATAACATCTTTTCGAATATTAGGGCGACATTCTGTGTTATAAATGTATATAGTAAACAAATTACTGTTACTTCTGATCTCTAATCTTATTTCGCATTTGTGAGAAATACATCTGACATGTTTTAAACTTTGCAAAAACTGTTATATTTTATTTAATTTACGTAAAAATAGCAACAGGCGAATAATAATTAAGCCTGCCGAAGCGAGTGCTGACACATTGGCGGCGATGATTAGAGCTCCCCAAAGTGCGTGGCAAGTCAGAAGGCGTACCGCCAGGCGTGGCCAGGGGAATATGTAATGTAATATATAAGCAAATAACTCGCATCGCATTTCGGTAGTTTATTACCGTATGCGATCGGGTTGTGACGGTATGGCGGACGCGCGTAGTAAGAAACGCCCACAGGCCGACAAAGTGAAAGAGTTCTGTGGAGAATTTCCTGACTTAATATATAATGGAAGTAAGATTATATGTAAAATTTGTAATATACCTCTGATGTGCAATGATAAATATGGCTGTAGAAGACATGTAAATAGTCAGCAACACAAAAATAAAAAACTGGGTGTATCACCGACTGAGGCAACTCAATTTATAATTGATTTATTTTATATGCTGACTGCGTGTAATTTACCGTTTTCCTTACTCAGGAAGAAACCATTCCGTGAATTTTGGAATAAATATAATCCAGACTTTGAGTTACCGTCGGAAACAAGCTTAAGGAGATGTGTGCCAAGTGTACGTACCGAAATTGAAAACAGGATCAGATCTGCAATAAAAAATAAACTACTGCGGTTATGTATTGACGAAACGACAGACCGTAAAAAACATTCTATTTTGAATGTGATTGTACGTATACTGGAACCTCGTCAACCTACAAAGGGAATTTTATTAGCTAGTAAAAGACTAAAATCGTGTACTGCCGACGCTATCGAGAGCGTAGTCGTTGATACTTTACAAACATTTGAAATTGCCACTACTCAAGTATTAATTTTCATGACCGATGGTGCCGCGACAATGCGTTGTGTAGGTCGTTCTCTTCAAGAACATTATGGGATGATGTTACATATTACTTGTAAACTTCATGCTCTGCATATTGCGGCTGAAACTATTCGTGCAAATTTCCCTGAGGTAAATGCATTAATAACAAATACGAAACGAGTGTTTCTCAAATCTCCCAAACGTACCAGTGAATTTCATAAACAGTGTCCCGCTATTCCCGAACCACCAGAGCCGATTCTTACGCGTTGGGGGACATGGCTGAAGGCAGCGTTTTATTATTTTAAATACTTCCGGCAAATAAAATCAGTCGTCTTACAATTCAATCCCAACGAATCTGCGGCTATTAAGGAAAGCCAGGATAAATTCCAAGATATTTCCGTTGAAGCAGATTTACAAACCGTTTACAACAATTATAGAGAAGTACTTGAGGCAATAAATAAATTACAAAATAGTGCACTGTCTCTGACGGAGTCAGTACAAATATTAGATGGCGTTAATAGACTCCTACACTGTATAAATAACAAAAAAAAAGATATCGTTATAAGAAAATTCTGAAAGTATAATGAAGAAAGATACAAATTTTAGCAGGTTAGGACAAGTTTGGGAAGGTAACTCTACTGATCCGGTGACTAAATTCAAAGATTATTTTCATTACGCGTGTATTACATCATTGTCGTATGTGCAACATTCCACAAGATATTGTAGACGATGAAGAATTTCGAAAATTTCTGGAGAAATACCCAAACAAACCCGAAAACGATAGTAGAAACCCGTAGAAAGTTCAACCCAACCCGCAATGTCGGTTAGGGTATTGAAACATGGGTAAAGCTAGAAAGTTACTAAAATAATCCCATTTTCAATTGCACCACGTAACCTGTTTTTCCCATGCATCCTGTCTTGTAGTTGAATTTATTAGAAACAGTTATCCAAAAGCATGTCAATTAATATTTTCTACCCAAAAACTTTTGAGTAAATTTCCAAAACGCATTCGTACAGGATATTCCTTAGTCACACCACAGCCTGCATTGACGAGATGGAGAACGCGGCTTAAAGCCGTTTTATAGTATAGGAGATTTTTGGATGTTACTAAACATTCTATCTTAAATTTAAATCCGCAAGAAGCCCAGAAGGTTGTTTCAGATACTGAAATCTGGGCGCAAATAGGCCAAATTTCTAAAAATTAATTCAATTCTTTTAGATACTATTTCCAAATTAGAGAACATCAAGTTTTCATTACATGAAGCGCTAAATACAGCAGACGACCTCAAAGCCTCGTTAATAAATCTAGCGTAGGAAGGTTAACAACCGACAAATTCTGTGCGGTTGTAAATAAAAATCCCGATTTTCACGTTACAGTAAGCATAGACAAGAATTCAAGTAAAAACCAAGGGCGCGAATGTAATACCTTTTTAAATTTGCGAACGTCGCATCATTAGACGCAGTACGTTCTTTTCCCGAATACACCAACATACGATTTGAACCTTATCGTAGGAATATGACTAATGATACTGATCTTTGCCTCAGTCGACAGTAACGCCACAATCAAACTAAAACAGTAAGTAACTGCACATATTATTTTGAATATTGATTATTATCAATATGAAAAATGCGCCTGGGTTACTACCGAACCGTACGCTACTGTGAAAGCGCTCGTTTCTGCAAGCTTAGTCTTTATCGAGGGATTATACGAGTAAACGAGTGCGCAATACCTTATTTACTCTTTTGTTTATCCACTCGTATGTGACTTTCTAAACAGTTTATTGATAAATAAAACTGCAAAATTGTACAGCTCGATTAATTAGTTCATTGGATAAATGAGGGCTTTCTCCAACAGGAAGTCACTAGCCGATTAAATATTGTAGTCAAGCACGAAATAGGTATGCATGTATATATCTACCGGGTCTCTAGCATACATGCATGGTGAAGGACGAGAGCGAGTGACAAGTCCTGGTGCAAACCATTGGATGGTGCCCACTTCAATAAAAAACCATAATACACGGTTTCAAGGATTAACAGCTTTTTCCGACAAACCACCGGATGGGTCATTTCTGGACAAAGAGAAAGAGGTTGCGTGAGCATAATTTAAAGACGAGAGGACGTGCTACACATCTTCCGCCGTCAAAGGAACGCCATGCACACAGAAATCGTTAGGCGATTGAACATCGTCACCGCAAAGTAGTCTAACATGGTTGTAGAACCAATCGTAGTACCATTTGCTCGTACAATTAGCGAACGATTCGTTCTAATCGATGAGAATGGTTGTCATCACCACGCTACGAGTGTAAATGAACAGATAGAATTTTATAGTATTGAGAAAATGAATTGGCCTGCATTCGACATGAACTGCATCGAATACGTCTGGGCAGATATGTTGAGGTAAATCAACCTAATCGAACAGGCGCCACACACTAGTTGAAGTTTTGCGCTGAATTCGACATCACATACTTCAGCAAAAATTTAAAAAGTATGGGAGTATGGATGCTAAAGCTATTTGTTCGTTATTGCTTTTGTCGTTTTAAACAAACTGCAGTGTCAGTTAAATATAAAAATATTAGAAATTATTTTATTACCCACTTCGATTGATAAGCAGTGTACTAACGATACATCACGGTACATTCTTAAAATAATTTTAAATAAAAAACTCTCGTAATCGTATGTATATGGCTACAATCTAGCCGAAAACGATAAAATGACAAATTACATGCACTTCCTTGAATATTTGGAAACACTTTGTTATAGGTATGCCCGGTCATTGTTATGTTTATTGGTTTCCGGCCTGGAATCGCGTAGAGATTGCGTTGGTTCGCCGACGGTCAATAATGTATTTAGACAGATTAAGTGGTCAAAATTATTGTTGTAATTTAATTAAGTATAAATTATAAATTTAAACAGTAAGCGAGTATTTATTAAGAAAAATATGCTGTACCTAATTATTTGTGAAGTAGATGTATTAAACTCGAAAGTTTCACATACTCTTCATTCATTATGTCCATATTCAACAGTATTTTAGAAGTCGAAGCAAGGGTAAATTCATATTTTTGACTTATCGTTCTAAGAACCTGTAATACTGAGAGTAACCGGGAGACGCGGATAATTGTTACCAGGAAACTAGCAAATATATTATCGAAAATCGAAAATTGTCAAAACCGTACTTCGTTACAATCTATAACAAATCAGTTAGAAATATAATTGTAAAAAAATACAGTCTTATTCGGATATAGTACGAAAAAAAAATTAGGTGAAAGAAACGCATGAGTAATGCCTAAATACAAAATATTATGGTTCTATGTGCACGTAGTAACGAGAAAATGATTTTTCTTTATTCGAGTCCGACTCTGTCTTAGTTAACATATGGGAATCACCGGCAGTCGCTGAAGCAGCGTTCGGATATCCATTTAGTATGCACATAGCATTCACCGTCATTACACGCAATTGCAATGGCATCCTATACGAATATCGAATACACCGATATGATTTTGATTTATGGCGAAACAGGACAAAATAGTCTTGCGGCAGAAAGTTTGTACGCGGAACGGTTTCGCAATCGGCGGCATCCATCATCCGAGACAATTGTGAGAACCGTGTATCGACTTCGAGAAACAGGATCAGTAATTCCACGTTTCGAAGGTCGTGGCCGTCATATATCACGTAGAGTTCAGCAAGCAGAAGAGCATATTTTAAACATCGTTGAGGCGGAACCAGGCATAAGTACTACAACTTTAGCCCAGCAAGTAAATGTGTCCCAAACGACGGTGCATCGAATTTTGAAAAATAATTTACTTCATCCGTATCACATCCAGCGCGTGCAAAGATTAACGGAATTAGATTATCCTCGCCGTCTTGCCTTCTGCGAGTGGTTTCAACGCACCGAAGTTCGTCAACCACGTCTTGCGTCAGTAATTCTCTTTACCGACGAATCCACGTCTACAAGAGATGGTATTTTGAATTACCATAATATTCACCACTGGGCAGACGAAAACCCACACGAGATACACCAAGGCGCCTCGCAAGTTAGGATATCTGTCAATGTTTGGGCGGGTTTAGTAGGCGATTACCTACTTGGACCACATGTGCTCCCACAACGATTAAATACAGAATCCTATTTACAGTTCCTCCGAGATGAATTACCCGAGTATTTGGATGAGATACCACTAGCGATACGGCAACAATTGTGGTTTATGCATGACGGAGCACCCGCGCATAGTAGTCGAGTAATTCAAGCATTTTTGAACCAAAGATTTCCACAATGGATTGGACGTGGAAGTCGTACTCCATGGCCACCTCGTAGTCCCGATCTAAATCCATTAGACTTTTTTCTGTGGGGATACATGAAAAGCTTGGTATATGATCGTCGCCCTGATATTGAAAATGTCGAAGATCTGCGAAATCGCATTTATGTTGCAGCTCAACGCATTCGCGAAGACATGGTAAATTTTACTCGTGTGCGTAATAACTTTCGTCGCCGAATTGATGCCTGTATTAGAGCTCACGGTGGACATTTCGAACATTTTTTACATTAATAAATTATTTTGTCCTGTTTCGCCTAGATCGGTCCTTGTTAGGACCACCACAAATTTCATAAAAAGAAAAAGAATGTATAACTACAAATAACTCAAAACCCGACATTTCGGATGCATTAACTTTAAACATTAAGAACGCAAATCATATGGTTATCGGCATATTCAATGTAAACACATAAACACTTCGACATCAGCTGTACGACAGACTAATGCATTTCAATAGACTATTCACTATTCATAGCATCTACAATGCTTTATCGCTTTTTATTTGCATCTGGGTTAACTTTGATTCATCAGCGGTATTTGTATAATATAGGAGAAACAAAGATATGGACCGGCTTTACCTGCATTTTGGGCCCTAAAATTTGAAAAAAATGTATATGTTACAAATAAATTTCTTTTTAAATTTTCAGTAACACATTGATAGGTAGTCTTCAGATTTCGGTAGCTTACGTGCTATTTACAGGTAACCCTGTATATAATATATTATATTTTATATAATATAATATATATAATTCAAATAACGCGGTAGTGTAATATCTTAAGTTTCTACAAATAACCACTAGATGGCGCTGCTGCAATTTTTTTTGTTCCTAATTTTACCATGTGTTTCTTGGTACTTTCAGTGTATAATTTGAAAAAATCTCCGCCCGGTAAAGAATCGAACTTGACGTCCCTGTAAGGAAATATCAATCGGAGTGTCATAAGGCGCGTTCTCGGAATATAATCAACATGGTCTATTGGTTAGCACGCCTATCTGGCAAACGAAAGGCCTTTAAGAAAATGGAGATTAACAACCAACCCGAATAAATCAGCAGTCACGGTGTTCCCCTGTCGAACTAATCCTGTAAGCATACCTAGGTATCCCAGATTCCTAGGTGCTGTGATCACGAATGCCACCCCTATTAAATACTTCAAGGTGTCAAGCTAAACCGGCACCTAACATTTAAAAGCATGACGCAATCAAACGCTCATAAAACCATCGCCGCGTTGAGGCTATTAAGATATCCGCTGCACCATCGCAGCCTACGGCGAAAACATAAAATCCAACTATACAAGGCAGTCCTCAGGCCCATGCTGACCTACGGAGCCTCTGTATGGAGTAGCGGTTCGAAGCATCACATACATACGCTCAAGGTAGCACAAAATAAGTGCCTGAGAATGATTCTTGGAGCGGATATGCGAACGCGAGTAGGCGATCTGCATGATAGAGCCTGGATCACCATGGTAGAAAAAGACGGCCGAGAAATTTTAGGAAAAAACGGCGCGGCACGAAAACCCGCAGATAATAATAGCAATCGCCGAAGTTAGACAGCAACAGGAAAAGTATAAATGGCCATACCAACATCTGGCAATTTATCAACGCCCACGAGAGCAATAACGGTCAAAGCAGAGATGAAAAAACAAAAATTTTTTCGATTGTTTAGGTCAGCCAGTCAATACCAAGGAGATCACGGATTTCTATGTTCCGCCGACGGACGTAAACATAATTTACGTTGAAACAGTAGTAACAGAATAATCGGACTGGTAATTTATCTACGGCGAAAGCAATTTTGTAAAAAAAAAATGAAAATTTCACGTAAAGGTTTTCGTTGAATGATTTTTGACGATTTTTGTAAAACCCTCGAATCTTTTTATTCAATTTTTGACAACAAAGTATTATCAGAAAACACTATTTGCAAAATTTTGCCGTGATCTCTGCAGTACATTCGATTTTGTATGATGTGTCAACAAAAACAGGCTCATGTTAATTGGTATAAAGAGACGCTTAAGAAATCAGTATACAACATCGCAACAAGTGACGAAACTTGAATATACTTGTAAGAGTCGGAAACTAAGCAACTATCAATAGTTTAGGTGTTCCCAGATGAACCGAATCCAAAAAGACTTTGGACGCAAAAGGTTGCTTGCTTTTTTCTTTTTTGTACTGGATATGTCGGAAACATCGCATTAGAGAATCGAAGAACGGTTGATGCTAAATGATATACAATTTGTTCGTTAGAAATCATTGATGAAATCTGGAAAAATACTGAACCACTTCGCATCATCCTTCATTTTGACAATGCCGGTTCTCACTTAGCATGTCAAACAAGTGATTATTTCAAGGAAGAAAATATCGAATTAATGTCTCATAGCTCGTATTTACTTGACTTATCGCCTAACGACTTCTTTTTGCGATTTTTATCACTTCAAAAACCATGTTTTAGGGATACAATTTGTACCATTTCTTTTTTCTTTCATTGTTTTTGCAGAAATTTAAAAGGTATCTCTTATTTACACTGCTGGCCATAAGTTTGTAATCTTCATTAGTTCAACAAAGGTATTGCAATAGGATTCGTAAATATTTCAAAAAATGAAACAATAACAGAAAAACATTGCACGTTTTATTTCAAACCAAGGTGTGTACAAGAAGGTAAATTTATAATCTTTCTTACTGCAACTGAAGTTTTTTTTTTTTTAGGTTTAATCATTGCTGCGTAGTCGCGACACTGATTTTCAAAAATTCTCGGCATCAGAAAGATCCGTAACTAATACTTAGATCCGATGGTACAGCATTGTGTTCGAGGATACCTTTAGTTTTCTCTTTTGAAAGTTTCAACTTTTACAATGTTACCTAGCCCAAAATGGAGAGAAACATTCCAAAATCATTCACCATCCATTCAGTTGGCACTACATATTGTGCTGAAATTTTTTCTCCAGCAGATCTCATAAAATTTATCGTTTACAACCGAACACTTTATACTTGGTTCCAGTCTAGAAAGTTATTCCTCAATTTTCTAATGTCCAATCGAGACGTGTTCTTGCCCGTTGTAATTATTGTTTTTAATTTGGCGGGCATAAGAACGGCTTCCGCACTGTTACATCTCTTTATCGTTGGAAGAAAATTAGATTTTTCACGATAATTGTTGAACTCGGCGTGGATTTCAAATGCTATTAATCACTTGGTTTTCTTTAAAATGACGGTGATTTGTTAGAGTAAAAGTGTTTTGTTAAGAATTTTATGATTGCTCGATATTCGAGTTTGTTCATGATCTTGATACGTGACAACACAAACTGATAGATATTAGAATTAATATCGCAGCAATTGCTTTGTAAATTGTCAAACACAAGGCATATGTGATAACAAAATAACATAATGAACTTCAATTGAGCTGTCTAGCCCAGGAATATAAAAACGACCCTTTGTAGGTACACATTACGTGCAGGTTCAACCAATTAACCTAAGTTTTAATTAAACTTAGAAACTAAGCAATATGATGAACGTTAGGTCTTACAAAAAACAAAGAAACAGCCCTACTATGCTTAGTGCTTACAAGGAAAGGTAGGTAAATGTGTCTCGCCGATTTAAATGAAACTTGGTGGGTTTATAAACCAATCTAGTGTAAGACCAATGGCGCCCGGCCCAATAGCCCGTTAGGGGGGTGTCGGACACCCTAACCTCAAGACTATCCTTCGCTGTTTCTTTTAATAACTCAGAAACTATGAGAGATATCCGGAAAAAGTTAGGACAAGATTTTATCTGTTTTATATGCCCTAAACGATGGTGTAACTGTTTTCCCGATATCAAGTATCTATTTACGAAAACAACCCTCCAGCCTCTCATTTTTCTATACATTTCAGAATTGTTTATTACTACACCAATACAGAGACTATCTATATCTATAGATATAGATGTATGTTATATGTATGTATGACTTATGTATGTTGCATCAATAACAAAATTTTCTTATTTCTAATATTATTTAGAATACTAAATAGAAATTAACAGGTGCTTAAAGCCCTAGTCTATAGTTTCATTGTTCTGTACATAATCGGTATTCGTGATAATAATAATAATAGTAATAATGGTAGGTGATAGAATGCGATGTACATTTTATAAATATGTGATACGATAGCTTATAAAAGATCACGCCACATAAGCACTATAATAATGGTAATCTGTGTAGAAATGTTGAAAGCAAAGGAACTATTACACCATGCGCAACGAATAAGTGTAAGCTTTCCACAAATGCTGCATTTTGGTGGCTATCCTTCGGGAAGCAGAAACCTACAGGATTTTCAAAAGCTGGCGGGCGTTCGGCGATGTAACTACTTTTATACCATGCGTATTTAAATAGATCGAAGAACCTTGGTGATGACAACTGATTATGAATTAAAGATTGTAACTGAATAATATTGTTTCTTTGGTGTAAAATCATATCGTGTACCATAAGTAGTACTTCATCGGAAAATTTCTCACAAAATACGTCTATATTCTAAAGTCGTAAACCTTTAAAGGTTGTGCCATTGATGTTGTTTTCTTTGGAATTGTGTAAATATTGACTGTTTTGCTTGATAATACAAGAAAATGTTAACATTATAATATAAGTCTCATAACTCATATATGCAGATCGATCTAGTTAGAATTTTATGGCAAAGATTTTTCATATCACGGATACCGATTATGTACAGGACAATGCACAAACAATAGAGCTCCAAGCATCTGATAATCTCAATATTCTAAATGATACTAGAAATAAGAAAATGTGCTTATTGATGTAACATACAGAAGTAATAGAAGTACATATATATTCCACATAGCCTCTGTATTCGTGTAGTAACAAACAATTCTGAAATGTATAGGAAAATGAGGGAGTGGAGGTTGTTTTCGTAAACAGATACTTGATATCAGGAAAATAGTTACACCATCGTTTAGGGCATATAAAAGAGATAAAATCTTGTCTCAACTTTTTTTTTCGATATCTCTAATAGTTTCTGAGTTATTAAGTGAAACAGCGAAGGGTAGTCTTGAGGTTAGGGTGGCCGGCATCCCCTTAACGGGCGATTGGGCCGTTAGGATAGTTGCCGTTGATCTTACACAAGATTGGTCTATAAACCCATCAAGTTTCATTTAAATTGGTGAGATACGCATTTGCCTAGCTTTCCTTGTTAGTCAAGAATTGTGCGATTTTATTTCCAGACAACATAGACAGTTATCATAGTCTAGACTAATGAGCAAAACAACCAGGATATCAATCAATATATAACTTTATTTTAAATTAATATCCTAAATAAATATTATTTGTAAAAATGATATTGATTGAAATGTATTTAATTCACACAAATTTAACCCACTTCTCATACCGCTCATACAACTTTACACAATACTGACTGTAAATTAAATACATTTTCATTACGAACACGATACTTATGTATATAATTACATAATTTACTGTTGCTAACTGATTATGACAAATATATATATATAACAAAACATACTGGAAAATTATGTTCATATGCACAATTAAAAATAGTATAAATTGATAAGAAACTAATGTACAGTAATTAAAAAAACTTAATAATGAGTAGTTGAGTATGATTAAAAACATTCATATTCAGGTACAAACATTCAACTATGTTGAAACGTAATGTTGTTTTTAACCATTGATAATGAGATCATTTCTCTATAAAAGTTTAACTTTTATAAGTTTAAAACGTATTTGTTTCTAACAGCTTAATAAATTAATAAGATAATATAATACATACACACATGATTTCCAAACGAATAAAACTGAAACATAATGGGATACTTAATAATTTATGCTTTTAATTTGGAACAATATAAAAACATTTACTTTGGGTCTTTTTTAATTTGACAAGAACCTGTTTTTACAAATTAACACCTCCTACCTCCTACTATTATTTTCTTGACGCCGTAATTACAATACTACTTCGCTACATTCCATACTTTCTAGGGGAACTATAGAATGTAGCGAATACTGTGGTATTTAAAAAAACTTTTTTATAACTCGTTTCCTTTTTTTCTTATTGAATTAACTGTAGATGTGAAGGTATGAACAAACAAAATTTTGTTTATGCGTATAAACGAGGTGATACGTAAAGTTAATGATAAATTATTCTTTTGTACATTATATGCATGCGCGAAGTGAACAATTTTAATTTAGAACAAGTTCCTCGGTGAGTCTCGTGCGCCTACATACATAATTATCTTTTGCGGCTTATGCGAATTTAGAATATGAATGTTTTTGATGTACATTAACCATCATTTTACATAATCATTGATCATGCAATAAACGTTACGAATATTTTGTTATCGTTAACAAGTAACTTAAATCAAAAACTTAAAGTATTGTATATTAAATATCTGATTTGATGTTTATTGACTGGAAGAACACATCCACAATCACGTGCATGTCAACTCCTGTTTATTTGCTTTCGCTGGAAGAAAGAAGTATTGCGAGTAATTTAAACATGAACTGTAAATAAAGAAAGAAAAGAAAAATAAGCGGTATAAGGTACTATGTATGTACAATAACAATTTTTTTTTTTAGTGGAAGGGATCTCCTTAAATTAAACTCGATATGTATAGCGGAGCAGTATAAAATAAAAATTAATAGAACGGCACTGTAGTACCTTTAGTGTTAAATTACGCCCACCACCGCGGTCCCTGTGGGCGGGAAGGGGGATAAATTTGAAATCCTGAATAGCAGTCCCCATTTTTTATCGCAAATTTGGATTCTACGTCAAAAACTACGTACGATTCTTTCGATTTTTTTTCGATTCGCTACAGATAGGGCCGTAATCGCAAGAAATGAAACAGAATTAAACGTTCAAAAAACAGAAAAACACATATTTAGTGTTTTTCGACAAACTATTCAACGATGTTTCGGTGGCCTCTTCCACCACTTGCTGTGTGGGTTAGTTGGTAATTAAACTACCTGTAAGGGTTTTCGAAAAGTGCTAGTTAATCTGATCGCGATGTTAGCCAACAGCATTCATTTTTACAGAACAAGTGGTTTCAACATGATGGTTGTCCGGCGCATTATTCGGTAGTAACACGTGAAGTTCTTGACCGCGAATTCCACGGCCGCTGGATTGGTAGAGTCCAATAAATTGTCCTGCCAGGTCACCAAATCCGATATCGGCAGCATTTTTCTTATGTTGAGCTACCTAAAAGACAAAGTGTACCCACAAGTACCAACAACTCGCGAGTGTATTATTGAACGAATTGGGAATACTTATATCCATATTAATAGGGCGTACTTCTCAGTTCAACAAATATATTGAAGTTAAAGGTCAACATTTCGAGCATTCACTTTATTAATAAGAGGCTAAGGGACTCTCGTTAATCAAGCACCCCGAAAGTTGAGAGACAATGGCACTCACGCTAATCAACCACTGCAAAGGGAACAGAAACCTACTACGTCCACGTCCTTGTTCTTGGGTTACGCTAAATGTAATTTATTTACCAACCATCCCACCCACAGCAGATTGGGGAAGAAGCGACCGCAGCGTCATTAACGACATTGTCTAAAAACACTAAGTAAATGCGTGTTTTTCTGTTTTTTGATTCTTTTTAACTCTGTTCAATTTCTTGCGATTTCAGCGTCATCTGTAGCGAATCTAGAGTTCGAATCTCCGATAAAAAGTAAGAGTGCCTGATTAATATTTCAAATTTGGCCTCCTCCCGGTCAACAGAGGTTGTGGAGTAGGCGTAGTTTAATATTAACGGATGACCCCCTCAGAGATATTAAAGTTTTAATTCGGCAAATTTTTCTGTACGATAAGTATTTTTCGAGATACTACAAAATTCCAGGGTAAATGGTTCATCCAGTATATAACGTAATGCAATCGTTTGTATGGTTAGCCTTTCACTTATTCTTACTTTATTCGAAAATCCTTTCCAAAAAATAAAATCGAAAGATCTACAATTATTATCAAGCACATTCTTATTCACAAATTTGTTAAGAAATTGACTAACAGCGAAACATAAATTTGCATGCAATGTATCTCCCATATAAATATCTTGAAGATGTTATTGTACTTTATTAAATGTACTGAAATATAATAAATTAGACATTACTTATTTTAAAATAATTTATTTAAAATGTGTTGGTAAAAACGGTCATTAATGACAAGTATAATGTTATTTAACGCATCTTTAAAACAATGTATTTTAACGTTCCTAATTGTAATGCAAATAATTCTATCATTAAATGTAGAAAATTTCATGATCACTTGTAAGTAATAAAACTAATAATTGCTTTATTTACTACAATTAAAATTTACCTTCTCTTTCCCTCCTTCTGATCTTTTTTCTACGTCTTTCAATTGTCGCTAATTCTGCCTTTACATTGGCATAAGTTTTTCTCAGTTCGGCAAGCTTTTGTTGCAAAACTGCGATTCTTTGAGAACTGTCCAAGCTTGGATCTATAACAAAATTATTTAATAAGAATTAAATTCAATTTTCAATTCAAACGTACCAAATTCAACGAAGAAATTGTACTTTGAGGGCCTTGGAGAACGAGTTAACCTAGTATCTACACTACTTATTAAACCAATGTTAGTATTGCCTTGTACTGAGTGCTCTGATGTATCGTCACTATCACTATTATGCCTTGAACGATTATTTGGCTTTCTCCCTCGCTTTGTGGGTATATCATCACCTTTACACGACCTACGTCGCTTTTTACATGGTGATGGCAATACATCGTCTCTTCCTTTCTTGCACACTGAACCAGATTCGCTATTCATCAATGTATCTGCAATGAGAAATTTTACTTTTCATATTTAGATTCCCTTGATTATACTTTCACACGAAAAAATAAACAGTCCGGTATGTTTAAGGTAAAATATAATCCTTACCTTCTTCACTATATGGAGATACTTTATTGCTTGATCCTCTTCTCAAGTTAGGATAATCAGTTTCAGCTTCGGTCGATTTACAACTATCATTATCTGCAGTATTAGGCGATAGGTCACCATTTTCTCTGCGAGAAAAAGGAATATTATGTTAATGATTAAATGCTTTTAAATCTTAACCAAAAGCTAATCTTGGTAGCGAAATTTCTATCTTTTCATAAAATTGCTTTGTTTAAACACGTTCGCTGTAACTAAATTACTCAGCTGATTTATGTAATGTTGCTGCTTCAATATAACAAACGCCAAATTTTGTGAAAACGGTCAAATTTCAATAGCGCCATCTAGTGGTCGTATGTAAAAACTTAAGACGCTACCCTCATACATTTCGACTAGCAGTTGTAGCCAAGAATATTTACAACTTAAATATATTGCAACATTAATAGCCAAATCAAATTTTCTAAAATTTTTCTGAAAAAAAAAAACAATGTTTAACACTATAAGCTTAAATTTTACAAACGCCCACCATTTTAAGGTAGCAAATAATATGTTTTTACTTGATTTGAATATAGCAGTCACTAGTAGGTGACGTTTGTCATAAGAGATCCATATGTTCTTTTTATAATAAATCGATTGCTAATATTTATTTGTGTCATTTTATTTAGAAACAATAACACTATAGAAATGGGGAAGAAATTTAAGAAATTGGGCAGAATCTTCGAATTTCCTCCAATGGTTAGCACTGCTGAAAGTCTACATGGGTAATACAGAATTGCTCTTTTATCATCAAACAATGAGAGAAAAATTAATAGCACTTATCAATATAACTTACCCTCTAGGAGACAAGTTGCTAAGTGTACTTTCTGGTGTTGTTGGCGGCGTATTATCCAGAACAGCCGACGAAGCGTCCCTATTTTCATGACTTTCCATATTAATGGCTAAAGGCGGGGGTATTACTCTTTCCTTATTCGTTTTAATCTCACTCAATAAATTTTTGCTATTGGTACTGCTACATGGAACACTAGCAAACGGCATTTCTAATTCATTCTTTTTTGGTTTTATTTCGTGTTCGTTTGCAGTTGGTGTTGGACTACCTGGTATCGTTTCTTCGCACCATAACAAGGAATGAGAGTCAGGTTCCTCTTCTTTCACATTCTCCACGTCCATTTTAATTTCTTCCTTCATAGTTGTATCATTATTTTGTGCCATAGAAATTGAAATATGAAATTTGAAATTTCTTTGCGGTTCATCGATTTCAATTTGATCTTGCTTAACAAACGAAGCATTGCTATCGCTCTCTTTGCTGTACGGTTTCATATCTAAAGACATGCTAGTTTGGGAATCTTCATCCATTATAAGCCTTTCGTCTAAAAGCAAAAAGAGTAGAACATACTTTACCTAAACAACGAGAAACATTTATTACCTGAATCACTAGTATCTGTATCTGATTCCTCTATAAATTCTTTGCTGACGATTTTGCGGGAAGTACGTTTTTTCAAATCTAAGTCTTTTATTCTTTCGGAGGTCTTTACTTTTGAATCGATATCCTTCGGGGAAGGCGCTTGTAATTTTAGGTCGGGTGTTTCTGCTTTAACTTCATCTGCTTTTGGAAGAACATCGCTAATTTCCTTTTCTTCTTCATCTTCAGCTTTAACATCTGTATGGGGATTGTGTTGAACTTGAGCTATCTCTTCTTCTTTTTCGATTTGCTCCTGTTTAACCGGGCTAGCAGGTTCTCTGTTTTTGATCATATTAAATTTTTGTAAAATGGAATCGGCAATTTTGGTTCCAGTTTTAACATTGATATCCTTTAAGCTGTCGACTTTTGTTGAAAATTGAGGAACATAAAGATCCTTCAAAAGTGTCGAATCGCTTTCTTGAAACACGGGCGCTATCTGACGAGATAACGAAGCGATTTTCTCTTGGGTATCTTTGCTTTCAAGATAAGTTTCGGAGGTTTTCGATTCATCCTCACTTTCAAGTCTATTTAAAGTAATAGTTTTTGATAAATCATCTTGTTTTGGACTTGGATGGTTAATCAATAATGCATCGTTACTATCATTATCAAATGACAAGACATTCTTCATCGTTGATTCTAATAAATCCTCATCATCACTCGTAGTCGGTTTTCTATCATCGGATTTGGGTGTAGTGAATCCTACACAGTCTGAATCTATATTGGAACTAGGTGATGATTTGGAAAACGAAGTACTTGTGAAGAGTTGTTCTTTATGAGTGAAAAGTGGCTCATTCGGCGAATCTTCGTTATCCGATATGTCCAATCGTTCATCGGTATCGTCTTCCATAGTTAAAGGTAATTCCTTAAAAAGAACCAAAGGTGAACCGAGATTCAATATTTTTGAGACCTTTTTGTAATCGACAGATTTCTCTGTGGTAGATTTTCCTATATGAAATGATGGCGATTCTACCAACTTATCAAATGGATCTTCAATTTCTTCAACCTAGACATAAAACAAATTTCATCAAAATTTTACGCTCCACAAATTTTCTATTAACTTAAAAAACAATAATTACATTATAAATTGTTTGAAATAATATGTTTCTTAAAGTTAAGTTTCTTAGTGTAATATAGGCTTTTTACTTAAAGCGAGATATAATACTAGAATTGTATCGCCTGTAAGACTCAATTTATAGACTTTAGTTCACTGAGTAACAGAAACGTTTGTGTCTATTTAAAAGTGAACATAAAACCAGAGCATTGATATTCTACCCTCCAAAAGTAGAGGTAATACAGGATCGATCAAATCGGTTCTTGTGCATTTGAATATTAAACATTAAAATTATAACGGTGGGTGAAGAAGTACAATAGTGTAAAAGAGTAGCGTAATTTGCTTTCCTTTATTTTTATGAAATTATCATCAATGCATTTTTATTCATCCTACAAAACACTGCTGAGTAAGGTTACAATAATAATGGAGCAATAACAAATTAGCAAAAAAAAAAAAAAACTAAATACAATTCTTGCCTTCAAGCCTTGCATTTTTTTTATGTAAAAACATCTAGGGCGGCATAAGTGGTTTACCGACCTTCGTCACCTGGTGAAGGTTGGAACCTTCCACGTGGAAGTACACGAATAAGATTATATTTGTGTACAAAATCGACGTTATGTTGACTTCAGTGTTGCATGTCACGGCTAGTATTTGATACTGGTTCTAGTATTTTAAGTTCTTTGGTTAGCTGAACTACTACTTTTAACATTAGAAGAAAACACAATTGGATTCGGAATAGGTAATTTTACACCTTTGGAAACCCATTACACAAAAAAAATAACAGTGCTTTTGAGTGTAGGTTTTCACGACTGTTCACGACCTACTTCCTACGGAACGGAGAATTCTACGAACAAGCGAGTGGTGCTGCAATGGGATCTCCTCTGTCACCTGTCATCGCCAACATCTTTATGGAAGCATTCAAACAAGAAGCCATCGAATATGGCCGCACGGACCAAAAACTCCAGAGAACAACATGCAAACATTAACTTCACCATGGAGATCGAAGGAGACGGCATCTTACCATTGCTAGATGTCCTAGTGGAGCACACTGAGAAGAACAGACCGGCCCACGGTGTATACAGTAAGAAGACACACACAGACCGATATTTACATGCAACATCTCACTACCATCCTCAACAGAAGAAATCCCTCATCAATACATTGTTAAGAAGAGCGGAGAAAATCAGCGACGAACATTACAGGAGTAGCGAAATACAACACATCAAAAACGCCTTGCAGAAGAATCGCTACAGTACGAAAGATATAAGGAAGCCATGAGAGCAGAAAAAGAACAAAGACCAACAACAACCCGTAGGATACGCATACCTTTTGTACATAGCCGGAGTCACTGACAGGTTAAGAGAGACCCTAGGGGAAAAGAACGGTGACCAAAGTCGAGCAGCTACTCCCGCCCAACAAGGACGTGTTGCCAAAACTACGAACAAAAGACATATACAAACTGAAATGCCAATGTGGAAAAAACTACATCGGTCAAACAGGACGGAGTATTGAGTGCAGAGTAAAGGAACACGAAAGAGACGCACGCCTTAGGCATATTGAAAAACCTGCAGTAGTAGAACACCTGCACCAACAAGGAGACGACTGCATAACCTACAGCGACGTTAAGATATTAGCCAGGACCAGCCATTACTACCCGAGGATAATACGCGAATCGTTAGAAATAATGAAAAACGCCAACAATTTCAATCGTGAAGACGGATACAGGATCAGCAACGCCTGGCAGTTAGCACTACGGAGTCGTCATACAACAACCTCGCGATTCAGCGGAACGGAACGGTTTTGGATCAACAGAGCGGATAAATAACCAGGAGCAAGAAACAACATCAGTCTTTAGAAATCCTCTGAAGAAGCTGGCAGTACAGTCAGCGAAACGTCAAGAAAGATATTAATAACACGACAAAACCCGAAAGAAATTTCTACAACAGTGCCTTTGTGTATTACTCCGGAAGGAAGAGATTTTTATGTGTACAAATGATTTGTTACTTGCATGTCAGAAGCGCAATCGACGTATGGTGAAAGTAATACGAACCTAACGTTCAAACGTTAGTATGCAGCTAACTGAAAAACAATTGTGTCATGTAACAATAGTGGCTCGTTAATTTGGATCATATTGAATATTATATTTCGTATTTCTTGTAAAATCTATTACTTGGCAGCTATCGGTATTAGTAAGTTACCTTAATTTCTTTTTCATCGTCATCATCTTCTTTTTTTACTGTTGGTAAAGGCTTGAATTTCTTTTTATCTTCCTCTTTTAATTCTTTCTTGACCGATGATTTTGGACTTTTCTTTTTAGGTGACTTATCAATATTGTCTAAAATTCTAGGCACAAATCGTTTCTTATTTTTATCGTCAACTATTTTGTGAGATTCAAATTCGAACGGTTCCGGTTCCTTAAATTCATAAACATCTTCCGAACTCGACGTACTTTCAATCTTATCTTTTTTTTCTTCCGTTTCTTCAGGTACTTGTTTAATATCGGGTGTTGTAACGGAATCGTCAGAGGATACCGTGTCTTTTTCACTACTTTCTGTACTATGCAATTTTAGCTTAGTAATTCCTTTTAATTCTGAACGTATTTGGTTAAGATCAAAATCTCGTCCTTTGGGTAAATTTATGTTATCATCATCACTGTAATCTATACGTTTTGGTTCAAGAGATTTCTTCAATTTTCTTTGCGTTTTCTTTGGCTTTTCAATATCTTCTTCTTTTTCAGTATCATCATCTTCTTTCCTCTTTTCACCTTTCTGCAACGAAAATAAATCAGTTCTATTATTTTATTCTTATTGTAACAAACGAGTGTAGGGTAACGGCCAACTAATTAAAGACAGACTACATTACGGGCGTGTTTTACAAGCAGAACATTATACGTTGAATTTTTAAAATACAATCTATCCCATTCTTTTCTTTCTCTAAGTGCTATTACACGAATGATTGGTTACTTAAATAAAGACAAACAAATACGCTCAGTTTACTTGAAGATTTTATATGCACAAGATCTGTAACACGTGCTAAAATGCAATTGTGTGTTTAACTCTTCAATTAAAACCAATATACATCCGTTTCTCGCGTTGGGGAAAAAATCTACGTAATTACAGAAAATTACGTAGATTTTTACACAGAAAATTATCCCAGAAAGCTGTTTTGCAAGCCGTGCGCTTTTCTAGATTGCCTTTTGAATTTACTGTCACTTACATTAAACTTTATATTTTTGATGAATGGCCGTCAGGATTATCAGTTCGAAGCACTACGTGAAGACCTAGCAAATCTATTTCGTAGCGTGGTACTCAAGATTTCAAGAAATAAGAATTTTTGCATTTCTTCGCGAATATTTGATCTGGATATAATAATAATTTGAAACAATTCTAAACGAAAAGAACTAGTGTAGATTCTAATGGTAACAATTACATTCAATACCCTTTGTGCAAAGAATTTCACTTAAAATATACAAAATTAGGCGACAAGTCTGGTAATGGCACTATAACAATTTGAGACCGTTTCTCTCAGGAGGTCCACTAAGACTGAAGGAATAGGATGTTACCATCAAAGGATTCACGCCTTCACCTTATATAGAAGAACACAGAATAGAATAAAACTTTATTGTTCAGCAGACTCAATCCTATTCTAAGATAATATAAACCAAGTGAGTATGGTAAGTAGGTACTATACAATACATCAGGAAGTTTTTTCTGCCACTGAATTTGACGACTTACTTCTAGGATTACTATAGAATATAAAAAATAAATACGTGAAATTTTCACATAAAATTTTTGATCTTGTCTAATGAACGGACCACAAAAAAGCAGTATATACCTGATTGTGTATTAACAAAGAAAATATTGCAATGGGAATCATAATGGAAGTACAAAATAGAACAGAGTTTAATATTTCAACAAGCCATCGAATTGTCTACCTGAATATCCTATACAGTCTGTAAGTTGATTCCAAAATTTCTGGAGGCAAAATAAATGTATATGTTCAGTAACAAAAAAAAAGGCACGGTGTATTGCATACAAAACATATACTGTAACAAAAAAAAATTAAATAATCCCGAAATCACCGTAACTCTATGGCTAGTTCGGGCAGTGCCAGATAAAATGGCGCAGTATTATTACTTGACTTATTTGATGTTTGTCGCAGTAAACCGCACTTCCTATTGTATATACCCAACTCCAATTAGTGCTGTCGATACTTTTTGGTTTGGTTTGTTTTCTTTTGGGGATGTCCGATTTTGTCTGGTCTTGTCTTATTCGGACGCTTTCAGTGCTGTTCACATTCATTCGGTAGAATTTCCTCTATTTTAGACTGTAGTCGTGGAAACCATGAATCGAACCGTACAGCTTTGAACAATAAAATCAAGCACCTTAAAATTTAACGAAATATATTTGCTATGGTGACCCATTTCCAAATTCTAATATCGTGCATGATCTAGTGTACGTTCAGACATTGTACTACCAATTCTTTTTCTACGCTTCTTTTATTTCGGCTTCGAGGAGTCTTTTTGAAGAGAGTTTGTAACCCTTTCGTTGAGTTTTCGCAAAGCCCCAAAAGTGAGCTTGGGTAAACCAATCCAAGAGATATTTCCAATACAAAATTGGTTTTTCGAACCATGTAGAAGGAAGCGTATCTTGCTTAAAAAATCTTCCCAAAGTTTTGGAAACGATGATCATGACATGTAGGCATTTCTTCGCCGTTTTGTGGTGATCTGTATTCCCAATATTGCTACCTTTATGAGAATACGACGAAGCAGTCTGTATGAAATTTCTTGTCAACTATACGACGCGAGCTGAAAAAGGAACTATTGATGTATTCTATTCATTGAAAGCATTCTTTAAAGTATCTTGATGATTCAGTTTAAAAGCAGGCCCTTTTCAATAATTACCTGTATATTCATTTAATCGGACTCGTTTTAAACAGTTTTTTCAATTGATGTCGGACAGTGACCGCTTTCTTCTTCCTTTACAACATTTTAGTCGTAAAGTATTTAAGCGTCTCCTAACCCTACCAAACTTTTGGGCCTAAACTTTTTGGGCCATCTGTACTAAATTGTTGATTTATTTTTATCAGATCCTGCTGCACACTTGTGCTACAACGACGTTAGAAATTAGATTATTTCTCTCTAATCCATAAAGATGGCTGACAATTTTGTTGTCCTTTAATACTATCACTTTTAAATTCAGAATAACCTCCTACATAAGAAAAACAAGATGGACCAATTATCGATTGGGGAGGCCATATTTTCGGCATGTGCTTGACATTATTTAAAGCTTGACAATGTCATTGGTGTTGTACTTTCACTCGGTGAACACTGGAGTGTTGCAGGTAAAAGATCACTCCAAGATGGATAAAAAAAGCTTTTAAAAACTTGAGTAATTTATATGCTTTCATTATTGCGATGTATACAAACCGTTAGTCGAATGCGTATTCTAAACATTTCTGCTTATTATAACAATAAATAAAGTTGTAGTAAACTAAAATCAAATGAAATTGAAATCCGAGCTTTTGCGGATCCCAGCGAGACAGTTACCAAATTCAAGGCCATGGAAGACACTAACAGAAAGATCGAAAGGAGTGCAAATAGTTCATTATTCTCATTTAGCAATCACCATTGCTGTGGACTTATATATAAATTATTCACACGTTAACAATGTGGACAATGTGAATAATAAGTATAACCAAAAATAACTGTCAAATTTTCATTTATTGAGAGCTTGAAATTGTAATAAACAATTATCAAATACGGGTAGAAAGAAAGAATTTTATCAATAGTTTTCTAATGACATAATTTTTTTATCAATAAATGGAACCTAAAATTGACGAAAGGCCGAATTTGAAAAAGTACATCCGGGAATTTCAAATAGAGCAAATTAAAGTGTACAACTTTTTGAAATAGTAGGCTGTCAATGTTCAATACCACTTTTACCAATTCAGAAAACACTATACTTCTTAAAATTCCCACATAGGCGAAATATGTCACTTTTACTGTGCTCGCAGAGTTAATAATTTACATCGTTGTCATTGTCCATATTAACTTTGGCAACAATTACAGTCGTTTACCTCTAGACAATGAATTGTTGACATGTCCATCATTTATAGGCACATCACTTGAATTCACGTCCATATTATATGCCCAAATTTGAACTTGAATTTGTGGTACGAAGTAAAAGTAAATATAACAGACAGAAAACGTAGCATTGACGCGTGGGATAACATTCCAATCAACATACTTCGAAGATATGCATAATAGATTATAATTATAAGTGATTTTAGAATGCAATCAAATTTGATATTAGCACTCTCTAATAAATACTATCTTTACAAAAGAAAAAACTAACATACAACTAAAGACGTAACGATCCTAAAGAACTGATAAAATAATTAGCAAACCCCAATTTTTTTTTAACATTAATAAAAAATTGAAAACAATATCCTTAATCAGTTGGCTGCCACTATAAGGCCACAATTTTGATATACATACTGTTTTTGTCAATTTTTTTCTAACTGGTTTAGTTTCACTATCTTCACTTTTGTTTCCACTTCGAGTCCTTGATTGTTCCGATTCACTTTCTGACGCTTCAGAATATGAATCCGATTGAACAGATACGTCGGTTTGGACAGATATTCTTCTAGTACGTCTATTGCTTTCACCTAGAGAGAATAAAGATATATATATATATAGTCGATTATTAAATTATTAATAAAATTCATATAAAATTTGTTATAAGTTTTGCTTAACTTGTCACGAACACTGGATTGTTCACCTAGTCTTAGTCTTAGTTTGAATGGTTTTTGAAATAAATTTTTTATGATATCTTTTATGTAAAAACCTAAAAACCAGCATATGCTTTGCGATAGAATTTAACAGTTTAATTTTTTTCTACTTGCCTCGGCGTAGTGGAAAATATTTTCTTTTTTGCAAAAATTTAACGAAGTTTTTTTTAACCTATAGAATACTGTTGCGATTTCCTTAACATGTTAACAATACAGTTTGCTAACTAACATACAATTTAACGCGAAAACAGATAAATAGTTTAAAGCAAACTGAATACACAGGTAGGTTGATTAATCGATTCTTAATTTGAAATAAACTCAAATAAATTGATTACCACGGTAATAAGTTTTACTGATTCTAATTATCAATATTACGTAATTATAAGAAAACATCTGTTATGGCGTTACGTTACATTCGCATTTGGCACGTGTTTCTCTTCGAGATTGCTCACCCCTAAAACATTCTTCTGCATTTTTCATGTGTTTAGTTGTAATGGCGAAACTTAACAGCTGAAAAAATATCAATTTTCTTTAGTATTTTCCTAACGAGTGTAGCTCACGCATATTTATTTTTTATTTTTCGTTACATTATATTTATCAATAGCTTCAAATAAAAATTTTAGCATTCAATTCCGATGAAATTATGACTTTAGATTCTATACTACTGTATAACTTTATACAGGGTTACCTGTAAATAGCACGTAAGCTACCGAAATCTGAAGACTACCTATCAATGTGTTACTGAAAATTTAAAAAGAAATTTATTTGTAACATATACATTTTGTTCAAATTTTAGGGCCCAAAATGCAGGTAAAGCCGGTCCATATCTTTGTTTCTCCTATATTATACAAATACCGCTGATGAATCAAAGTTAACCCAGATGCAAATAAAAAGCGATAAAGCATTGTAGATGCTATGAATAGTGAATAGTCTATTGAAATGCATTAGTCTGTCGTACAGCTGATGTCGAAGTGTTTATGTGTTTACATTGAATATGCCGATAACCATATGATTTGCGTTCTTAATGTTTAAAGTTAATGCATCCGAAATTTCGGGTTTTGAGTTATTTGTAGTTATACATTCTTTTTCTTTTTATGAAATTTGTGGTGGTCCTAACAAGGACCGATCTAGACGAAACAGGACAAAATAATTTACTAATGTAAAAAATGTTCGAAATGTCCACCGTGAGCTCTAATACAGGCATCAATTCGGCGACGAAAGTTATTATGCACACGAGTAAAATTTACCATGTCTTCGCGAATGCGTTGAGCTGCAACATAAATGCGATTTCGCAGATCTTCGACATTTTCAATATCAGGGCGACGATCATATACCAAGCTTTTCATGTATCCCCACAGAAAAAAGTCTAATGGATTTAGATCGGGACTACGATTACTCGTTTGGGACACATTTACTTGCTGGGCTAAAGTTGTAGTACTTATGCCTGGTTCCGCCTCAACGATGTTTAAAATATGCTCTTCTGCTTGCTCAACTCTACGTGATATATGACGGCCACGACCTTCGAAACGTGGAATTACTGATCCTGTTTCTCGAAGTCGATACACGGTTCTCACAATTGTCTCGGATGATGGATGCCGCCGATTGGGAAACCGTTCCGCGTACACATTTTCTGCCGCAAGACTATTTTGTCCTGTTTCGCCATAAATCAAAATCATATCGGTGTATTCGATATTCGTATAGGATGCCATTGTAATTGCGTGTAATGACGGTGAATGCTATGTGCATACTAAATGGATATCCGAACGCTGCTTCAGCGACTGCCGGTGATTCCCATATGTTAACTAAGACAGAGTCGGACTCGAATAAAGAAAAATCATTTTCTCGTTACTACGTGCACATAGAACCATAATATTTTGTATTTAGGCATTACTCATGCGTTTCTTTCACCTAATTTTTTTTCGTACTATATCCGAATAAGACTGTATAAGAACGTTCGCATTCTAGGAGGTCATAGTATCGGTCGCTTTTTCATCAATCTGAATTCTACGTCGGTTGTGTATTTATACTTTTGCAAAATGAAATCATACTTGTTACTCGAGCCACACGAAATCATTTAACACCGCTCTCTGGACAATGGTTTTCCAAATAGATGGATTAGGAAACCAGGAAACATTGAACGTCCAGCCCGTTCACCAGATTCAACGCTTTGGAGTTATGAAATAAAGAAAGATGATATCAATAAGCCCCATAACGTCGGAGGTTCAAAAATTTACCAGAACGATACGAGACATTCCTAGAGAACGTTACAGAAATTGAACAAAGAATATTTTCTAGGTAGATACATATTTGACACCAAAGAAAGAAGAAAAAAATAATGCAGAACGTGAAACAACTAAAACAGTGAAAATGTGCCCTTTACGATATCTATATACCAACCAATCGAATAAAAATATTATCCAGAAAAACTAAAGGAATAGATAGTTTAGATTTTTATCATTTGACCCAAACATATCCTAATAATTGCTAAACGTTCGAAATTTGTGAGCCGATTCATGAACAAATGGACAATTCTTTTATTTACTCGATTTCCTATTAATTTCTTTTTAGCAATTACTAAATGTTACATCGTTCGACAACGTAATTTACTAACTAATTTTATTTGCAGTCGCCACATTGCAACATTTTATGATAAATTTTTACCGTGAAATCGTATTGGCATTTTTCCCTACCTCGTGACCTCTCTATATGTGTACATTCCTTGGCAAAACAAAACAAAATATTATCTTTGAGATGAATTAATTGAAATAGGACACTGTACTGTTTTTATTAACGAGCTATATTCTTTAAAATTAGAACAAATTTAATGAAAGTGAACTGTTTTTCAGCTACTAGCAAAATATGAGAAATGTAGAGAATGGTTTGTCGTGAGAAGTAACTTATAGGTTTAATGATATTTTTTTTTTTGAAAATTTGATTCGATTTCAAATTTTAGCTTATGAGACCAAAGCTTCTGTAATATTTCAATTCTCCAAGTTAAACAGACATACGAGTTTACATGTACCCCGTCTATTTGCCTGCAACTTTTCGAAAAATTTAAAGATCTCAAATATGGTTAGAAACAGCAACATAGTTGTTTTATCAAACGAACATTAAAAGTGAATTAGGAATTCAAACATGTATTTTATTTAAAATAAAGTTGACAGCTACTTCCGGTGTAATCGAAAGAATTAGACAATTATTATTAAGAATTATATTATTAGAATTAGAGTTTTTATTGAAACAAAACATTACCTTGTCGAGTCAATCGACTATTTCTGGTAGTCGCTGGTGTAGCAGGACTTTTAGTACGACTGGATGATGACGTAATACTAGAAGGCGTTGATGACCTGGGAGGCTCTGTAGCTGCACTCTTACCACTTATCGAGATACTTCGTCCTCTCTTGCTTGGCAATTTTGAAGTACTAGGTGTTGGTGTAACAGCAGAAGTGCTGGCATTAGCCTAAGTAGAGATATAAAGTCATCATTGCAGTATTTCAAAGTGAACAGTGTACATTATTAATGTATAACTAAAATAAAATAAGTGACTACAAGTAATTATTGTGTATTTTTTTTTTTATTCTAATCCGTACCTTTGATGTAGAAGTGGCTTGTTTCAGTCTCTTTGCTTTTGTTGTAGCACTCAAGTTTTCAGCAATACGTTGAGGAGTTATCCACTCATCATACCTTGTATTCCATCCCGTGTAATGTACCATGTACACTGGCCCGTGCGCTTCGCTATCTATTTCTATAACTTTAGCCTCGTAGGTTACTGCTTTGGATTCATGTGTTGGTCCATAATACACTTTTAACTTATCTCCTACGTTTACAGGAATTATAGCAGTTGTTGGTTCAGGAGTACTAAAACATATTTACAGGATAAGACTAATCATTTTTGAGCTAATACGTGCAGTCTAATTGCATAAAGTTAATTTAAGAACAGAATTACACAAAGCAACAAATATATGTTGAATTAGTTACTATTGGCTGGTCATTTTATTTCATCCTTAATCACAGATAAAATAAAATCTTATTAGATGTGCTTCATAAATCTCTATTAGTTGTTACATGCTCAATTACGGTCTCAAAAGTAATGTACAAAGTAGGACTAACAAATAATTGAGAAAAATCGCACCTATCAGAATTTGATTTATCTTCCGCATTTATTCTTTTTCGGCCACGCTTTTTATCCTCTTCTACAGACTTTTTGGCAGACTTACTAGCTGTTGCCTTAGTTGCAATCTCTTTTGTGGGAGTTTCTTTTGCTTTTCGGTCTGGTGATGGTACGATATCCTTAGGTTTGGGTGGCGGTCCTTTAGATCTAGTTTGTTGAACCTTTAAAAGCAAGTTTTCATATTACATACAGGCTTTAGGGTTTAATTAAAAATGTTAAACCAGCATAGCGTAAATACTACTACTTACTTTTACGAGCGGCTTTACATTACAGTACATCTTCAATTAACACTGACCCACACTTCACATTTCTTGTCTCACATCTCTAAGCATCATTTATTCCACATTCTTCAATTTGTTTCTTTATCAAGCAGATGCATAAATTTAAACTAAGTTAGTGAATTAAATAATCTTATGGAAATTAAATTGTTGCTGATGATTCAAAGAGTTAATATTGAAACCTGGCTTATAAGCATGGTTAATTTATAATTTAGGGTTATAATATGGGTAATGTACACATTAATGAATACCTTAATTTCTTTAATGCTTCAATATTAACGCTAGTTTAAGAATTATTACGGAGGATTGTTTAAATATAATCAAATTAGACAAAAATTTATTCGTAGTCTTTAAGAATTTGCGACATTTTAATAATAAATAAACAGAAGTAATTTGCAAAGAATGGTAGTAACATGCATGTGTAAATTTACAAAAACCATTTCATTATGATAATTAACATTAACAAAAAGAAATGCAGTAATGAACAATCTAGATATGTGTCCATAGTTTGGTAGAAATGCAGTCAAATTCGTAAAATATATAATTTTCTATTCTTGAATTCTCTGATTGAAAGCAAAGCTAATGTTGGCTGAGATTAAAGCAGCAGTATTAGAAGGCATAATATCACAAAATAATCTTACATCCACCTACGCACACATGTACTAGCAACTTAATATAATTACCTTTTTATCTTCTTTATCCTTTTCTTCTTTTTTGGCATCCTCTGTTTTCTCTGTGGTTTTTGCTTTGTCATTTAGTTGCGTTTTCCCCTTTTTCTCTTTATTTCCTTTAATAGTATCAACACGTTTTGGTCGTCCGTTATCCTTTGACGTGCTTGCAACACTTTCAGGTTGGTCAATATTCTCTTCATTATTGCTATCACTACTGCCCAATGAACGTTTCTTTTCGTCCTCTATTTTTTTTACTTCAGTTTTCTTTGCTTTACCTTTATCTTCTTCTTCTTTCTTCTCGGGTTGTTCTGGCAGTGTTTCTTCTTTCTCGGGTCTTGGACTTTGAATAGGTGTGACACGGTCCTTATCCCTTATCAAAGACCTTCCTCGATTTTTCTTAGCACTTCTAGTATGATCCGACATTGTACAACCTAGCGTACGATAAAAGGCTTCATAAGAAAATAAGCACTTCTTGTACACCATTTTAACTTGGTTGCAAATATTGTGCGTATTTGAGAATTTTAGTCGTGATGTAACCGTCCTCCACTTATTCTGATTGGTTACTCTATTGTAGCCACCTAGTTTATGAACGATCCTGAATAAGCGGTATAAATCAACGTCTCTATTGCTAATCATAGGGCTTTTATTTAACGGCGTTCCACTATCGTCCATGAATTTGTACAGTTGTGCAACGAAATGGTCCTTTTCTTCACGCGGTTCATCATCTGAGCTCTGTGTAATTAAAGTGTAATTAAATAAAACATCAGCTATATTAAAAATATGAGTTTATAATAATAAATAAATATAATTTTCAGAACGCATTTGCGTTTTTGTCATAGATAAAAGTGGCATTAGGACGGACAGAAAAACTATGAATTAAATAAATGTGACTATAATATTTGATGAATGTGGGTATATTGTCAACGAAAAGTCCCCGTGTCCCCGAAAAGGGGATCGTTATTAAATATGAAAGAAGATGCAACATTTCCTGAAAAATAAATTCATTAAAAAATACAGTTATCTTAAAATTAAATTTTAACTCTTATAAAACAGATATTTCGAAAGAAAATTTTAATTTGGATTGCGGGTAGCGTTTATTATCCTTCTATCCAATTAATGTCAGGGAATTGGCAGGTTACGTCGTATTTATCTCGATACTTTCCTTATCTTTGTGTTTTAAGTAATCCCTCCAGAGTTTACATGAATGTGTGGAGTCATTGCCCCGAGGAAAATAGGAAATTAATTAATCCAATTAATCTTTAGTCAGAAAGAATTTGTATTATATTTTCTTAAAATTCCTCTAATTTGATACGAATCATAGAAAAAAAAGCATCCCTATACCGTTACAGAGGCATCTCCATGCTCCACCATTGGTACAACACACTCTGCAAGGATTCTTTTGTCCACCTCTCTTCGAATAAATATCCGCCGGTTGCTGAAAAACACTAGAACATTGGCCTTTTTTTACACAACATCCCAGTTTTGATGTTCTTTAGCTTAATATAACCATTCTCCATGATTTTGGGGATATAGAATGGAACTAGACCTTTTAAATCCACTTTTGCCTAGTATTATTTCACTGTATTTACTGACACTAGGTTTCGGCGACTTTCATTACATTCTGCCCGGATTTCTGGAATTGTAAGGGACCGATTTGGTTCAGGAATTAATTGCACGTGTAAATCTTCAGGCGGACTAGTAAGGCTTGGCCTTCTGGAGCATTTTCTTGATGTTGTTGAGCGCGAGTCCATATACAACACAATAACTTCAATTTCTTCATAAATATTCGTAAAAATGTTTTTTTTTTTTTGTACGTTGTTATTGCTTATTATTGTTCTCTAATATACTTCCCCGTGCAGTGGTCTAGAAGCAACTGAAACCTGGCTAAAAAAGGTCTATAAAACGGGTTCAGCGATTAAATAATTTCAATGTTGAAGTTGTAATGCGTTTTTGCTGTTTGGGAATTGTGCTACCAAATGTTTTTTTAACGCTTGAGGATACGGCGTATGTTGCACTATTGTATTATATATATACACACGGCCTCTTGTATCGGTAGAGCCAAACGAGAGCGTCCAGATCGAATTGGCACTTTTTTGTTGTGCTAATAGATGCTTCTGGCATTTGCTGAGAGCAAAGTAAATCCGTCCAGACACTGTTTGGTAAGCTGGCCTCCAATGCAGTATGTTGATGAGAGCCAGGGAAGCTCGAAACGCCGGTACCTTAACCAAACGTGACATAAACAAATTGCATAAGAAAAAGGAAAACTTTTATACATTTTTTAAATGAAAATTGAAATACGTTGAATGCCATAATTGTGTATAATCAGTTCCCGGAGTATAGGTACGACCTTCATCTTTAACAGGACGGTGAACATTAAAATTAGTTTAAATTGAACGTTAACATGACGAATAATAAAATCAAATAACCTTTTCGTACTTACGTCTGTAAAATTTTCTTCGGAATCCGTATATGGACTTTGCGTATTGAAAAGAATACTTCTATCCCAATGGATGGGCAATTCGTCTTCATCCAGGTACTTTAAAGCTTTTTCTACGGCTTCGGCAAGATGGTTACTTTCGACACGCGCCGCCATCTCACGAGTAAATTCCGATGCATCTTTTTTTGGTACTGTATAACTGAGAAAATAATTAATAGTAACTTTTTTTAATTTGCTCTGAGGAATTAACAAGTCATGAGTTTTCTTAAGTCTTACATCAAGCACATGTATTCTAAATTATTGAACCAATGAATCTAAACAAGTATATGTGTGTGTACAAGTATATACAAGCAATTATTTAGGTCAGTTTAGTAGTAAGTGAAAAATGTCTAGCTATAAAACGTTTTTGCTCATCGAAATTACGTATATTCTTGCCATCTAGAAGAAAACCTAAATCAAATCTTACCAGTGGTAAGAGGATCTATTCCTAACTTGGAAAGTGTCAGTAATGTGTGTTCGAGATCGCCTAAGGATGGTAGTTGCTTTTCTCGCAATCTTGTCCTTAACGACGAAGAACCACCGAATATTACAAACATTAGTGTATAACTAACAATAGAAGATTTCACTGTGTCAATCAACACACGACAATTTTTAGAATCTCACATTTTCACCGTCACTGTGACAAATTTTTTTACCCCCTTGAACCGGAAAGGGCAAAAGGGTTTTTCCGCAACGCGTTCGTTAAGTTCCCGCAGTTATCTTAGCTTTTAAAAATTTGTAACAGGAATAAGTACATCCGTTGTATTACATTACTTCCCGTTATACCGACAATTTTGGTGCAAATATACCGAAAAACTAATTTGTGTGTACTTAGTTCTCAAATAGTCCAAGATGTGGCAGAACAATTAAATATTTATTGAAATAGAAATATTTTAAAATTATTTTATATTTATGGCGAACGTCAGTATATTACATTTGCTTAATTTGCTTCAAGCTGCTCGTATGTCTGATGAATCATGTTCATGAAGTCGCAGATGAATAATAATTTTCTAAAACAGCTTGACCAAGCGTTTACCCATAAAGCCCTCCGTCACTACTCAATCTCTGGTTGGCTGCAGAGTAGTGGACGCAGTGAGGGCAAATATACATAAAGAAGAAGATAACGTTTCGTTGCGCTGATCGTATGGTGGCTGGTTGGAGAGTCCTTTGGATTCATCCTAATGTCAGGAGTTTTTTAGCCGAGCCCCAAGGTCTGGAGCCTAACAATCGTGGTTTGACTCAATTCCACGTTTTTGGGCAGGCACGACAAGTAGTGTATTAGCTCGACCACCCCTATTATATATGGGCTTATTAGAGAGCACATTAAATGGTAAAAATATTTAAAGATACCCAACGCCCTCTCCGCGTAGCACGTGAAACTACATTCAGGCTGCAAGCTGATAAACAAGCACCACGTCGAGTGTTAATTAGGACCTACGTCTGTACGCCAAATGATTAACTAGATGCCACGTTTGGGCGACAAATTGTTATTGACCATATGGTGTTATCTTGAAACGATAAGAATTACAACGCAGAAGAAGCTGTGATTTGCTTATTGTAATTATACTGTAATTTTTGACCAATGGTGTTTGACTCTTTGATGCCGTCCTTATTATTGGTGAGATACGAAAAGTTTCTTATCCAAAAACTATTTATGAGGTCCGATTTTGCTCAAAATCTCTCATTTAATATAAGTTTACTTGAATTTCATTGAATTATAGAACATTCAAATGCCGAGTCATGTACCCTAAGTAGCAGTATCGAACATTAAACCCGAATTTCTTCTTGTGTTCACGTTATGTTAACGCCGCATCTCTAGCGGTCTTTGGTGTCGAGATTTTTTAGCCTTCTCTTATCTCATTTAATCATTTCCTAGTTATACGGGCTCCATTTCCGACATTGATCGATAGTTGCCAGTGCTCGGCGACTAGAATCCGAGAAGTCGATGGTTGTTGCTCAAGCTATCCAATTCCATGGCTATCGTTATCCAATTCATACAGCTCACAGGGTATGGGAATGGTTCCAACGGCCGTATTTGACTGACCAAGCCATAGCCCTCATCTTAATCTCATTGAAAATATGTGAGGTCATTATAACGCCTGGAGTATTATATTTCAAGTACTTATTCCTCATAGATTAGCCAATGTTATCAAGGCGAATGGAGTTGAATTAAAATTTTTTAAGTAGTTACCATTTTTTTAGTCGCTAAATTTAATCATTTTAACGAATTAATACATATATCTAATGTTCTAATGACGTTCTACACTAGAATATTTGTGGCGGAACATTGTCGACCAATTTACTTTTGCCCACGATTTACTGTCTTATTTTTCTCACTCTTTCTGAAATTCTTTACTTTGAGTATACAAATGCGACCGGTTTCAGGTCAGAACTATATCAAATGCAATATATCATAAAGTTAAAATTATTCTAATTGTACTATGGCAAACAACACATAAGTATCGCAACCCTCGCACCACACACACCGGGATGGCCGTTTCGACGACACGAATGGTCCTTATCATCAACCGGTGACCGAATGATCTTAGAAAATCTTTCTTAAAACTAAACATGCATGCACCATCCTTACTTCCTAGAAAACATATATTCTTTTCGAGCGCCTATTTATACATTCTGCACGTCTTGAAGAGAAACCGAAAATCGGGAGAAAGGTCTGGCATTTATAAGATTGCATGTAGTGAATGTAATAAAGCCTATATTGGACAAACGAAAAGAGCGATAGAAACTAGATTCAAAGGACATGTAAGAAATTATCGCTACGGCCGATAAGACGCGTCGAGTGTGGCACAACATATAAATGAGACTGGGCACAGCATTAAATTAGAAAATTTAAAATTACTTAAAAATGTAACATCGCCGCGAGAATTAGATGCGCACGATACGGTTTATATAAAAAGTAATAAAAACCTGATGAACAGAGAAAATGGACCGTTGTCGTACTCCGTCCTCTTTAACTTTTTGCAGTAGGCCGGTACTTGTTTATATTTTGTGTTAGAAGAGACCTTCACATCTATCTGGTCTTTTTTCGCATGTCGTAGTTTTAAGACGCGTAGGGGATTGAATAGACACTTGTAAACGATATTTCTTCTCGGAAGAAAGGATAATACATGCATGGTACAGGGTGGCGCAGGGGAACGGGAAATTTTGAACGTTACAGTTGTCAGCACTGTAGAGCCGGCAGTTTTTCGTAACGTCGCACAATTGTTGTGAACGCATTGCCATTTAGTAATCATGGATCGTTGGACTGGTGCGGAACGTGCAGTAGCTGTGAATTTTCGTTATTGGGTCCAGGGCAATCCTTGTGAGTTACACCAGCGACCACTACATAGCGACAAGGTCACAATATGGTGTGCTGTATCATGTCATGGTGTTATCCGACCTTATTTTTTTTTGCACGTGAGGATGGTAGTGCAGCGACAGTAACATCCGCTCGATATGTTGAAATGCTTCAAACATTCTTTACCCCGAGATTGTACGAGCTTAATCTTAACATGGAAAACATGTGGTTTCAGCAGGACACTGCTCGACATTCGATGGCAGCAGTTCGTCGATTATTTGTAAGACGCATTATTTCACGTAACGGTGTCATTGAATGGCCTGCGAGATCCCCTGATCTTAGCGTGTGCGACTTCTTCCTGTGGGGGTATCTTAATGGCAAGGTGTACCGTACACGACCTGCAACAATCCATGAACTGAAGGAGAACATTCGACAAGAAATCACTGCCATTCCCCAAGATTTGCTACACCGTGCATTCCAGAGTTTTCATAACAGGCTGTTAGAATGTGAACGCCGAATGGCAGGACATCTCTCCGATGTCATCTTTAAAAAGTAAAGAGATACTTTTGGACATTTCGATTGTAAAAACATAAATGGCATGCTGCATACATGCACTTTCGTTAATAAATTAGTAGTTTTATGAATTTATTCGTGGAAATGACGTTATTTAAAAATTTCCCGTTTCCCTGCGCCAGCCTGTATTTTTTCGCACGTTGCATCTTCAAGACGTGCACGAGGCAGAAACAGGCACTTAAAAAGAATATATATTTTCTAGAAAGTAGCGATGGTGCATGCATGTTTAGTTTTAAGAAAACATTTTTTCCTCTCGTACTGGTCACCGGTTGATGCTGAGGACCATTCGAGGCCTCGAAACAGCCGTCCCGGACTAATTATTATATAACTTTATATAACTTGTGTGATGCGGAGGGTGCCAATGCTTTTGTGTAGTTTGCTATATTACGCCACGGTCCTTACTATCATTATTAAATTGGACTATGTACTTTTAGAAGTGTTGACGTTAAATTCTAAACATTTAAATAAATAAAATAAGGACAGCACTATAGATTAAGTCGAAAAGGACAATAATAGGTGTTTATGTAATGTTAAAGACATTCGTATTGCTATGCAATGGCATATATACAAGAATCTTTTTGTATCACGGTTAAAGGTTGTATTTAGCACATACTTCATTCATTATTAGTTTCATGAATTCTAAGGAGGCTAGCAGTAAAATTCTTTACTTCTAACCTCACCAACAGCAAAGTATTTCTTTTGTTTAGATATAATTAAATTCTTAGATGGTAAAGAAAATAGGTAATTATACTAAATTGTATAGAAAGAATTGTAAAGTCAAATTGGTCATAGTCATAATCTGGTTTTAGATTATTTAGATTACTTACTATCGTCCATCCTTAAATGATCTTACTAGATACTCTTCTTTAACGATTATCTTAACTGTAGGTTGAGCAGTCGGCATTACTATTACTCCCGGAAACCAATTGTCCTTATTACGTTTTTTTTCACCAATCTCAACACTCACAACGCGTCCAATGTCGGCACTGTACATTTCTAAGTCTGGTTCATTTTCCTCTTCACCTTCACCTTCACTACTATCCTCCCTAGTAAACAAGTTTTTATATATACATTAATGTATTTATAATAGATGTTATAGAAGTCCACAGAGCAATAAATAATCAAATTACAATTATGCATTTTTCCAATAAAATACCATAAAGTAGCTTATAGTGAATACAGGATATTGTACAACGAATTGATATATAAAATTGTTCCTTTGTTTCACATCAAAGAGATAAACCATCGAAATATATGCATGGATTAAAAATTGTGACGCAATTGATTTTTAGGTTTTTCGTTTGGTTCGTAATTTAATTTTAGGCAACCCTTACCCATAATAATAATATAGATAATGGTAGCGGCTTGTCATATTTCTGTTATGGAAACTTAAGGAGGATAACAACTAAGCAGACTTTGTTAGATGAACTGCGCTGCATACATTTTATATTAGTTCTTTTTCATTTTTTTTTTGTGTATTTTTTTTATCATTACACGGTAAAAAGTCAATACACTCGAAATTCTGGGACATATTGAAATTTTACCAAATACACGGTAACGAAAAGTAAAAGATTTCGATAATCACTTGAAGAATTAGTAATTGCAAGTACCTAAATTAAAGAAAAAAAATGAAACGTTAAATATATATGAATATATATATAGTATATATTCATACGCTATTCAAGAAGTAGCAATGAAAATGTGGCTTTATTATTTTAAATACATTAAAGATAAGATACGCGGATATGGAATTCTTAACTTTATTCATGTCTGTATTATTATATAGATAATTGTGATGAAATTAATTTCTTATTAAATTTTATGATAATTAAGACTAGATTCTATACTTTTATTAGATGCATGTGTTTTATTTCAAAATAGAGGCTTTTATTACACCTATAAATTGCTGAATAACGTAAACAATATGAACGACTTTTGTCTAATACAATGTTAACATGTCACTTTATTTGTTTAACTAAATAGGTATTGTCACTATCGATTTTATTCCTCCTATCACAAAAATATATTCCGTACCATTCAAATTCTTAGATTAGGTAATTCATTACCAGCAACTTTATCTACATTAGATTCTGTATTTAACTATGCATTTAATAGCCACCGCAGAGCTTAAAAAAATGTAGATTTTCCGGTGTTTACAAGATTCTCTAGCGATTTTGATAACGATTCACAACAAAAATTTGGTAGAATGTGAATTTTTAAATTATTATTTTAATTAATGCAATGATAAAGAAAATGCGTATATAAGGAAGTTATTTACGTACTTAAATGAAATAGAAAGTTGTTAGATTTTAAATATGGAAAAAAAAATTACTTAAGTTGCCTGCTTCTTCTTCCTCTTGTTCCTCTCCCACCCATAACTGGATTTCCAAAATGTTCTGGATGCGTCAAAGGTAATTGATCCAACGTTTCACTTTCGTTAAAATGCCTTCCACTTTTAAGACATAGGGCAGTTCTCCTTAACGTAGTTATATCACCATCATCAAACACTATTAAAAAGACGAATAAATAAAAGAAAATAATAAAGATATTTGCGATTACATTACTTACCAACAGTATACTGGCTGCAATCTTGTATTTTCGCGATAGTTGCATCAACAAATTCTTTCTTATCTGGATGTTTCGCCTGAACAGATTGGCCAACCCGTAAAGTGCCTTTTATTTGCTCGTCACTAACAGTTGCAGTGCCCAAGCCCATTTTGTAAGTAACCTTTGTAAGATAGGAAAGGTGATTAGTTGTGTAACTTAAGTTAAATAAAATAGAATGCACAAACCTTGCATTTTACAATACGAACAACATTGCTCACTTTTGCTTCACAAAATGCACCTTTATATTTAGCACTAACTGCGGTCCCCACGGGCAAAGACGGGGGATCGTCTCCTTGCTACAATATGTAAGAAAAATTCTTATATTTGTCAAAAAAAATAACAATTGAAAACATAACTTACCATTTTGTTTTTAAGCAATGTAGGGTTTTTTATTTGAGTGCTCTTAAGACAGACATATAGACACTGTAATAATAGATTTACTCTATCATCTGAGATAGTGCAGTATTAACGAGGACAAAAAAACAAAGTTTTGAAACACTGTCAATAAACACGATCCTTTCATAAGTCCATTATTACGCGGAACGTCACGCAAACGACGTACTTACGATTTACAAAGAGAGAATATAACTTCATGATTTTAAAGTTATTTGTTTGCTTCGGGTGAAACGCGATGACGATTTGGAAGGACTATTAAAAAGTAGCGGCTGATATTTCTTGCAGGTTTGCCAAACGTATCTAAATATAAACGCACGACAACAACGCGTAAGCAACTTGCGTAGCAGGCGGTATTGACATCTGTGAAATAATAGAACCAGTTACAAATAGAAAGAGAAATCGTGAAACCAATGTCCTTGTATGATCGCACATCTTCCTTTGTTTCCTTTTTTTTTATCATTTCAATAATTATCGAGATGAACAGTTATCTGTTAGCCCTTTAATAATCGTGCACTTAAGAGTATACGTTAAATTCATAATGCGTCTATGGGCTCGATATGTAGAATTTTAATTGCTGTGTTACTAATAAAACCCTAAAAATAAATATTAAAATTTCCCACATTTAGTTTTTTTTATTTAAATGATATAAAGTATTATTATTATCCTAAAGCCTTTGAAATAGGAAATACTTACAAGGCGTAAAGAGTACACCTACCACTCATAGTCGTTAGATGGCTCTGCCACCGCTTCCTAACTTCGTTTCTCGTCGCGCGTTTTTTGAATTATACCAAGTTTGTTCAATACTTATAACTTTTAATACAAAAATGGTATATTATATAATTGCGAATTTTATATATTAGATGATCAGTTAAAAACTTAAAAGTTAAGTAGTAGAAGCGTAAATTAATAATTAATAAAGTGAGCTAGCGACTTGGTCGAGCGTCGTTTGTTTAATTTATAGTATACTGAGCATACCGAAGCGCAAAAAGCGACAAGCACTTGCAAATATGAAAAGTATATCAGTGAATTTCCGGAATATTGCGTAAAGTTTGCGATAAATGATTCGCAAATGTTTTTGCAAATACTAAAAAGTTTGTTTTAATATTTTTCCCAAACGAATTCGAAATTCGAAACTTCATAGACAGCGCTCCTGTATTTTCGAACCACCAGAGCTGATTTTTACACGTTGGAAATCATTATTGAAGGCAGCTTTTTATTTTATTATTCAAAATATTTTGAACAAATAACATTTGTGGTTCTACAATTCAATTCCGACAAAGCTGCATTATTAGAGGAAGAGAGGAGGTGGGAGCGAGAGGATCAAGACGAACCTTTTTTCTCTTTCTTTTGCATCGGTAGATTTTTATTTTTTTTTTTTGCTTTTACTTGTTTATATTGTTAACAATTTTGTGTATATTCTATTTTAATTGTTGTAGCCTATTATTGGGCATAGGCCTGTTGGGTATTAAACGAGTGTTATTATTATTATTAAAGAAAGCCGAATAAGATTTCAAGATAGTTCCGTTGAAATGGACAATAACTATTTACGACAATTATGCCGGTTTGTTTGATGCGTTAAAAAGGATTTAGAATACTGCGTTGTCATTTGTGGAGTCAGAGCAAATTGTGCACGGTGTACGCGCATTGTTATCTGCTGCAAGTGATATATAGAGTTGTGTGTTGCGGAAAATTCGTGGAAATAGCCGATTTTACCAGATGTACAAGGTGGCCCAAAAGTATTGTCATAATTAGAATCGGCTGCCATTTTGTTATAAATGGAAAAAAGAGCTCTGTTTTAATAAAAACTTTATTTGTAAAATTGATGACATTAATTGGAAAAAATTATGTCGCTTAAATGGCCACCTTTCGAGTTGATGCATAATTGCGCTCGTTTTACGGCATTTTCAATTGTTGCTCGCAAAACATCTGGCTCCAGATTAAGGATTTTTGCTTCAATGTTAGCTTTCGAGGCTTGCAAGGTTCGTGGTTTGTCGTGGTAAACGCGAGATATTAAGGAGTCCCAAAAGTCTGATGCTGTTAGAACTGGCCAGTTCAAATTTCCAAAACCGGAGTTCATTTGATCTGGAAATTGGCGTCTCAAAATCTCCATAGTTGCCCGAGCTGTGATGTGAGCGATTGCTCCGTCCTGTTAAAACCAACAATGATCGAGACGCAATGCAGCAATTTTCGGCAAAAGATATTTGTTTAGCGTCTGTCTGTTACACTCACCACTTACTGTTGCGGTAATGCCATCGAACGAGCACTACGAGGCCGGCCACTTCTTGCGACATCTCTAGTGGACCCAGTCCGCACGAGATGTTCGGACAAACGTTGAATTGTTCGAGCACATGGAATACGACGACCAGGAAAACGTCGGCGAAATTCACGCTGTGTTAAAACAACAGACTTAAAACGTGCTAAATAAGAAGTAACAATAATTCCGCGTTCTTGAGGTGTGTATCGCTCCATGGCTTATTGGCAACGAATTTTCTATATATCTAGAATAAGATTTCAGTTTTCTTAAGATTAGAGTTTCTGACATAGGAAGATTTAATTTCGAAGGTTTGGCACGTGCGATGATTTTGGGCGTTTCAAAGTGGATGGGATCAATGATGTTTGCGGTAGACATAAGTTTAGCCGTAGAAGCAAAGTTATGATCTTTGGGCAGTACAGGATTGTGACAGTGTGTGACGTGACTGTAGAATTTTTGGGAATTGGGGAATCGAATTTTCGGGTTTGTCGGGCGGTAGTACCCGAATGGGTTTTTTAGGCTTAATGGTAAGTTATGCGATCTAGGGTATTCCACTCAGATGAAAGTGTAAATGAAAGAATTTGACAGAAAAAATCTGGTACTGGTTGCCTTTACTACTTTAATGCGGTACGGAAACCATACAATACTTAAGTCGTAAATATTTTATATTAACAGGCCCGATGCTAGAACAACACGTTTCAAAAATTTCTGAGATCCAGTTATAACATAATTAAAATTTCTAACTAACGTTGTTCATGGCTTTCGTTAGAAATACTCAATTACAAAAATTTCAACAGTTGGTTTTTGTATAAGCCTTAGTTAGAACTGCTAGCTGCTATCCAAAAGTTCTGGAATCATAGTGATAAATAAAATTGAAGAATGAAACGCTTTCAGTCATATTCCTTACCTTAAATAAATAAGCAAGTACCAATTCCATCACCTCAGCCACAAAAGGAAAGCATCTCTTGTTAATATGTTCAACACTGTTCGCGATTCGGTTTATATCCCCTCTAAGCATGGTTACGCAAAGGTGCAATCCGCACCGATTGGTCCATCTTCTAAACTCGTTGCTCTTATCGAGTATTGAAGTTCCGCTAGAAACGTGCCCTTAGTCGGGTAAGTACGTTAAGTGAGGAAAAAAATGTTGTGTTTGACCAGAAACTATTTTACGATTAAAGCGATATGTGAGCTTGCGTTATTAAGCTGGAGAATCAAATTGTCCTGTACTGCTTTTCCGAACGTTTTTTTTTCCATTGCAACTCTGCCTCAATTTTTACAGGTCACAGACAGGTGTCTCTGAACATCGTTATCACATAATGATGCTTCAGTGTTTAAATTTATTTGTATTACTTATTGTTTGAAAATTCGCCAAATTACTTAGAAATTTTAAGTACAGAGAGATCCAGAAAGATTGTCGGAAAAAATACTGCTTTCCGCAGGATGTGTTATCAATATCTACTACCAATTTAATGGGTGAATATAGGCGCATAGAAATATTTACGATTCTGAATGGCACTCTATAGCAACCGTTTTGTTATCATTGTCGTACGTAATATTTTTTTATCTTGTTATTATTTGGCAGTTTCCACGAT